>OY776298.1:24223797-24823797 GCA_963675345.1 Trididemnum clinides | reverse complement strand
CGTTTTGTTGCTCCTCTCAGAAATCTTATTTGGGTAAAGCAGTCCTATCCGGCCGAAACAATATTTCTAGTCTAACTGACTGGTAGCCCTGCCGGGCGACGCCATCAAGCGGGCTATTTGATCTACATACTTCATTTTAGTCACACTCAGGTGTAAGCTTGTAAAGAAGTAATTTGTTTTTATCGAAGCATAATAGCTCTAAAATTGGTTGCGCTTTTGATGGTTTCAGGAAACTTTTAATTATGACACTATCCCCAATCCCCTCCCAAAAATATAAATAAATATAACTCCCAATAAATACAAATGAAATAACTGATATCAAATTTATAATTTTGTTACGACTACTCTTCCACATTTTGCAGCATTTAATTTGACCCCATTTCTTATACCTTATGCTCCAAAGCTTTGCCAATCAAGGAGTATATAAAGCAAGACCCTGAAAAACGAAATAAATCTTCAAAATGACATCCTTAAATTTATCGCAAAAGATATGTTCTACAAGTCATGTCACCTGGCTAGTTTTTCCCAGATATGAATTTGTAACTTCACATTCGTCAGCTTTAAACCATGCCCCGTCGCACTCTTTTCCTGCACATTCACACTGCACAGCCATCATTCCAGGAGGACATGAGATGTAGGCATTTGCATCATCGTGAGTGGCACTCGGTTCACTGCTCAGTCTTAGTGGCTCTAAATAGTTGGATCAAGCATTATTAATATTGATAGTGGAGTTTTACAGCTACACAATACCATGCAACAATCAATTATCTAAAAAAAGGTCCCCACTACTTTTTATTTTTATATGCAAACTCAGCAAGATACGTTAAAAGTGTAGCTTCCATGAATTGGAGGGATTTAAAATGATAAATACATTAATGCTTTCTTTAAGCTAAATTTATAAAAGATAACGTTGCAAATGCTTAGTAATTGCATCTGGAATTTATTTTTGTTCTTCATGTGTCGAGCTTGTGGCCATCTATCTTTCATATCCTTCTTTTGCGAGGAGTTTTGAAAAAAAAACATAAAGGCAAATTAAGCCAAGTTTTTGCTTTGTTGACAACGTCAAAAGGGGATAGGGTCATGACAAAATCCCTCTCCCAATAAATGTGTTGGTGTTCTCATGTAACGCAACGTTCGTACAGTAGGTCATGGTCCACAAATTTATTTGGTGATGTAATTCTCTTTTATTAAACAACGGTTCTTGTTGACGTTAAAAATCATGATATCAATTCACCTTCTATAACCTCGCAGTAGATTCCAGCATAGCCCGTGTGACAAAGACATATGAATTGATCCAAGTCTGTAGCAACACAAATACCATCGTTCTTACACGGAGAAGATGAGGTGAGACATGGGTGAGTGTTAACCACATCAAGTTTGATTTCTTGCTTTTCTTTGTAATTAAGAGTTGGATAACAGCTGCCTGGATATCCACCGCAGTAACCTTCCACAGTCTGAGATTGTTCTAAAAAGCAATTTTATACAGACCGCTATGAAGCATAAATTGTATTTAGGAAATAATTTTTTCTTGTTTTTACTCTTCTTTTTCCTTGATTGAAATGAAAGCACGGCGAAAAGCACATATCCAAGTCCGTATCGTAATTCAAATCAAGATAAGGAAAGTGGCTGTTTATATCAATCATGAACATAAATAACACGCGGATATTCTACCTCCAACAAAGCACACTCCCATTTGAATTCCTGTTCTTGCCTTTTGTGACCTGCTATGTAAGCAGCTTTGCTACAATTTCAACCAGTTGAAGCATAGGGAAGAATTGTAGATTTGGAGTAAATTTTAAACCATCTGGAAAAGGTCTATAAAAACGTTTCAGAAGTTTTTAATTGATTTGATGGTTTGTGAGATCTACAAAGAAGGAATAGATTAATGGTTTACTTTTACCTGTTTTATAAATAGAATTTCTCCACAATCCCCCGCAAATTTCTTGTGGAGCACCAGCACAAGCCATATCACAATCCCTTTCGTCTGCTTTTCCGAAATTTCCGTACGTGTGTCCACAGAAACACTCATCTGAGTACTATATGTGCAAAAAAATTTGCATAGTATGCTTCAAGCCTAGCATATACACAATACTTTCATGAACCACAGGACCATTTGCTTAGAGATTGTGAGGTCATGCTGGGTTGGTAAGGTTGATGCTATAGTTTTGTTCTCGTAAGGAGGTTAACCATCATTATGTATCAAAATTGCTTTGCCAATCATCAGGTTTTGCAGCAAATTGATAACCATATTACAACTAGATCAAGTCGTTCTTTCGACAAACTTATTCTTTAAAATTGACGTTTCGTTCCCCTTAGTTACCGGGGAGCGAAACGTCAATTTTGAAGTATAAATTTGTCGAAAGAATGACTTGATCTAGTTGTAATATCGTTACAATCGACAAACGAGAAATGCCTGCTATAAATCAAATTTCAATTGATAACCGTTAATACAGCTTGTCTAAAAAGACCGCTAGAATGTTAAAGTAAACCAGTAAACCCCACCGAAGTAAAAAACATCCAAAACTTCCTGCTTTTGATAGATCAACTACTTTCGGTAGCTGAAGGTTTTGAAAGATGATGTATCAACCTCGATATTAATGAGAAATTTATCGCAGAAACTTCGGATTGGTAGTTCTCACAGAAAGTACGCCTGTCGGTCGAAAAAATTGAGGAAGACTTCATAAAAATTGTTTTCAAGAGAGAGAGAGAGAGAGAGAGAGAGAGAGAGAGAGAGAGAGAGATGACTAGCAGAGCCTTTTTATGAGAAATTAGTATGCAACACAACATTCGGACGGCTGTTGGAAAATGTTTTGAAAAATTTCGGTTTTACACGATTAACAGGGTGGGTGATTTCCCGACCTTAAAAACATTGTATTAAATTATAAAGAAACTACCTGTGTTCCCGCATATTCAAAACCTCCTTGTGCACAATGTTGAGCGCAGACTCTTCCCGTCATGCTGCTGTCATGCCACACGTTCTCAGGAAGATCCCGTGGTGATTGATCAATATAACAACCCAAGTAAGCTACAGAACAAGCGATTATTTACTGCAGAACATCAAAAATTTTAAGGCGAATGCAATTTACAAAATTGGTTGTGGAAACATCAAACTATCTAAAACAGCTTGCAAAATCTTAAGGAGCGTTTTAGGAGGAGAGGGTATAGGCATTTGTTGCTAATTATCTCTTCATCGATATCTAGCAAATTTGGTATTGTTTCCAGAAACTAATTTGAGGTGAATGTTTTTATTTTTCAGCCACTAAAGCTTCTTAAAGTAATCATCCCAAATGTTCAAACTCAAGCTTTTGAAGATTACAAAATAGCCAATCAATTTAGCAAATCAAAATTATGCGTCATGTCAATGCGTTAATTGCGTATCACATCTTTAACTTTTACGCATCTTCTCCAAAAATATCTTACTGTGTTGATACAGCACTGCGCTTCCTGTTGATGTGTCCCCGTTAGCGAACGAACCTTCCCATACCCAATGCATGTCTTCATTGATCACCCAAGGGGTTTCAGTAAGATCGATCAAAAACTTCCCAAAAGGAACGCAATCTGGTTGGTAAGAATGCTTGTCACCTGCCGTTCCATAACTGCGCGAAAACAAGTTATAACACAACACGTTGCCAATAACTGCATTTACATTCGACTCCAAAGCAGTTTGATTGGCTGCTGCTACGAAATTTGTTTTTAGAAAACAAATGAAAGAAAATCTTTTTTTTGAATTGGATTTCAAGCCCAGGAAAAACTGCGTGTCCTTTCCACTCACTATTTACTTTATAGTTGACCAGTCAACATTGGATTAACCGCTGTATAAATCCAAAGAAAGTCAAGGTTTTTTTGGAAAGGTTCCACTATTTCGTGAGCTTTGCGGTAAGAAAGTTTAAAGCAGAAGAGATTTCTGCTACAGACCGAGATATAGTGACAACTTATTGAGCCAAACTGGGAGTTCTATTTGAATTATCTAAACCTCGCTAATTGTAAAGTGCTCTAAAGTAAACAAAACAATATGTTTTGCAATGATAAAGAGACAATAGAAATGTCACTCTTGCGTGGACGTAGCTATGAGGGGGTAAAGGGATTATGTCACCCCAAATTATTTGAATGCCTTCAAAGAATGAAGCTGTTTTTACCACAAAACGTCAATCTTTATAAAAAGATCATCAAAGAAATATTTAGTAAAAATAAACAGAATTGCGAGGCAGAAAATAAATATCGAGCACCAACTAGCCATTTAGCTGGTTTAGGCGAAAGCTGCAAGTCAAAAAATATTGATCTCCAAAAACAGAACATCCAAGAAGTTTGAGAAACAGCATGACCAAAAAAAATTTTTGCCCCTCCTCGCGAACAAAATTTCTTCTGACGATGCCTATATACTCTTGTACTGCCGTTATAATCGCGTAGCAACTGAAACTTCAAACATAAAACAACAAAGTGTACCACTGCGCCAAAAAAATTGAACTTGGAAGTTATATATTTTAGAGCAATTTTTGATTAGAAAAAAAAAACAAGCAGTCATTGCTGCACGCTTTGGACTTAACGCACTGCTGTGATCCAAGCTGACAGTTGATTAAACAAGGCATTAATTTTAATCTTTTCGAGCAATTGCATATCAATAGCTACCATGTCATTAGGGTTGGACTTCCGTAAGCGAAGCCCATGATGGCGATTTCGGATAACACATTCATTTGAACCAACAACTCTGTCCTATTTTTAGTTTGGAAAGATCGAGACTAATAAATAAAACTGACAAGAAACATCGAGTCTTCATCGAGACAAAGAGGATTATTAATCAGGGATATATCCTGGTTTGCAAGTCTTTTACACACTGCAAAGCATAAAATTCTAGAGCAGGTAATCACTGTGCAGTGATCCCTCGCTATATCGCGCTTCACCTATCGCGGCTTCGCTGCTTCGCGGAATTTTTTACAGTGAATCTTGTTTTTTTTACAGTGCTTTTTTTACAAACATTGTTTTACAACACCGTTCTTTAAACTATTATAGTTATTTGTAAGAAAACGTTAATATTTCTATTTCTTAAACACATTTTGGGCCTGAAAGGACGTTTTGTTTTTTGTTTCATTCTGCAGTACAGTATTGCATTGTAAAATAACAGTAAAAAATAAAGCTGACTACTTCGCGGATTTCACCTATCGCTGGTTATTTTTGGAACGTATCCCCGCGATAAACGAGGGTTCACTGTATAGACAATGAACATCTAAATGTCTGACTAAACCCCTACATTTTTGGTACGTATGTTATAAATATTATACTTGATATTTTCTCCTGTTCCTATTGAATGAGCAAATTGGAAATCATTGGTTGAAACTGTTCTTGTTCGCGGATTGAACAAAAGTTTTTCAAATTCCGTTTTGCCATATTCGTTAAAAATCTCTTCCGGTGGCTCTTCCAAAGTACAAGATGAAGTAGAACCTGAAAAAAGATACAAAAGAACTACCTTTAGGGTGCAAATTCTTTGGTCTAGAAAAATAAATAATTCGGCAAATATGTTTCTTTGCATACTGCTGTGCTTTTGGGGATGCTTAGTAATGATTTACTGCTTGCTGAAGTAGCAGGTTGAGGTTCTATTGTCATTGTCATGCTTGTCGAGCGCTATCATAAACACCAAGAGCCCACAGCGGTTTTGAACGAGCGTTTGTTTTGTCTCGTTGAAGCAAACAAAGGTTGCTTTTAATTTCGCTCGAACATTATGCTAACGAGAAGGTGCTTCTGTACCAATCAACAGCCGCCTCAACGTGGTGGTGCGGTCCCCAACCCCGTTTGGGTTGGGTCGAAATGGCTGTTGGCCTTCCCTAGGGTCCCACTTACCCCGGGCACTCCTCTTCATTTTTTCGCTATGCTGCCGCCTGAACGACGCAGAAGGGCAGCACACAGCATCTACAAAATCGGTCGTCTGTTTTCACTTTTTCTTTTCTCCTGCCCTACTCTTGCCCTTCTTCGTCTCCTCATTCTTCTTCTTCTCCTGATGAGCGGTAACGTTCATCCTAAACCTGGCCCCATCTTTCCTTGCTCTGTGTGCGCTGGAAATGTGACCTGGCGGGGCAAGTCAGTGCAATGCTGCACCTGCTCCAACTGGGTCCATCTAAGGTGCTCACAACTTTCCGTGTCCTAATTCAGAGCTCTAGGCAGCTCTCACTCTTGGAGCTGCTTCCCCTGCCGTAACACTGTGACTCCCTCTTCGGACTCCTCCGACATGTATACCTCCACTGTACAATCTGGCCCCCTCTACTGATGCTGCACTCACGCGTCAGCCTGGTCTCCAAACCTCCTATCCTGATTCTGCCCATTCTATATCCCTTTCCTCTTCCCCTTCACCACCGTCCCTTGATCCTGGCCGTCCTTCTACGCCCCCTGCCTCCTCTCCTCCCCCTGACTCTCTCAGGGTTCTTCAATGGAATGCTGGAGGTCACCGTGCCAGGAGCACTGAACTACTTCACTTTCTCTCATCCCATCCAGTCGACCTTATCTGCATCCAGGAACCCAATCTTAACTCCTCTTCCTCTTTCCGGATTCCTGGATTCTCTGCTCTGCGTTCTGATTGCACCCACTCCCGGTCTGGCATTCTTTCTCCTGATGCCACGCACGCCAGCGGCGGCGTTGTCATTTTTGTCAGGCAGGGCCTATCCTTTTCTGAACTTTCCACCTCCTCTCTTTCTTCGCTTGATCCTTACTCTGATTATGTAGGGATCAACATCTCTCTTAAAAACTCCTCCTCGGTGTCATTTCTTAATGTGTACGCTCCCCTATTGGCTCCTCCCTAACGGATGGCATAACCGATTCTTTCTCTCCCTCATTTTTTCCCTCCTCCAGAAATCTCTTCATTCTGGGGGACTTCAATTGCCATCACCCCTCTGGGACTCAAGAGGTACTTCCGACCCCCCGCGGGGAGGAAGCATTCGACTGGGTCATCTCTTCTGACCTCCTCCCCCTCAATGACGCTGACACACCCACTCTTCTCCATCGCTCCTCTGGCAGTCGCTCCTCTCCTGACATCTCCTTTGCTCCTTCTACTCTTGCTTTTTCTTGCTCCTAGGAGGTGCTTCAGGACCTGAGTTCTGACCATTTACCAATTCTTCTATCTATCCCTCTCTCTCCGGTCTATCGCCCCAACGAGCGTCCCCCTTCCTTCAATTTTCAAAAAACTCGCTGAGATGGCTTTGCCTCCAACATTGACTCTCACTGTCCTTCAGCAGAGGAATACTCGTCTCTTTCTCTTTCCTCTGCTGCTACTCTCTTTACCTCTTTGGCACTGAATGCGGCCAAATCTTCCATTCTTTTCGGCCGCATCAAACGCCCTCCTAAAACCTGGTGGTCTGCTGAGGTGGAAGAAGCGGTTAGTGAAAGACGCAAGGATTTTGCTGCCGCTCACGGAAGTGATGAAGATCGCCAGACTTACATCTCCGCTTCTCGACGTGCCTCGCCAGTCATTGCCAAGGCTGAGGCTGAGGCATGGCAGACCACTTGCTCTTCTCTTTCACCTAAGTCTAACCCTAAATCTGTGCACTCTCTTCTTCGCTCTATCGCTGGCTCTCCTTCCTCGTCTTCCTCCTCTCCTAACTTTCCTAACTGTTCTTCACCCAGGGAATCGGCTTCGGTTTATGCCGCTTACCTGAGGTCTCACTTTTCCGTTTCTCAGCCAGAGGCAACCTCTCTAAGCTCCGCCGAGCCACGTGCTCGAGGGAGTCTCATTCGTTCTTCTGCTCTCCTCTCTCACTTGCTGAATTTCATGCGGCTGCCTCCAGCCTCTCCTCGTCCTCCGCCACTGGTCCAGACAAAGTTGCCTATCCCATGCTAAAGCATCTTCCTTGCTCTGGCACGGATTTTCTTCCTTACATCTTCAATCTCTCCTGGTCTTCACAGTTCTTTCCTTCCATCTGGAAGACATTTTCCATTATTCTCATACGCAAGATGGGAAAACCTCTCGACTCTCCTGCTTCCTTCTGGCCTATCTCTCTCACCTCCTGCGTATCAAAGCTGTTTGAACGCATCATTCTATCCCGTCTTCTTTTCTTTCTGGAATCTAATTCCATTCTCTCTCCCCACCAGGCCGGTTTCCGCCCTGGTCGCTTTACACTCGATCAAATTCTGTACCTTTCTCAGTCCATTTCGCATGGGTTTAACAAACCCAGGCCGGGCTCTCGGACGATCCTCTCTACTATCGATTTCTCAAAAGCTTTTGACTCTGTCTAGCATCCTGCCCTTTTCCACAAACTGATTTTGGCTGGCCTCCCTCCTTGCTTTGCTCGTTGGACTCAATCTTTCCTTTCTGATAGGCGCGCTTGTGTGGTCTTTCAAAATCACAAAAGTCGTTCCTTTGGAGTCCGTCGAGGTGTTCCGCAAGGATCCGTTCTTGGCCCTGTACTTTTCTCCTTATTCATTAATGATCTTCCGGCTTCTCTGCCTTCTTCCGTCAGCTGCTCTATTTACGCAGACGATCTGGCTATTTGGTCCTCTTCCCCCTTGGTCCCCACAGCGGTGGAGGCCACACAAGGAGCTCTGTTTCGATTGGAGCGCTGGTCTGAGTACTGGTGTCTTCCTCTCAATCCGAGCAAATGTGAGGCCTCGTTCTTCTCAGTGGATCCCCACCAAACCAACCTCCAGCCCAACCTCCTCCTACTCGGCTCCCGCCTCCTTTTTAATCCCACTGCAACTTTTCTCGGGGTCACCTTTGACCGCACTCTTTCCTTTTCTAAACATGTATCTTCGCTGAAGGCCAAGTTTTTCCCACGTCTCAAGGCCTCACGCTGTATCTCTGCTTCCTCATGGGGCCCCTCTAAGGAGTCCCTCTCTGTTCTGTACAAATCTTTTCTTCGGCCCCTTCTCACCTACGCTTCACCCGGATGGTTTCCTTTCCTAAGCGCTACCAATTTCACCAAATTAGAACGCCTCCACCGAGCGGCCAGTCACGCCATCACCGGCTGCCTCTCATCCTCCCCTATCCCTCTACTACTCACCGAGGCTTCTTTACCTCCCCTACGAGTCACTCTGACTCACTTTACTCTTTTTTCTTATGAGCGGGCTCTTCGTCTCCCAACCTCCTTTCCTATTTCAGGTTTGGCCAGACTAGGAGTGAAACCAAGACTCTGCAGATCGTCCTGGAGAGCTTTTGCATCCGCTCACCCGCTCATGCTTCCTTCTACTTGTTCTAGGGAGGCTCTTCTCGCTTGCCCTCCGTTTCCTTCCTGGAATCTGCCTTCGTTCACGGTGGAATCCACCTTTTCCACTCCATGCTCTCGCTCTGATCCCCCTCACTCTCGCCAAGGTGCGGCTCTCGCCCATCTTGACTCTCTCCCCCCTCATGATCTGGTACTCTGGACAAACGGCTCTGTTCCTTTTCCTTTTGGCAAGGGCGGCTCCGGCGTTCTTGCCAACTGCTCTCTCTGTGGCACTAAGGCCACTCTTTCCTTTTCGGCAGGCCCAGTATGTTCCAGTTTTTCTGCTGAGGCTTGCGCCATTCTGCACGCTCTTTGCTGGTCTCGACAACACCATAAAGTCTGCCATTTTTCTTCTCTTCTCGTACTATCTGACTCTCGTTCAGTCCTTGCCACCCTGTCCTCTCCTCCATCTTTCCTCTTATCCCAAACTCTGTGGCAGATCTGGCAGAAACTGTCTTCTCTCTCTTCCTGTTCTATCAGGCTACAATGGGTCCCCGGACACTCGTTTCTCCCGGGGAACGACGCGGCTGACGAGCTTGCCAGACGGGGAGCGCTGCATGTGCCTTCTGCAATCCCTTGTAGTCTCTCTCCCCATATCTCTCGTATCCACTCTCGTCTTTTCTCGGACTGGAGGCGTACTGTCTCCTCGAAGTATTTTGACACACAGGTTCCCTCAATTTCCACTGAGGAACTCGTGCTCCCTCGTCATGCTCGCTGTGTCCTCTCTCGTCTTCGCTGCAATGGACACAGCCTTCTTTTAGGTTCTTATCTCTCTAGGATTGGCAGTAACGAGAATTCTTTTTGCAGCGCCTGCGGACACTCGTCCCAGGACACCTCTCATCTCATTCTGCACTGTCCAGCTACGGACTCTTTGCGCCGCTCACTCTTTGGCGACTCTCTGTCTCTTTACGACCTCTGGTCCAGACCCTGGGGACTTGCCCGACTTCTGGGGCTCCATGGCCTTCCGCAATGCCCCCATCCCTCGGAAGGGGTCGGGTAACCAACAACAACAACAACAACAGAAGGTGCTTACATCGGAAAATACACGCTGCTTCAGAACATTTGTACAAGAGCAATATCATCAACAGAACACATTTTAGTTCCTGGATTATGGTATCGCCATCACACAGGATGCTTTTTGTGGCCGCGTCTGCTGACACAGCCTCCATTTTACATAAACAGCAGCTCTTTGTTAAGAGTGGGGTTTGAGGCACCTTTTTATAGAAAACACTCAATAAAGCCCTAAACTATTGATATTTGTAAGAGGCTGGCAATTTTTGTCGTTACGTATCCACCCGGTCCGCTATTGCTTATCAGTCCATGCAATTCTACAGCTTTTCCAAAACAACTCACCAACGTATTTATAAAATTCTCCGTAATTTTTTGATCTTCCGCTGGGTAGATTTATATACTCTATTGGCACCAATGGGGAGTTTAGCTCCATTCCAGCACAGTAAACCTGGATTCCTATTCCGCTTTGAAGTTGAATAAAATAGAAACCATCAGCGAGGTTATCTTTCAAGTTGACAGGGGTATTGTCTTTGATTTCTTTGCAAGTTTGATAGACTTTAATGGAAGCGATTTCACGAATATTTTCAAATACCAAAATAGTACACAAAAGAAAAATACACTTTGCCATTCTATCTCAATTTGAATTATATAAGCATTCTTTTAAAAATTGCTGCGAAACGTTAGCCAATAAAAAGTATTAAATTTTTATTGAAAACCATCCAAGTTATCACTGTCATACTATATGGACTTGAGTTCGATTCTTGGTTTATTCTTTCATTTATTATCAATATGTACAGCAGCTTATGTTTGATTGCAACGGTATTTGGCACAGAATACATTTTGTCATGACTAGAGACGTTACAAAATTGCTTTTTTAGTATCTTATTTGATAAATTTTCTATTCTATTTTATTTGCTTTTTTTAATTTCTAACCAAAAATATTTAATTTGTAAGCACGCAAACACAAAACATGCTATATAGTAATTTTAAAGCATGCAGGAGCTACAGTATGATATTATGCTGAGTCATTGATATGTTGTAAGCAGCACCTACTCAGCACAACTGCAAATGTATCGAAAAAATCGAGCTTGCTAGGAGGGTGACTGAAGTGCACCATTTTTCGACGAGATCGTATGTATTGACTCAAGGAGAAATTAGTGTTAAATTCATTTTATTTAGCTCTTCTGGTAATGATAACGTTTATTTAAGTTGACTTCAACTTAAATAAACGTTATCATTACCAGAAGAGCTAAATAAAATGAATTTATCAAAAATACCCTGTAGCCAGAATAACAGTATAGAGAAATTAGTGTTTCAACATGTTTGTAATTATTGGACAAACTTATGACAGAAAGGCACCAATGTATTCAAAGAAGTTCAGTTATAAATACATATTCTCATGAAGTCATATTTTTTTTGTTAAAAAACCTCGTTTTTGAATACGAGTCTAAAACCCAACTTACATTTCTAATCATGTCTATACAAATTTTGCACAGATTAAAACTCAGAAGAAATTAAGGCTTCAACGAATTTACACTTTTTGGTGAACAAAGACGGCAGAGTCCTCAAAACTCTTGTAGCAGTTCAATCATTAAATGCACTGCTTTGAAAAAAACTTGTTTTTTTATTGTAAATAACATTTGTTTTTGAGTAGGTACGAGTCAAAAAGCAACTCACACTCTGTAAAGTCACGACTCTGTAAAGTGTGTACTGTTTGCTATTTTGTTCTCCACAATGCTCTTGCCGCCTCTCTCCAAGCAGAAGACCTTTGCATGCCACCCTCAGAGCATTTGGTCTGGCTTCACAAGAAAATAAAATTTTCTTTCACCGATTGTGACGAAGAAGCCACAATCATTAAACCAGCATTGCCAGATCAAAAAGCAAACAAGCTTATAGATAACAACGGTGATATCTTATCAATTCATCGAACAAAACACGAACAGAGGGTTTTGGGGACTTCAAAACGACCTTAAAGTCTCCGAGTCAGGAGTCACCCATGGGAGTCGTTGAGGTCAATGCAAGCGGAGTTTGAACTCAAAAAGTGGAAATGCATTGGTGTGGTTTGGTTTGACGTAAGACTATTGAAAAAGAATGTGACGTTAATTTTTGGGTGACTGTGCTGTTGTGCCTTGAAAATAACCGAAAGGTATTTCAACTGCTCTGTGTTCAAGAGTTGCTTTCAGAGTGCTGGTGCAGCAATCAATGTCCGCTTTGCAGTCGTTAAACCTTCGATAGCGATTCATACTAAGACTTTAAAATGATATTCGCAGAACTTCTGCTAGAAGTTGAATTGTACTACGGAGGCTGTATTGAATCGTGATGGGATATTCAAATCAAATGTCTATTCCTAAACGATAATTTGACCAACAGTTAGTCACATCATTACGCTAAAACAAATAATCTAGATTTTGCATGCCAGTTATGCCATTCAGGAATAAACAATCAAGGTATCTTTCCTCTGCCTGAAGTTTATACTGACTAATCAAACCAATAACTTCTTATTTGGAGAATGAAATCTGAACTTTTTTGTCTGAGATAAAACAATGCACACTGCTCTATTTGCTCAACATTGAAACAGTTGTGACGCTAAAAATCGTTGTATCGATAAATCGCCGCAAAACTACATGACATTCATTTCTGTGCGTTTTTCTTCAAGAAGTCGTTGGAGTATTCCTGATGATTGATCCTAACGATGCGATGTAATGCACAATATATCGGCTTGCTGTGTTTAATGGTAGTAGTGGAAGTGCTACTATTTCGATAAAATATTTCTAGCTTTGTAATACAAACACACACTCATCACATGGTTTTGATAAATTTCAACTTTGCCCTAGACTTTCTTTGGCATTCCACAAGCAAGGAATGTTAAAAACCTCAACAAAGATCAAAATCTATGCAAACACAAGCCACCAGTCACCAGTTAGCTGTGTGCTTTTTAAATAAACAAAATAACTGCGAGCTAATTTTTTTATCTCGCATTGCTTTTTAGTGTGGTGTTAGTGCAAATCAAAATATAAAGGAAACGTTTTGTTTGCTTTGTCCAGCATGTGCAATTTAAACTTGCAAAAAGCTAATTCAATTATTTGCGGCATCGCGTTGTTCTGTGCTGGCTTCAACAAACAATGAGTCAGACAATCTGAGAGAAAACGCGCTTTTTGCTGGTCAGAATGGGTCATCGCGACAGGGTATACTGTGCGATTCCACCACTTATCTGCCATGTGAAGATGAAGGTATACGGTTTAGTGCCTTGCCCAAGGACACACAAGCAAATTTGCCGGCATTTTCTCTGCACAAGCCCTTTTGTGCTGAGCGCCAACCAGGACCATGTTTTGAAGTTTTGACATGACTCGAAAAGGGAATTGAACCTCTGACTTTCGATACAAAAGGGGGCGCTCTAACCACTGCACCTCCACGGCGATCAGAACAAGTCAGGCAGTCACCACATGGTCCTTCTCTTTTTTTTCCTTTTTTCTAAAAATCATGCTCCTATTAATCGGTAAATCACAAAAGGAGATCTTTGAAAATATGCCATCAACAGTTGCATTTATGAAGTTGCAGAAATTGAGTACATGTATTTAAAGAGTAAACTAAAAAGAAGAAAATTCGTTTATAATCATTACTAGTTACAAGTTGAAAAAATATCAATTTTTCTAATTGGAGGGTGAACAGTTGCAACAACATGGCAACAGCTACCTAATTTAAACTATAACAAAGAATAGCTTTAGTACCGTGGCGTATTTATTTTTTCGGGGAGGTGGGCAAGCAATAACTCAGACCAATATTATTGTCAAACGGAAATAGATGCAAATTTTGGGATCAACAGCCGCAAATTTTTCTGCAGATCTTTGGTTGAAATCTTTGTTTCTGCTTTTTTTCAGCTTCAAGACTTTTTTCTTTTAGAGCTCAACTTTTCGAAAGTCATTGTTTTGCCCATTGTGTTCTCAAAGCCTTTTTTGAGCAAGCGAAAACGTAGTTTTAGCAGATTTTCTGCTTCGATCAAATCAGCTTCGGGGCAATCCCTCTTAATCAGCTTGAAAATACAATATATACTACTTCAGAATATCGTAGTCTTAAAGGTATCTAAGCAGCAGATATTGCAGTACAGTGCTTTATATCATTAATACGAATCTAAACATGCACTTTTTTTTAACAAAGAAGAATTTTTGAAAGAATTGACGTAATCAAATAACTTTTGACAAACTAAGTTATCTCTTTCAGCAGTTATAAATTTAATGCACCTCAAAAATTTTCAAAATAGATCTTTTCATATTTCTTTGAAAAACTTCCACATATCAATTATAGAAAAGAAGGTAGTATTTTAACCGATACGTTTTTTTTAATCTCGACTTTGTTCGAAGAAAGACGTGACAGATCACTTCAAAAACCTGCGTGTGCCCGCAGGCCTTTGCATTTTACATGGCAGGGACTTTCACGTAAACATTGTTTACGCACAATAAAAAATTTGTGCTTTTGTTTTCAGACAATACAAAAGATAAAAACTTTATAATGTTTTAATTTTTCCTCTGCTTAAAACCATCGATAAAGAAATATTTATTTTATCAAATGGCAACCTTTTAACAACAAGCAAAATGCATTGTTTTTCTTTTTTTTTATCACATTTATGGCTTTGACTTACAAGCACAGTCCACATGACTTTGTATGCAAAGGCCTAGCATTTCACACACACAAACTTGGCACTAAATGGAATTGCACAAAATATGAAGTTGCAGTAACTTTTAGCATAGAACAATTCAGTGGTTCTTCAAGATAGCAATTCTAACGGGTAGGGCGCCAAACGTGAGGCAAGCATCCTCTAAAACGGAATTGCTAATCCTCCAAACTGTTTACGTTATATGTCCAAGTAATTTTCCATCAGTGTTTTTAAGTTTTTTCTCAAATATAATAATGCCCTCCTAATCTTTGCCCCTTTTCGCTGAATTCCGACTGGGACATTTTTGCAGCTTTTCTTCAAAAATAATTTGAAACTTTGTCTAAAAATTTTTGGAATAATCAATATTTCTACTTGCAATCTCTTTTAGTCTCATTAAGTTTCGAAAAATGCTAAATTTGAAGTGATGACGTCAGCAGAAAATTAATTATTACGACAGTAAAGACGTCATATTGATGGATGCGCTTAAGGTTTTTGTACTGTATTTCAAACAATAACCTTTTGTAAATGGTGTTTGTGTGTTTGGTTTAAATTCTGCTTTAAGTCTTGAATTATATTACATTGTGATGACGTCATTGCGGATGTAATTTGTTTTGCGAGTAGAGAAGCGACTGTGTAATCACGGTGAGGTTAAGAAATAGTTTCATTTGCTGCGTAATCTTGGTCTATCTAATCATTCAGCTGATCGAAAGCAGTCTAAATCTCTGAGAGGTTGTGCTGCCTTGAAATCTCTGACTCTATGACAATAATGGCAAAGCGGTGGAGTATGATAAAAGCTGATTTTATGCCGACAAGTAACAACTCAATTTTTGGCGCTCTTTGAATGGATTGGTTTCGCACCAGAACATATTTTTCATCAAGACGAATAAGCTAGAATTCATATTTCAATTTCTACATCATTTCTATTGCTGAGCGCCAAGCACGAGATCTGTGAATATCATTTTTAAAGTCTATGGTATTGCTTGACAAGGAATCAATTCAAATGAACCGCATACGAAGCAGACGCTCTCTCTATTCACTAGGATTAAGTGCCGGAGCAATTAATTGCATTTATGCTTTCGAATCCCACAACAGTTGCGTTGTATTGCTTTTGGTAAAGTCACATGAAAGCGATTTCCCTTACTCGGCGGTTTTTAGCAAGGAGTACAGCGACAGGAAGCGATGGAGAAAAATTTAAACCGAATGTTGGTTCGTCACAGCGAGAATAGATAATGTTTTACCCTTTATTACGCAACTGCTGCAGTCGTAAGAGCCGGTAGAAGAACATTCAATGAAAAATAAAAGCACTTGCAGTAGTGTTTATATTCTAAATTTACTGATGCAGGAATAACCTATTAAGTAAGGTGGTATTTTACTTTACCCTTAGATAACTGAGTTTCAACAGGAAAACTTTTTGTAAAATTTTGGATTTATGTATCTTCACACTGCTCTGAGATAAGAAAAACTGAAATGAAATGAAAACACTAAAACAATAAAAAACTATTGGCAGTGATTTATATTTTAATTTTTTTCCAAATCAATTTTTCAACAACACCACAGTTCAATATGTCACTTCAGAAGACAATCTGGGTGTATCCTTCATGCTTCATTGGAAATTTCATTGTTTTATTTATTAATTGGACGGAATTGATTTAATTTCCCACCAAAATCAGTCATGATACATTGATTCGCGTTCCAGCGCTGACGGTTGCGCGGCAATGCGCAACTCTAGCCTGCCACAAAGGTGTAGAAAACAAACGATTTGCGGACAAACTTGTGGGAAAACTTAAACAAACAAGTTTCGGCGTTTATAACAACTTTATTACAAGCTGTACAAACTTGGCATCACTTTTTATGTTGATACTTTAACATCACGCAAAATCCAATATGAGCAAAATACCATGCAAGAGAAGCTTTGAAACAAATTGCAAAAGGTGCTAGTAAATGGCTTAAAGCTTCTAGTCCTACCTGAAGTCACCGCAAAAAGCGCATGAGCAATAAATACCATGTTTTGTAAGTGGATGAAGCCCTAAAAAGAAATTTGTATTTTTCATATTTTTAGAACTTAATTGGCATCTTAGTAAATAGTGCTCATGATTCTGATAAAACCTTAATCGAGGTATAAGGTAATAGGCCTAATTTCATCTGCTCTGGGTATATGGAACTGTCAACTAACAAGTGAGGAAGTTTGAGAACACTCACAACAACTATTAGGATAATCTGAATCGTATCGACTACTTTGCATAGGGCAGTTTATATGTCGGCATGTTTGCCTATTTTCTACGCATGTTTTTCCACAAGAAGACAGCTGAAGTGGTAAAAAGCAATTTACAAGTCTTCTGCAAGCGGTCTTCCATTTTTCAACTTGTCTATAGCATTTGCAGTTATGTGTACTAGTGCATCCATTAGACTCTTGTGCATTCGACGTAGTTCTGAATTCATTTTGATTGTAATCTCTGCTTGGTTGAATGTAGTTTCTCCACTGTTCTTTATGGTTTGGAGAACATTTTCTTCTACGCTTATATGTTTTGTAATAACCTCCGTGCCTTGGTTGTAAATTGTGTTGCGTCCGGTCTTTTCTTTTGTTTCGATTTCGAGATCTCTTTCTTTTGATAGGACAGGTTTTAAAGCTGTGGTCTGTTTTTGGAAACTTCGTTCTTTTCTTGGAAATTTGCTTGTAGTCGTAGCCTGGATATTTCAAAGCTAATTCAGCTGCATCCCGCAACCGCTGACGTTTGCAAGATGAACTAGAGGACTGTGATTCTTCCTGCAACAAAAATAAATTTTTAAACTTTACTTTGATTCCAGCATGATTGTGTGCAAGACGACGTTTTCAATGTTGAACGATTGTAACGAAAGTCGTTGAAGAAAAGTCTTCATGTGTCGTAAATTGTTTCAGATAAAAAAGGATTTTCACACATCTTCAGAGTGACTTTGGTCCTAGATTCACTCTTAAAAAGCTATGGCCACAGATATTGTTTTCGGAGATTTTTGCAATTAATAAAAGCTGAGAAATATTTAGATTTGCAGGAAATGGATTAATTCTCATAAATTTGAAGCAGCGGAATTGCATTCGAGACTTAAAGCATCTAAAATAGAACCGAAAGAAAGATTTCAAAGGTGTAGTCGGGGATAAAAGTTAAAGACCACCACACATAAAATCAACATTTAAAATAAATTGTGTGTTACGATTCGAAATGGCGAGAAAAATGTCTGAGGAAACATTACTGTAAAATAGTTGTTGATTCTATATTACATGCTATCGAGAAATATCATTCAGCAGATGCAGTCAGCAAAAATATTAGGGTTTTACGATTTTTAAAAAGCCTCAAAATGGGTAAAAAAGCGTCACTGATGGAAGTGTAACAATCCAGAATTATAGTTCTCCCCCAAGAAGGCCATTGAGAAAGACAAATCAGCCTAGCAGAAAAGTGTAACAAAACAGCTGTGCATGACACATGAGTCAAATTTAAAAATTGTGGGAGCTTTTCAGACAACAAACAATCTAGACGACCTCGAAAAACTACTGCAAGGGATGACTGCTTCGCAAGGCGTATTGCATTGTGGTCTCCACAATGTTCATCTGAGAAAATGCTCTCAGCATTATTGCAGCTTGGTGCAGACGTTTCTATTAAAACTGTGTAATGACGTTTAAAAAAAGACTTTGGGCCCAAGGCTTTTAAACCGGCTCAAAAACCTCGCCTAACCCAAGCAATGAAATTGAGAAATTGGAATTTGCAAAGAGACACATCAACTGAACAGGTGAACATTGGTTTATGGTGCTTTTTTCTGAAGAACCCTGCATACAACAATTTGGATCTTAAAAACATTCAGTTTGGAAACATGTTGGAAAACGATTCGATGATAAATACACCCAACAAACTATGAAACATTTTCCCAAGATCATAGTATGGGGAGCCATCTCGGTTAAAGGAACAGCTAGGCTGTTTTTTGTATCCTCTGAAACAACAATAAATGGTTTAAAATATCTTGAATTGCTAAATAACAAGTTAGAGCTTTACATGAACGTACATCAATGCACTATTATCATGCAAGAAAGCAAAGATTGTAAGCAACTTTTTAAAAAGTGGAAAAATTTAGGTTCTTGATTGGCCAGGCAACTGTCTGGATTTGAACCTAATAAAAAACTTGCGGGTAGTTTGATAAAAAAGTGTCTGAAAAACCACCTTGCAGTCTCAAGCAAATCGAAAATGTGATTAGAATTATTGGACACGTGACATAAGTTATGAACACTATTGCAAACTCATTGAAAGTATGCCAAGACGTCTGAAAGTGGTGATTGATAACAAGAGTGGACACAAAAAGTATTGCATTTTATATCATTTTTGTGTATTAACTGGGCTTACCATATTTTTGTGATTAAAAAACGGAACGCTTGAGGACAACACGCCTGACTATGGGTGACGAGGCAAAGTCCGGACTCACTTAGCGGCGGCATTACAGGTGTTGATCTTTTTTTTGGAGCACACCTCCATTTCGGGTCTATTTTACTTTACTTCCACTACATATCAATAAATTCCACCCACAATTGGGTATCCTCCAAAAAAAAGAAAATTTATCACCTGCTTTGCTGCTCCTTTTGTGTTACTTCCGGCACCAATTGTCATCAAACTAGAGTTCGTTGTCATAACGCGTTTACTTACCGGAAGAAACGTTTAAATACCGTAGTTCTAACTATGCTGGCTGACTGAATGAAAAACCGGACTTTCGATCGATTGACCGGGCAAGGCCTCAAAAAACGGGACGTATGGTAAGCCTATTATTGACATAAATGATTTCATACAAAAATAGAGTTGTTCTCATTTTATAGTCATAGCAATGAAAAAACCTACGGCTTATTGTATCATTTTAGATTATAAATTAGGATTATGGTAAAATG
The DNA here is from genome assembly GCA_963675345.1 of Trididemnum clinides. Classification (NCBI taxonomy): domain Eukaryota; kingdom Metazoa; phylum Chordata; class Ascidiacea; order Aplousobranchia; family Didemnidae; genus Trididemnum; species Trididemnum clinides. The sequence continues at coordinate 24,804,059 of OY776298.1, read as the reverse complement.
CTGATTTTATGTGCGGTGGTCTTAAACTATTGTCCTCAGCAGTAATGCTATAGCAATAAAAAAAATTAAACGCCAACGCTTTTAAGAAATTATTTTTGTTCTTTGAAAAAGGGAATGCTTTTTATGTTAATACTAGATTAATACTGAATTTAACGCTGGGCAGCATTTAAATCACAAGCAGTGCAATCGCGCAGAGGAAATTGATATGAAGTACTCTCACGTTACCAAGGACACATAAACGTAATCATCATGAGATTTGAACGCAAAATCTTTGCCACAACAAACAGCGCTTTAACTCACTAGACCTAGTTTTCGGAAAATATTTTCTGCTCAGAATGCATCATACTTTATTTTGTTCAATTGTTAGCGCACATTGTTATGCGTATGGGGAAGGGTATAAATCTTTTGCTCACTTTCCTTAAAATGCGACCTTCTTTACATGCTGCCACAGGTAAGGCAGCATTATAACTTACATCTAGTGGAAGATGTTTTGATCTTTCTCGATAGTATCTCAGCTTTCGTTTATTGAGTTTATCGGAACGATATTTTCGAATTTGTTCCAAAATCTGCAACAAATGAATTAACGTCACTGAGTATATTTCAGGGCGCCAATAAACTACAAGGCAGAAAATAAATGTATACGCAGCAGGATTTATCAGACAATAAAGCTGAATTTTTACCCAATTCGGTAGTTGCTCTTGAAAATTATCTTTAAATGCTTTGGGAAAAAATGGAGAAGGGCAATTAATGGTTTAAATCTATAAGATCAGTTACCATTTCTGCATTTCCGCCCCACCCCTTACCTAAAGCAAAAACGTGCTTTGGATGGCTACTTCTGCAAAAGAATAATAATTAATTTATACATTCAAATAAAATCATGAAACTTATATCAACAGAAAAGTAAAATAAAGCCGAGTGCTTAGGTCTGATTAAATATCTTCTTTGATCTTCGGCTAAAGGCTTTGACAAAATGAATATAATAGAACAACAGGTTTAGTAGCAAAAACCTTTTGATCGATGTTATTGGAGAGCTTTTACAAGACTTTCAGTAATTTTAAGGTCAACCCTAATTTTTGTTGTCCTCTAACATGAGCAATGCTAGGTATCTAATTAAGGAAGTAAAAGTAAAAAAAATTTACGAAGTGTAATAACTGAGAAGCCTCGGTGCATGTTGAAGTTAAAAACGGCATCATAGCGAAACCAAAGTTTGTAAACATGAAGTTTTTTCAACATTTGCGGCTGAAACTGGGGGTGGTTAATCTCTGCTGCGTGATTACTTTTTTTGTAAGAGGTTATTTATTTACGCGTATGAGCTCATGCTCTGTTTGCATGTCTTTCGTTGTAAGAGGTGACCATGGTTTGAAACTATTAGGATTAAATAGAGCTGATTTCTTGAAATCTTAAAATAATCATTTCTTAGCATCTTTCTTCAAACATAGGTTGTAAGATATTTTGGAAGATATTGGCTTTTGTAAATACCCGTAATGAGTGTATGATATACCCTTTTTTAGGCCACAAGGCTGTATTTAGAGTAGACCTTGGAGGGAAAACGTTCAGATGGAGAAAAGTTTCCAAAGTCATTATAAGGTACCACGAAGGAGAGAATCTTTGAAAATAAAGTGTTTCTATAAAATTAGATAATCTAGCCTCTACTCTTTGCCTAAAAACGCCTTTGATTATAATGTCTGTATACGTTGGAGTTAATCAAACCTTTCGATCTTCTTTAGTATACTGTGGTGTACGATGATCGTAATCAGTTGTATAAGGACTCATATCAAATTTTTCTTTGAAAGCTTTCATTTTCTTTCTTGTTCTTTTTGCACCCTCACGAATTGATTTAATCATCCCGTGCATTCCTGTTCTTACTTTTGGACGTTTGCACCTTTTTTTGTGTAGCTTATTTTGCAGTACTTTCTTTAAATTTTTTGCTCTAAAAAATTTAGGCTTCATTCAATTTAAGGCTATTACAAGAAACCAGTCTTCATATCTATTATAACCAATATTTTGGTTAAAAAATTTAACATGCTCGTAAAAAATTTCCATTTTGTATGGTCTAAACTGCGTGGCAAACTATTAAGGTTTTTGTCGCTTTTTCCGATTATTGTCAGTAGCGCGTAAATTTTGCTTCATTTAAATTAAATCCTGGTCTGTCAACCGTGAAGTAGGAATTCTGTTTGATCACTATCACATCTCGCAGGACATAGCAAAGCGTTTGAGCATTATGGCAGAATTACAGTAAGAGTTTATTTGCTATATTAAGACGCGATGACGTAGTGGTTAGAGCGTCCGCTTCGCAGTCGGTAGACCTGGGATTCATTCCCCTTGTCGAGTCATACTGAAAGACTTTAAAAAATGGTATCAATAGATTCCCTAATTGGCGCTTGGGATTTATGGGAGGTTGTGGAGAACAAGCCGGCAAGTTCGCATGTTGTGTCCTTAGGCAAGGCACTCAACGGAACGCCCCACCTTTATGTGGAAGACAGGTGACCCGGAATTGGCAACTCCCAAGCGAGTGCAGACTTACCGTCCAAAACATAGCGATACATCGCTTTCTCGTGAATGGAAGGTTAAAAAAAATAAAAACAAAAAACACTATGTCGAAAATTGCTGCTGACGGGGCGATTAAAGTTTTTCGACAACGTGCGATCTTTGCCCATAATGAAAATAATGTAAAATAGTGTCCAATTCAAGATAAACGTGATAATCGGAGAGTTTGGAAAGCTGCCGAGACACCGTAGAAATTTGAAGTCAACAGTGCCGCATACATGCCTCTAACAGTACCCCATAATGCCTCTAACAGTGCTCCATACATGGCTCTAACAGTGTCCCATACAAGTCTTTGTGGTAGAATCAAGCCATAATTTGACGAAGAAGAACTCAAAGAAAAGTGTTGATGACCCTGATGTTAGTTCTTTGAATTGGACAGACTTTAATTGGTAGAATATGCTGTGTCTAAGGTAACTCAAAAAAGCAATTTCTATTTTGCATTATATTTCCTACATCCAGGTGCCAACCCATTATCAGAAATCGGTTTTGAAGCAGAGTTAGAACTTTCAAAACTATAAGCTAAAATGGCAGAGCACTAAGATGTCTTATCTCTAAAACGCATTTCGGGAATTATTTAAATTCGTTTTTCTAGCTTCTACAAAGTACGGCAAAGTTCTACAAAGTTCTACAAAGTTAATATGCCATAAAGGAAAAAAAAATTTTCTTCTCATCTTATATTTTGCAGTAATGAACGGCACGGAAAATCATACTTCACTCTTACTTATGTGATTTTTTTGTCGACCATCGTCTTCTAGATATCATTGGATTGCTCTGAAATAGAAAAATTTTTTTGATTCCATACAGCAATTTGTGATATTACATTAGGGGTCGATGATTTTGTACTTAGCAAGAACCAGCAGAAAGGCAAAAGCGATACTGGTAGTCCCACTGGTGTGGTACCCTCCAATATGTGTAGCCTAATTGAATATCAAGCTGATAAGGGCAATTGCCTTCGAAAGATTTATTAAAACCCTGTTTTTAAACGAATTTCTAAGCATTTATGTTTGTCACTACAGGTTTACACCAGCATGTACCTTTCAAATTCTGTTAATAGCAATGATTCCTACTAACGTTCTGAGGGGCTTTAAAAGAAGAAATCCATCTTAAAAAACATTTTCCCACCCCCTTTGCAGAATAGCTTTAGAATATATAAACACAAAAAATGAAAATATAGCCATTCATTTATTTTTTTTGTTTCAGAACCGCCACTTGAAAAAGTAACTTAAACGCTATATACAGAGGAAATAGAAAAGCGAAACATGGAACAGAAAAAGCAAGAAAAAAGAAGCAGCGTACTTACTTAGATTGTTATATAGCCTAAAAAAGAGAAACTGTACTCTTTAAACTTACCCAGTGTTTTCGTTTATGCGAATAAAAGCGAGAATTTTCCATTCCTAGTTTGAGTTTTGTCGCTAATTTTATCAAACAAAAACGCTTTTATACGCGCTGCTTACATGGCAGTATCATCACTGCCAGGTGAAAATTAGTAACGTCCAAATGTAACTTGTCTGCAAAAGTGAGTGCTCTTCTGTTGCGTCATAATAGAAAACTGCATAGTAAGACCGAAATTTAAAATAATTACGGGTTTTTTTGCCTAGAGCTTATCAGCAACAACCTTGAAAAGGGTGGGATCAAACAAGTAGCTACCGATCGGAGGCCTTGAGTTTTTAGGAGGCTCGAAATTTTTAAAAACACCGCACCTTTTTTTGAAAATCAATTCACCATTCCACCAAAATCCATGTCCAAGTGTGTGGTCTCCTTCAATCTTTGGTCAACTTGTTTTGATACCTACGTTAAAATTAGATCTCTGATTGATAGTTTGTCCGAAAATCTCAAACATACATTTCAATTAAATTTTATGACTCGGCAAAATTTTCCAGAAATGTCTCACAAAAGATTACCGCTTGGTTTTTGAGATGCAAACTTAGCTTTTTCTCTTTTTAAAATTTGATAAGCGATTAGCGCCCGAATAATCATTTCATTCTCTGCAATTCTGCCTATCAGGCGTAGACAAAAATCTTTTAAAAAGAGGAAGGAGTGGGAACTTACAAAAATAATGTATAGTACTAAATGAAAACAATACATGATGTAGGAAAACATAAATATAAGTCTAAAAGAAATTAAGTATTAAAGAACTCCAAATGAGAAAAACTCATCGATAACAGGGGCAACAATGGCTCGAAGTACAGTGAAGCACACTGCCTCAAATTCTGTTTACACTATTTCTTTAAGACTTTTGAGAACTAATTGATTGGCTTAGTTGTCGTGACAATTTTAGGCATATAGAAAAAAGCTAAATAAAAAAGTAGCCTAATACCAAGAGCGGATCTCAAAATATGAGCAGAAGCGGGTTAGACTGAAAGCGATTCTAAGAGGAATTGTAAAAAATATAAAACAAAAACGATTGAGACGTTTTCCAAGCTGAGATAAAACAAAAAAATTTGCTCAAAAATGATGACCAAGATCATACCACACCATACAACAATCCATTATTATCTGTCAATAATGCGCAACCGGTTTAACCTTATTGGGTCTTATTAGGCGGGTCTAAAAACGCACAATGATAGAAATACATAGTGCATAGACTAGCAGATTTGCAAATGCGTGCATAAAGAATATACAGTATGCAATGCAATATAGTGCAATTTAGTAATACCTATATCACGTAGGTCCAACTAACGGCACACACTCATGATATCGATAAAAAGTCACTGTCTAAAATTTGCTAGCCAGTAACTAGTACCGTCTATAGTTTTCCAAACTATTGAGACGCTTTCCAGTTTTCCACCTTGACTTCAAAATAGACTCTTTATTACGGAACAAATTTTCATAATTAATTAGTCAAGCACAAACAATGAGTAAGCACCAAACCGATTTCGCCATCATTAGGGCTCTTCAGTGGCGCGTATCCGACCAGCAGGGAATCGAACCTTTATCTGTGGTAATGTCGCCCAATACGGTTAAGTCACCCTCCTTGTACCCTAGTGACCGGAAGATGACGATTCGACGACTAGAAGATTAGCTTGGTAGAGTGCAACGACTACCTTCTATGCCCTATCCTTCGGCCTAAGGACTTACGCTTATGAAACTAAGTTGCAGCCCACTCTTTAACGCCACAACTTACATTAATGCATAAGCAGTTGCACTCCGACAATCACCGACACCACACTGTAGCAGCCGATAGTCCCCCTTCCTTCTAGTAGTACTTGGCCCTTGCCTTCTAATTCTTCACCCTTCTTTTCTTTCTTCTCTGTTCTGTCGTCTGTTTGCTTTTGTCTCTTTCTCTGGGTTTTCAAAATGACCCACCAGTATATATACTTCCCATTCGAACGTAACCGAAAGAACGTTCCCAAATATTTTAGCCAATCAAAAAAATCTAGAAACTAAAAATTAACAAGAAAAGGTTTGAAAACGGGGGAATATCGGAAACTGCTACCCAAAGAACAACCAATAAAAACGCATATGAAATCAATCAAAAAAAAGGTTGGTCTACGGGGGGCGTACGGGAAATTCGTAGCTACCAATAAAATTGCTTTGAAAACAAAATGCACAAGCGACTGTTTGTATACGGGGAAATACCGGAAATAATGATCAAAACAGAAAAACTACGTCGATAAGGGATAATCAAATGAATATTCCAGAGATTATTATTGTTACAGGTAAGTACCACTAGACCACCTGGCTGGACGCCGCTGCTGATGTTATAGCTGCTATTTGTGAGTGAGTGACCGGATTTCCTAGTTTTGCCATTTGTGGAGTGCATAGAATCAACTATGCTATAACTCCCCAGCATCATCTCACGACCAAGACTTCATCACAACAAGACGTAAGCATCGCGCTATACAAGAAACTTGAAGGGCGGGACGAAGGATCATAAATGAGAGTGAGAATTTATAATAAATTTTCCTGCTCACAAAATATTAAAATTCTTTTCACATAATTAGCAAATATCCTCCCTGGATATTCTAGGCTGAGGCATTGATCAACGAATTTAGGTCTTTTACTTTCTTGTAGGTCGCCTAACAGTTCTAATGATCTATAAACCGTGTGCTTTAGAGAGACTAAAATCCTTTCAGGTCGCATTGATGAAGGCCAATGCACCAACCATGAAGTACTAATTTTTAATGTTAAAAACTATGCAACGCTCTATTAAGCAATCAATTTCAATGTGTCCAGCTGTTTATCACTAGAATTCCTGGAGCGATCATTTTGACCATTTTTGATTTTTAATTGTTTATATCTCTGAAAAGGTACGTGCAATAACACTGAAACTTCCTGATTTTTCCAAATCTTGGTTTGTTAATTTAGCATGTTAATTTTCATTGCATTGCAATGAGATCAGGGTGGGATGCCAATGGATTCATTTTAAATTGCCGAAAATTTAAAACAATCGCTTCCGTTGTTAGCAATCAAGAACTTTTTCGCAGGGCGTAACAATAATTGCAAAAATCTGCTCAAATGCTTGTTAAAAATTTTAAATAAGGTTTAAAGTAACTTTGATTAAGTAGCTTTCAGCCCTCAGCCAATTAAGTTGCTTTTTTCGACTTTCACTTTGTATTTTATAGGTTTTTGAATCACATTCTCGATTTTTGTGTTTGCAATCTTTAATTCATAGTGAAATTAACTTGGTTCAAGCAAACAGTATAATGTCGGCTTCAGAGAGATCAGGTTTTCAATACATGCCTTACATCTTCACTAACCTCGGAAATATTTGGAAGCAGACGAAACATAAACATTGCATCAACAACTGGAGGAGATTGGAATAGAACTCTGAATGCTAAGTTTTTCAATAAAGATGATTCGTTTAGTAATGCAAGAGGCTAGCGATGCACTTAGAAAAACTGCAGACAGTGACACTGTTTCGACCTATCAGGTCTCTTCAGTGCAGTTGGTAACCGACAAGAAGCTAGAGGCTTTTTATAAAGCATAGCTTAGACCGCCACACTTGCGGGATCTATACTAGATCCACTTGGTGGAAGGTCTGTCAGTACTCTGCGAAGCCGTATCACTCGTGAATGAGTGGCGGTTCGCCACTCGTGAATGAGTGGCGAAACAGTGTCACTGTCTGCAGTTTTTCTAAGTGCATCGCTAGCCTCTTGCATTACTATACATGTAAGACCTTGTGACCACTAGGCTGTGACAGCACTATTGTTCTAGCAGTTGCTAGACTTAGTGCACCTGCGACAACCGCCACTCATTCACGGGTGATACGGCTTCGCAGAGTACTGACAGACCTTCCACCAAGTGGATCTAGTATAGATCCCGCAAGTGTGGCGGTCTAAGCTATGCTTAATTAAAAGCCTCTAGCTTCTTGTCGGTCACCAACTGCACTAAAGAGACCTGATAGGTCGAAACAATGATTCGTTTACTTTCAACATGCAACCTTTGGTAAGGCTCAGGTTCTTGAAAATCAGTGCAAAAGGCCACTTGACAATGTCAGCCACTTTAAATTTTACTGTAATGTAACTCGCAAGATGCTATCAAAAAACTCTCCTATTGTTCATCCTGCTAATAGCTGACTATTTTTAGCACATCCTTTTTTCTCTGCAAATTCCATTTGAAAATTGCAAATTTTAATTTTTGAAATTAATCGTTTAAACCTTGCTGAATTTTGAAACAATCTTCAATAAAAGCTAACCTAATGTCGTAAACGATTTTGTCCACGAAATTACTTGCTTCTGTTTTTGATAGATTTGCTTGCACCCATTGTTTAGGTGCAGAGGTGGTCAGTAAAGAAGCACCTCTACTTAGGTAAGGCTTGCAGTAACTAGGTATTTAGTTGAGTAGTATCATGTTTTACTAATTTTACTTACGTAGGTTGAATGGAAAGTAATACTCTTTGAGTAATTAAAACTATTATTTAAGTAGATCCTAAAAATTAGATGTCTGTTAAATTGGAATGCAATATGCTAGCGTAAAATATAGCTTTAAATTCAATTTTTAATCTTCTGCAAATCCACTATTGAAATGAACCACTTTTGGTTCAAATTTTAAAAACCAACACGTAAGCCTACTACTGTTTAGTGCTAACTAGGTAAGTACGATGAGTTGTTGTCAGTGCGCAGGAATGTCATATCTTTAATTTTGAAAATTTTTTAGCGATAGGATTGAATTTAAATAAGGCACCTGCAGGTAATATGGCCATGCTGATAATACGGCCCACTGCTCCGATTTTCGGATCTAAGTAAAGAAGATATTTTTTAATTTTCATGAAGTTGGAGTGGATCCATACTTGTATTGATTCGCACAGTTGGGGCTGGATCCGTGCAATAATGAATTCGCTACAGCGAAACAAAATTTTGCAATCTTGGAATGGAGCGTTTTTATAAAATCTAGGATTTTTCACCCTCCTGAAATAAGATGTATGGTTGCGGAAACTTCAATTTCTTCTTAGCAGAGCAGGGAAGAATTGTTTCAGTCAATTTAAGCAGTTTTGTTTAGTTAAAAAATTTAAGCATTAGCTTAATTGATATAAAATTGTTAAAGATCCCTTGCTGGTAATAAGGCCTAAGCCCTATTTGTAGTGTAGGTGCCGAAAGTAATTGCACCAAAAAGCTAAGTGGTTTATCGCTCAGTGATTGAACACAGCTGTAGTTGCATCTACGCTATAGTGATTTTGCGTATACCATTTGATTGTGAGCATTTAGGGAGTATACTTGCTTTCTTTCAACTAAAATGTAATTGCTTAATTTTGAATTTAGTTGCGTACGGTATAGTAAGGAGTTAAATTTTAAGTACGTTTGCCCGCATGTTTTTCGATCCCTAGGATTTAACCTAGTAACTACAAAGAATATTCAGACCTCCTGTTGGTGTTCCAGAGCATCTTCATGCTTCATTTAATGCAAAAACATAACAAAACCTTGTCAACAAAATTTCTTAAATAGCCTGACAACCTTGGGCCTTATTAACTGCATGTGCATCCAATATGACCCCAAAAAATTTTTTTAAATAACCTCATGGAAACCCTAAACTTCATCCGACCTTCAACGTTTGATATATGATGTGTAACAACTTACTCTACTTCCTTGCACAGTTTGACCTGAAACTTTCAAGTAGTTCTTAAGAAATTTGAGAAAGTTTATTAGTGTGGCCATATTACCTGCAGGTACCTCATTTTCCAGTGTTTCATTTTTGCAGTTTGCTTTTTCTTCCAACGCTTTCATTAATTTGTTTACAAACCAGCGACTATTCTTGTCAAGGAAGTAGCTGAGGGAGCAATACCCTCGCACAGGATGTGTAAAAGTTTTGTTTTCGGCTAAATTCGTTAGCGCCTTCAGAAACAGTTATCACCTAAGCTTAAGTTTCCAAGTATCTTTAGTTTTCTTAATACAGCACCACTAAGTGTTACTAAAATTTTGTAGAGTCTCTAGAAATTTAATCCAAAGTATGATCATTACCCAAAATGTGATCAAAGATACAAAAATGTCGTCCTTTCCCCTCACAAATTTTTGGCTGACTGCATCATTTTGCTTCAGTTTTGTAGATAAAAGTTTAAATAGCATAAAGTTTTTAAAGCACTTTAATAATTAAATATCAGAGACTAAATAAAACTAAAACCATCAAAATAATCGCTTGATTCCTGTCACAACAATCACTACACAACAACGCCTTTTACAGCACTCTTAATCTTTACTCTACTCTGATCTACTACTCAATGAATTTCTGAATGAATAAAAAAAAATCTCACCGTGTTATATGTATGGCTGGAAAATAATCTAGAAATTGCTTAAACATCACTAACACAGGAAAAATATCGTTAATAAATTACGTAATCGGTAATAAAAATAATAAAAAGGAAAATCTTCGAGAAGAAGCAAGAATCACTAGAATACGTTGGAAAGTCACCTAGACAGCCATTGTGACGTCAGAAAGGCGTGTGAGTTACAAATCTATTTATAAATCCGAAAGAAAAAAGGTCTTTTTTTTAAAACAGTTTAGCAAGTTAGGGATATAAACAATTTAGATTTACAAATAATATAATCACGGCAAAACAAACAGATTACAACTCTATCTATAAATATAAAACTCAAAGTTTGTCTGTCTGTATGTCCGCTATAGAAATAAAACTGGAGACATTTAGATACAAACAAACATATGAATCTTATATAACTTTTTCCAGGGAAGCCAAGTACAGTATTTTGATTTGGATCAGAATCGTCTATGGGGGGCTACGAGCCTATGGGGCTCAAACAAAAAATACTTCATTATTGCACTGCTACGTACCACAAATGAAAAATAATTTTTTATATATATAAAACTCAAAGTTTGTCTGTCTGTATGTCCGCTATAGAAATAAAACTAAAAACATTTAGATACAAACAAACATATGAATCTGATATAACTTTTTCCAGGGAAGACAAGTACGGTATTTTGATTTGGATCAGAATCATCTGTGGGGGGCTACGAGTCTATGGGGATCTACTAGAGGCCTATTTGTACTGTTGTACAATGAAATAAAAATCATGAAAACACATTAAAATATGGTTATTCAATGTAAAAATTTAATCAGTCTTTACATTTTACCCGATCAACGACGGGTAAATCTGCCAAGTACGGTATTTTGATTTCGATCAGAATCGTCTATGGGGGGCTACGAGCCTATGGGGCTCTACTAGAGGCCTATTTGTACTGTTGTACAATGAAATAAAAATCATGAAACACATTAAAATATGGTTATTCAATGTAAAAATTTAATCAGTCTTTACATTTTACCCGATCAACGACGGGTAAATCTGCTAGTACATATATAAAACTATTCCTTAAGGCAAATTTATGTATTCGTGACAACGATACACGTATACATTTAACCTAATCAGTGATGTAAATCAAGAGACAAATAGGCAGAGAAATTAAGTTTGCATGCTTAGAAAAACTTCTCGTATCCTTTGTGGCGCGAACCCCCACCCAAGTTGAGAACCACTGTCAAAGAAAAATATAGGTCAAAATTGCAAAAAAAACTTATTTCTACTTCAACTAAGTAATTTATTTCTCAACTAATTTTTTCTTTTGCTCAAGAAAAATGCTTACCATTACTTTTTATGTTCACTTGAGTACTTTTTTGAGTGAGTAACAATACTTTTACTCAAGTAGACTGATCCAATCGAGATTTGTTCCAGTAGCTTACTACATTTGAGGCATACCCAATCACTACTATCGAGGCAGATACATAATTTTCAAAGTAATCAAATGAACACAATAAGCTAAAGCCTGCAGCTGATTTGCGAGTATGCTGCCACAACTTTGAACAGCTAAATTTTAACCGAGCCAGGGAAATGCAGGTATCGATAAATTAAAACAGGAAATTATTGAATTTATTCGTTACAAGAAAAATCACAAGAAAGCTTTCGAGAACGAATTTGACTTGGCTAACCCGTGTACTAGTACAAGGGTATGCGACCATGTGCTCCTCGCGACTCGGGAAAATCCTGCTATACGCACAGGCGAAAAACCAGGAGAGGAGGTATAAATTCTAAAAAGTACCTCCTAAAGTTGATCTAAAAACAATTGGTCTTGAACTTCTTTTTGAAACGAAAGTAGAAAACTAATTACTTTCAAAAAGCTGATCTTTAAAAAAGATCTTTAAGTACCAACAACTATCAGGATTTTTTTTCTTTGGAAAGCGGGTCCAAACGGCTCTTCATGCCATAAAAATTATATTATCTACCTTTTTACCAGTAGGTCAATTGTTGTTAATAACCGAATTACTGTACATGTATGCGAACTCCCTGTTGAAAAGAATTAGATCTAAAGTATTTACAATGATATAGAGTAACTTTCTAAAGCAGTGGCTCTTAATCTTTCCAACCCCTGGGACCCCTATTCTTGAAGATATTGGCTTGGGGATCCCTTGTCTGCGCAACCTGCAAAGGCGGTGTTTGTTCAAAGAACAAACACTATAGTGATAAGGCGGATAAGTTGTTTACTACTGGGTCACTAATTAGTTAAAAAAAACTGTCTTTGTGAAAGCATAACACAAATGGTTAGTGGAATATTACAATTTACTTCGCAAAACACAGCACAAATGATAGTCAGCATGATCTCTGTTCTTGTCTCTTCAAAACAAGCTCATCAATACGGGGGTTAATATTGCTGAGAGCAATTCTCATGTCATTTGCAACTCTAAGGCGAATACGGTACGTAGTTTTGATATTAACTACAGCAAACATGGCAGCTTCACAGAGGTATGTTGTTGGAAATGGAATTAGTGCTTCCAGAGCTCTTTTTGCCGTTTCCGGAAATTCTTGCAACATACTGCACCAAAATTCTATCAGTGACGAGGAGCTGAACTTGGTCTTTGCAACTTGAGAACTCTGCAATTCCAGATGTTGCTCATAAAGGTTGAGCTGCCCATTGCCGTTCATCTCAGCAATAAAAGGCTGCTGAATCCATGCTGAAGAAGGTTCAGATGTTGGAAAGTAATCTTCCATTTTTTTTCTCGAGGTTGCTTATGTGATCATTAATTAAAGCAGTCAGCCATTTGTTAGTTTCCTGATCACCAATTTTACTATCCAACAGTAAAAAGATAGCAAATTTCTGGTTTTTTACTCTTTTTTTCCGTAGGGATAACTTCTTTTTGAAGGCGGAAACCTTTTCTGCAGCCTCTATCCGACATTTGTTTTTTCCCTGCAGAGAATGACTGAGCTCGTTCAAAAGACTAAAGATGTCTGCCAAATAAAAGACCTTCAATTCGAATCTATTGTTATCAGATAATGTAGCAAGTTCCATTTACCCATGCTCACGAAGGAACACGACAACTTCAGTGATAAGTTCTGCAACATGGGAGAGCACTTTTCCCCGCGATAACCATCGCACTTTGGTGTGAAAAAAGGTACCGATGCTCCTTTCCAAGGTCGTTGCAAAATGCTTTGAATATTAGGGAATTCACGGCCCTAACACGAATGAAACTCACAGCCTTTACTACAGAATCAAGAACATTTTTCAATTCAAGACGGAGTGTCTTACAAGCTAAGGCGTATTTATGAATAGCACAATGATTTGATACTATATGCAGAGCAACTTGTTTCATCAGGGCTACAAAACCGGATCGATGCCCTATCATAGCTGGCGCACCATCTGTGCTTACCGATCCCACTTTATTCCATGCTATTGAATTTTCACGAAGAAATGCATTAACAAGATCAAAGACGTCTTTAGCTCTAGTTCTCTCCTTCATTTCTTGACAAAATTGGAACTCGTCCACAATCGCGTTTTCTTTAACACATCTCACGTATTCTACTAATTGGCTTATTGATTTGATATTCGTTGTTTCATCAAATTGAAGACTTATTCTACATGGGCTATCTTGGATTTGAGCGATAAGCAGACTCAAAATGTCATTTGATATATCTGCAATTCTGTTATTTACAGTGTCATCGGACAAGAGAACTGAGTCTATTCTTCTAGCCTCGTTTCGGCCAAGTAATATTTATACCATTTTTACGGCACTTGGCTTTATTAGTTTTTCATCAACAGTGTGAGGTGCTTTTGCTATTATCAAAGGAACTTCATATGAAGCGCGCAGGAGTGGTTGGGAAGTTAGACAAAAGCTTAACGCAGGGAGCGTTCCCCTCACATCATAACGAGCTCTATTTGCTTTGAATATTTTAACTGAGTCCGTATTCTCTTTATGCTTCAGTTCCTTGTACCTCTTCAACTTCGAACGCTTTAAGGAATCGTTGCCCGAAATGGTATTGCACAATGTGCACTGAGCATTGTCAAGCTTATCACAGCCAACAACTTTTGAGAAACCATACTGAGCGTAAGAATCGTCCCAGAAACGTATTTTATGTCTATTTTTCGAAGCCGTTAGCAAACAAAATGATTATGACCTAAAGAAGCGAAAATAATGACTAATCAAAAAGTCATAATTATACTAAAAGTGGCTAAATCATGCAAATTCACTTTTGTGGGAATCGCATGTAAAATGTTGAAATGATATAGCAAAATGCTAAAAGGAAACAGATAGTGATTGTCTTGAATTCCCTTCGCTTCTTCATTGCTTAGGTTGTAAAATTCTATCCAGGTTGGTAGCAACTATCTATCAGATGCTAGAAAGCTTCTGGGAGAATATTAGACACTTTGGTATCCCGTGGTATCTGAAGTTTTCTGTTTCTTCCTTTCGCGCAGTGGGGTTGTGGGTAGAGCTAGAAGAGATAAAGTGCCGCAACTGCAATATTTATACTTCAACTCTCAAATGCTTTATCAAACCTTATCTGTCATGGCTGAGAATTTGATGTTTAACCCTCAATACAGAAACAACTAGTTGGATCATCATATGCTTCTCCAGAGGCGTTAGTTGCATCATTCTCACCAGAATTATTTTAGCTACTGCAGTCAGTTTTTCAGTTTTCAACTACTTCTTCAAGGCTATGGTTTAAGATTACATAATTGCATTCTTGATAAAAGAGTCACCACTGCATAGCCTTATCCACCTAACTAATTTTTTAATCTGGAAGCGAAAATCGTCAGTCTTTCTATTGAAAAAACCTTGAAACAGGTGTAGCAGTGGGATTGTTTTTCTTACTCGGACTATTGCGTCATAATATGTAGTAAAAAACTAAAAATGACGGCCTCTTGCATCAGATTAAATCTAATAATTTGCTCACCACTAGAACGATGTGATACTGCGTACGATTGACTATAGGTAGCATGTTACTGTAAAAGCACTGTTGTTATTAATCAAAGTGGTGGTCGTTGTTGTTTGTGCATTTGAGGGTTAAAAGAATACAGTTTGGCATTCCTTCTGGGGACCTCGTTAAGAACCGCTATTATAAAGGTTTTTGTAATGTATTTCAACTACGTCACAAAAATGCCCAAACTAGCCTACAACTAAATATTTACTGTTAAAGCTCTTGTGATTATTTTAGCCGGTTGATGTGACGTAAGTCAGATAATGAAACAAATGGGGAAGTTTGTGACCGTTTTGCTTTGAGGATGTATTAGAGGGAAGTTCTTTAGCGGTAGATCGTTGGTGGGCAATGGAACACTTGCTCCTGTCGAATCATATGAAGACCATCGTCGAGTGTCAGCAGAATACGCAAAAAGGGCATTACTACCAACTACAGATAGCAATAACCGGTTTGAGTAAATTCACTCTATGTATCTGACAGACTCCTTGTGACTAATATCCATCAATACAAGTTGCCGCTTGGTTTGATTGTGGCTTCTTTGTTCATAAAAAATATTTACAAAAATAAAATCTAGCTGTTTGTGTGCACTGCATAATTCGGAGGTTATTTTTGTACACCAAGCATTGTTAAAACTGTGAAGAAGGTGGTTGTTCTTTTGGTGTAAAATAATACAGTACTGGAAAAATTATTATGGATTTTTTGTTTTTTTGATAATTTTTTAAAACAATTTACGAGTTTTTTTTTAATTTTCCTGTAACTTTCAGAACTAATGGTGGTTCAAAGTAAAGCTGTTGCAATTTCACACAACCGAGGTCCAGTGTAGCGCGATCCTGCGCAATTAGGGCGTCATAGTTACGTAAGAAAATACGAGAACAAAACCAGTTTAGTTGAACATGGGTATAGTTAGAACTGTCTACTGCTCTACTGGACCGATTTAGCCTTCAACAATTTCCAAATCTTCGCTGTCAACAAGAAGTTTAAGGTCATTTGAAAGTTTTCCTGGCAGTTTACAAGGATAAGACCAGTCCGAGACAAAAATTAGTAGGTTCTTAACTAACTTAGAGAAATGGAAAAGAGGAAGGATGTGAGTCCAAAAAAAAAGGCAAATTAATCTTTTACTCAAGCATAGTGACCTCACGCAGAAAGAGATAGCCAAGAAATTAAATATATCAACTCACACCGTTAGTGTCATAAGAAAGAAACTGGAAACGGGAAGAAATATTCACAGCTCAAGTACGGGAAAACTGATATTGCCCTCCAAACCATGATCCTGCCAGGAAATTTAACTGTTTTCTTCAAACATTGTCGCAGAAACTCCTTAACAGATCTTCGGCGAACAGGCTGTACTCTGTCATCAAGTACTACAATGGTGGATTCATCCGAAAAAATAACTTAAAACATTAATAAACACATGCTTACACTATTAGGTTTGAAGCCAGGTAAGTTCAATAAAGTGGTAACAAAAAAATTGTAACGGGCTCGTGGAGCAGAGACCCTTGGGGTAGTCTCCGAACCCGAGACAGATTGCCGTGAAGCTGAAGTTGTAAATAGATGAAACGCGCTTTTCGTCTCGTCACGCTGTTATTGTCTGACTTTCTTGAATAAATCCTTTGATAAATTTTTATTGATAATACGCAAACTCAAAATGGAAAGAATGAAAGTGATAAACAGATAGGAAAAAACAGATGGATTGGCGTAGCGTCGTTAGCTTCGGCGACGTTGGCGTTGTTAGCGGTGTAGCGATGTAGCGTTGTAGCGACGTAGCGTTGTAGCGACGTAGCGTTGTAGCGACGTAGCGTTGTAGCGACGTAGCGTTGTAGCGGTTTCAAACTATTTTGACCCCCAAGTACGTTCTTCTTTACTACAGCTCCAACACAATAACAATCGACAAAGAAACAGCTCAACCAACTTTTCTTTACGTTGGGATCTACGAGCTTTCTTTGATAGTCCTTTGACTTGTATTCAAACGTGCAGGTTTTACAAACAACGTAATCCTTCTTGCAACGTGTCTACTTGAGAATAATGTAAAGGTGTGTTAACAAAACAGTTACTACTGCGTCGCTTGAGAGTCAACCTTGCCAATCCAACGACTAATCAATAAAAAACAATACCTTGAGTGAAACACACATAACAACGACACAACGCGGGTTCGAATCACAGATTGGCTACGCAAAAACTATAGATTTAAAGCGATAGATGTTGCCAAATATTGTAACAATATTTACAAAAATCATAGTTGCTGTTGGCCAATTTTTGGCTAATAAAATTGGCCGGAAGTGGCTTTGCCAACCGAAACTCTATATTTCATCTATAATCTTCTAGAAAAGCTTTATGAACATTAAAAAATTGTTCTGTAATTAATTATTATCTTTGTGAGGTGTCTTACTTTTAACCAATCCTCTGACGTCCAATTTTCATGTTGTAGATTCAACTGATATCTTGCCTGCTTCATTTTCTGAGTCAACCGAGGTTTCTTTCTAAGCCCGTACGCTTTCAGCTCTTGTAGCAGAAGACAGTTATTGATGGTTTTTCTGTCCAAAACAATATTCTGATTGGCCAACTCCATGCAACGTTTCTTACAAGAGGCTCTTCTACCCTTCAGTGCCATTGCTTTGATTTTTCTATCACGCCTAAGTATTGTTTTCCTTTTCCGTCCACATTTTCCCGTACTTGAGCTGTGAATATTTCTTCCCGTTTCCAGTTTCTTTCTTATGACACTAACGGTGTGAGTTGATATATTTAATTTCTTGGCTATCTCTTTCTGCGTGAGGTCACTATGCTTGAGTAAAAGATTAATTTGCCTTTTGTTTTGGACTCACATCCTTCCTCTTTTCCATTTCTCTAAGTTAGTTAAGAACCTGCTAATTTTTGTCTCGGACTGGTCTTATCCTTGTAAACTGCCAGGAAAACTTTCAAATGACCTTAAACTTCTTGTTGACAGCGAAGATTTGGAAATTGTTGAAGGCTAAATCGGTCCAGTAGAGCAGTAGACAGTTCTAACTATACCCATGTTCAACTAAACTGGTTTTGTTCTCGTATTTTCTTACGTAACTATGACGCCCTAATTGCGCAGGATCGCGCTACACTGGACCTCGGTTGTGTGAAATTGCAACAGCTTTACTTTGAACCACCATTAGTTCTGAAAGTTACAGGAAAATTAAAAAAAAACTCGTAAATTGTTTTAAAAAATTATCAAAAAAACAAAAAATCCATAATAATTTTTCCAGTACTGTATATGGAGCAAGCAAAAATGCTCTTTTATTAACGTTTCGCTTGGCAGATACGCCAGGCTTCCTCAGAAAAACAGTGCTCAAGGTAATTTTCCAACCCTGAGCGCGATCAGTAGAAATCTCAAACAACACAATGAATTTTTCAACTGACAAAATTTAAAAAATAGATAAACATAAGGTAAATAAGAAAAAGATAGGTCAATATCGCGGCTGAACTACAACATGATAAATTTACAACAAATGACATGACTGTAATCAAAAGATGATGAATAAAAAGCTTCTACAGTTATATTTAAAAGTTTAGTTGAT
Source organism: Trididemnum clinides (assembly GCA_963675345.1). Lineage (NCBI taxonomy): Eukaryota > Metazoa > Chordata > Ascidiacea > Aplousobranchia > Didemnidae > Trididemnum > Trididemnum clinides. Next base: position 24,785,344 of record OY776298.1, on the reverse strand, counting down.
ACCGTGGCTATTACTGTATTTGTATGCATTCAATTTAACTTTGGTACACTTATTCTGCAAGAATTCGAAATATCTGACATTGAAATCAAGCTGCAAATGAGTTTTGTAGTTAAATTCTTTTGCGCACCGTTTGAAAACTTCGACCATAAACGTCGTGAGAGTGGCCTAAAAATACTAGACAGCTGCTGACACTGATTTTAAAAGCAATGAGCACCTTCATAGAAGACTGCCGGAAAATATTTGGAAAGCGTTGTTTGCCGACCAAGTTGCAAGAGTGAGTGTTAGCGTTTGCTGATAAATCTCAAGAAATGTATTTTTCCAACGACTAATATAAAAAAACTGCATTAAACCTTCGCTGACATAGTTAAGAAAATGAGATCAGTAAAAACGGAGACCATTTTTTTACTTTAATGTCAAGAAACAGAGTTCGTTTAGAGTTTTGCAAAACAAAAGACAATCGTCTGCACTCCTTAGCCCAAACCGGAATTTACAAAAACTAGGTTAGAAGCAAGAAATCTTTTGTTTGCGGTTAAAGGTATGGTGGTGAGAAAAGAAAATTTGTCGTGCGAAATACAGCTTTCTACGATTGAAGTGTCTTGGTCTTTAGTGAAAGACCGAGCCGCAAGACCAAGACTTTAAGGTTCCAATACCAACACCAAGACATTACATGGAGGCCCGAGACCAACACCCAGATTAAGATTTGAGAAAAGTGGTTTCGAGACTAACAAGAACTGAATCTAGAACTAAATGGTTAATAGTGCATCTTGGAAAATAATGAGCCCTGAACTAACAACTGTTTTCACTACAGTTGTAAATATTTGTGTACCAGGCAGTGGCATTCATGTGCTATTGGCACCGGTGAGATAATCTACATGTAAGATTTCTTATAAGGCGGTGTATACTGAGACGGTGTACTTATTTTACAAAAGTTGGTTTGTGGTACAAAATTTTAAGATTGCTTCAAACAACGTGTTTCAATGGCTTTACGCCTATAATAACATTCAGGGAAAATAGTCAGAAAGAAAATTGCAGACTTGAGTTGTACTTGTACTTGTGTATTTACGAAGTAGCCGTTGGAGTTATGCCTTAAAACTTTGAAAATATGCTGATTCAAGGTAATTTTCGATTAGTCATAAATTTCTGGAGTAGGTAGTTTTGATTTTAATTATATTCGTTTTTACGTTCAAAGACGTGAAACCTCATAAAAATGAAAATAACTTACTCTCTTTTTTGTAAACGTAAGCAGTTCAGCAAGATTGCAATATACCAGAACAAGATTTTAGTGCTGGTAAAATTATGACGAGCAATTTCTTTTCCATTTCGTACTACTGTTTTGTAAACGCTTACAAAACAATAGCATTATGTAACGTAGCGGTTTCCTAAGGGGGTAACGCGACGCACAATTGCGTCATTTCGAAAAAGTTTTTTGTCTCTGTTTTTAGGCAATAAAGGTAAACTTCTAGAGTGCGCTGTTTGATATTATAGATGAGATCAGAGCGTCGGGAATTAATTCAAATTGGGAGTCCTTGTTTAAACGTGATAACTAGGGCCATTTTTTTGACCTAACAAAATATGTTTTTGACTTTATTTTAGCAAAATTTTGACTTTATTTTGACCTAACCGCTTTCGTCTATTAGTTATGTTTTGTTGCACATTTTTGATTAAAAATGTTTTATAATCCGCAATTTACATAAGTTTTTAAAGAAGAAGGTAGCCTACTTTATACATTTTCTCAATCACTCAGTCTTGAAGCTAGTGCAACAAAGCGACGCATGACGTCAAAACCTAGGATAACGAGCCATTGTGTGTACCGGTATCAATTAGTGTGTAATACAAAAAATGCGTTGTTATCGCAACTGTACTGTACATTAACAGTCTGTCTATGATGTTTTTAACGAAAGCCACACAGTATAGTTACCAGGACTTTTTATTGTGATACAGCATCATATATTTTTTTACGTTCTTAACATCAAAATTTCTGTCTTTTCTCAGTAATTTACTGAGCATAGAAAACGACCTCTCAACAGCACCAGATGTTGGCTGAGCTTTTTGCGATAGTGCGTAGCTTGTTGGGTCAATTGTCAAGTTGGTACAGTTTATTATTGTTTCTAAATCAGAGTTGGATAGTCGTTTTTGAATGTAATTTTTAATTGCGCACGGATCATCATCGAATTGCATATTCTTCAGCAGTTCGTATGCTTCGGTTATCGTGCAGGCACTTCCTTCTGAGAACTCTACGTTGGCTGCTAGAGTCCGGTATTGATTTATTGTAACCAAGTCCGGCACAAAATCTTCCACATTGACAGCGTCTTTTGCTCTGCTGACTAAGAGGTCTGCACTTGTCCAATTGTTGACAATGGTACTAGTCCAAATGGTACGAACAGCTGGAAGGTTCTCACTATAATATAAGGCAGCTCTAAGCCAAGTTGCTCATCTTGTAATTACAGGGTCAGGAGGAGATGGCAGACCAGCATCATGAAAATCTTTCTTGCGATCTTTGGTTTTTGATTGTTGCTGCGTTGATCGTTGCTATTATTTCATCAATATTTTTAAAATGAGCACGCACACTCATAGCGCAGTTATGTAGTAAGTGCGCAACGCACGTGACATGCATCAAAGAAGGATATAATTCCTTTAATGTCTTTCCAGCCAAAGACATGTGCCGAGCAGCATCAGTCAAGAACAATGAAAAATTCTCGCGTCTTATTTCAAGTTGTCGCAATATGTCATCCACAGTGTGCAGAATAATACTGCTATTAACATTGCTACCGCTGTCAAGTGGATGGCAATCAACGAGGAATGTCCGGCGCGATGGTGTAGTGGTTAGAGCGTCCGCTTCGCAGTCGGTAGACCTGGGTTTCATTTCCCTTGTCGGGTCATACCAAAAGACTTTAAAAAATGGTATTCACAGCTTCCCTGCTTGGCGCTCAGCACATAAGGGATAGTGTGGAGAACAAGCCGGCAAGCTTGCTTGTTGTGTCCGTGGGCAAGGCACTTAACGGGACGCCTCCGTCTTTATGTGGCAGACAGATGGTGGGGCCAAGCAGTCTACCCGTCGTGGTGGCCCAGTCTGACGAAAGACATGCAAACAGAGCATGAGCTCATACGCGTAATAATAATAACGAGGAATGTCTGATTTGGGGCATTTTAGCTGCCCACAAGCACACTAATATACTTTTGTTTAGCAATCTCTGCTTCATCCACAATTAAAAAATTTTTTTTGTCACGAAGTAATTCTTGATTTTGTTCTTCGTTTTGGGATGCTAATTTAGCAACACATGCCCGGGCTGCAGTATCCGAAAGCAATGCTTTTCCCATTGTAGCAAACAGAGACTTTAAAGAAGGATGGCTCAGTTTATGAAGTGGGATATCTGCAGCTAAGAATGAAGAGACAACCTGTTCCTTGAAGTTTACTTGATTGAGTTGTAAAAAGGTTTGCTTAATTTGGGATTTGCTCTTCGTCTCCAATTTTCTTTGGTGTTGCTTACTTTTTCGGTGGCTTTCCACAAAAATCTTTTTGTCGCATTTGACTAACACGTCGCAAAGGTTGCATCGCAAGTCGCGGGCAGGAGTTGCCGAAAACTCATCCGGATATTCCTGGCAAATTTGCCTAACTTTCGCTGTAGAGGATTTGGCTTGTTTAGGCATTCTTTGCTTTGCAAGCTACGACTTAAAAAGACCACGTGTAAAAAGCGCAAAGGTTTTATAGGGATAGATTAATTGTCTAACAATTATGTGTTTATGCATCAACAATGACGATTTGATGCATAATAAGTGCTATTTCCTTTTCAATCACCGCATGCATTTTTACCATTGCAACAATCTCAGAAGTTTAAAATCAAATAAAACTGCGCATGAAATTTTAATAGCAGCTCAAAAATTCAAAAAAATATAAAAAAATATAAATTTGTTCGTTTTTGTATGGAAATTTTTGATGAAGACAATTTTGACAAGTTTTGACTTTATGGAAAATTTTGACTTTATTTTGACTTACAAAATCTACCAAAACAGACTCCTGAACACCTGAAACGAACGTTAGTACATGTTTGATCATGTAACAAGGTCTTGAAAAAATTTTGACTTTATTGACTTTAACGGAGCCTAGTGATAACTATGCTTCAATCATGCCAAAAGATCAAGTTCGTAGTTGGGAACGATAGCTCGATGCGATAAGGCGTTGGCTGTAATTAGTAAGTTGCGAGTTCGATGTAGTTGTGCTTCAAAAAACACTTAACGACAGTATCCTTTGTCTATTGCAGTACTTGTGATAGAAATACACAGTTTCAATAACCGACGTACTTAACTGCCATATTATAAGAATCACAAGAAATTAAACCCTGGCAGTTAGTGTTGGGAAGATCCTGGTCGTTGTAGAAAAAGATTCGACTTAATTCGAGTCGTTTGCACGAAAGACTCAACTGGACTCAAGACTGGACAGCAATGACTCGTGAATCGACTCGAGACTCGACTTCAAGCAACTAGTTTCCAACTCTGTAAGTATGCACCGCCAACATCGTAATGCAGTAATAAAACTTTATTTTAATACAAAGTTTGATTAACCTTTTTTAGATTTTAGCTTAAAACTTATTTTTAAAAACTGAGATAAAATCAAAGAGGTTTAAAAAGTTTGAAATGTTTAAATTACAAAATTTCTTCATCCAACCGAGAAGTAGAAAAAACATTGCCATAGTAACCTATTTAAACTAGGTTTATAAAATGTGTATTTCACCTACTCCAACTACTACTACCAAAAAATTTTTTAATTTCATATTTCTCATCAGTTTTTTAGTCATTCAACAATGTCCGTTATTTTAGCTAATTCCGCTGTAAAATTGTATTATAACAAGCCACTAAAAAAGCACATCTTTTTTCACTATTGATTAAGAATTTCATCGTTAAGTGTACGTACGAGAGTATACTCTTTCTTAGTGGTTGTTTACCACGAAGGATTTGAATTTTTTTGCAAAACACGCGACCAAACGTATCAATTTTGAAACATTTGTTTGATCAGCCACTATTATTATGTTCAGCATACTCAAAGTGTCGCTATAAGAGCTCTTAAGTGACAGTACCAAACTATAACTGGTAAAACCACAATTGAGAGGATAAAAGATATTTTGTGGTCGTTTTAACTGCCAAAATGTTACTTTCAAATTTACAAGTATTTAAAGAGAGTTATTGTGTTTAAAAGCACAAGAAAAATAAAATTAATTTATTTTTGGTAATCAGATATTTGAATGTAGCAGGCACTTTCCGTTTGTCGAGCGCATTGATTTCGTTGATAGATATAAAAATTCTTTCGACAATTTAGTTTATATAAATTCCTCGTTTTGCTCCTCTTAGTGCTCGGATAGTTTCATCAGAATACGGTGGGTGTTGTACTGCTCCAGTTGTTGTTTGTTGGCGTTAAGTCAAACGTCAAGTTTTTAACAAAGTTGTCGAAGGAACGGTTATGTCTGTTTATGAAATCAGACATTTTTGTTCGCAAAGTAATGTAGCTTACAGTAATATTTTCGTTTTGCATTCTATCATTGAAGCATTTGTGAAAAGAAACAGAGTAATGTTTACAAGCTTTAATGCTTGTCTTTTCGTGAATATTTTACTTATGAATACGCAGGCCATTGTCGGTAAGAGCTGTTCTGATTTTGCTGTTATGTTTTCAGTAATTTTGTTAAGGTCGCTAATGATTTATAGTGCTGTGGTCACTATTGAAACACGATAGGCTTGATCTTCAATCACATTTAATGCTCATCAACCCATTTCATATTTTTAATTAAAATTATTATCTTAAGCTTTGGTTTTCTACATCATTTGATTTAGTGGGTAGGAGCGTATTTTTTTCTGCAATTGCTTTATATAATTTTTGCAGCTTGTTTGTTTTCGACTATTTTCTTTTCGCATGTTTTTGTCTAATGTAGAGCATTTGGGTTCTAACACAAAAATATACGTAGTCACAACTAAATGGCACCACTTCAAGCTCCTTCAAAGTGGGTCTTTTAAACAATGCCTGGAACTTTTTCTGTGCTTGGGTCCCTTCTATGTTTTTTCAAAATAATTATTTTTATATGTGGTGGTTAATAATGAAAAATGAATAAACGAATCTGGCTTGAACAATTTTTTTGAATAGGTTTGTGCCGGTGGTGTATGATAAAAAAGATAATTTTATAATGAAGTAACAGGCAATGTTACTTTGGTAAAGTGGTAAACATGAAGTTTCTAATAGTTGTAAAAGCAAGTAACCCCAACAAATTAAGACATTTCATCAGCCAAAATTTTGTCCGAACGCTTTTAACCTTCATTAAGTCTTTCTCAAACTTTTTTACCATTTCGATTAATTAAACAAACAAATTGTTCGGCTTGAGGTAATTTTTTTATTTATTTATGCGTATGAGCTCATGCTCGGTTTGCATGTCTTTCGTCACACAGGGCCACCACGACTGATAGACTGCTTGGCCCTACCACCTGTCTGCCACATGAAGATGGAGGTATCCCGTTAAGTACCTTGTCCAAGGACACAACAAGCAAGCTTGCTGGCTGGTTTCCACACTATCCCTTTGTGCTGAGCGCCAAGCAGGGAAGCTGTGAATATCATTTTTTAAAGTTTTTTGGTATGACCCGACTTGGGGAATGAAACCCAGGTTTACCGATTGCGAAGTGGACGCTCCGGTGGGTTGAGGAAAGACACAACTTAAACCAAAATACAAAACTACGTGGTTCTGAATTTTGAGTAAGGAAATTTATCAACCGTAAATTGGATCTTGTATGATGCCCAATCATAGCTAAACAGTTTGTTTGTTTGCTAAAATAAACAAAATACTTGGTCATCATGCTAATTCATGAGTTACACGGAGAAAGGTTGCTTTTGATTCATGCAACCGTTGCAAAGATTTCCGGGAATTTTCTTTCTTGATTTCACCCGGTTGCATGAAGTGTAACAGCAACCGAAAACTATAATTACTTACAAAAGCTTTTTAATCAGGACAAAATATAACAAGATACAGCGAGTGTGGAGGGAATTTGGCAGAAACGCAAGCACTAGTAACTGTAAGTAGACTATTTCAAACCAAAATCAAATGGCTAGGTCGGATTTAGAAAATGCTTTTGAGTGGACTTTGGGCCAAGAAAAAAGTTTCAATGCGTCCTTTTGTGTTTCCATATTGTTCACTTTTTAAATTTCTGTTTGACTTGTCTCGCTGTCTTTCGACTCTTAGTTGTTTGCAAGAATTCGTCAAATAAATAAAATCACCTTGAAACGCTTCTTTTAAGAATACGTTTACAACAACTCATGACTGTTTGATAATATTAGTTGAATTCTGGAAACTCTGGAAACAAACTTATAAATCATTTCCCCATGCTGCGTAAAAAGAACAACTTTGCAAAAATATAAAGTTTACATGTATTTGTTGGAAAAGTCTAACCCGCATCCTTGTTTTGAATAGCCCACTATAGTTTGTAAATCAGTTTTGTAATCTTTTTCTAGTCACCTAATTACCCTCGAGTGGAGGAGGAGATCAACAATACCTATTCAAGTAATATGGATTGCAAATGGGAAAAAACAACTCCGTACAATAACACATTATATCGAGTAAGCTCATATTTTTTAGCAAAGTTTTATTCTAAAACAATAACTCAAATTAGCGGGTCAGACCAATGGATTCTGACCTTTTTTAAAACAACTCAAATTCTCCAAAAATTAGTTTTTGGAAAATCTAGTGATCCAAAGATATGTTTAAATTACAAAAGGCATGTTGCGAAATTTTCGTAATAAAAATATTTGTTGTAAAGTTTTTGCGTTGTGACATGTTGGTTTATGAGTGACAACCATTTGCCAATTGACTGATTTGATTAAATAATTGCCAAACCACCAACTTGCCTGCTTGCAGAATTATTTTTTGCAGTTTACTCGGATGATACAAAACTCAAAATGAATACAGCATTCAATCTGCCGGTCTAAATTGATTTTTCGTTGTGTCAGAATCTCGTACACTGCACACGACAAAGATCTTTTCACATATGCATAATATTTTGCCCTGCCAGTGTGATTCATAATAATAAAATCTACATGTAACTTCGGTTTTCCGGCACAATCAACCCAAGCATTACCCATATATGAAAATGTAATGCTGTGACTCGAACATTCGATATCCTCGATCACGGACTCTATTATTCTCACCGTACATACTCTGTAACACATTGAAACGCCACCATATTACCCCTTACACAATTATTGTTGTTAAGCAGCAGCAAGGGTGTAGCCAGAACAAAATTTGGTGGAGGATTATTTTTCTGGAATTTCAATACATTAGAGCAAAGTTGTCTAACTGGTGGCCCTCGGGCCAAATGTGGTCCGCGTAAGGATTTTGTGGCGCAGAGCGAATGCCTGGCCTCCGAATTTGGTCTTCGAAAAATTGTTCTTCAAAAGAAAAAAATCTTTAAAGTTGAAATTACATGTAAATAGCGCTTATTGGCGTGATAAGAACATTTATTTTCAAAAAAAGTTATTGAGTGAAAAACGCAAGAAAATCTCTATTGAAAGCATTAGTCTTCAAAAAGAGATAAATACAGCAATGTTTATCAAACTGTGTGCCGCTGAAGATTTGCAGGTGTGCCGCGATGTGCAAATTTTCCGTGAAAAGTGAGAAAATGCTGCCATGAAGTAACGGTCGACAACTGCTTTAAGTCGCTGGTGGCATCGCAGTTTACGGCGAGAGAATTAATGACCTTTTTTTCGGAGATCAGCACCATTTCAGGCTACATCATACGCTTTCCGGAGATTATTGTCCGGAGAAGTGGCGATCTCTAAACAATACCACTCGCCATCAATCGGAATAGATTTTCGTGGATGGTGTGCCGTGAAATTTGATCAACTGATTTCCTGTACCGGAAGACATAAAAATTTGAGGAGCACTAATTTACAGTCTCGCCTGCTTAAACTTTTTTCCAATAGAGTCTGGCCAGTATTAAATCCAAGTATGTAAATGTGGCCCATAGCACTGAATGAGTTTGACACTGTTGCGTCAGAGGAAGGTTTGAACACAATTATGACATTCTTATTCATGTCTGTCTAAATTTTATAGGTAAATTTTTTATTTTAAGGCACACGGTAGTATGGCGTAGGTGATACTTAACCTCATTGTTGTACATTATTTGCGTTGAAAATGATACCAGTTGAAGGCCTAAACGTTTGCAATATTTTTTTGACAAGTTATTTAGCTGTTATTTTTGGAATAAATTTATATTCTAAGTTTCTCGAAATGACTTTGATTGCTACTTATATCAACTAATTTTGTGCAGAGAATTTACATAGATTAATTCAATTCTGCGTTGACAATGAGTTAGGTCAAAGTTAATAAATTTTATCGTTCTTTCTTTTTTATCCTCCGTCCACGAGAAAGCTTTTGCGGTTATGATAGAATGTGGGTGTGATCAGACCAGCTTGGGAGTTACGACTTCCCACCAATGCAATCATTATTACACAAGAGAAAGATCATAGCTAGAAAAAATTGGCTAATGCCAAATTTTAAGAAAAATCTTTTCCGAAATCATTTAATCTGTGATTGTTTGGATTTTAGAAAAACGTTGCATTTCGAAGTTGCTTAAAATGGTTTGACTATACCTTAATTTAGTTGATTTTAAACAGACAAGCAAATAATTGCTAAAGTCTTCATTCTACTTATCATTGTTTCAATGCTTTTAATCAACTTAAAAGCACACTAATGAGTTAACTCAAAGCATTGAAACAATACTAAAGGGATGAGTGAATTTAGCAATTATACTCTGTGTATAAGAGGCGGCTATATTTGGAAACGCAATGTGCCAGTTGACGGATTGTTTTATGACTTCAAGTGTTAAAAAATTTTTGTTTTATGCCATTTGATTTAAATAGTATCTGGTATGATTACATGTAATATAGTAAGGAAATGGGAGCAGTTGCGTACGACTTGCTGCAAGGAGAGAGGTTCCAAAAATTTTACCAATTATATTCAGATACCGAAGGTGCAGAAACTTTTTTCTAACTTTTAGTCAAAAAAGTGCTTTAGCAAGCATCAAATTACAGAAAACGCGCCATGTTCAATTCATGTTGAGCCAACGATGCAAAAGCTGTTCACACCATTTTCAATTGAAGATACCCCTACCGCGCTAATTAAGCAACTGTCAATAAAAAGTGATTTAAAAAGCTTACATTATATCATGCCAATATGGAAGGGGTTAATTCTCAATTCTTTTCTGATCGTGCTTGACAGCGATTTTACATATATATTTACGAAGAAATGCAAAATGAGCATTTTCCACAAGTAAAAAGGCTCGAGTAGCAAGCAGGCAAAAAAGGAGTGGAGCGTAAATTTGTCAGTTACTTGGCTCAATTATTGCTTGTTGTGCACAACTTGATCGATCGTAACGCGTGACAGACAACAGAAAACAAAGAACATGATTCATCACTTTTGGCCTGCCAGCACGCTTGCAAGGAATTGCCAACCTTTGTTGTATATTCTTGTGAAATAAAAAAATCAAATTACCTCTTTTCCGATGTTGTATTACGTGGATAAAGTTGACAGCATAATTCAATTCCGTTACAATAACAAGTGAATGAAAATTTAATGACATCCAAAATTAAAGAGAAATCGAAAAATCAAAATGCTTTTTTTTGAAAAATTGTTTGCTATTTTACTTAAACACTTGCATCAGATTCAAGATATTTGGAGAAAGCATGTCTTTTGTAGACCTATTTCATCACTGGCTACATTTATGCGCAGAAGTTGAACATTATAAAAAATAAACAATTTAAAAGCAATGTTTTTCTTACAAAATTAAGCGACCCCAAAAAATTTCAAACAAACCAACTGTCATTGGCACCTACGCGTTAGGAACCACAGGTTTAGACCAATATGGCTACCAATATGCCTAACTAGGTTTAGACTAATATGCCTACTATTTGAGTGTAGTTGTTAGGCTTTCGTGTTTGGAGATGATCATCAAATCCGGATTGCACAAGAAAAATAATTGCTGCGAGATTTCTCTTTGAGTAAAAGAAGGCTGCATTTACTGTACATCCAATCTCACTCTCACATCCCAGAACTCAAAATGCAGTAACAAGACATGACCAAGACAACGGGTTTGGGTTTAGAATGCTGCAGAAAGACCATGACGTTTTTTGTATTACGAAATATTTTTAAACACGTTCTGAAGTTGTGATACTGGATAATGCCTTCTTGTCCGTAGAACTGCCTCCGGTTTTGAGTTTTTTGAATTTTTCAGCTTCCAGAGCAAGGAACCCTCCGACCAAAATATTGGAGGATTTATAAAGAAAATAAACTAGAGACTAAATCAACCTAATATGTTCTGAGTCTAGAAGTTTAGTTTAGAGAAGGAGCAAGTCTTTTTGAAATAATAGTAATCATTTGATAAATGGTCAAGCAGAGATGTTTAAATTCTGTGTTGAGATTGTCGTCGAGTTTTTCCGAATAGTGAAAAGCAACTTGCGCTATTTATGATTTAGCTCTATTTGGATACTTTGGATCTTTTTACGATTACTGTTTCTTTCATCCAATCAAACTATAGTATTAGCAACAAACCGCAGACATATAGGAAAAGTTCGAAAGCAATCATTGTATACGCAAACCACATTGTAACAACAATAACTGTGTAGGGGTGAGGTTGATCGTTAATCACCACTGCTTTCATTTGCAAATACTGAACAAAATCATCCTCTGCCACCAAAACCTAATTCCTCACTACGGCATTTCTATACTTTATCATTCTTGAGCAAATTACCTAACACCTTCCTTCTTTTTATCATAAGGCTCGGTGCTTGAATGCACTGGCTTGTAATCGTGAAACTATGAGTGTAATGCCGCAGGGGTGTGCATTGTTGTGCGTTTGGTAAAACACTTTAAGGCTATTTTCTTTGCTTGGTTGCAGCCAGACAAGCAATTTTCTTGCGGTAACCCACTGACAACTTAGAACGACTCTGAACAGAAGTTGTTTTCTGGGAAGTCGCATTGATTTTGTTGTGAATGAAAAATACAATAGCAAAACAAAAAAAAAATAACAACAACAACTTTTAAGATAAAATTTTGGGGTATGTTATTGGAGAACCGACCAATATCAGAAGGTTCCAATGGAACAAAATGCTTCGACTACGTTAACCTAACGATTGCTTCACTAGGAACTACGCAATACTGCAGGTTAGAATAACACAATTTGTATTGATTTTGCTTGCACATCATCTACTTTTTCTGGAACAGTAGGCCCAACTCTGTAGAAAGATTTAAAGCTCCATGTAAAGTAAATTGCATCTTTTACCAACAAATGGGTGGTATGTTCTTTTTAGAGACGTATTTTGAAACTAAATTTGACAAAAGCAGATAGAATAAACACTTTCCTAACATAGACTTCCAAGGGAGCAAAAGCCCAAAATGTCTAACATTGTTATTTTTGGCGTGCTGTTTTTGTTTTGTACTCTTCTTGATTTGCTGATTTATTCGAAGGATCTATTGATACGTTTAGAATGCGACACTGGGTATCCCACTTTCTAATTCGCTTCCTCTCTTCTTTTTTGTAAGGAGCTTTGTTTAACTTGTTGCTTACACATGTAGGTGGAGTCCACCGGAAGATATTATCCAAGGACAAGGGCCAAACCTCACTATAGTTTTCCATTCAGATGACTCCCATAATTTCAGAGGTTTCATGTTAGCCTATCATTGTGAGTAGTAGCGTGAATTGCCACAACTTTGTTTTGTAGCAGCAAAAAAAGACCCTGGTTACACGAGACTGAGAGATTTGCCTCGTCAAAATGCCTTCAAAATAGCAATAAAACTGTTACATTTCATTAAAAAAAGATGGCAAAGATTTGAAAGACTGCCAAATGAATTTTACGCTGGATTTTTAGAAATGGTTTTGCATTTTTTGAAATTTTTGCCAACAATAATGAAGTTTTGAAAAAATCTATCAACTTTTTGAAAGCTATATTAAAGCTCTGTATTAGTACCAAATATTAATTCTTGTCGTTTGTCGCCAAACATTTCCAGCAGTAGCTTCGATAGTATTTTTGATAAAGTCTAAGGCTGGTCACTTTTGTTTGGTTGATTTTTATCTGACGGTTTGCTTAGGTACACCAAACTTCGATCCTTGTAACCCTAAACCGTGTTTCAACGACGGTACTTGCTCTGTTTCAAACAATGGAATTGATTTTTCGTGCAAATGCTTGGAAGGTTTTACAGGTATTCCGTTTATTACAAAATCAGGGTTTTGCAGAACAATAAATATCTCGGTTTTCGTAAATCGTTTGATTTACGATATGACTTATCGCTTTCTATAATGACATCATCAATGTTTGATACTGTTGCAAGTCCAAAATTTGCAGACGACAAGACGTTCTTTCCCTTTTACTGCCTACTTTTATTTGTGATGGAATACCGTAATCTTTTCCAGGTTATCGGTGTGAGATTGATATCAATGAATGTGAAAGCGCACCATGCCAGAATGGTGGAACATGCTTACAGCTCAAAGGAGGAGGTTTCCAATGTTCATGCCCTCCTAACTTCAGTGGATCTGTGTGCGAAAAAGGTAAATAGTCAATGCGAAAATAAATAAAGTAATTGTGTGAGCCTAATTTTAATCGTCTCACCGTAATTACCTTTGCCTAGCCTAGTATTGCATCTATGTAAGCAATGCCTTGGATAAATATTTATTTAACTGATGATGGTTTTGGTGTAAAAGTGAAACGCTTAAATAAAATGTCTACCAGCATTTTGGCTTAACTGCTTACCGTTTGCTCTTTTCCGTTAGGGAAACCACTGAATTATTTGACGTGATAGCAAGAATAGTCATAGGCTTTTATGATGTAAATTTAGCTGCCATAGCAACTTAGTGCCCATGGCTATTGCATTTACATTGTGTTGGTTTAATTCATCAAAAAGCAAAACACCAACGCTACTGATTATAAAAATTCAATAAGTAATTAGAAAAATTGCAATGGGAGGCTTCAAAGTAACCGCGCAGAAATGGTCTTCCAGTTTGCTGCATCTGTTGTAAATATATTTGATAAATATTTCAAAAAATGTCACATTGGCCGGTGGGTCGTTTTCTTTTTAGCATTCTTGTTACATTGGCTTACAGCTAATCGTGCATTTTTAATCAAAAATAAGAAAATGGGAGAGACAAAGAAAGGGTAGATGTTTTACTTCCAATATTCATGTTTCTAAAAGGAACAGTTATCAAACTAAAATTAACATTTTAGTCAACTTAGGCCTTAGGGGAAATTGTATTACAAACCGAATTATTGAAATAGTTAAGATTCAAGTATAGCCATCAAAGAAGGCTGCTTGGAGCAACATTGCTTTAATTGCTTTTTACCTGCAAGGCAAAATTTGCTGAAATTTCTCTTTAGAAGCAAAGAGTGATCCATGTTTAAGCAATCCGTGTTCCAGACCTGGGTCATTGAGATGCGATGTTGTTGGCTCCGAATTTAAATGCATCTGTCGAGAAGGTTATGCAGGTAGGACACTCAGGCCACCAAACCCACACATTAATTGGATGATGAGCAACACAATTTAATATGCTCAACTAACCTATTACTCCACTTATTCATTCATTCCTGTTTATTCTACTGCGCTCAAAGACTGTAAAATCTTTTCGTGTTGAATGCTTTTGATATTTCTTTCAGTAGTAGGCCACATCCCCAGTTGCCAAAAATAATTGTTGTCTTGCAGTTATGAGTAAAATCTTTGCCACTGCATGATACATTCCAAAAATATAAATAACTTTGCTATTGTCGCGGCCTTGGCCTACAGTTGCTAGGTATTTTTTCCACAGGTGTTTTATGCAAAGAAGATGTTAATGAATGTAAAAGTAACCCATGCATTCATGGTGATTGTATCAATCAAGTCAACTCTTTTGATTGTTATTGTGAAAGCGGTTGGACAGGACCTACTTGTGGTGACAGTAAGTGGAAATTAAATAGACTACGTTACGTTATGATACTTAGATTTTAAGTGAAATATTCAATGCCAACCCTTTTGCTTGTTGCGAATTTACCAAGTAAGCTGCTTCTTTTTACAAGAACAATTTTCATTTTCACAATGCAAGATAACTGCGTCAGAGCGTTCTTGTTTTTGTTGCTGTTAGTAAAAATGCTCTGACTACAGCTTTTACGATCATTGGCTGATCCTGGAGGGAGTTGTGGTCGTACTCCCTTTCAAATAGTCCGGAAAAATATTTGTAAAAAGCGTTATCAATTTTTTGATGATGAGCTGAAAATTGGGAACAGTTCATGTTTATATTCTGCTTAGAATATAAACATGGCTGAACACCTAGTAAAAGTCTTTTTTTTAAGACATGCTGAAAACTAAGCGAAAAACCATTTTTTCAGAAATACATTAAAAAATTTGTTGAAAGACATTTTTTGAAAATTCGATTTTCAAGCATAAATTTTTAGATACTTCAACTTGCTTTCTTAGTTTAATGGCATTGCACCACAAAGCTGAGTTGCTTTGAAATTGGTGGTCGACCCAACGTAAATCGATCGAATCATAACAATTGTGCCTTAAGAAATTCTGAACAGAAATTAAACCACTGTTATGGTTTCTCCACTTAAGCTTCTATCATTTTGTTATATATCTTGACAGAAAAAGATGCTTGCTTGTCTGATCCTTGCCGATATTTTGAAGAGTGTGATGCAAAAGACAACAATAAGTACAGGTATATCGATTTTGCCAATTATACCTCCAAATCCTGTTAAAGCCAAGTTTCAATTATAAGTCCGGTTATATTTTTTCAGTTATAAGTTTCGATTATAAGCACTCTGTCCTGCGGCCAGTAATTCGAGCTGAAAGCGTTAAAAATACGGGTAACTCAGTGTTGAGCTGCTGGTCGCTGGGCTCACAACAGACCCGGTCTAAAATTTATCTCCACTTAGTTCCAATTCGTGGTTGTATACTTTTAAAAAGCATAACAATGCGCCTGTTTGCTAATAAAAGCAGTTTTATATTGACGTCAGATTTAAGTTGATTCCTGGCAAGCAGTGACGTTTTAAGAGGTGGAGAAAAGTGGTCCGCACCGGGTGACACTATTTCAGAAAATAGCACTTTTTTTGGGAACATTTAGGAAATTCAAACCAATTTATATCAAAGACCTTTCAATTTTAAATTAGTGAGAGACGAAATTTTTTCAAAAAAATTTACTACTGTTCATCAAAACAAAACAAACGAATTGCCGCAGTTACTTTGATGTTGCAAAACTGTTCAATTTTGTGGTCACAGTTTTCAAAGCTAACCTGGGTCTCAAACTCTAATGATGCCGCTGCAAGCAATCGTAGCGGTATCAGAAAAACTTTCAAATTCCATTTGAGGGACTGCCCTGTAAGGTTTCTCTCCTCCAGGTTCAACAAGATAAATTGAAAAAAGTGCATGGACTGTTAAGTTGCAATTATGTAACAAAGTAACAACAACGAATAATACTAAATATCGGAAACCAAAAATAAAAACGACTAAAAAAAATTTCTTTCTGCTATTTTGGAAGGTCGTTCAGAATAATGCTAAATATGGACATTTAAAGCAAGGCATTGAGTTGAAGACCTCCTTTTAAGAAACTAAATCTTTATTTCTTTTCAAAGACGTATGCTTTGAGAATAAGAACTTCTTTTTCCATTGGCTTTTCCTTTCAGAATATGAACAAATCTTAGAAATGAGGACTGTATAAAAAGCTTAAGTATTGGCCAATTAAAAAAATTTCTCCGATATTTAGTTGTCGGTGCCCTCATGGCTTTGAAGGATATTTATGCAAAAATGACATCGATGAGTGTGAGAGCAATCCTTGTAACAATGGAGGGTCATGTTCCGAAGGAGACAAGCCGGACTATTACAAGTGTCTCTGTCCAAATGAATACACTGGGAAACACTGCGAATTAGGTGAAAGCATTTTTTTGTCTTTTAGATCATGAAGTATGAAAAGTGGTTTGGGGTTCAAAGTAGTTAATCAGGGTCGAAAAGCGCTATTGGTATTTTTCAGAAAATTTCTGCATAATTTTAAAGCTTGGCTTTGATCAAAGATTGATGTAAAACAGGGATTGGTTGTTGATATAAACCTCATATAGCAGTTATGGGACAAACATCTAACCAGCATGAAAGAGAAAAAAATGAAGGCCGCAACTGATAAAGTATTGGTCTATTCGGTCTCTACTGAAGCGAAGCGGGACTTCACGCTTGTGTTTTTATAATGTCAAAGTCGCGCATGACTTGTGACTGGATCAAGATTGAACAAACAAAGGTTTACGTCGTGCATTGCCTCAGTGTATGTCTTTTCAACTTTTTTGTTTAAATAGTCAGTTATTTTCAATGCAATATTTAGGTGAGAACAAATATATTCTGATTCAATGATACGATTTTTCAGAATTATCATTTTGTACCAATCCTGGAATTCCTTTTGTGAGCAACGGCACTGTGTGGAACCCTGGAGAAACTCTGCAGTTTTATTGCGATGAAGGCTATCAACTACAAGGCCAAGAAAATCTAACTTGCCTAAATGATTCTCACTGGACTAGCCCAGTGCCAGTTTGTATTGGTAGGATTTACACATATATGCAACTAGCTGGCTTTGCCGATGTCACCAGCAAGGTTAACATCCGGTTATGACTGGTTAGAAAAATTGGGCCAGCTTCACCCAACTATTATTGTTGAGAGTGGTTTCAAAAAATTGGTACAAGGGACACCATTGCCCCTGTGCCTTTAATCCCGATTTTTGTACTTCAAATTAAGAGTGGTCATAGTCAAAAACTCTTTATCATTTCCAAAATTTTATCCGTTCTTTCCAATAAGTATAGAGGCAGAAGATTAAGGTTGGAGGTGGGCGCAGTATTAGTTTTTGTTTTTCAATTACAGAAAAAAGTAATTTGGTTGTCGGCCTACACTTATTTAACAACTTGGTGCAATCCCACTTGTAATAATATTGGTGACAAGTTTCTTGGCTGTACCTACATGCCGTGGTCCCGACATAGAGCAAAAGGGACAAAACTTCCCGCAGGTGTGTTGCATCCGATCACTGGGTTGGTGTAATAACCCATTTTCAAGAAAAAAATTGCCTTCATGGGTACGCTTGTATATTTAGTGACTTTGATTTCATGCAGTGGTGTTGACCTACTGATCTATTTCTTCTATTAATTTCCCCTCAAACTTTGGATTCAGATATTAAGTCTGTGCTTACTTACCAGCAGCAAATAAATTCACAAACTTTCACGTGTTCATTCTGACTGAGTGCCTTGGAGATAAATTAAAAATTTTGAAAGAACTTTGAAGTGATTGTTTCATTTATAGGAATTGAGCTATAAAGTAATCAGCCTACCACTTACGACTTTTTCGTAATTTTATACCAAGATATAAAGGTTACAGCTTGTAGCTGCGCGTATGTTTCTAGCTTCTGGCGCAAACTCCGGCAGGGGAGAGCGAAGTAACCAGTAGCTGCAAGTCCAGCCCATGCCGTCGAGTTATTACTATATACTGGGCAATGGCTTCGGTGGACGACCAGCCGACCACCTTTTTGCGCTAAAAATCAGAAAAGTTTTTTTCTAAATCCTGCAAGATTTCACATTAAAACTCGGCTCTTTAGTCCACTTTGCTACGCGTGATGAAGATGTCTTAAGGGTTAAGAGTACTCGGGCGCACGTGATGAATGTACTACAGAGGTATTGTAAACTGGGGTCCAACTGCAGTTCAGTTATTATAATTTCGTACTGGTCATTGCAATATTGAAAAACCAGATTTAATTCGGTACGTTAGCGCTGTAATACATCATTTAACTTAGACAGACAGCATAGCAATAATTATCTCTACAGGTATGAAAAGAAGTTTTTCATGCGCTCCCTCTGCACGCATGCAGCAAGAAAATTCATAAAAAATGGAAAACGTTTTCTTCGTGCTATTCTTGTTAGGAACCACAAAAATAAAATTTTTTAAAAGACAATAAAAAACCAATAACTATAGACATTTTTTAATGTTGCGGTATTACGTAACAATGCTAGCGCAAGCGTTGCATTTGAGTTCATGTATTAAGGGCACATTAACTCCAAGGCATTAGTTGTGCTAGCAATGTTTTTGCGATTAATTATGTTAGCAAAATTTTCGAAGTTTGTTTCAGACTTGATTTCTGTACTGCTGTGCCAATTGAGCCTCTTCCAGTGGTCTAGCGTAAATTTTCTGAAAAAAGCATTGCTTGTTTCGAACAACACAGGATGGGGCAAATCCTTTAGTAGCCAGTGATAACGGGGGCACAACCCTCTTCTATGTTGTAAGACTAATGCTCTTTGACGCAATCCAGCCTAAAAATTGCAGTAAAATCATAGATCGTGGAGCGAGCAATTTTTAATCAAGGTATAGGGTTTACCATAAAAGTTTTCTTGTACCAGAGAGAGAAAGGAACAAAATCAAAGAGAGAAAAATTTAAGTAACAAATACCGTATTGCTTCAATTGGTATTTACGTGAAAGCAATATGGCGTAACGGTATAGTTGTGGTATCAAAGTCTACAAACCAATAATTTTTAAACCACGAGCAACCATTCCTAGGAAGACACGTGAAGTTTAAAAGGGATAGGAATACCATACTCCCTCTTTGGTGCCAGTAGCACGAAACTTTGTCAAATTTAGCGATTTGAAAAAGATTTGATCTTCAAAAAATTTAAAAAATTTACATGTTGTTCTGTAGAGCAAAGCTGGAGAAAACGATCGCATTTGTGTTCGAAAAAAGATCTTTATATCAGAAAGAGGGCACGAGTATTTGTTGTCATTATCAAAGGAGGGTGCATTTCAAATAGTTTAGAAACCCCTGCTATAAAGAACGTATAATTCAGCTTAAATTTAGCTGTTTTTGAACTTTATTTTTTTAGGATTTTTGCTTAATTTTTAGCAATGTTCAACTTAATTTTAGCATTTTTAGGAATTAAATTTGGCTTAGTACACTGTTGACAAAAACTTTAAAATTGTTTTGCAGATAATAACAATAACACTGTTCGTTACATGCCAACACGGTTCAGCGGGGTTCTTATATTTCTTTTCTCTTTAGCCATTACTTTAAGTCTGGTTCTGATATCATTTTCAGCATGGATAGTGCTAAAAGGGTAAGCAAAACAAGCTTAAATCATATCTCTGTCCTAGGCTAATTGTTGTTCAAGTTTCTGTATCACTGCATGCTTTGCGTAGTACACTCCGTTAGAACTAAATGCATGTCGCAGTCAAAACTAATGCAGTAAGTAGGAAGATATATGTATATTTAAACAACTTCGAATGTGAGCAGAAGTTCTCTACAAAGGACAAGTTTATTTTCTGACATGAATTTCTTTTAACATAAGAAAAAAATATGTACAGACTCAATTCATGCAATCATCTTTGAAATCGTTAAAATTTCAAATTTCGGGAATGCGAGCACTTTGTATCAAAAAGAGAGAAACTTCAACCACCAAATTACGATTGTCTACTATCTATGTTTGGAGCAAACACGATATTAATGCCGTCAATAATGCTAAATTGTTGTTTCTCAGAGAACTGTATATCAAAAGAAAGACAATCTTGTTTCTATAAGTTGCCATGGGTAATTTATAAAAAAGTTGAGAATTTCTGCTTGTCGTGGAAAATTTTTTAGCTACCATAAATGCCAAACATAAAGCCGTATGTAAAACTGATTTTTTTCGTAGTTAACAAGATATAGAGGTTGCTAGTTGATAGTAATTTTCAGGCAATTTAGTATTTAAAGAGAACTGCCTCCAGCATCACGCTAAGGTAAAATAGAAAATTTGCTCAAAAATGATCAACAAGTTCGTACTGTACAGCACCACAATCTATTACCACATGTCAATAACCCGCGACCTGTTTCGACCTTATTGGATTTCATCAGGCGGCTGTAAAACATAAACAATAACAAAAATGCTTAATTCACCACAAATTTGCCATTGTGTGCAAAAAATGATGTAATACAAAATAATACAATACAGCGATACCTATATCAAAGAGGTCTCATTGTGTGTCCTCAAATGAAATCCACGGTATGAAATGAAACATCCAGGCCGTGCAAACCTAATCAAAAAGTAGCCGCACAACGATAAATCTTTGGATAGCTATTTTGAATTAGCCACGAATGCAGAGTTGGCTAATAGGTCTACCATAGACTTCGCAAATGATCATTTTTAATGAAAACCAGTCGCTTTTCCTAGGTCTTGCCGAGTGAGAAGCTATGTTATAGTAACTAGGTTCAATATTTGACAATTTGTTTTTAATGTTTATAGTTGTATGGGTTCCTTCAATGATTAGGCGTTGCTTACTCTGTAGTAAATAGTTTTACGTTTAGACCTTGGAAGTTCGGACAAGAAGTTACCAAGATTATGAAGTTGTCTCGAGTTTCCCTCACCTCTTACTGAAACGTTGCAGCAATCAAATCTCAGCAACTTTTCGTTGCTTTTCATCAATTTTATTTTTAAATTCTTTTTACGCCTTGCTCGCGAGCTTTGCTACTTTTATATGTCTGTGCAGTCTTGCAGTATTTCATTCAATTGATTATTGTTTTACTTATGCTTACTTAGCAAGCCATTTCAGGGCTTAGAGCTGACGGAAAATTGAAGGCCGTTTTAACTGATTGGCAAATGCTATTTGGGCTTGTAGTCATAAACAAGTGGCTATCAATTTGGAAAAAATTGGAGTTGAAAGTAAACATTAATCTGAAATGATGTTTTCTTGCGCTTCTCGAAAGTCTTTGTATATTGCATCGCAACCTGGATTTTGGGTTTTTACCTCACAATATATTGTTACAAAAACAAATTATTTCTTGTGCTAAAAGCTTTCATTAACACCAGGTTTAGAACTACTTACGGTAGGCCTTTTATAAAATCTTTTCGAGGTGTCACATCCAAAAAAACTTGCAATTAGGTCTTTAAATGGCTTTAAAAGGGATGTTGCAGTAGTCGAAATATTGGTGGTATCGTTTAAGTCATTGCCATTCACCATAATGTAGCAAAAAAGCTGTGAAATATGCTTTGTTTCTGACAATATAGAACCACAACCTTTGTGACCAAAAGTTGAAAGGCTGACAAGTGCTTGCTGTATCTTTGGCATAGATCAGATTACACATACATGAAAGAGATATTTTGTCACGAACACTTTTCAAACATTGTGTAATGGAAAAGACTTTCTTGGATAGATTTAAAACAATGTTATCATAACATTTCGTGTCAAAGCAGCGGCTGTTATATTTTGAGTCAGGCAACAAAAGTCAGTCAATAAAAAGGATTTTTTCTTTTTTGTCTTGCGCCGAGGATAATCTTTCTTGTACAAAATAGAGGGATTGATGTCAAGTATGCTTACTTTTAATGATTTTTCAGAAAACAGAATGTCATATCTTGTTCCGAGTATTAACGTAAATATGTCACAGGATGTTGAACAGCTGTTAGGATCTTGGATGTTTTACGGGATAGCTTTGTAGGGTTGAGTTGTAGAAAGTTTTTTGAAACTGCAAGCAGAATCGGAAATGCGTGGCTACGCATAAATTTCTATTCTTGCTTTACCAAAGCCTTCTACTGCCATTGGAATCGACATAAAATGGATGACAAAACAAAAGAGACAGCTAGCAGCTCAAAAAAGTGATTGATGTTTGTATCCTAGATTAGCCACAGTTTGTTTACAAGCATATTTCTTTTACAACGCATACAACGAGGTAAACGACTTTCGAATTGGCCGGCTTTACATAAACAATTCATTCATTCATTCATGGGTATGAGCTCGTGCTCTGCTTGCCAGTCTTCGACTAGGCCAACGAGACGGATAGGCTGCTTGGCGCTACCACCTGTCCGTCACATGAGAAATCCCTTTGAGTCCCTTCCCTAGTGCAAAACAAGAGGACTTGTCGGATTTTTTGTCACGCTATTTCTTTCATGCTGAGCAATGAGCAGGGAAACTGCGAATATCATTTTGTAAGTCTTTTAGTATGACTAGGAAAAGTAAAAAAACAGGTTAATTGCAAATCGGACGCTTTAACCACTAATTCAACCATTTATTGGACGCTTTAACGCGAGACGGTACCGATTGGACAACGATGGAGGCAGTGCCAAAGAAAATCCATGCTGTGAATTAAAAAAACACTTATTAACGACTTAGTTACGATGGGAATCAGGTTGAAACTTTTTGAAATCACGGAAGGATTGAGAGATCGCAATAATCAATCCTTGTTGTGTTAAAAGACAGGCTTTATCTTCCATATTCAGTTATTTGCATGCTAAATTAGGGGCAATTACACTCCCAAAATCTATGTTAAAAACCCATCATCGAGCCTTGGGCCTTCCTCATGATTGGCCGATATATTTTGGGGCTCATAAATAAGTATGCTTCGAGTGCATGAGAGTCTAGAGAGAAAAAATTGCCCTCTCTACATAGTTTTGGCTGATTGCATCCATAGATGCATGCTGCATACTTGCTTGCATACTGCATCCATACATACATACATGCTGACTGCATGTGTTTGATAGATCGGATAAGAGAAAAGGAAAAAAAGAAAAAACAAAACAAGATGGAAATGAAGCAGGCAAAAAAACAAAACACAAGCGTATGAAAAAAAGTAAGAGAAAATCAATTTCTATCAGCTTTTTGCTTTTACCTAACTTTTATCAGTGATCTATACACTCGATGCAATTACGCTTGTGATTTTTTAACTTAAATACTTTTATTTTCGGTAGAAATTTATTAGAAAAATTCTTTAGGACGAAAATGTCAGCTAATCTCTACAAGAATACGCAATTTTAAGTAAAATTTACCAATTTTGGCTACTAATTTACCATTTTTGGTTGAAAAGTTGAAGCCTATCCAATTTCAAATACAATTTCGATATCATAATAATTAAAAACAAGGCGTTCACCGGCATAGGCGCATCGATTTTCAAAGAAAAACCAATAAATAAAATGTTCGATCGATCAAGCCAAATTGGGTACCTGGGGGTCTTCGCCAAAAGACAATTTTTCAATTTTCGAAGTGCTTCCAAAAATATGCCCAATCATGTTCTGGTCGCTCTTTACCTTTGGTAATTAAGAATCTTTTTTTCCAGTTTGTGAGGTTATT
The DNA here is from genome assembly GCA_963675345.1 of Trididemnum clinides. NCBI lineage: Eukaryota > Metazoa > Chordata > Ascidiacea > Aplousobranchia > Didemnidae > Trididemnum > Trididemnum clinides. Next base: position 24,761,263 of record OY776298.1, on the reverse strand, counting down.
TCTAAATCAAAAATTTTCTGACTTGGCTTTGACCTACGGGCGTCCGTTTTCAGTAAAGGTCTCTTTTTCCGGATTTTTGAAATATTTTTCAAAAAATCCAATTCAAAAGAACTTTATTCATAAGTGCTGGTGCTTGTATTCTTGGTGGCTTTCTTTCAATTCATCACTGTCGCAATCAGTAATACTGTATAGAACTTATTGTACTATCCAACACTGTTTTCGATTGTAGTCTTTAAAAAAATGGTTTCAATTTGCAGGAATTCTTGTAATTTTACTTTGAAGACTGATGCCACCATCATTCTTACCCAAGTTAATAAAATTTTGTCAGCACTCCTGTTTGAAAGTTCGAACTTTTGCAGGTATATTCATATCATACTCGCCTGATGCATCTTTTACTGACAAAAGATTTGTGGTTGACTTAGTGCAGCAAATAAAAGAAAATAACTTGGCCGAAGACATCTGGTAAGAAGTCCAATGGACCTAAAACGTATTTCCACATATGAAATATTCTACATCATTCTCTTGTTTGTGCAGTAAAATATTTTTAAGAAAGTGACTAATCAATGAAAGTCCGTTACCTTGATTAGAGTTTACACTGGGCATAGAGCTAGTCAGAACGTTCTTCCAAAAATTTCAGTCTGTGTAAAGAATCTGAAATCATTTGATGAAATGTCAAGAAAAATATGACCTGCCAGCATGCGGGTGAAGCACCATGGGGTATTTCCAACCAGCTTCCATAGGAATGAATGGACATGTAACGCCACATTCTAATGAATTAGTAAGAAGAACACTTTGGTATCGTAAAATATATATAATAGGAAAGAGATCTTAGCCCCTCCGCGTCGCTTATCATCATATGATGATGGCGAAGAGAACGCCGCTCATCCTCATATGATGATTTGCCGGCTACGGCGAAATGCGTGTATTGAAGAGAGATGTCAAAAAGGAAAGGAAGATCTCTCCCAAGCGGGCTTTAAATACACGCATTTCGCTGTAGCTGGCAAATCATCATATGAGGATGAGCGGCGTTATCTTCGCCATCATCATATGATGATAAGCGCCGCGGAGGGGTTAAGCAAAATGAGTAATCTGATCAAATACTGTTCCCTACAACGCATTTGTTTTGTATTTCATAGAAAGATCACATCTCTTTTGAGCTATAAATTGCACCTATTCATCTGTTGATTTACTTGCTGTAAGGCTATTATTTCAAAGTATTAAGCTAGACAGTATCCAGGGTATCAAGATGATATTTAGGTATGTTTTTGTTTGTAGTTTGACCCCATAAATACAATGCTTTCCAGAACATTTTGTCGAAGTTGCCAGAAACATCCGCTTTTCATAATATATGGTTTTTCAATTTTTTGTAGAAAAGTATGCACCCCCTTTTTTATCAGACTTTGTGGGCAACACGGTCGAGTGGGTTGGAGCTCCATTTATGAACAAAAAGATCTTGCGTTCGAATCTCAGTTTCAATGTGTTTGCGGTCTTTGCCTCTCTGGAGATAATTTTTAACCAAATTGACTGTTACTTTTTAACTAAACGTTCGAAAAGAAAGTTTTCTGACAATGAAATACATGTTTTTTTGTTAATTATATTAACATCTTGACTTTATTTTATAGATTTCTTACTTTTTCAGTTTGATTTGTTACTTTTTGACCATGGCATTTTTTACGTTTTGAAATATTGTACTGGCAACCTTGGTAGCGCCTACAATGCGATATACCAGCATAGCGGCTACTCCAAAGCGAATGTAAACACAGCGACGTTCTAGCATAACCGGAAAAAGGCTTATTTCTCACGAATAAGAGATAAAGTACCCGATAAAAAATACTCGTAGGGGCTTTGACTCTGTAATGAAAACTAGGTCAATTATTTCTATTATACAGTATACAGGCTTTGCAGTTGGGAGTGTGATAAAGGCAATCTATCAAGACTAAAGACTTTCCTGATATTGGAATAAAATAACTTTTTCCCCCTAAATATTACCATAATTACATGAGCATTATCACAGATATATGCATCTACAGGTTTGATAAAGATGAGAACATTATTGACGAACCTTTTTTCCTTTCCTCTCGTCTTGAAATGGTGGACAAATGTCGAGCTATAGTGATGCTATTGACTGAAGACTACATGACGTGTCCTGTTACTTTGTATGAAACAAAGGTATGCATTTTTCAGAAGAAAAAAATAAGTAAATGCTGATAAAGCTATAACTTATTAAATCGGTTGCGATAATAGCTAGAGCTGTTTTAAATTTAGAAGACTTTAGATAGCATGTTCGGCGCCCTCCTTATTTTTAAGTCTAAGCTATACCAAAATACGTGCGCATAATACTCGTTTTTACATCTACTGTTGAGACAAGCATAATGCAAATATTAAATAAAACTGAGAATTCCAGATAAATGGCAATGTATTGAATTAGGAATCTTTTGTAGAAAGCCCTCGCCAAAAAAACACCCCCGCCAACGCTCTTATCCAGTTAGAATTTTTATTCACTAATGGAATTCAGCACTGAATTCAGCGATGTCAGCTAATATTTTGTCCGAACCCTAACTCTAAAATCTGCCGTACTTAAACGTGGCAGGGTTGTTTTTCTCGAATCTCACATTTTTGCATTAGTGGCGGGGGTTTTCTACAAAAGATCCTGAATTAGTTACGCAATGATTGATGAAAAGAAATGTGATCACTTTATCACTTTTAATAGGACTAGGCCTATAGGATACTTTACAAGACACTCATACTGTGATTAAATTTGATTAATTTGTCAAAGTTTTTTTCGGCGCGGTTTTCTCGTAATGCTCATGATGAACATAATTTGGATGGTGTGAGGCCAAGGTTTCACAAGCTTTATAGCTGATGAGGCATCGATAATTACCGGCTGCAACAAGCGATTGATAAACTTACTTACATATTTCGCTTTACCGCAGTCGATAGATTACGCAAGGAGTGGACAGACAATCCTGCGATGGTTCCAGTAAGCAGTATTTAAAAACAATTTTTTTGGGAAATAAGAAACATCAATTGCATTATCAAGCAATTATATTTATTTAATAAGAGAGCTTAATCTTCTTTGTGCTGGTAAGAGCATCAAGAAAAAGTAAACATGTGAAAGCGAGAGTTTACTCCAATTTGGAGTTCAAACATAAACCATTTTTTGGAATATCAACTTTTGAAAGTAAGATTTTTGTCCATTTTGATCTGCAAAACAAAGTGAGCTGATATTTTTGAGATCGAACCTTTGTAACTGCAAGTTTTGTCTCCCAAATGACTTTTCTTTTAAGATTTTGCTTCTTTTGTGTTGATTGCCCTCTATTTTTTTTATAAATACGCCATTGGTGGTTCCGCTTAGCCTTGAAATAAAGGATGCTTACCATTACTTTTCAGTCGGCTTGCCTTTTTTGAGATGAGGAGAAACCATGAAAATTTATATATTCGCAATTTTCTCAGTGTCTAAAATAGAAGTTGTAAACAGAACATGGTTCTGATCACCGAGCTCACACTTTTTTACAATGAGCATATGAATATACAAAATTTTTCACAGGTAATTCTGGAACGAATTTCTACTTCCGATGAAAAAACAACTAAGCCATTAGTATTTTGTGTTTTACTTGATAACATTAAATTCTCTGCCAATTTCGCTGGTAAGAACATGAAATTTTGCTTGTGAATTTTTGTACGCCTTGGCAAAATGGCTTATTTGGCCGGGTACTTGTTTTCTGTTTGTGGCAATTACAATGATCGAAGTGTGAGTTCAAGTCTTGTTATGAGTATGTTGCTTTGCTATTTGACATAAGTGTACTATTTCTTCTGACAATAAATAGTGTTGACAAGTTGTAAGTAAACTTCTTGACCTGAGCTGAAATATTTTGTCCAAAACAAGCTTCTTGCAGCTTCCACTTTTCTTGTAAAATAAAAAATAGCAATCGAAAATAATTATTGAATGCATGTAAATTGGAATTTTTAAATGAGAACTGACTAGAGATTGCATGTTTTTATAGAAAGTCTAGTCTCTGTAAACGCTGAAGTGGTTGATCTCACTGGGCACTTACTTCATGCATCCGTGGAAGAACGCACTTCATGGACTGTCGGCGCTCTATGTGAAAAATTAGATAAAGTATGATATCAAAATAAATTAATTATCCTCAGTTTACAAAGCTTTTTAAAAAGATCTTTGAAAAAGCATTAAATTTTTCTTTTACCAAAGTAAGGGTGTGGATTTTGATGCATTCTTTTTTCTCATTTTGGGGGTGTATTATTGTAAAAGCTGTACCACAACATGGAGCCGTTGCGGGCAACAAGCTTCCAACTTTTTCGAAAAGGCTTACCTGGATCCATGAGCAAAACCTTGCAGCCCAACCATACCTCCGAGCCTAACCATACTTTTCAGCACAACATACCTTCAGCTTAACTATATCCTCCAGCACAACCATACCTTCCAGCTCAAACATACTTTCCAGCACAACCACCATGTCTTCTAGAAATAGTTTCCTTTTTTATCTAAAGAGGAAACTGTGATTATGCAAACTTCCTTGGCCTAAATCGTTTCTCTGCAAGAAAATAACTATTTTTGAACCGTAGTAAGATTCTTAGAGTAAATTTATCTTAGAAAGGAAAAAGTTTATCTCTTTGATTTATTGACGCACTCTTTAACTAATTAATCAAAATCAAATCTTATTTAACTTAACTATATATCTACTTTAAATGCTTGCTTCATGCATGTAGTTTTAGACTTCTGCTTGTTAGTAAAAGGTAAGAAACTTAAAAAAAGAATCGTAGCCGACAAAGCTCAGGTCAGTCATACTCCAGACTCGTAAGCCTGAAGACTAAATTTTAAAAAGATGATAATTTTTTGCTCCTTGCAAGCGTCCGAAAAGTATATCTTTTTACTTTCTTTGCTTAGATTGCATTGATAAAGAGTCCTTTTATTGCTCCTAATACGAATCAGGAGTCTAATCAATCAAATGAATGGAGAACAAAAAAGGTCTTAAACTGGAGTTGCAATGATGTCGTAGATTGGTTGTACGTCCTTCAAATAAGGGAGTTTTACAGGTAAAATTGCCGAGTAATAAGTTCTACTATCTTTCCTTCTCCTTTTAGGGTTTTTTCCCATTTATATATGGGTTCACCAGTGACTTGATTCCCGCTTTGAGATCCTACAGCTGTAATCAGTATTTCCTGACATTTTGTTTTTACGATCGTATGCCCTTCCTGCCACCAACCCTCCCTTTAGAAGGAAAAACTTGGCCACATGTCTTCCACATCTTCCACACAAAAAGTTCTACTATCTTATTGCGCATAAAAAGTATCAAGACTGTTTTCAAGTCTACTTTGAAAATCAGGTAGCCAAGGTTGAAGTTTTTTGGTCCTGACTCAAGCGCAGTTTGAGTCTATTTAAACTTCCCAACATGTTTACCTACTGAATAAATTTTGAAACCTCTGGGCTAAAGTACGCACTCTAAGAAAACAAATATTTAACGTTTGGTAAAAAAAACAGTATATTTAAAGATTGATTTGAGAAAAAGTATACTTTTATAAAAATGCCTCCTTATTTTCTTACATTTAGTAATTCAATGCCAAACTAAAGACGTTTTGCAAACGGCACCTTTTTTCCTATCTGCACCGCAAATGTGACGGCTAATTTTTTGGGAGTTTTTAGTTTTTGTGGAATCGTGAGCACAGAACTTTTTATTATGCACGAATATCATTATAATTTTTAGATATAGGGTGTCTGCAAAGTTACTATACAGTTATTTGAAATAAAGAATAGCATCTTTCGACCTCTGAATTTCTTTTAAGCTTCCAATTTCTACATTTGTCATAGCTGCAGCAAATGAGATTGTTTGCCTTAATTGTTAAAGTCTTTCTTGATGTAATATAGGCATTTTCTGAGATTTTTTGAAGTCTAAAGATGTTATTTTCCATTATACATAACTGTGTAGTAACTTTACGGTCACCCTCGCTTGAATAACCAACTCAATTGTATAAAGTGGCAAACAAACATTTGTATAAGATTATTAAGATTTTTGTCTTTCCTTCATTTCTCATTCTGTGGTGAATTTGTTATTTTGTTGGTTAAAACTATAATAGAATTATTAGAATATTACTAAATTTTGTGTTTTTAGGCAATCATTTGCAGAAAAACGGATTGATGGATACCTCCTTCTGGCTACGAGAGATAAAGATTTGAGTTGGAGTTTGGGTAAACAAACAATCAACCATCTAAACTCAAAAAAGAGAGCTAAAAGAACTACACAGGGCTTTGTTCACTTGCCTAGATTGTAATGTAACAATTCATGTAGGCAAGACTAAAACAATTCAATCGTTGCATAGCAAATGCCACTGGCACCATGGGCTCTTTGAATATTTATTGTCTCTTTCTTTAACCAGATGATTTTTTTGTTTTGCTTCAAATTTTCCGCAAGATATGAGCTTTCCCAATGCTGGCATCAAGTTCAGGAAGAGAGGATTTGTAAAAAATATTCTCAAAATTATTTTTTCACATCGGAACTGTGATTGAAAGATGGTGCTTTCAACTATAATGACGTTCTGCTCTTTTAGAAAAGCATGTACATGCGAGTTCCTGTCAGTAGCAATTTTAATTTATGGATGTTTTATTGAGCAGGGCACAAAAAACTCGGAAATAAGTTAGTTTGGCTGATTCGTTCTATGTTTAATGCTGATGCTGTCTTCAAGTGCAAAGAATAAATTATCAGATAAAAAATCACTAAAAAAGCATTCATATCCCGAAAATTTTGTAAAGTTTTTTTTTACGATTATATCAAAAACACCAGTTTTTAGAAATTTTTATATTTTAGGAATCGATTCTAGGATTGTTCGGAACAAAATATCCTCGGAATTGATTCGTGTTTTAAAACAAGAGATGGACTGGCCGCAAAGTTGGCACCTCAAGTACCGGTCGGTAATACCACGAGCAGATTTTGTCTACTTGGCTTACGACCCACAAGATGCCCGTTTGGCTACAAGCATCAAAGAAAACTTGTCACAGAGAGGTTTACAGGTACAACTCTACTTTGCTTTCAATTTGATTACAACTAAATGTGGTACAGATGCAAAAGTGTTTTGTTTTGTTTGCCAAAATTTTTGCATCGTTTCGCATCTAAAATGAATGCAGCTTCGCAAAATGAGTTTGCTTGCTGTCGATGGTCAACAAACAGGTAAGAAAGCAAAGCAAAGTCGAGGGCTTGACAGAAGATGTGATCTTCTTCTAGCGGATTGCAACCACACATTTGTAGTAGAAAAACATTTGTTAATTGATATTTAACTGTTCATGTAAAAAAATTCATTCTATCCACGTAGGACGTGACCGACGATTCCATTTTCTCCAATTTCGCAAAACTACTAATTTATGAGATATTTAATTGTAGATATGGCTTTGATTCTTCCAATGAATTTATCTTTTTAGGTCCTTTCTCACGACAAACTGGGCCAGTCAAAAGAAGAGTTTCTTAAGTTTAACGGACAGCATCTTGCCAAATGCTCATTTGTAATATGTCTCATGACTGACGCGGCAGCAGTATCTCCGTTTATTTTTCATGAAATTCTCTTTTATTCTTGGCTGGGAAACAAACGATCAATTGTGACCTTGCTTTTTAAAAATGTGTGGTCCAAGCTAAAAATTCCCCTCAGAGCAATATTAGGTATATTGTCTAACCATTTTGTCTAATCTATTGTTGCCCACATAATTGAAGTGAGATCACTCCGCTTCGAAATGAACAGTAACATTAGAAGCTTTGAAGTTACCTTGCCTACTATCTACCAGCCAGCAGGTAGCGATCTACTACCGCACACAATCTTGCGGTCAGTACAAGCAGAGCTTGAATCCAAAGCGTAAGCGTTGAAAAGCTGCTTTTGGGCTATTGCACTACATGCTGTAGGGTGACACTTTGAACGTTGAACTTGAAGTCTTTCGCCTGAAAGTATGACTTCCTGTGTACTACTGTACAAGAATAGCAACCATTATACTTCACAAAGTATTGATGTTCGCCATGATCGCAGCACATTGTTGACGTTGATATTCATATCAAAGATATAGTAACAGACACGGAATGAAAAAGTGTTGGACATTTTTCTACAGCAATGAAGTTTTTGCATCAAAATTTAAATTTTATCAAGACTGAGTAAATTTGTTTTAAACTTCATTCTTCAAATTGCTTTTGTTACTGTTCGCCGAGCAGAAGACCTGTTCTCTGAATTAGTTTCTTGAAAAATCTTTTCTGCCAATGACATTCGGTACCAAATAAAGCTTGTGGTTTGTTATGATACTTACCATGAATTCAAGTAATTGGTGTGACTCGATGAAATCACATCATGGTAAGAGGGAGAAAAGTAGGTCCTGTACCTGTTCATTGTATTCAGTGTTCAATGTTGCTTACAATTAGAGCGTGGAGTTTTTCGGCAAATGAGCTTCCGCAGCAAATAGAAAGTCTTCTGAGCTTCAGAGCTTGTAGTTCTTAGTTGGAAAACTTTTAACATTTATGAGGAAAAGCATTTTTTGCAAACCAATCACAGCCCATTGAAAAAGCGAGTCGCTATTGATATACATCAGCAATAACTAATCACTACAAACAGTAAAACTAAGGCAAAATAGTAATGCAGTTTATTGAAAAATAATTTTTTCTCGTATAGGCGACTTCTCTGCGATCGATTTTGAGAAGAAGTTATATTCTGAAGCTATGGCGATTTTAGAAGAGCATGTCAATCCCAAACCAATTTTGCCAGGAGTAGTTTTGGAGCAAGTATGCTTGCCATGTGTTGCTTATAGGCCGGGTTTCAAGTTGAACGTTGCAAATATTTTTTAAGTTTTTTATATTTATCGAAAAGCTTTAATTATGGTGAGCGTATTTATATTGAAAAAAATTTGACTCTGGAATGCGATCTTAAAGAATTTGTTAACTATTGAAGTAATTCGTCAACCAAGTGAAAAACCAAATAAATTTAGTACTTCAATGAATTACACAGTGCTAGAATGCCGAGAAATTGTTAATGCCTGGATTGTTACTAAATGCTACCCGCTTGAAAATGCTATATGCAATACAATTTTTTCTGAAAAGGTTTCTTCTCGACACCACATGTTGCTTTTGTCAAGAGTTTACATCTTTTAGTTTCACTCATTTTTATGGCATAACCTTTCGCGGGCATTAATCACGGCATACAGTAATAGTTTTTGCTTCTATTATCAGTGTTTAGTTATACTTAGATAATAATACTGGCTGATGAAAATTGATATTTGATGGAAATTTCCACTGCTCAAAATTTCAGAGTTGCTTGGAAAAGCAGAAGGAGGGAGTTCAGACCTTGCAAGCTCTTTGTTCGAAATCAGCCAAATACATATCGAGAGCAGTAAAACTGGACGACAACGAATCAGTTCCAAAAGTATTTATAACCTACCAATGGGATGTGCAAGATAAGGTAAGTTAATGAGAACTCCTACAAAGCCATCTTTAATGGCGTGTGGACAAATTTGTCACAAATTATCTCAACCACTGGATTAATTTAGATAAAAGAATTCCTCTAAACACTGTAGTTTAATACTTGATTCTTTCGTGTCTTTAATTATTAAGCAATTATTAACCTGAAGAAAAGGGTATAAAATACTTTCTTTTTCTACCCTTTTGCAAATAAAAAGTTTGCAGTAAATTAGATTGGGCTATGTTTAGTAGCTTATGTTTTAGTAAATGCTATTTACTGCAACTTTCTTTTCTTTCTTTTTTCTGGCTTTTTTATTTCCTTTTAGTTTGCCGGTGCGGATTTTTGGTTTTCGGTGCGGATTTTTCCTCTCCAGAGCGCTCGATCTTGTACGCCATCCTCCTTCGATCCTGCTGTTTCGAAAGAGTTTTTCCATTTATTTTCGTCCACATCATTTCTTGATTTTCAGCTAATCTTTTACGGTCGGGTGCCCTTTGTGCCACCAACCCTCCACAGAGGGAGATTAGGCCGCTACAACAAGTGGACTGCTTGGCCCCATCACCTGTTTGCTACATGAAAATGAAGGCATACTGTTAAGTGCCTTTCTCGAGGAAACAAAGAGCGAACATGCTTGCTTGTTCTGTCCACTATCCTTTCCGTGCTGAGCACTACGCAAAGAAGCCGTCACTACTATTTTTTTAAATCTTTTGACATGAATCGACAAGGAAATGAATCTTAGATCTGCCGGCTGCAAACCGGACGCTCAAAGCACTGCGTCATCGCGTTGGTAAACTGCTATCTACCTACTGCATCAAATAAAATACAGTGTATTCACATGTTTTTTTTGATCAATTTTTTTGCTTTTTTTCTTACTCAAAATCATTAAGTACAATAAAAATGTAACAGTTTACTTCTACAAAGTGCTTTGTTTAGCCTAACGAAAGAAATGCTGCAAATGTTTGTAAAATATATTGTGTTCTATATTTATGACGTTCCCATTCTAAATTTTATAAATGCTCACCTGTATCTTTTACTACATTGTTGACTTTTAGGTTTTGCAAATGGTAAGATTTCTTCATAGTCATGGTGTTCCTTGTTGGTCCGATGTCATGCTTACCCCGCATTTTTCCGCTTCATTCGTCACCAGATCCGCTTCACGCACGACTCCCACTCCGTTATACCGAGATCGTAGTAACTCTAATTCACTGCAAAGCCAAATCTATGAAAACATGAAGGTAGCGTGAGGTGCTGCAATTTAGATCGTTTTGTGGGAATAAACAATAACTAGATAAATGGAAAGTTTTACTAACCGTGTAAGAAAACCAAAATGATCTGTGGAGGTACTTCTGCAAACATGAAAAAATATTATCTTTTAAAAAAATTACAAAAACGCTTCCACAAAATCGACAAATCTTTTTGAAAAAAAAGGACATCAAATTAAATCTTGTCTCATTTCAAGAGTGTCCTCAAAAATATTTTGCCCGGATTCCCTTTCCCCTTAGTGACCCCACTGCTTTGAAATTACTGCGTCAAGGTGCTTTTTCATGACAACAAAGAGACATCAAACTGAGGCTTCAACCATCTTAGTCTACATAATATAAAAAATGTTTCACATCTTAGTAGAGTATTTGTAGAGAATACGCAGTATTCCTAGAGTTGTAGTCGAAAGACACATCTCTGTTTGTCCGCTGAAACCGTCACACCAAATCCAAAGCTAATGGATGATATACTGACAGAAAAACGCAGACTTGCGGGAAACGGTTTTCTAAATAAACAATGGCAACAAATGTTCTCTTACGTAAAGTGAAGGCAGAATGACAAAGGCTTACCAAGCCATGCCGAATACAGAAGTCGCGTGCTAACCAAATATGCACAGTTGCACACCGATTGGGAGTAATGACGTATACGCTGCTGCAGTAAGCAATATGATAATAAGCGTCTGCTTCCAAAATTTTAAAAGTACAACTTTTATACTTAGTACGCCAACACAGTCTCAGAACAATATCCAATATTGAGACCAATTTATATTCTATTATGCGGGGGAATGCAAAAGTAGGTATACAGTAGTGTTACATTAGTGAAATTATCTTCTAGATAATTAAATGCAGGCAATCATTCAACTTTAATTTTTAATAACAGAAAATCTATTTCAACTATTTAAATAGTCATCATCAGGCAGTTGATGAACTGATGATGACTATTTAAATAGTTAAAATATATTATATTCATATTAAAATATATTATAGTTAAAATATATTCCGTTATTTAAAGTTAAAGCCAAACGATTGCCTGTATTTAATTATCTAAAAGATGTAGATATGGCCACTGGTGATCTTTAGCTATAATAGCTCAGTTTTCGGTTGGTCAAAGTTTTTGACTACATCCTTTTACGCTTTAACCACTTTGGTATTGTACAATGACCACATCAGTGAAATTAGTGATATACGCTCGTATTATATATACTGTATATTGAAAAGAAAGCAACATATCTTACAATAAAAATACATCTACTTTTAGCTATTTCGTTTTATTAAAATGCAGGTTCTATTTTCAGCAAGATGGGGCCCCACCTCATTTTACTCTCATTATGCGTGCACTACTTGACTTAACATTTTCCAAAAGATGAATCGGACGCCGTGGTGATATCGCCAGATTTAACTCCTATGGACTTCTTTTTTGGGGGGCTGTAAAGAATAAGGTTTTTGCACGCAAGCCCCGCGCTGTTGAAGACATGATTCAGTTTATTTTGGAGGCTTGTCAGGAAATTGATGCTGATAAAGACCTTTGTTCTAGAGCGTGCATGAGTGTTCGTTCTCGATTAGAGGAGTGTGTGAACACTGACGGCAAGCAACTCGAATACCTGAGAGATTAGGCTTCGTATTGTATGTGTTTCTTATTACCTGTTGTGTAACATTCGTTCTTTGAACAATAATTGCTATTAATAATGTACGTGTGAACCTTTTTTTTATCACTGTATACCTACTTTTTCACTCCCCTGTATTACACACATTTCGTTGCACCTTCAAAGTCAGTACGAGCAAACAAAACTTCAACAATTTTGTCTCAAAGGCTCAACCATTAAAACAGGCTACGCCTGGCAAATGCGACAGCGTGACACCCTCATAAATCATCAACTTTTTTCTTCCATGTTCTTAGCTATATCGAATCACAATATACGCACAGTACGCTGCGACTCATAGGCTTGGGTTAAAAAATCAGGTCAGCCTAAAATAGAAATCACAAAAACCAAGTGCAGGTGCCGTAAAATTTAACATAGAATTTGACAGTATTCATGAAATCAAAATTATTTGTAAACATCTTTGTAGGCTATTTGAAATGAGTAAATAATATCACTTATGAAAGAATAATGCTCAAGTAGCTTTGGCAGCTTTCAGAGGTTTTCCTTTTTTGATGATTTAAAAATTTTTCAAAATCGATTTCGATTTATGCTCCTCTTGTGTAGAGGTTCTCAACCAACGGTAATAGATTACATTTTAAAGGGTATGAAGTTTACTTTTTATTTTTTTCATGATCAAAGATATCACTACGTCTTATGTAGAGTGAAAAGAATGCTCCGAAAAAAACAAAGAGTGAGCATCAGCAAAAGTATGGTAACCCAAGCCCCATTGGAATGAGTAGGCATCAGAGAACATTTGTCGTTTTGTCTTGAAGGCATCTGGTAAAGACAAGCAAAACTATTTTTCTTTCGGTATTTTAAGAATTAGAAGTTGCCGATGAATGCGTATCACTGCCTGCTTAGCGATAACTCTTGTGTGTTTGTTGTGAATTATTCCACGACCAATCTGCGTATGTCTACATTTAAGTTCCTGCTGTTACATCAGACTTTACTTATTGAGCAAGCACGATTGCTTACTGAGCAAGCACGATTTAAAATTTGTTTTCTGTTTTGCAGTTGTCCAAGGTCGTCGTTTGTTGTTTGACTCCGAAGTACGTCGTTTGTCAAAACTGTGAACAAGATCTCCTGCTGGCTCTTAGTCTTAATAAATCAGTCCTACCTGTTATGTTTCAATTTATAGGTTGGCCTCCAGAGATGGCAAGCGAAAGAGTTCGGCGAATTCTGGTTCAGTTTAAAAAGCCAATCGATTTCAGCACAGATAAGTTATTTCGAATCAACTTGCCTCATCTCTTGGAAAGAATTTTGCCATACATGACGTGAAACAGCTGCTTAAATCTTTGAAACTCGGAAAATCATTTTGATAGTATAAAAATCTCTTTTTGGCTTGTGTGCATTTTTTGCTTTTTAGCCGAAGAATACGCTAGGTGTGCCGCGGTGTAACTGCAGCTCTAACCAGAACATACTTTTTAACGAAAGTTTTTTGTCTTTTGCAAGTTCAAACGTTTCACTTGCTAAAGTTCTACAATTTGCGAATTCAAACTCCGCGTTATCAATTGCGCGTTCATGACGTTTGGTAATGTCAACATAAGTAATAGGATTTCATCTTCGGAAGTCGCTTTGGCGTCAGAAATCGTGGATTTGTTAGTTAGCACGTTTTTAGTAGCCATTGCGTTGTCAAAAATCTGCCCTTGATCAATGTACTTGTATTGTGTGCATTGATTTTCACTTCGTATTTTATGAGCTAAATTATTTGTTTTTACTGATTGGAAGTGCATACAGTTATTAAAATCAGAAAAAGATTTATAGAACCCAACCGTTCAACGAATAGATTCAGGAGTACCAGAATTTTCAGAAAACTAGGAAAGTAAACTTTTAAAGGACATTTTTCACTTTACTGTTTTCCCAAAATTTTAATCCCATTTTGTTTACTTTCCAAAAGTAATTTTAACCAGGTCACTAAACTCATCATTATAGATAAATTCTAAATTAATTTACTCATAAAACTGAAATTTGGCAATGAGCGTGTGACAAGAGACATGGGGTAATATGCTTAAAGGCGTGGGCGTAACCAATTAGGTATCAACAAAAAGCTGAAAAGCAATTAAGTACTTCTGCTATAGCGCACAAAACGTATTGCGAATGGTTCATCCACATTTCTCAAGGTCACTACATTAAATGAATTTTATCCACTGCAGGGTCATCTAAAATTCGCAAAATTCAAAAAAATAGGATCAAAGATTCATTTTGTTCCCAAGGAAAATTGTGCCCTTTCCGAATAAAAGGGCAGAAGACCAGTTACCTCTCATATTTTGATTTCCCAGAATAAATTTTTTAATTTATTTTCAATTTGCGCAACTCACGTGAGCGAAGAATTTTTCATCTTTATCATCGATCAAAATCGATAAATAATTGTGCCATTCTGTTTTTAAAAACTTGGTCAACTTCGAGTTTTTCTTTTACAAGTTGAACCTACGTATACCGCGTTTGTATTCATTCAAATAAGTACGAATGTTTCATTGAAATATGAATAAACCATAAAGTATTATTATTAGTCGGATTTCGGTTTAAGGTGCACCGTCGAAACTTTGAGATTTATAAAGTGTGCCACGACAGAAAAAAGATTACAGAGCACAGAGCTACCCTCTGGTTTTTAACTGCTCTTTCGAAAATTTCTACATGATTAGTTTTCTTTTGTAAGCAGAGATTATAAAAGAGTCGTTCTGGCAACGCTATTGTTCGATTTATGCTGTAATATTTTGTCAATTAAATTTTACGTCAGCAAATTGTGTGTTAATATTAGTAAGCTCGCGGAAACATTGCTTTTTACAAATCTCTGTTATTACCATTTGTACTTTAATTACTTTGTTGTACTTTTATGGAGAAGAACCTGTATCAAAGAGAAATGAAACGGAAAGTTGTGGAAAGAAATAAGAGCTTGATAGACCTCGTTTTGGAACCGTGTTCCCAATTTTTTTGCCGTCTAAAAGTCTTTTAAAGAAAATGTCAGTCCAGCAAATTCCTATTTTGTGTAAAACTCGACAAATACCCAGTACCATTAATTTTTATGCTAGAGCAGCTCTATTTAATTTTTTCAAATAAATATAGGATAAAAATTTTATACTTCGGCTATTTCCGTAGTCAACAATATTTTGATGCTGTAGCAGATAATCTACTGCTAACGCCATTAATGCAATACTTTCATCATAGTTCAGTGGTCTTCAAACTTTATTTTACATGACCCGAGTATAAACAAAAGTTTGAGTGTGGATGTATAGTCAAGTTTTCATGTCGAGCTTGTCGAATTTTCATGGAAAGATGAATGCGAAAACCTTTTGTGTGAAATCAAGTTTTTAAAAATCACAAAAGACCCCAGTTTTGCAACCACGATCATACAGTAGCTGATTATGCAAACCGTCCAAAAATATCAAAAATGTATCAAACCGTCAAGTGAAACAACTATTTTTAACTTTATCAAAATTTATCAAAGCACTTAAGGACCCTTCGAAATCTTTTTGAAACTATCCCCAAGGGGCCCGTATATCTCAGCTGTTCTGAAACAATTCGGCACATGAAGAAAAAAATAATAACATTGGTATTTTTATTGGATTAAATTGGCTTGATGTGAGTTTACGAATAATTACGCATCCAACAATAGCGTTTTGGTTAATTTCCTTGAAAAGAGCATTGATCAAAGTTTATAAAAAATTCAAAACAAAACCTTAAACGTAACAATTTATTAAACTGAATTTACGAAGAATTTTTGTTTGAAAAAAACTTGGCCTGATGGGTGTCTATTAGAATATGATAAATGACTTTGGGCAAACGCACAGCCGCTCTTCTCGCTATGCCGGAAGAAAAGCAAATAGCGCAGCCAAAGAATTTAATGTCACAAATATAAACACAAAAGGGGCCGCACGAAATCATAAAATAGGCCTAACACTGATTGCTTTATTTCTGCAAGTGTGAAAACGACAATCGTTCGGCAGCCACCGTCCTTTTTGACTGTGTTTCAATCCCCTTCCTTACACTGTTTAAAAGTATTACATATAATAGTTTGTGACTACAATTATTCTTTGTTAGCATTGCCAGTCTTGATTAATAGACTCAGATTATCATCTCTACATGTACAACGGACGTGCATAAAAAAAACATCAACTTTTCATTACTAATCACACAAGTGCCCAATAGGTGAAACCGTCGCAGAAGTCTAAAGCGTATTATTAACCCCGCTGTTATTAATGAGGATTCTGCGGGCGACACGGGCAGAACTGTCTAGTCCATACAATATGTACACGTATAAAGTGCAATTCCGTCTGTGTATGTGTCGGTGTGTGTGTTTAAACTGCTCCAAAACTGATGGACGTAGAGCATCAAACTTGGCACGATTGAGCACCACTCCGGGATGAATAACATAATGGGATGGGTGCCCTCACCATGACATCATAATTAAAGATGATTTATTAATTTGCATTCCTCAACGGAGGAAAGCGATTTTTGATGAAACTAAACCAGTCTCTTACTTACAAAAAATTTCATTTTTTAAGTTTACTTATGAACTGATTTGTGATCTCATTCCCCAATCGATTTTCAAAATTTGTTAAATAAATTGAAAGGTATTTTAAGCCAATTGTGATCATTTATGCCCTTTACTATTTGTTTTAATACTAAAAATGTTGAACCTTAACATCTCTACTATAACTTGTTCCCCACCAAACAGGTGGTAAGCTGAGTAAAAACAGTTAAGTTA
The DNA here is from genome assembly GCA_963675345.1 of Trididemnum clinides. Lineage (NCBI taxonomy): Eukaryota > Metazoa > Chordata > Ascidiacea > Aplousobranchia > Didemnidae > Trididemnum > Trididemnum clinides. The sequence continues at coordinate 24,744,227 of OY776298.1, read as the reverse complement.
AATATATAAAGATTTTGACAAGATGCTAACAATTATGTCGTGTGAAAGTTGAGGAAATTTCCTTTCCATAAATATGCAACTCTAATTACTTAAGCTAAGGATTAGTTTATAATGGCTGATCAATCATTGGCTGCCTTACATTATTTTTTATTTTAGTTGAACACTTTTCCTTCTTCACTGAGAAAACTGCGATTTTTCAAAAAGGGAATTCTTTACTACATCTTGATTATTTTTCCTAAAACATGGCTTTTTGGCATTATCTTTCTGTATTTTCAAAAACATTTTTTCTAGAAATGAAGTTTCTAAGAATACTGAAGGTAGCCAACCGGTCAAAACCACACAGAATTTTAGTGGCTAGGCTTCAAAATTGCTATTTCCAAAAACCAAAATCCTTTGGTACATTTTTGACTATTTTGGTATTATCTATCAAAACTTTTTAAAAGATTTGTTTAAAAATGAAGTCTCTAACCTACTCCAAGCAAATTTTTGTAATTCCCCTACAAAAAAGGGAGATCAAAAATATCCCTGGTGTATCTTTTGCTACAAAATATCAGTGTCGAGCTAATTGATCATCTAAATGTTGAATTAATTTTTTATTTCATTTAGGTAAAGCTGGCCTAGCCGGCTGAATTAGTATTCTTACCCCGATATTGACAATGGGGGATCTGCAACTGTAATACCTTAACTGTGAGTACTTTGTTTCTGGTTAGTTTTGTCTTTGCATGGCTGTGTTTTTGCTAGCACCAACAAAGCAACATGTGTGCAGCCAGAGGCTTTAGGTCGTACAGATAGGCATACAAATATGGAAAGGTCGTAATTAGAAGGTCTGATATTCAATAGCTTAATCGTAAAAATACATGTCCATCACCTTGGCATCCTTCCACAATTTTAATATTTTTTTGAGCACTTGCTGAATTGAACAGACAAAATTTGTTAAATTCAAGGACACTTAAGTGAAATCAGTGCAAATAAGAGGTAGCCAGAAATTCGATTATCTCGGGAGACATGTAGTAGCTATGCGAAACTACCATTATTTTTTTAATCCATTGCGTATCAAAACACTATGGTTTTGTTTCCGAGAGAGATTTGACTATGTCGACAACAAAATATTTTAATATTGTTTGCATTACTATCCATGGGAGTGAAGCCGGCTTATCCGGCTGAACCAATATTGTTAACCACGAGATTACTGAGAGAGAGCCCTGAGGCTGATTTTCTCATAGCCGACTTGTAGGGTCTAAAATGCAATAGAATCCAGCAATGGCATAAAAAGCCTTCTATGCCCAACACCTTCCTCAAAACAGCGTTAAATGTCATTTTCAGTCATTACGCTTGTAACGGTAACAAACAAATTACCTGTGCCACAGCCGTGATAGAATTAAATACAGCTTTAAAAATATTGATTTAATAACTTCCAACACAAAGATCTTTGCGGCAAATTAACCTGTCAACTGCCACCAAGCAATGCTTGTAATCTTGATTGGGCCTGGAACAACATGGGTTACGCACTTCAACTGACCGGCAAAATTTTTAAAAAGTCCTTTTCCCTTCCCTCCGCTCAAACAGTTTCTGCGTTCGCCCCTGGACCCCAAGCACTTTTGCCCAAAGCAAGGCATTAGACTTGCAGACATTTTTATGCACCTGCTCAAGTTCATCAAACAATTTTTCATATAAATCAATAATCCCTTAAACACGAGTTTAAAACGCAATTTAGTGATGCCGAAAATGCACCCATATCATTTAGAAAAATAGCCAAAGGTAAATGATAGTATCAGCTTGCCCTTAGCTTATAACATGTGGTGTACAAGAATTACGATTTTGTGCTACATTTAACTAAATTAAATTTAGACTTGGATTTTCCTGTAAAAACTGCTAGTCCAAGTCCGCGTCATCTCGTTTGATATCCTGGCACAGAGTGAGGATCAAATGCAAGAAGCGGATGGAAATTTTATTTTAACATCTCTTATTGCATCCTCAAGTAGTGTGACAAAATTGTGCGATAATTCTTCAGATCAACCAGCAAAAAAACACGCTATGGTAAGGGATCTTTTTTTGCAATTTAGAGCAACAATTCCCAAAGTTTTTAAGCTCCCATACCCCAATCCGGATTCACGTAAAATTTAATTTTCCTTACTGTTCAATTGCTATGCAATGTAATACATCATTATTTTCTACCAAAAATACTCAATACCTCCAAAATCTAATATCAATACTCCCTGGAGGTATTGTGGCAAAGTTTAAGAATCTCTGATTTGGAGACTTAGGCAGCAATTCGTCCCAGTTCTACAGATTATCAAGCAGAAGGTTTCAGCCTTCGTCTACCAAAACTCGCTCAGCTAATTGGCTTGCTTTGGTGCCAAGTGGTTGAGGCGATACTCCAAGTTGAATCATTCCGTCATCAAAAGTCTGGGTTCACAGTCAGGGTAGCCTGCGAGCATTATGTCTTTAAATTCTACTCAAAGTCTATTATTATTGATCTGGCCCCAGAGTGGCGACATGCAGACTGGTCATTATCGAAGCAGACATCATTATTGAGGATTAGATATTGGCTTTGGAAGGATTGTTCTTTTATCACTCAATTTATATAATCAAAAGAAAATTTTTGGTGAGATTAAGTTCTTACTTAGCAACTCCAATGGTGCAGTTTTTATGCAAAAGCATAACAAACATTATTTTGCTTTAATCATTTTGTCACAACATTTATAATAAGAACTTTTGAGTATTTGATTAGTTAAAAAAGTTTTATCAAAATTAAAATATCCATGTAAAAGGGCTATTCTTGAAAACATTGATAACCTATGAGCCAAATTAGGTAATATCGGCTTTTTTCCAGCGTTTGTGTTGCTTTAACGGAAACAATTTTTTGTAACGTATATACATATGGATTTTTAGGCCATTTTTGGCAAAAAATTACTTTCCTAGCACAAATATTTTGCAAGTAATGATATTTTCAAACGATTTTCACTATACTTTTGACTTTGTCGTACTAGCAGTGCGAAAGTAGCAACAACCTACAATTTGTTCAGAACTTATTTGAATGTAGGCTGATGGTAACCCTGCTTTTTTTGATCTGAGCAAAAAGCGTTTTTTCACTCCACTTTATAGAGTGTAATCAACAACAAAAGAAGCTGCTTTAAAGATTTAACGTTACTGATTCTAGTTAATTTAATTTCTTTCTGGCTCAAACTGAGATTAATTAAACTAATCTTCAATCTACAAGGCAATTACAACTTGGATCAATCACAAAGAATCGGAGCTAAAGCCAGATTTTCAAGATTTATTTCATAATGTAAAGCGGGAGAGATTTTTATAGCAGATATGGTAAGAATTCTTTGCAATAAAAATTATAATTCAAGAAAATGTTTACTGAGCACGTCTTGTGGTGTTTTGCTCTTAAAATCGAACAAAGAAAAACTGAAGAAAAGGAATTGAGGTTAGTTGCGATAGGATGTGATCTTGGTGGAGTGAAGTAGCAGAGATATTTTACTGTTTTAATTTTCTTCCCAAATTTATCCTGATTTACTGCGTAAAGTTGAATGCCAGTTTTTATTGAAAAGAAATAAGGTGAGGCACCTCAATGGAGGAAATGATCTTATAACAAAGAGCAATATCACTTTTCATTCCGGTTTTTGGTGTCAATGTATACTTTGCTTTTGTCACCAGGCATCTTCTAATTTCTTAATATAGCTCTTCTGGTGTAATTAAAAGTTAAAAATGATCTTTATTCGGATTTAAATTCTACATAAAATTTATTAAAACTGAACGCTTCGAAAAACTCAAGTCAGTTTTTCTTTGTCAGGAGTGGCTAAAGTTTTGTGACAACGGTTGCATAATCGACAGAATGAACAGAAGAAAAGGAAATTATGGTAATGAACAAGTGCAGCAGCGACAACTAGCGGTTAAAAATTTATAAATTAAATTTAAATTAAAAAAATTAAAAATTTATAAAAGCCAAATCAGTTTTGTATATGTAAAATAATTCTAAAAACCGACTTTTTTTAAATCACTTTTAGTAGCTGATATTGCAGAGCTTTCCCAAACAATCCGGTGTCCATTTAAGCAAACGTGTTTCGCTAGTGTAGATTTCACTGAATAAAAATCATTTTAACATTTAATTACACCAGAAAAGCTATATTGAGAAATTATTTTTCATTCTGTTGAGTATCAATTGAAGTTGAACAAAGAAATGTTATATTTGGGTAGTGTTGCCCGGGTGAAGTACCATTCGATGATCGCTTTGTTGTTGCAGGTGGTGGGAGTGCGGATCAAGAGCAAGCGTCAACTGAATTTTATAAAGATGTATTGAATAATTGGTAAATGGGCCCTAGAATCCAACAAAAAAGATGTAGTAACGCATTTGTTAGAATGCAGTGATTTTTTTGCAATCGATGGATGTGGTGAAAATAGTAGTTTATCATGTGTTGAAGGATTGTGCTCGCAGAATTAAAAGCGGGAAAGTATTGCTCCTATGCTGTCTCGTAGAGTTTGCGTGACTACTGTGAGCCCAAACGGATTTTTTATGCCATTGACAGGCAGTGTAGAAACCAGAAAAATTTGAGATTGACCAGTGTTCAAATTTATAATTCCACTTCCAATAGGTGGTGCTGTTTAGTGCACCTGCCGTTGCAAGCAAAATAGTGGGGTTCAAACTCAGAGCAAGTGGGGGCTGAAATAAATAGCATTTGCTGATCAAAACTGATGTTTACTGCAGAAAATGTTGTGAAATATTTCAAATTACGTATTTTTGTTAGAAAACGACAAGAATGCCTTATGATACTGCTTATATAACGAGCTTGCTTGATGTAAAAGGCTGTATAGTTTATTGAGTGAGGACGACCAAAGAGTTTGAGTGATACAAATTTATTATATAATGTAAGTTGCGATTTTGACCAAAGGGAACTAATTCGACAGTGATTTAAACTTGTTAAGAGCAGGACTTTTAAAAACTCAATATTCTGTCAATATCGGTACTGGTCGTCAAATACAAGATTTGTCATTGATTGCCTGCGATACAGTGTGGTATTTTTGTAAATAGAAAATGAGTTCTCACACATTACGCTGGAGGCTCCAAGAGTGGCCGCTAGTTTCAGTGCAAGATGTGCAGTAGGCATCGCCTGAAGAGCTTTTCAATGCTCAGAATAAATTGCGATTATTCTTATACTTGGCTCGTAATCACCGTTATTTTTCCCACAAACGTCTTTGTGACAACAAATTCTACTTCCAAATTGGAGGGAGCTTCAACAATCTTTACATTTAAAAGTAGCTATTTTCAGTTTGAAGGGCAGAAACAGTTTTAAATTTTGCAGACTAAAACGTAAGTTTGTTTCAAGCCGACATGATCCAATGTGCTATAAAATAATCTCTGCATTTCACGTTTATTCATTTCCTTATTTCCGGTTGTTTCTTCAATAACATAATCTTGTTGCAATGCATTACTACGTCGTATTCGTCTTGAAGAAGCATCAATTTGATTAATGACTTTATCCCATATTGGCTATCACATATCTTCTGTGTTTTACAAAGATTTCCGGTTGTTTCTTCAACATAATCTTGTTGCAATGCATTACTACATCGTATTCGTCTTGAAGGAGCATCAATTTGATTAATGACTTTATCCCATATTGGCTATCACATAGCTTCTGTTTTTTACAAAGATTGTCAACGTTTTCAACACAAAATGTCATAAGTGTTATCCTGGTTGACAAGTCAATATTTTATCTTGAACAATTTTGTTCGCTGAAGGAAACAAAACCAAGAATCTGTAAAATGCAGTTCAAAAATTAGCCACTCAAAATGAAATACGCTTTTGTGGCAGTATTAGCAGGCTTTGGTCAAACTGGGCCTCCTCGCACGGGTGGACTGCTAATGCCGCTTAGGAAATAAATGTTAAGTGTCTTCTCTAAGAACACAACAATACAAACACCTCGGTTAGGCATGAAACCAGCAAATTTTACTTGCCTGTTCAACGACACCGAACCGTGATTTTAATTGCTGACATGGCAATCATCCGCTATCTTTCGCGTTAACGCTAATCATCCTCTGCCTTTAGCGTTAACGTTACAAAAATTTTGCCGTAAATGTTAATTTACCGAATCATGCCCTCGATAATTTACTTCCAGTACTTGTATTTTTTTCAATGAAATTGCCTTGTATTTTATAAAGAAATGCAAAATGCTAATTAAATTAGCTCACAAAAAAGATGTTTTAATCTTCTTTGTTTGAGCTATATATATATGTTTCGTTTTTACACGTATGTAAGCTTGCTTAGTTTTCTAGTTTTCTATTGGACTAAACCACCACGACGGAGGACTGAATGGCCACGCCACGAGTCTGCCACGCAACCGGCACAATGGCCTGGTGGTTAGAGCGTTTGTTTCACCATTGATAGACTTGAAGTTCATTTTCCTTGTCGAGTCATTCTATAACACTTTAAAAAAAAACGGAACCTATTCACAGCTTCCTTTCTGAGCGCTCAGCACGAGAGAGATAGTCTGGAAAACAAACCTGCAAGTTCGCCTGTTATGCCCGTGGGCCAAGACACTTAACGGGATGCCATCATCTTCGTGCTGCAGATAGGTGACGGGGTCAAGTAGTCCGCCCGTCTCTAGGCTCAGTATAACTAAAGACTGGTAAACAGAGTATAAGCTCATATGTATGTTTCAATTATCATCAACAATGAATTGTTTGACTGAGACAGCAAGGTTGAGTGTACAATACTTACCTTGCAAAGTATTTTTGCAATGAATGAGAAACGTCGTTGCTGTACTTTTAGAAGCAACCCTGATGCTTCCAATCGTGTTTCGGCTCTCCGTTTCTTTGAAGCACGTATTGCTTGTCGAGGCAATGTTTTACGTCAAAAAGAACTGAGAACGGTTGTGACGGTAGCCTGATAGCCGGTCCACTTTTGTTCAAGCTATCGTTTTAACTTTTTACCATCAGAGTGTAGACGAACTGTGGATTTGCAAGAAAAATTGTAAAGACTACGACGATTATGCAAAAAACCACCGATCGCTTGTTCAGTCAACAATGCATGCACCATTACAAGTTTCAATTAATGGTTCAAGCAGTGCGCATGAAGAATTTTCCAGTTTTTGTTCCTTCGTATAATAGATGTTGAACTCTTCCACAGCTTCCTGCCAATACACATGCAGCAATATAGACTTGACCCAGCATTCTTGATGAAATCATTCCTGCTTTAATGGGTTCAGCCAAACAAATGCCAATGAGTAATTTTGCATCACCGCAATAGCTGCTTGATAATACTAAAAGAGGCTTCGCTTTTTCAAAAGAAAGCTTGTTGAATAAACGAACAAATATGAAATTGTTTTGTATTCCAATACGGTCCTTGCTGCCATCGACTTTAATTGTATACCAAGATTTTTTAATTTCAGACTTAAATACTCTCGGTTACCACTGAGTTCACAGCATCCATATGTTAGTGTGTATCTTTCTCGTGTACGTTGTATTCCTCAAGATAGTCTCAATGATTATCAGTACACCCCAGCCCTTTAAAACGGTGGAATAAAATTTTTAAATAAAAAAAAAATTTTTTAAATAGTCCATTTCCTTTATTACTTTTGTTTTTAGATGGGTTAGTTTTGCATCTGAATACAACTCATGAGTAGTCAAAAAGCAACCATTTTTTAAAACGTAAATGTATATCAAATAGTGTCGAAGAGTAGCTAACGATTTCTTGTAATAGCGTCTATGTTGGCCAATGAGCCAACTTAACCGGCGCGATGGTGTAGTGGTTAGAGCGTCCGCTTCGCAGTCGGTAGACCTGGGGTTCATTTCCCTTCCCTAACAGTCATACCAAAAGACTTTAAAAAATGGTATTCACAGCTTCCCTGCTTGGCGCTCAGCACATAAGGGATAGTGTGGAGAACAAGCCGGCAAGCTTGCTTGTTGTGTCCTTGGGCAAGGCACTTAACGGGACGCCTCCGTCTTTATGTGGCAGACAGATGGTGGGGCCAAGCAGTCTACCCGTCGTGGTGGCCCAGTCTGACGAAAGACATGCAAACAGAGCATGAGCTCATACGCGTAATAATAAATAGCCAACTTTCTAACCCATTTGAGAACGCTCGGTTTTTTCTTTCGAGGTACGACAGCATGCTAAGTGTTCTTTGGAGACAGCATGCACCAAAAACCCTTTATTGATTTTGATAGCCTGTTTCGATTCACGAAAGTCATCAGTTGTAAAGGTTTGTTCACAACGCATTACTCGAAAGTCTTCTGCAGTTTGAGTATCAAAAGTGCGGCAAGCAAAGCAAAAAGCTGTATGAGATTTGACAGAATATTTTTACCAATTTCACATGCAATACCATGCTTCATTGAAATATCTTTTCTGGGCCCCAAGCATGCTTACCGAGTAAGTATGCCCGTAGCTTGTTTTCCACCACCAACTACCAAATCCCTAGCATCGGGATATTTTCGTTCACTCGTAAGTCTACTAGCAGCAGCTGCAGATGCACTACTGCTAGCGAACGAGCTGAGACCTAGCTAGCACACAAAATTTTCACTCAAACTCTGCAACCAATTTCTCAAAATCCTTTTTGCGCGTTCAATCGTCAAATGGAGCACAAAAATATATTTCTACGGTAGAGTCGATATGGCATTTATTGTGTCACCTTTGTGCAAAAGATCGACAACGTTAAAAATGGAAGGGGGCCCAGGCCACTCGCAGCGACGGCACTGTCGGTAAGATACAGTTTGCAAGAAGTGATCTCTCTGCTTGTGTTTTTACATTGAATGAGATTTATTATTGGAGGTATTGAGTATGAACACTGTGTCTATACTCTAACGCGAAATTCTGTCTGTGTGTTTTAACTGTTCCGAAACTACTGGGCTTACAAAGATTAAACTTGGCACGATTGATCGCTATTCCAAAATAAGTGACACAAAGGCAAAATCAAAGATGAATTTTTTTAGTTGGGATTTTTTGACGCAGGAAAGCGATTTCCAGCTCAAACAAAATTAAGCTCCCAACTTTAACAACTTGCAAAAAATTTACCGGTAGGGTGCAAGATGACGTTACACTTGATGCTTGATTGCACAAATTGTTCTCGGACCGATTGCAGAAACGCGATTAAAAGCTTTTTGGGTCGATATTAAAAAGCTTTCTTCGATAAAACAATTTCTATGACGATTTAAGCTGAATCGTCAATGCAACAAGCGATTATTTTTTTCAACACTTTAAGCATTCTAAGCGTGCTCTTTCTCTTTTTTCTTAAATGTTTTGTAAACCTTGCACCTAATTGGCAAAGCAGCATTCGGTATGCTGCTTTGCCAATTAGGTGCAAGGTTTACAATTTCCATATCTTCGCCTATAATTTTTAAATGTTTTTATTTGTGAAATGAATTTTTTGTTAAGTGTAGTTGGAGTTCATTGATGAGTTATCATTGGAGCTGGTTATTTGTCAAACGATATGCCCTGTGTGAATGCGACACTTTATATTTATGTTTGGGGACGTTGTGTTGGGACCACTTTGGCGCCCAAACACAATTTTAAGTTAATTTTCTTTCCCGCTCATGGGAAAGGGAATGAATCAATGTTGTGATCGATTGGCGATGTGTACGCAAGACTATACTACATTTGACAGTAACGACGAGAAATGAAAATTAAATAACAAGCATATCAATTTGTAAAATCGAGTCTAGAGGAAAGAGTTTTGGTTGATAATAGCTTATCAGAGGTACTGGAATAAGACATGGCCCCGTTTTCTCGCTTTGCCGGAACCAAGGCGAATACTGCAGACACAGAACGAAATATCGCAAACATACAAGGTGGGCCAAAAGTAGGGATACAATTACTTCATCATCTGTTTAAAACTAGGGTTGTAATTACTTGATTGTGTGATTGTGGCAAGGTTGAAGATGGGCATTTTGAACACTGGAAAGATCAAATGTTCAATGTAAAACGTTTGATATGTAAATATATATCTAATAAATGTAAAATGTCCAAGTGTTAACTGTGGCCTTACATTTGGCCCACCCTGTGTTTACAAATAGAAAAATGGGTGCAACAAGTCGTGAAATAGACCTACCACTATATAGTTGTTGTTGTTTTTGCGATTATTCCTCCTCTTCCTCGGGATGAAGGTACGGCACCAACGGCAATTCAGGTTCATGCCGTCAACCTAATTGAAATTAGGCTAAAGGAAAGATGGTAGCCCCACCACCAACAAGGCGAACTGCCACTGGTGGGTACTTAAGAGTCGCCTTTTACGACATGCTGGGTGAGCAGCTTCACAATTTTAACCCGGTGAAGTACAGGTACGCCAACTGTCTGCCACATAAAAGTGGAGGCGTCCCGTTAAGTGCCTTGCCCAAGGACACAACAAGCAAGCTTGCCGGCTTGTTCTCCACACTATTCCTTTTTTATGCTGAGCGCCATGCAGGGAAGCTGTGAATACCATTTTTTAAAGTCTTTTGGTATGACTCGACTTAGGGAATAAACCCCAGGTCTACCGAATACGAAGCGGATGCTCTAACCACTACGTCATCGCGCGAACTTCACTATATGGCTCGTTACTGTCATTGCGAAAACAACAACCATTTTGGAGCAACCGTTATTATGCGCTTTATTCTCGCCTTCTACTTTTTTTAAAGAAAGGAAATTTTCGTAGTTTGTGAAATCAATCTTTGTCAGTGAATATTACTAGTCTTGATTACTAGAGTAAGATCATCACCATTACGGATATGAGAACTATGGCCTCCATTTACTGCAACTTGTCGTAACTGCTGTCACAAATGTTTGTACGGTAAAGCCGGGGCAGCTGCCTGAAATGATAATTTTTGATTCGGCATAGGTGATAACAGGTCCTGTGGGGGTAAAGTCGAACCCAATTTCAAAAAAAAGTTTAGCTATTTTGCTTGAAAGTAGCTTCATAAACCTACCGGGATTAAAGCAAAAACTTTGAAGGAAAAACAAAGTTTATCATAACTTACCTGAAGTAGGCCTAAACTGAGACCTGGAAACAAGGCGTATAGCGTTCAGGGACTTGAGAAAATATCAAAAAAATCAAAACCAAACAACTGCTATGTGAAATCACATAGTAGAAGATTTCTGCGATTTTTCTTGAACATAACTAAATAGCAGAAATGTCTTCCATACTTTCAAACTAAGGAAAATGCAAAACCTCCTTTTGTCACCTTGGCTACGCGCAAGCAATGAACAGAGGACACAGATCTAAGACGTAGCCAGGACCTTGAAATTACAAATTTAATTACGTAAAGAAGCGCACCAAGTCGTGAAATAGGTCTACTACGTTACACCCAATGTTTGTATTTTTGAAAACATTTGCTACTTTAGCTTCACCGTCAACCCAGTTTAACTTAACTGTGTTCCGGTTGGCTACCCATGTAAAAAGTTAGAGAGATCAATATCGTAAAAATAAGGGCTATGGCTTTGTCGCCCATAAAATTTTTGACAGGATTACTTTTTAAAGATCACTTGATTTAGGAAACAGAATTGGATGAGCAGAGGACATTTTTCATGGCATTACTAGCCAGTACTCATTGATTGAAGGCGGCATAGCCGGCTAAGCCTATATTCTTATCTTCGACGTTTTTGGTGAGTGCCATCAGGCGATGCGCCCAAGTAGCAAAAACACAAATCTTTTTTCGTATTTAATAATCTATATACGAAAACCATGTAAATGAATTTACATCTCAGCCAGATTTTACATTTTAGGTCATTTTTTTCAAAAAATTCAGATTGCTTTTTTAGAATTATCAAGCAGGTAAGCATATCGGTTTTATTTGTAAGTGAGAGAACTCAGTTTCATACTAGTTTCATTAGTGCGTGCCAAGCAGGAGATTTGCAAATACCATTTTTAAGATCTTTTTTTAGATTTTAAACGGTTGTTAAATCTCGGCCTACTGACTGAAAAATAGACGCTCTAACTATCTCATCAACGCCTAAACATTAGAAATTGTAAGGTTTCAACTTTCAATCACTTCGCCGAGGTCTTAACTGTTACCCGTGCCTCACCGAGTTAGAACTGTAAAACTGCTCACCCAGCATGTCGTATGAGGAGACTCTTGGGCACACCAATAGCAGTCCGCCTTGTTGGTGGTGGGACTACCAGTGAGCAATTTGCATTCCTGACTAGTTTGAGATGAGCTGCCACTTTTCCCTCAGCCTAATTTAATTAGTTTTGCGGCAGGAATCTGGAAATCGTTTCATGCCGTGCCTCCATCCCAAGGAAGAGTAGGGGTAAACCAACCAACAAAGGTCTTAACTGTTGCTTACCGTCATTGCCCTTTTAAATAAATTCAAATTTAATTACTTTTTCTATTTTGTAAAAAACTTCCTCATTTATTTGTCTAAAATTCCTTCCCTAAAACTGTTTCTTAAAACGCTAGTTTCCATCATGACGAGCTCTCCAACTCTTCAACCACAATTACTGAGACAACAAAAATATTTAAAGGAAAGAAAACTCATATATTCTATCGGCTTAACTCCTGCTTCAACATCAGTACCAAGTGCAAAATCTTACTGCCCGGCAGCAGCAACACTTAATAATAGTTACCATATTCAAAAAAGCGCTTAAAAATTTGTCACATTTTAATCTACTTTGTCTTGTTCTTGAAGTGTTCCAAATTTTTCGTTTTAACCCTAGAGTGCATGACGGTTTTTGTATCTGTTACCGCATGAAAGGGTGTGTGAGACCCCTACATTAGCACTCTGTGTTTGTGTATTGTTTTAGTTAAGCTAGTGGGAAAACTTGGCACTTTTAATATTTGATTGTATAACTTTATGGATTTGTCCGTTTAAGGGCGTGGCAAGGGTGGCAAGGGTGGAAAAAGGAGTCCCCGAACCGTTAAATTGGTGAAATAATTATTTCAACGTCAAATTCTTTGTCAAAGTAAAATTTTGTTAGGCTAGTTCTGTACCAGTATTTGGATGCCACCACCTTTGCGTGTGGGTCTCATGGCTAATTTTAATTAGATTTCTTCAGTGCGGTGGCGTGTTGGCAGCACCCCCTACTTAAACCTTTTCCATGCTGTACTTCACTGCACCTGATGCTCCGCTAAGCAGGTTTACGGAATTTTTTTAAAGTCTTGAAGTGATCACACTTGGACAAGAACTAAAAATCGACTGTTCTTTTTCCAATAATAACGTTTTCGATATGGGGTTCATGGGCGTAGTTGAAGCCTCCAAAGCATCTTAATCGGTTAGATGGAGATTACAATTTGCGCGTTATAGGTGAAATATTTTTGTTGCAAAAAGAGTGCTATCACTATTTAAAGGAGAGCTACTGTAGTTTAAATCCGGTCGATATGCAATTGCTTAGTGCCCTTATCTGCTATTTTTTACTGACTATATATAGGGACTCCTTCCTTTTCACTTCCACCAGTAACCTCGACAACCCACACATAAATTCTATCTGCGCTTAAAATGAGAACAAACATTTAAGAAGCTAGTTTGTCGGCAAAAATTTATTGAAAAAAAACAATTTATATGCAACAGCATAATGTAGAAAACCATAGTTTTCGGCCTTGTTGAACAATGTGGTCATATAGTTCAGCACTTTTCACAAGTAAACTGGCAGTGTTTCAGACATAACGGAGTCTTGCAGCTTCTGCAACAGCAAGCAGTTTTTCTGTTTACTCCGTTTTCTGAGCAAATTCTGCATTTTTTCCTCTTTTTTACAACCTGATCTTGATGGTGGACGTTGTCAATTGGTGATGGTAACCTTTGTCTAGCTCATTTGTAGCTGGCAGAGAGCTTAGTCCCTAAGTCAATCAGAAATAGCCTTTTTTTGTAGCAGTTGTTGCTTTCATATTCTGAAAACATTTCTGAAAAGAGGACAAATAAATTGTAACATGCTATATCCAAATCGTTGCAAAAAACCACCACATACCATTTCCTAGACTTGTATTTTATGAAGTAGTTTCCAGTCATTCTGTTTACAGCATCTATACCACCCTTAGTTTCGTTGTATTAATAAATGACTTCAGGATTTTTGGTGGAATCGGATTGGCCAATTGAACCGCTGTTGTTTGCTAAGGACATCATCTGTACCACTTTGTTCCTTTTCGCTTTGTATCACACCAACTGAATGGGAGTTTGGCCAACAGTAATGAACAGAAATTTGCTGGAGTAAAGCTCTCGATTGTGATGACTCAGTACTGCTAAAGGTATTTCTCATCTATGCGATCTTGTTGTACCTAATAAAGTCAAGTTTCGTTTCCTCAATTCTGTGGCAAGAGACTGGCTCGTGAAAAAGTTGTCCGTGGTAACAATTCTGCTCTCTGGGACGTGCCTGGTCGCATTCATTACTACCTGTTCCCCTAAACACCGTGATCCACGATCAGCTGTTTAGTCCTTTCCAATGTATATTGATGCATAGGAACGTAATAAGATTGAGCATCAACCAACAACGAGAACTTCAAACCATACTTAACAGATTTACTAGGCATGTACTGAATGTATGGGCATCTTTTTCTAAATAGGTACAGCTTTTAGTCAACAGTCACGCACTCATTGTGTATGTAACATTTCTGACTATTAGTGACAAGGCCATCAAGCAACAGACGAGTAGCTGCCATTCGATCATTTGGAAGTCTCGCCATTGTCGTTGCTCTGTCATCAAAGCGTAGCATCCTACAAAAGTCTTCAAACCGATTGAGTGCCATCAGTGGCGTACGCAAAAAGTTTCCGAGGGGGCCAAAGTTTCGTCACAAACGTGTGACGTCACAAATCAACTTTATGGAGAGTGCCGAAGGCACGACCATTCTGTTCTACCACACATTAAAATCGAAATCCAGGGTGAACCCTGAATAATCGCGAAAACCAGCATTGCTTTTGCTAATACTGCTTGGTTTTGCTGTACATTTTTTCATTTTTAGAATCTGAGGGGGGGCGATGGCACAGTGGCCTCCTGCCTCGGTACATTAGTGAGCGCCATTGTGTTACCACTTACCAAGTGTTGGTCTTCCAATAACTGAACTCCACAAATCACGAATACTCTCATTATTACCTTTGAAAACTCCACGAAGAATACACAGAACAAAGTATGCTTCCTTTTCCATAGATGCAACATCTTTCCATTCATTCCCTTTTACTCTTCTGCGTTATCGATTTGTTTCCACAATTATTGTGTCCAGCATGTATTGGTCAAATATGCATTTGAAACTAGATGCTACGTCGTGAATTCTTTGCGCGTAATTCCCCCTTCTGGTGCAGAATATTTGCACTGTGCCTTCTCCCAGAATGTGCTGGCACGGTTTCTACCCAACGTTTACCAGAAGGTGAAACAAAAAACATTTAAAAATCTTTTTGTCTTCTTTAAAATCATCTTTGGTCTGCTCTGACTCCTAGCTTCATCTACAAAATCAACAGCTGATACTTCCTCTTCAACATCGGATATTACTTCTTTTATTTCAGATTCTTCTTCCTGTTCATTCTGCACCAGAAGCATACCTTCTGTTTCGCTGTCCTTCGCTTCCTCTGTGTCAGAAATAGCAGCAGCAACACCAGCAACAGTATATCGTCTATGCATAACCTTATTCATTTACAACACTACGTGCAATAATTTTAGAAGTTGCCAGAACTTTAAGTACTACTAGAAAAAGAAAAGTTTTCCTGAATAGATTCAATACCAGCCAGCGTAAACTCAAAATCTAATAACCAATTAGATATGCCGTTCAATTGTTCAACAAAACTAAAGAGAGCCCTCTAATTTTACTCAACACGGGTAAAAGTTTCAAGCTATCCAAATAAGGGGATAATCAAACATTCGGGTGACAATGATCATTCATGCTATATTTGGTAATGAATGACCAAACAACAACATGCGATGTGGACTACCAAATATGGAAACTCAACGTCCTTCGTAAAACAAGTCTGACAGTTTGTGACAAAAAATTATATTTATCCATAAGAAACCTATAGGGATATGAGAGACTCCTGTCATGCAGTAATGTAATAAGTACAATATTCTTGGTTTTTGAGTATTGTTGCGTTTTGAGTTTTTGTTGCTACAAAGTCCAAGTTTTGTTGCTAAAAAATAAGTCAGGAAATTTCGAGCCGATTAATCAAGAACTCTAGAAACTTCGTTTAGCGAAAAACCGCGAAGGGTCTCATAGACCCCTCTACGCACTCTAGGGTGAAATCGCATGAAATTTCTTCGACAGGCAGCATAACCAGAATTTTTTTTATGAGAGTCATGACAATATTTGTTTTGGGAAAAAGTTATGCAGGGTGGGAAAAGTCTTTACCATTTTCTGAACAAAAGTGTCACAAAAAAGGATAGCTATGACCTCTTCCCTTCTTTGGCTATGCCTGTAGTATTCCACTTTCGGCTTGAATAACAGAGATTCTAAATTCTATTATCTTTCGGGCTATTGGGAATACGCCATTGAATAGAGTTGAAACAAAGAATTCTAGAAAAGTTAGAATTCAAGATTTCCAACCAAAATCCGGAAAATTGCGCTTATTTTGTGATCATTGCTAACCTGTAAATGCCAAGAAACTAATGCTGCAGCTTGTAGCACAATACAATGTTCCATATTATTGCGAAATATATTCTGCAAGCTTTTCTTCTGCTCGTATGACACGCTTAAGAAGTCTTTTTCCCTCACAGCAACAACTTCTCTTTATTCATCTTCTCCAACACCAGCTTATTCTTCATCTTGGCAATTCAAAAATTTCTCAGCATAATTGTCAGTCAAGACTCACTTTTTAACATATTGTTTGCATTGACGGCAACGGGGTGAATAAATCCCTGCTGACTTGGAGACGGTAAGGTCACTTCGCGTTCCTGAAACTTTCTGAACATTTTTGTGTTCGTCAAGATAAATAACCTACGTGTAAGTTGTCATCATTAACAGCTAAAAAAGCGACATTAGACCTACCGATAATTTTCCAATCATTTTCTTAAAAGTTAATGATTCACACCAATGCACATGGCGGAATTGAATCCGCTTCGGGCTTTGGCGCATCTTTTTATTTTACACCATTGTGCAAATTAATCTGAACACTTCTAAAATTAATCAAAAAATTCAGTTTTTCGTTGAATAAAGCATTTTGTTTAGTCACAATGTGTATTTTCCACCACAAATCAGTTGCATTGAGATGATACTATTTCTGTGACGAGTGCATCTGAAGAGGTAACTTGAAAAATTGATTAAAAAAAGTTTAGGTGATTTTTATGTAATTTTCAACAAACACAAAAGAGTAAACTATCATTTAGAACGGGTGTATAGTGGATATTATTCCAAGAAAATGCGCTAAGATTGTTACACTACGTGACCACACCACAATGTCTCAAAGAAAAATTGCTGAAAGTGTGGGCGTCAGTTTAGGGTCTGTGAGCAGCATTCTCAAACAAAAAAGAGAAACAGGAAATGTTGAAGTCCAAAGAAAAGAAAGTTGTGGAAGGAAAAGAAAAACTACCAAACGTGATGATTTAATCCTTTTGCGCAACAGCAAAATAAACCCACGAAAAACCAGTGAGGAATTGAAAAGGGATTTGGATAAAAGTGGGGTGCATGTGTCTTCATCCACCGTTCGACGACGATTGCTAGAAAAAGAAAGAAAAGCGAGAAAGCAAAAAAGAAGCAACTCTTGACCGCCGCAATGAAAAAGAAACGATTCAACTGGGTAAAAAAACACAAAGACTGGTCTGAAGGTGATTGGAGCCGTGTGCTCTTTTCAGACGAAAGTCATTTTTTTGTTCAGGGATTCAATCCAAAATTTGTTCGCTGTTGACCCAACGAGAAGCTGTGTGAAGAACATTTTGTGCTACGGTGAAGCACCCAGACAAAAAGATGTTTTGGGGTTGCTTTTCTATTGACGGACCTAGATCGCTTGTACCGGCCGAGGGCATGATGAACAGCAAAGCTTATTTGCAAATCATTGAAAGAAAAGTCTGCAGAGAATTGTCTGACCTCCACCCACGTGCAATTTTTCAACAAGAGTCTGCACCCTGCCACAAGGCTAAAATGATAATGATAACAAGTTGCTTCAAAAAAATGAAAATAACAGTATTGGACTGGCCTGGGAACTCGCCAGATCTAAATCCAATCAAAAATTTGTGAACCATTGTTAAAAATCGCCTGAGAAAGATGGATTGCCCAACTAAAATCAAGCTCATTCAGTCTGTAATACATGTATGGTTCCATGATAAAGAAATCAAATAAATCTGCAAAAAAATTGGTTTTATCGATGAAAGAACGAGCGAAATTATTGCTAGAGAATAAAGGTGGACATACTAGCTATTAATTGCTTCAAAGTTTTTAACTTAAAAGCTGAAACTTTGAGAATTGATCTTTTTCGCAAGTGTTCAGATTAATTTGCGTCACAGAAATAGTATCATCTCAATGCAACTGATTTGTGGCAGAAAACACACATTGTGACTAAACAAAATGCTTTATTCAACGAAAAACTGAATTTTTTGATTAATTTTAGGAGCGTTCAGATTAATTTGCACAATGGTGTACTTTATTTGCCATATTTATCCTCCATTCACGAGAAAGCGAATTGTATCGCTATATTTTGGACGGTACGTCCGTACTCGGTGAAGAGTCGCCATTTCCGAGGTGTGTGGGCCACCTGTCTTCCCCACAAAGATGGGGGCGTCCTGTTCAGTGCCTTGCCCAAAGACACAACACGTTAATTTGCCGGCTTGTTCTCCACGACCTCCCATGGATGTCAAGCGCCAAGCAGGGAAGCTGTGGATACCACTTTTAAAAGTCTTTTGGTGTGACTCAACCAGGGGATTAAACCCCAGGTCTACCGACTGCAAAGCAGACACTCTAACCACTACGCCACCGTATTTATTCATAAAAAACCCATTGGTGACTACGACCGACATTTTACTCAATGTTATTTAAACAAAATAGTTTTCACCGACATTAAGAGCTACCTTATCACTACTGACGCTGGTGCGCTTGCAGCCTGTGACATCACCTTTATTAAGCACTGACGATAAAGTTTGGTAATACAGCCAAGCCCTTGTGGCTTGGTTTGGATGGCAAAAAACAGAGATAAAGCAATCAGTAAAAATACAAACTGGCCAGCAACAATATCTCTCTGTGATTTGATGTATTCGTTTTAACTGTTTTATATTATGTAAAAATGTCAGCAAAGTACAAAGTTTAGTCGTTGGTAAAAGTAAAGTTTATCCTGTGTTGCAATCATTTATCGCAAACAAAATTTAAAAACTAAATTTCAAACTGAACTGAATGATTAAAGTAAAGAACACCATTGTTAGTCAGAAATGGTCCACTGGCTGGATTTAGTATACGCAGGAAGACTCCTCGTGGAATTAAGTTGCTCTGAAAAAAGAAAACTTCTCTTTATAAACTAATTTCGCATAAGTAATCTATCCAATAACAAATTTTCAAAGATCAAATTTGTTATTTGCACAGGCAACGCAGTTGAATACCAACAATATTACGTCTTTGCTAGGCCAGGAGAAGTTGTGGTTGACCTAACGAAAGAAAGTTTTGAGTAGAAAGAAAATTTCAAATCTATAAAAATGTTCACAGTGGTTGCACTTTAATTTTCATTTTTTGTTGTTGTGCTGATGAAACTCCCTTCACTGCGCAGCTTTGGCTAATGACAACTTTCAATATCTTCATTAGCGCAGATCAAGCATTATGATACCATTAGCCGATTGCTCGCAAGGTACCTTTAATAAGCTAGAGATAAAGAATACCGGCTTAGTCGGCTGCGCCGGCTTTAACCAGAAAATAGCTCATAGAACAGCAATAAAGAGTTATGATAAATTGATGGCTTTTTTACATAGCTGATTCCCGTCCTCCAACCAATACTAATTAAAACGGTAATTGGGTTCAAGATATTTGGGGCAGAATAGACACTCATTTCGAGTCTCTTTCCAGTCAATAAGTTGTGTGCATGGAAAAAATTAAAGTGATATTGATCGTTTGTGCGATTACAGTGATAAACTATAAAGTTGAAAGTTGCTACCTTCAGCCTCAAATGAACGTATTAAAAACGAGAAATACGATTAAACGCAGATTCAAAATTGCCAGATAGTTATAAGACAAATTTAAAAAAATGTTTTTGGTAAAAAATAAAAAAAAATGATTCATACTTCTCTTTAAATTTCTAAGACCCGATAGTAGATATCTTAAGCCAGGAGTGGGCAAACTGCGGCCCGCGAAAATCTCATGCAAATAATTAAAAAAAACCAATAAAATTCGACAATAATCATATTACTACAATTTTGTAAAGTTAGATTTATGTCGCCAGACTGCAATGACTGACAGTAGTTTCCAATCAATTAAAAATAATATAAAAAGAGTTTTGTTTCCTACAAAGAATTTCATTTGTAATATCTCTGACAATTTAGAGCCGGGAATATATTTGAATATATTTTCGAGTAGCCTACATGTGCGACCGCGCTAGCATTTTCTAGCAGCCCGCCAAAACATTCAGAAAACTTTGCTTTGAATCGAACATTTTTTACGTGAGTGGTCAAAGTTTTGCGACTGCTCAATTTTACCGTTTTAATGCAGCTAAAACACCGCACTGACAATATATAGATATATTTGATTTCACTCTTTTGATTTTAAGCATGTTTCCTACTGCTGCAAAAATTTAGAATGTTAAATTAGTTGCTCAGACAATCACGACAAGAACTGTGAAAACTGATGGTAAAGTTTTTCACTGTTACGTAACGTTGAGAACAAATTATCACACATGGCCGACAAGCTGTGCTGTTTTTTAAGAAACCAGAGATCAGAAGGTAGCGGTTAGTTCAAGTTAATTTACCAATTTTAAGAAATAGTAAACCCATGTACACTTCTAAAAGAAAACGTAAAATTGCTCATAAACATCGTGTGTTTAATGAAGGATGGACAAGCAAACATTTCTTTACCGACATAAAAATAAAGCTATGTGTTTATTGTGTCATGAAACGATAGCAGCACTTAAGGAGTTCAATTTAAAACGACATCATGAAACCAAACATAAACAAATTTGACTGCAATCTCTCTGAAGAAGAACGAAAACTAAAAGTTGAGGAGTGTGTAAAAAACTGAAAAAGCAACAGACATTGTTTACAAAGCAATCAGCTCTTCAAAATAGCGTTACTGAAGCAAGTCTTATGGTAGCCTACAATTTCGCCACACACAATAAGCCTTTTTCGCATGGCAAATTCATCAAGCAGTGCATGCTAGAATGTGCAAGTGCAATGTGTCCTGATGTAAAAAGCAAATTTGAAAGTATTTTGTTGTGAAGAAGAACTGTAGTGCGTCGCATTGACTAAATCAGTTACGAACTCACTGAACAGCTAATGATTGCGAGCAATGATTTTGTCTGGTTTTCTTTGGCACTGGATAAAAGCACAGATGAAGAAGACACTGCCCAATTATTAATCTTTATTGGTGGAATTAATGGATATTTCGTTATTACTAGGGTCCGCTAAAGTCAATAAAGTCAAAATTTTTTCAAGACCTTGTTACATGATCAAACATGTACTAACGTTCGTTTCAGGTGTTCAGGAGTCTGTTTTGGTAGATTTTATAATTCAAAATAAAGTCAAAATTTTCCATAAAGTCAAAACTTGTCAAAATTGTCTTCATCAAAAATTTCCTTACAAAAACGAACAAATTTATATTTTTTTATATTTTTTTGAATTTTTGAGCTGCTATTAAATTTTTTTGCGCAGTTTTATTTGATTTTAAACTTCTCAGATAGTTGCAATGGTAAAAATGCGTGCGGTGATTGAGAAGGAAATAGCACTTATTATGTATGAAATCGTCATTGTTGATGCATAAACACATAATTGTTAGACAATTAATCTATTCCTATAAAACCTTTGCTTTTTACACATGGTCTTTTTAAGTCGTAGCTTGCAAAGCAAAAAATGCCTAAACAAGCCAAATCCTCTACAGCGAAAGTTAGGCAAATTTGCCAGGAATATCCGGATGAGTTTTCGGCAACTCCTGCCCGCGACTTGCGATGCAACCTTTGCGACGTGTTAGTCAAATGCGACAAAAAGATTTTTGTGGAAAGCCACCGAAAAAGTAAGCAACACCAAAGAAAATTGGAGACGAAGAGCAAATCCCAAAGTAAGCAAACCTTTTTACAACTCAATCAAGTAAACTTCAAGGAACAGGTTGTCTCTTCATTCTTAACTGCAGATATCCCACTTCATAAACTAAATCATCCTTCTTTAAAGTATCTGTTTGCTACAATGGGAAAAGCATTGCTTTCGGATACTGCAGCCCGAGCATGTGTTGCTAAATTAGCATCCCAAAACGAAGAACAAAATCAAGAATTACTTCGTGACAAAAAATTTTTTTAATTGTGGATGAAGCAGAGATTGCTAAACAAAAGTATATTAGTGTGCTTGTGGGCAGCTAAAATGCCCCAAATCAGACATTCCTCGTTGATTGCCATCCACTTGACAGCCGTAGCAATGTTAATAGCAGTATTATTCTGCACACTGTGATGACATATTGCGACAACTTGAAATAAAACGCGAGAATTTTTCATTGTTCTTGACTGATGCTGCTCCGTACATGTCTTTGGCTGGAAAGACATTAAAGGAATTCTGGTCCTTACGTATTATCGGGAGGACCTTTGATTTTTAATGTTATTTTATTTAAAAGAAAGGCAGTGTACACTGAAGGGGCAGGCCCGGTATGTAAATGTACGGGGCAGTGTACACTGGAAGGGTGTATTTTATTGTTTTAACCGTTTCAATAAATAATTTACTTCAATTTTTGAGTCGTGTTTTTAAAGGTCCTCCCGTTAATACGTAAGTACCGGAATTCTACCCTTCTTTGATGCATGTCACGTGCGTTGCGCACTTACTATATAACTGCGCTATGCGTGTGCATGCTCATTTTAAAAATATTGATGAAATAATAGCAACGATCAACGCAGCAACAATCAAAACCAAAGATCGCAAGAAAGATTTTCATGATGCTGGTCTGCCATCTCCTCCTGACCCTGTAATTACAAGATGGGCAACTTGGCTTAGAGCTGCCTTATATTACAGTGAGAACCTTCCAGCTGTTCGTACCATTCGGACAAGTACCATTGTCAACAATTGGACAAGTGCAGGCCTCTTAGTCAGCAGAGCAAAAGACGCTGTCAATGTGGAAGATTTGGTGCCGGACTTGGTTACAATAAATCAATACCGGACTCTAGCAGCCAACGTAGAGTTCTTAGAAGGAAGTGCCTGCACGATAACCGAAGCATACGAACTGCTGAATAATATGCAATTCGATGATTATCCGTGCACAATTAAAAATTACATTAAAAAACGACTATCCAACTCTGATTTAGAAACAATAATGAACTGCACCAACTTGACAATTGACCCAACAAGCTACGCACTATTGCAAAAAGCCCAGCCAACCTCTGCTGCTGTTGAGAGATCGTTTTCTATGCTCAGTAAATTACTGAGAAAAGACCGAAATTTTGATGTTAAGAACGTAAAAAAATATATGATGCTGTATCACAATAAAAAGTCCTGGTAATTATACTGTGTGGCTTTTGTTAAAAACATCACAGACAGACTGTTAATGTACAGTACAGTTGCGAAAACAACGCATTTTTTGTATTACACACTAATTGATACCGGTACACACAATGGCTCGTTATCCTAGGTTTTGACGTCATGCGTCGCTTTGTTGCATTAGCTTCAAGACTGAGTGATTGAGAAAATGTTTAAAGTAGGAATTACAGGAGCTGGTGTTAGCCTGTTTAAGATATTACTTTTAATTAATGGATGTTAAGGCATATAGGCTAACTGCAATCAGTTGAATAAAATATCACTTCCACGACCGGTTTCGTTCCTATGGAGTGGCATAAACCGCATGAAGCAATTCATGTGACCGTCGGTTCAATACCTGAGTCCACCTGACGAGTTCTAATAGGAACGAAACCGGTCGTGGAAGTGGTATTTTATTCAACTGATTGCAGTTAGCCTATATGCCTTAACATCCATTAATCAAAAGTAATATGTTTAAAGTAGGCTACCTTCTTCTTTGAAAACTTATGTAAATTGCGGATTATAAAACATTTTTAATCAAAAAAATGAAACAAGACATAAATAATAGGCGAAAGCGGTTAGATCAAAATAAAGTCAAAATTTTGCTAAAATAAAGTCAAAAGTATATTTTTTAGGTCAAAAAAATGGCCCTAGTTATCACGAAAGAATTACTTGGCCTTGAATCAATAAAAGACACAACCTCCGGTAAAGATTTGTTTGAGCACGCTGTGCATTGTGTGGAAAAAATAGCTTGTAATTGCAAGCATTACAACAGATGGGGCCAAACCTTTCTGTGGAAAAAATCTTGGCTTGGTCAAGCTTTTAAAGAACAAGTTAAAAGCAAAAGATGCAAACAGTGATATCATGTCGTTTCATTGCATTTTGCATCAGGAGAGTCTTTGTGAAGCTTCCCTAGATTAAAAACACGTGATAGATCCTATTGTAAGTGTAGTGAACACAACAGAGCAAGAGCACTCCGCCATCCACAATTTAAGTTTTTGCTAGAAGATCTGAAGGCAGAGTATGGAGACGTAATTTATCACAACAGTGTGAGGTCGCTGAGTCTGGGTCAAGGGATAAAAAGAGTTTGGTCATTGCACGATGAAATTCTCTATTGTTAGACATGAAAAATATGTCCCATGACTTTGTAACAAAAGTGAAATGAGAAATGGGGACAAAATGATATTTGCTGCTGATATATTCAAACAATTAAACGGATTAAATGTGACATTGCAGGGAAAGGGGTTATTGGCACATGAAATGAGGAATCATGTAAAATCATTCAGAGCTAAGCTAGATCTATTTGCAAGGGAACCCGTAGATAGCCATTTTTGTCATTTCCCTTTATTAGGCAAACAGAAAGTGCCCCAAAGTAATTCTACCAAGATCACTGATTAATTATCTGAATAGTTTGAACGAAGAAATTACAAGAAGATTTCATGACTTTCAAAAAATTGAGTGGAAATTCAATTTGCTATCGTATCCCTTCACAGCAGAAATCGACACGGCACCTGAGAATTTGCAGCTTGAACTAATTGATTTGCAGTCGGATTACACATTGAAAGAAATGTCTCATGAGAAGACATTGGTTAATTTTACAGTTCTCTTTCTGCTGAAAAATTCCCATGTATGAAGAAATTAGGTAGGAGAATGTTTTCTATATTTAGGTCAACGTATATTTGTGAGCAAAGCTATTCTTGCATGAAGATCAACAAGAACAAACACAGATGCTCCTTGACAGACGTTAATTTGCAGTCTTTGATGAAAATCTCAACAACAAATATGACTCCTAATTTAAAAAAAATTATAGAAGATCGTGATAGGGTGCTTTTTTCTCATTGATAGAATTTGAAAACTAAATGTGCTTATTTTTTCAATTGAATAAGACTACTTTGAGTTATTTGTTTAATAATTGTTGGTTTTTAGTGTTGTACAAATTAAAAAATGCATATTATTTAGAATAAAATATCAATGCGTTCGTTAGAAAGTACAGCCCTCAGCTTGCTTCCGTGGCCACGATGCTGGCTTCAAGCCAAAACAATTGCCCACCCCTGTCTTAATCTATTTTCAACCAAAATTGTCAAGAAATTCCCGGTTTAAGAAACGTTTCAAACAAAGATGTTGTTTTTCTTTGAGTTTTCTTCAAGCTTTAATTTTCATATTCTTTTTCTTAATATATTTTTATCTTAAAACGAAATTATGTTAAACATTTGTATAAGTACAATTATATTTTGGTGTTAAAGCAATGTCATGCGTCTTAACTCGCGAAATTTATTTTAAGAACATCAAAAGTATAGAAAAATCTGCCCCAAATCACTAAATATTTTTCTTGCTACGGCCTTGGATTCCGGTCAAGCTTTCCATTAAATCCATGACTAGCATTACATTCTAAGTGTAGAATAATTGAGCTGATAAAATCCTGTAAGCAATTTCTTGATAACTATGCTTGCATCCATAATTTAGCAACAACTTTTCCTTCTCTGTTTTTCACTTGGACTGCCACAAGATTTATAATAACTTATCACAGCACCTGATCCACACAAGATTGAATATAACAGGCATTTTTTTCGTTTCAAATGTACTGATACGTTAAACAGATATAGCCGTTCTTTCGACAATTTTGTTTCTAAACTATTCGCTTTTCTTAGTAACAGGGTAGCTTCCTTAGAATACGTTAGATCAGTGTTTCTCAACCTTTTTCGTGCCGTGGCCCACTTCAGAAAGCCACGAATTTTTGCGGCTCCCTTAAAAAATACAATAATGTAATGACTAAAATGTCGCCAAAATAAGCCTAAGAAATACGTGAAATAACAAATTTGTGAGGCAAGAAGAACTTTCCATTCCTCCGTTGGTTGTAATCTGACAGTGAAGCTGATTTCCAAAAAAACGTCATTACCTCTCCAGGTAACTGGATTACGTCACAGTCAGCTGTTTGCTGTCACAAGATTCCGTTACTGACTGTTCACGTGGTCCAGTATTTCTCAACCTTTTTAGGCATGTGTCCCATTTTCAAAACACACAGAGGTCAGTGGCCCACCGGTTGAGAACCACTGCGTTAGATGTTATTACCAGTGCAACATATAAACTGTTAAATAAAAACACATCAAGGCAATCTACATTATTAACACTACATAACGTATAGTATTTAACACTAAAAATTATCGCCAACACAAGGCAGGCAATTACGTAACAGAAAAAAGTTATTACATTATAGCAGCAGGGTTGGGAACACGTACAACGTGTTATAAGTAAGGCCCGCTAAAATCAAAAATTTTTCAAAGCTATGTCACGTTATCAAACTTATGCCAACGTTTGTTTGGTTATTCAGAACTCTTTCCAATACGTTTTATTAGTCAAAATAAAGTAAAAATTATGAATGAAGTCAAAACTTGTCTCATCAAAATTTACTTACAAAAAACAAATTTCTTTTTTATTTACATGATTGTTTGAGCAGCTATAAATTATTCAAATATTCTGTTTCTATACGGTTCTTTGAAGTCTTTTCATTCAAACTTTGTAACAGCAAGAGATTATCATCACAATAGAAATGCACATTTGAACTGATATTCGTCACTTTATGTGTGTTTGTCAGAAAAGTATTCGTTTTAGATTCTTGATTATTGATGCATGAATGCAAGATTGTTACGTAATTAATCTATTCTTATATAATATTATGTCTCGTTACAAGTGGTTTTTTGAAACGTAAATTGCGATATTTAGTTGTATTAAATTAATTACAAGATGCCTAAACAAGCAAAATCGTCTACAGCGAAAAATTTGCTGCCAATATTTGGATAATATTAGGCAACTCCAACTGGCGATTTACGGTGCAGCATTTACTTCGTATTAGTCAAATGTGACAAAAAGTTTTTTGTGGAAAGTCACAGAAAAAGTAAGCTTTAGCAAGCTGGACTGCTGAGGAAAAGCAGATCCAAGGTAAGCAACCCTTTTTACAGCCAGATCAATTAAACTTCAACGAAAAATTAGTCTCTTCGTTCCTAGCAGCAGATATTCCGTTACATAAACTGAAATATTCAGCTTTAGAGTCTCTGTTTGGTAGGATGGAAAAAGTTCTGAGACTGCGGCCAGGTATAGTGTTGCTCAATTAGCATCTCAAAAAAGAAAATCAAATTCGAGAACTGCTTCGCGAAAAAAAGTTTTTTGATTGTGGATGAAGTAGAGGAAGCTAAGCAAAAGTATATTAATGTGCTTTTGGACAGCTTGGAGACTCCAACTGACACATAATTAAGTGTTTTCCACTTGAAAGTTATAGCAGTGTAAATAGCCTTTTTTATTCTGCACACTTTGGATGACGTATTACGACGACTTGGCACCAAACGAGAAAATCTTGCTTTGCTTTTTACGGATGTTGTTCCTTATATGTCTCTTGCTGGTAAGACACAAAAGGAATTATGTCCTTTTGTGATGCATGTCACCTGCATTGCACACTTACTACATAATTATGCAATGCAAGTGCGAGTGCATTTTAAAAATATGGATGACGTGCAGCGACAATCAAAAATAAAGATCGCAAACAGATTCTTATGAAGCTAGTCTGCCATCACCTCCTGACCCTGTGATTACAAGATGGGGAACTTGGCTTAGAGCTGCATTGTATTATAATGAATACTTTCCTGTTATTCGTACTATTGTAAACACTGGGACAGGTGGCGAATTCTTAGTTGATCGAGCAAAAAAAGCTATCAATGTGAATAATTTGGTGCAAGACTTAGTTCGAATTAATCAACACCGAACTCCAGCAGCTAAGGACAAGTTATTTGAAGCAAGTGAGTGCACTATGACAGAAGCATAAGAATTATTGAAAAGTATGTAGTTCTACGATAACAACTGCTCAATTCAAGCTTACAAAAGTATACAAAACTAGAAACGATTATCCAACTCTGATTTGAAAGCAAAAATAAACTGTACTAACTTAATGATTGCCCCAAACACCAACGCATTATTTCAAAAAGCAAGCCAATCTCCGCTACTGTTGAGCGATCATTCTCTATGCTAAAAAACTAAGAAAAGATATAAATATTGTACCAGAGAATGTCAAATAATACATGATGCTATACTACAGTAAATAATTCTGGCAATTTCACTGTATAATTTTTTGTCGAGCGCATGATATGCTGAAAATAAAATAAATACAGGGTGGGCCATAAGTTTCCATACATAGGCAAAATAAACATTTTATGTTGAAAAACCATTTTTATTTGTATAATGTGCTCTATATGATTCCCATTGTTTTCAAGAAAAGTTTGGATCCTCGTTCACATTACTTAATGCCCATTCACAGAACTCCATGCGTCTATCCGGGTCATTTTCACTCAAATGGTGTGCCATATGCAATTTGTATGGATGCCATTTGTTTGCTTTTAAAATGCGCCTGATACTCGATCTGCTGACACCACTTTCTGCAGACAACCGTCGCGTGCTTTTTCTGGGACTCAGTACAAGCGCTGTAAGTATCGTAGCTGTTGTGTTTTCATCGGTGGCCGTACGTCTTGGACCACTTCTTGGTTGATCTGCAACATTTCCAGTTTTCTTAAACTTGCTAATAACTTTAGCCACAGTGTCATGTGTGATGTTCGTTCCATGTTTTCTGTTGAAGTTCAGTGCAACCGTGCGACTGCTTCCCGACCCAGCCATCAGTATAATTTCAATTCGTTGCTCTTTCGTCAAACGCATCTTCTAGGGTATGTGGAAAACAAAAAAAATACACTATGTATGTATTATAACAAAAACAAATACACTATATATCTGGAAAACAAAAAAAATACAATATGTATGGAAACTTATGGCCCACCCTGTATAATCGTAGTAACATAGCAGCTTTTATAGGCATTAATTGCTACTCAGAAGTGCACTTCTTCTGGGGTCAGTTGTCGTGCATCACTAGAAGACAAATCGAGATTTTATCTAACTGCTAATGAAAAAATCAAAATTTCAATAATAGGCCAAAATTGTTAAGTAAAAATTTAACAAAAATAAAGTTAGAAAATTTTTTTTAGATCAACATAAACATAGCACTATTTATAAGGCACGTATGACTTCGTTTATTGGCCATAAACGCACTATGAACAGCAGGAAAATTTGCACCATCATTACGATTAATTACGTTTAGTAAACGAGCCTATTTGTTTATCAAAGCATTATCAGCAACGTATGACCGTATGCATGCGGCTCTGATTTCAGTATTTTGACAATATTCCATTCTATTCGATGATCCAAATCCATAGTTCGTTGACTCAGTGATGAAGTTTTAATGTTGAAAGTCATAACCACTACAACATGCTCCCGTTTTCTGGTTCTAACTCTACGTTCTGTTTCACTAATACAAACAGCGTTGCAATCCCGGCAAGAAATCTGATACATCAAACCAGGTTTTTGTTCAAAGTTGACAACGCCATTTCGTTTAGGGAAACAAAGCAGATAACGTGTGTTTTTATGTGGAAGACAGGTGGCCCAGACACCTTAAAACTCTCAATCGAGTGCGGACATACCGTCCGAAACATAGCGGTACAATTCGCTTTCTCGTGAATGGAGGATAAATACGGCAAATAAAAAAAAAAACGTAAAATTTAGTTTTAAAGCCACTCCGATGTCAACTTGTCACTTGACATTTGTCAAATAGGTTCCAAGACCGTTTCAGGTAGCAAATCGAAGTAAATCTTTTTAGATTTTCAGTGTTTTTCGTAAGTATGATACTTTAAATATTTTTTGAAGCTGCATTGCTTGCTGAAAAATCCATTCAATAAAATAAATACATTCCACAGACAATTTTGCAACCAATTTCGCGGGTCAGTTATAGTTCGTGATTATTATCCTTCTGTTGGGATTATTAAGCTCATTATTTATCCCGCAATGACAGAAAATCATTGCGACCATTCGTTTTAGAACAACTTGTGTGCAGACGTGCTTCAAAGTTGTCAGTAAATCATCATTGCTGCCAACTTGAAATAGGCAAAAATCCCAAAACTGGAGTTTCTAGCAAACAATGCAGCTTCAAAACATATTAAAGTATCACACTTACAAAAACACTAATAACCTGAAAAGATTTACTTCGATTTCCTATCTGAAACGGTCTTGGGACCTATTTGACAAATGTCGGATCAAGTGGCATCAAAGTGGCTTTAAAACTAAATTTTACGTTATCTGCTTTGTTTCCCTAAACGAAATGGCGTTGTCAACTTTGAACAAAAACCTGGTTTGATGTATCAGATTTCTTGCCGGGATTGCAACGCTGTTTGTATTAGTGAAACAGAACGTAGAGTTAGAACCAGAAAACGGGAGCATGTTGTAAGTGGTTATGACTTTCAACATTAAAAACTTCATCACTGAGTCAACGAACTATGGATTTGGATCATCGAATAGATTGGAATATTGTCAAAATACTGAAATCAGAGTCGCATGCATACAGTCGCACGTTGCGGATAATGCTTTGATAAACAAATAGGCTCGTTTACTAAACGTAATTAATCGTAATGATGGTGCAAATTTTCCTGCTGTTCATAGTGCGTTTATGGCCAATAAACGAAATCATACGTGCCTTCTAACACGTTGTATGTGGGCCCCACTATGGTGTAGTAATCTTTTTGTTTGTTACGTAATTGCCTGTTTGTTTGGTAGTAATTTTTAATGTATGAGTTGCTAGTTGCTAGCCAGCAATTTTCAAGGTGATCTCCTATCTGATGCTGGTGATCATTTTTGAGCAAATTTTTCTATTGCAATTTTTAATGTTTAATAATAAAGGTTTTCTTGATATTTCTATGTTTTACAGTTTATATGTTTCGCTGGTTATAGCATCTAATGCCATCTATGGAAGCTCCCCTGTTATTGAGGAAGCGAAAAGTTTAAGATTGGGAACAAAATTGTTGAAAGAACGACTATATCTGTTCATGATACTTATATAACAAGTTATTAAACTACAAGATTTGTGCTTTCCAACATCAGTTAAAAACTGGAAATTTTATTGCTCTCCTTGAAATGGTACGGGATAGTTTTATGACGTCAATATACAAAATGACTAAATAAAGGTAAATTTGAAACATCATAGGAAAAATCAGTAAAAAATATGCTTAAAAATAGTAGTTGCTTTTTGCAGCATCAAAAAATCTTCAATTGTGATAAAATTTTTGTTTTCGGAAGCAGCTTTATCATATCTCCTGTGAAAGTTTTCTACTGAGTTTCTACCTTCAGTTCTTTTTGAGAAAATAAATAAAACAAATGTACGAAGAAACATTTATTACGATCTCTTCTTTCCCTTTTAAACAGTGGCTCTCAACCTTTCTTTCTCCTGCACCCTCAAACGAATTTCGTTATGTTCTCGCACCCCTTTGAATCTATCGATATATATTTTTGCAAGGATTGAAAATGGGAATTCATTCTACAGTTTCAACAAAAAAAGATGTCTATTTCACTTTCTGACATAATACGTAAATAAAAATCAGACATATAGAAAAAACATCAAAATTTCTATTTAATGATTGGTAATTATTACGTCACATAAAAGCAATGCCGATGTCCAGTCAAGTTCATTAAAGCAAAAACTACTACAAGTTCGTAAATAACTAAGAAAATAATTACGTAACAACTTATGACACGAGAATGGAAAATTTTAGATGCTATTTTTAGTCGACTGTTTTAAACCGTCACCATTAAAAGAAAAGAAATGTGGCAAAAGCAAGAAACTTCTAGCTATTGCAAAACAATACGCAATGTCACATGACCAATAATTATTGAGGCGTAACCAATGCTTGATCTTAGATAAAAGTCAATAGGTTTGCTATGTCCTGTCGAATACATTGCAGTTGTTGTTTGCGCGAATAATTGATATCGTAACGCATTTAGATTTAAACAAATCTAGCATTTTTTTTATAATCCCCCGCAAAAGAAAACCAAAAAACACAAGAGAGTAATAAATAATTAAATTTCCAATCCTTGAGACGGACTCTTCTAGCAATCCTTAGAATGATGTCTCGTACTCCCACGAGGTGCGAGCATCCATGGTTGGAAACCACTGCTCTAAGCGAATATAATTTTTTCAAACTTATGAATGGGTCGTTGGTTTCTGTTTGAGCATAAACTCCCTTATGCGAGTTTGAAAATTCAAGTTTGAAAATTTCAGTTTCAATTACAAAATCATCATGACGTCAACACCAAGAAGAAACTCACCCTGGAGAGTGATTAATGGAGGCAAGTTTGACGTATGAAACTCTCAAAGTTTTGGAGGAGTTACACCTAGTAATGTAGTTTAGATCCAGCCATAACTTAGCTTTACTATACAGCAGGGATGCCAAACTCGTGGTCCGCGGGCCACATGCGGTCCTCAGAGCCTTTCGATGCGGCCAGCGAGACGATTTTAAAATTCTTGATGAATTTTGGCAGCAATGCAACAATTCATTTTCCAACAAACGTTTGAACCCCTTAACACAGGCGTCACTTGAGAGGTACACACTTTTTCTTAACTGGAAATCAACTCCACTTTGTTCTACAGCACTCGATTTCTGATTAACGATGCCTGAAGAATGGCAATGGTGTGGAGATGCTGGAGAGATAATGACCTTTTTTTGTGAAGATCGAACTTACTTTGGGCTACATTACAGAGATCGTTGCCCGGAGAAGTGGTGATCTCCAAATCGAAAACATCCTGCGGGCCTCGGCACGATTGCAACATGCAATGTGACCCCAAGAAGCCCACAAGTGTGACACCCCTGCTATACAATATATAAGATATTTACCGTAGTGATAAATTTTTTTCTTGTCAAACTCTGTACGGTTAGCATTTGGTCGAAACTTTGGAAGCGACCTGTAACTCAGTGAATTTTTCTTGTATCCCCAGTCTTGAGGATACCGAGACAACCGTGTCATGTATCCTTGATGAACCTAAAAAATAGTGAGTTCAAGACATATTTCGACTACTCGATGGTTCCATTTAACAGGCAGTTATAATCTTCAGCAAGCTCTCTCTTCATAGGTTATAATACTGTTGCTTTTCATCAGCCAGCCAGCCAGCACACACGTTAACAGAGTTAATGTCATTTCTCAGACTGCTAGGTTGAAGTAAGTTGATGCAATGATGCACACTCACACTGGATGTAAGAGGGGTCGTTTTAGCACCCACCAGAAGCAAATTGCTGGTTGGTGTTGAGACTATACCAGTTAGATTTTTTTCAAAAGTGATTTAATATAGATTGCCACATTTTGTTATTGTGATCTTGATTGGTTTGGCAAAATAAATCCGAGTATCAGGGCCTTTATTTTACAAAAAATGAAAGGCAAACCAATTAAGACATATTAGCTAATTTCACTAAATTTTTTCAAGTTTAAATTAAAAGCAAATAAAGGACAAGCGTTTGGTCGGGAAGTGGGAAACTAAGAGGACTGACAAGGTTGAATACTTTGTAAGCCGTGGCTCTTTGACTTCAAAAATCTAAAAATCTTTTTTATTGACACCCATAAATCAACTGTTGATGTTGCAAACACAATTGAAACAAGAATGGAAGTTGTTTTTATGCAGTTTTGATTAGCCGAGTCCGCTTAAAAAATTTTTGATTACGCGCAAGTAGTTTGATTGCGTATTTAACTGATTAGATTAAAGAATCAGGGTCGTTACCACAAAATTGTCATAAATCAAATTTTTTGTTTAAAAAAACTCTAAAGTGATTGTATTTAGTCACGTTTCTCTTGTTTTGCTCATGTGTTTTCTATAGTTGAAGAATGATTATAGAAGACAGAAAATCAAAAAATTTGTCGTACTCTCCAATTGTCTTCCCACAGCTTAAAATCATAATGAGACTTTGCAATTGCCAATCTTTTAAGAATAGCTTGATTTTCGCATATGGTTTTCAGCAGTTCTTGATGTCGTCCATCGGTAAGTTTACTTCTCAAAGTATAGATATTCCAATTGTTTATGAAGCCCTAAACAGCGACTAATATATGCAACAAAGCAAAATTATATTACAGAAATCAGACCCACATTAAACCGTCCAAAAGAACCTGATTTGGATTATTTTGGAGTAGAGTCGAATAATAACTCGAGATGAGACCTTCACCATTTTTTTCTCCTAAACACGCTTTTGCCAAACTCTTCCTATTCTGAAAAAGCCTTTGTTTGAGCAACCAATTGTTCGCGTATGAATATTAATTATAACCAGAGATTCAAACAAATGTGATCTAGTTTTGGCTTTGGCGGACGCCGTGTTAAAACATTATTTTTGAGAATAGATAGAATGAATGGCCTAATGGATAAGATTGTTTTTAAAGTGGCAAACAAATACCAAGAAAAATAATCTTTAAAACGTGAGGCTTAGCATTTACAGAGAAGGAGAATTGAACTCCCCACATCAGTTCCTCTAAAATGCTACCCTCAGACCTCGCATCTAATATTCGATCATTTGAAATAAATTAATACATACGCTTGCAAAATCTGAGCTTTTGTAAACTTTTTCAAGGGGTTAGTTCAACTCACTTTTGAGCGCATTAAGTAGCTGATTTTTTCCATAAGTATTCTGTTCTCTTTTTCAATCTTTGCCAGGTGCTGCTGCTCAATCGCTAGTTTGTTCAACTT
This sequence comes from Trididemnum clinides, assembly GCA_963675345.1. NCBI lineage: Eukaryota > Metazoa > Chordata > Ascidiacea > Aplousobranchia > Didemnidae > Trididemnum > Trididemnum clinides. Next base: position 24,709,169 of record OY776298.1, on the reverse strand, counting down.
CAGATGCATATGAAGTGGTGTTTTTGCAGCCTGATCATCCACCATTGGTTTGGCTAAAATGGAAATCATCTTCTAAGCTTAAACTTGATCCAAAAACTAGATCAAGGGAAGTTGCAATATGAGCATGCATTCAGTAAAAAAAACCGTCATAAAGTAAAGTCGTGGAGTCTCCTGGTTGTCAAATGATCTATTTTCCCAAGTAACTGATATTCTTCAAAAAAAGTTCTTTGCTTTAAGATCAAAAATATTTTTTTACTGTGGCTTTTATAATTCAAACCTCTAGTTTTTATAACTCAAAGCAAATAGAAATATTTATGACACTTATTCCAGGACGATCAACGAAAAAAGTATTTTCATTACAATCCCTATACAACTACTTCGAAAATTGTAATTTTACAATATTGGACAAGCAGTCCTTTGAAAGATCTATTCCTATCGTCGCTACTGAAAATGTTGATTTTAGCACCATAAGTTAGACACAAAAGAAAAATTGCCCGTTAATTTGTAGTTAAAGTATTTTTCTAATTGCTAGAGATAAAGAAAATCGCGCGCATTATTAACATCTTTAGCAGATTGAAAGCGTTTTACGTAAACTGCCGCACATCATTAAACTCGAAAATCACTATTGTTCAACCATTTAAATCAATACCCACAGGACAACTTTCCAAAATTTTACAAGTTAATATTCATGAAGTAATTACACGTTATTAATGTCGAGAATTTTTATTCGGAAAATTTGTATCAAAGTCGTGCCTATAACATGCATTTGGGTCTTAAAATGAAAGATATTCCATATTGCAATGGTTCTCAAACCAAGCTCCGCGGTCTTTATGGGATCCGTGAAGCCATCTGACAGAGACAGCAAACGAGGCAAGGTTTTTCACTGCTATTGTATAATAATTATACAATAAATAAGTTTGACACTTAAACAAAGTCTTCTGTCTGTTTTTTTCGAAACAGTTGTTTTGTACTAGTTTTTCATGCCTACAATGCATTTTGAATGACGTCATACTTAGTCATTGATGACAAATAATTAGTAGCGTTCATAGCTCTTAATTTAACAGTGGACGGCATCGTTGACAAAATTTCATAAATTTTGAAAAAGCTTTCCGCCATCACTGATCTAAACAAAAAATTTTTCAGACGTCATAGTGAGACAATTCTCCAAACCACCAAAGCTTTAACACATCATGGAGTCTACGTATCGCCGAATTTTTTTCTAAGAAGAGGCCATGGTCGCTACCACCGTTAATTGAGAGTGGATTTTATTGATTTGTCTTCAAGGTATTCTGTGTAATAGCAGCCTCAGTGGTTTGTGCTACCAATCACAATAGTCTTAAGCCGCATCAAAAGTACCAATACTTCAAACGAGTCCAACCAAAGCCATTAATTTAAAAACTAAAATGACGTTGGCAAGATATAGTCATCAATCAAAATTTCGACCAACTCAAGGCTATCTTGCATTTAACAAAAGTCGGAAGGGGTTTGGGAAAGTAAGCTAGCTTGCTCTAATTGCTGTGTACTGTGTGTTGCAATGATATTGACCAGATTTTATCGTAATAGTATAGAAAATACGCCAAATCCTGAACAAAGAGATTGTTGTTATGTTTGAGTTGAAAACTTAGCTATATTATTATTTGACTTTGACGTACCTGTTCAACATTTTGGTGGGCTGACGCTGACTGATCTCGCTTAATGGTTTCATTTTACAATTGACATACATTATAATCTACTATTTTTGGCCCAGCATTACAATCAAACAAAACAATAGCCGCAAGCTGTTGTTTTGTGAGCACATTGAAGCGTTAATCATGCGAATATTGAACTACATGTAGAAGCTTCGATATTGCCTATTTGTTTTGCATAAACCTGAAAAACTAAATTATCTGAAGTCTAAACCCTTTTATTCTTACACTGACTAAAAAAAGCAATTTTTTTTTCGTAGGCACCTTCTTGCCTTTGCCAAGAAGCAACGTCCTTCCCACAGAAAAAAGTCTGATTGCACGCCTTCATATAATTGAAATATTTTTCTGGTAACGAAGGCAAGGTTGAACAACCATGGAACGGGTAGAATGATTAAAAGCTAGGGTTCAGAAAATTTGAGGTATTTTTAAAACATCCCTTCTTCAACAGAGACTTTATGAGTAAATCGCGGGCTTTATTAAGACGACCTTCGTCTTAAAGGAGCCCGCGATTTACTTGTGTATATATTTAGGATGATGATATGAATAACAGATCATGCACTGATATTTGGCAAAGATGTAAAGCATCTTTAGATCTAAATTGTAGTGAAAGCAACTTTACTAGATTAAAAACTATTTCACTTGGCAAAACATTCAAAATTTCAAACGCTTTCGACTTTCATAAACCCTTTTCAAGAATTAAGGTCTGTAAATGTGACGTAGTAAATTAAAACAATGATCAGTAATTGCAAATAATAAACATTATTAAAAGGCGATATCGCACTCTTAATTATATGTTCACAAAATGTATTGTTTGCAATTATCGTTTATTTTTTTAATTTATTAAGTCACCTCAACAAATCTTGATTCTTGAAAAAAAACTTTACGAAAGTCGAAAACCTTTGAAATTCAGGATGTTTTAATTCATTAGTGCAACTTGCTATACAATTCAGATTTAGAGATCATAAAAAATATCGCAAGCTACGCTATATTTAATAGCAGTCTACTTAATTGGATGGAGTTTGATGCAGATTGCCGACCAATGGACTTATTCTGCAAAGATATTGTGCCAATGAAGTACAGCGGTAACAAGCTTACGTTGCCCCGTTCAGTAACATTAGTCAAATTGACTTTTATGGTGAAGCCACCTCCGCACTCCTACAGGCTACCATCTGATAAGAAAGGCCGCATTTTTGTCTTTACAGCATGCGTTAACCTAAGCCAGCCAATCCCAATCCGCATCCTTGATTGCTTTGAAAAATTTTAATTATTAGTTAAGTGCAATTGATTTGCTTGCGGTTTTTGTATAATTTTCGATCATTCTTTTTGATGGTTGTTTGTACTGATGAATTATTGATCATGCTTTTTGATAGATAAACTATTAGGTAATTACTGTACTGATGGCATTAGTGGTGTTAGCACTGACATCACCATATCGTAGACGTCAACAATAGCTCAGGTATCAAGTTTCTTTTTGACATCATTAAAAAAGTTTTGACGCTTGCAATCTGCAAACCTGTGGGAATGATGAATATCTCTCACAAGTCAAGCGATGAATGCTTCCATTGACTTCACCCCATTCGTAATCACTGGCCTTTGCATAAAAAGATTTTAAGTTCTCCTGGAGACCAAAACTGTATTCCCAAATCAGATTCATTTATAGCTGCGTGTTAAATTTTTTACTTGAGGACGAGAAGGGTGCATGTCTTTTCTAAATTTTCAAAACAATAGCTTCCGAATATTTGATCTCGTACAAAAGGTCTTTAAGTTAATTCCTCGAAACTAAAATACTTACCCAACCCTACAACCATAGCCTAAAACTTAGCTTCCCCTAGATTTGAAGTTATTTTTGCTTGTGATGTAGGCTTCATGTGCATTGAATACCGGTACCAAGGTGTTCTCTATCTACTTTTCTTCTCTTTAATAACAGTAACTATTAATTTAATGGAAGTTACTAATGTAATGTTTATCCAAAATAATTTTATGAATTTAAACAATCTTGTGGTTTTGTACCTCATGAACTGAACGCTGTTATTTTATGACATCATCATTATCAAACGCAACTTCATCAAAATTTGAAAAATAAAATCGTGATGAATATGTTGTTTACTAGACGTAGAGCAAACGCAAAACTAGCATGGCACGAACCACTATTTTGACTTCGCGGTCTAAACGTTAAAACATACAATTAACTTTACTTCAGTGACTGAGTAGTTATAGCATAAGAATCAATGGTATGTTAATTGAGCTACAAACAAAATTTTGATTTAAGCCGAAGAGCTATTACATGTAAACTATGACTACAAAAGCTGTGACTACAAAAAAGTTACAACCTTCGGTTCAAAGCAGATGAAGTGGTATTCAACTCTCTTGTTGACATTTGCATACATTTGTAATAATGTTATCATCTAAAACATAAAGCAGAGTTATGTCTGAACTCTGGCCTACATACTTATGAACGCGCGCTTTAACTCGTACAAAGCTACTCGGTCTACAAACATGAAACTCGCCGGCACTGACCGCTGCTCTAAAGCGAGTGTCATGAGGAGGTTTATGACGTCGTGATGACGACTCAACAAAAGATAATTTTTTTTATTTTGCATTTCATGGCGAAAGAAAACAGTTTTTTTTCTAAAACAAAAATCAGTCCCCAACCCACCTACATGCACAAATTTTACCCTTTCAGCGTTTAAGATTAAGTCGTGATTAACGCTTGATTGCAAATCTTGTTTTCTTCATTTTCTCACCGAACAATGACTATACAAACGCAAATCAAAGCTTTTTCGGGAGATATTAACAAGCTTCTTTTAATATAAAAATATTTATGGCAATTTATGTTTTTTTAACTTGGCAAGAAGCAATCATTTTTTACACTACTGTATATCTAATTTTAAGCATTCTTTTTTCCACTTCACTTAACGCTTCAAAATAACCTCTGTGGTATTATAATGCTTTGTCTGCTACGACTATAATGAAAACAGCAGAAGGAAACACTGCAGCAGCTGTACCTACTATCCCTTTTTGTCATGAAAGCAAAGCAAAATTGCTGAGAAATTTTTTGTTGAAGTAAACTATGTATTAAAGCACAAAATAGTGTTAGGCTATTAGTAAACATTATTTTATAATCTGACGCCAAATGTGAATTCTACAATAACTGAAATGTAGGAGACTTCACGTTGAAATGTCTTTTACGCCTCGCTTTTGACTAATCTTGAAGGCTGATTTCCAAAAGGCCTGAGTTGCCGTCGTAGCGTAAATAGTCTTTGCTCACGTATTTTAAATTATTTTAAGGGCAAAAACGCTTTGTGCAACAAATTGAATCGATGTTCAAAGAATTTTTACACTAGGCCGGCAGTTTACGTGTAACAGAAATCAACCTTAACTATTAAGTAAATCGATCACATGTGGCAAATTGAAACAAAGTGTAATGTTTTGATGGGAGCTTCTGCAGTGAGCCACACGACCAATAAATCTATCTCAATATTTTCTCTCCCAATTATTCTTGAAAATTTGTATGACATTAAATCACGTAACTCGATACCATTATGTATTTCATCTACTTTTAGTTTCGTAACAGCCGAAATTTTTTAAAATATTGCGTTAAAAGTTGTTCAGTGTTTGCTAGGATGTTTTTGTTAGTAAAAAACATAAATTTAGGTCAAGTTGAATTGAAGTTTATTGATGAGTTATCGTTGAAGCTGATTATTTGTCAAGCGATATGCCCTGTGTGAATGCGATACTTTATATTTATGTTTGGGGACGTTGTGTTGGGACCACTTTGGCGCCCAAACACAATTTTAAGTTAATTTTCTTTCCCGCTCATGGGAAAGGGAATGGATCAATGTTGTGATCCATAGGCGGTTTGTACGCAAGACTAATCGTTATTTATGGGTAATAAGATCGGAATTAGAACCAAAATTAAATGCATAAAGTCCCAAGTTCTTGCAAAATTTGAAATTAAACAATAAGCATATCAATTTATAAAATTAACTCTAGAGGAAAGAGTTTTGTTTGAAAATAGCTTAGTAGGCTTACTAGGATAAGGTAAATGACATTGTGGTAGAGCATGGCTGCTTTTCTCGCTACATCGAAACCAAGGCAAATACAGAGTAGACACAGGACTTAAGATCAAAAATATAACTAGAAAGTGGTTGCAGCAAGTCATGAAATAGACCTACCACTAAATGATTCGTTACTGTTATTGCGAAAACAACAATCATTTTGCGCTACCGTTATTTTTTAATTTGTTCTTGCCTTCTTTTATTTTCAAAAAAAGAAAATTAGTTTGTGAAATCAATCTTTGTTAGTGAGTATTACCAGTCTTGATTACTAGAGTAAGATCATCACCATTACGGATAAAGGAACTATGGCCTCCATTTACTGCAACCTGTCGTAACTGCTCTCACAAATGTTTGTACGGTAAAGCCGGGGCAGCTGCTTGAACTGATATTTTTTGATTTGGCATAGGTGACAGCAAGTCCTGTGGGGGTAAAGTCGCACCCTATATGGAATTTAAAAATGAATTATAGCTCGGTATGCATTATGGCGAGTATTGAATATTCTAAGCAATTTCTGCCCACCTGCTAATGAAGATGAAAGCTGAATCAGAAACTTCTGCTAGTAGCAAAACAAGGCAATGAGTATGTAAACGTAGCAACGAAATACAGTGTTGTTTTGCAGGAGGCTTTTGCTTTCTTCCATTTTGTTTTTGTTGGCAAGTAGTATGCATTTTCAAACAAAAAATATCGCAAGATATTGTAATGAAGTATGCAATCAACCAAGAAAAAGAGGAAAAAAACTAATTCGTAAATTTGAACAATACTTTTTCATGCATTTATTGTGCTGTTCAGAATATCAAAAGTGCTGAAAATCAATTTTTAAGAATTTTGTGCCAAAGTATAGCCCTCCTCGATTCTTTGGTTCGTGAAGCAGTGGCGGTAGATTTTGCTTCGTGATTCGGATTTGTCGTCTAAATTTACTAAATTTTTTGTGTGATCAGAATTTAATAAAATTTTACTGTTTTAACCTCTAAAGTGTGATCAGAATCCGTTGAGCGATGATCTTAAGAACATCAAAGAGGGTAACCTATCCATTTTGAATCCAGTTAATTAATGATTTAATCAAAAAAGTTGAGTTAATTAATGACTAAAAGGCTTAGGATACGTCAGATATTTTAAAGCATCCTTTACAATAAGGAAATCAATATTAAAAAACACGCTCACACATTCTCATGATCGAATTGATAAAACAGATCAAAGTTGTTGAAATATCAAAGAGTCGGCGGTTTTATTGCTGTGGTATAGTAGCTTTTTGTCTGTTTATTTCATATTATTCTCGTATTGCAAAATAAAATCTGCCGCATTTTTTAGTTTGCTTTCGATAAACTGGTATTTGTGATATTTATGATTTCATTGGCTATATTAAGAGTGCGCAACAGCCTTTAATTGCAAACGGAGAAAATCTAATCAAAAATGTGTTTTAACTTATAGGCTCAAAATATTATGTTGGTATTGTAGGAAAGACTGAACATAGATAGGTTTGTGTGCCAGCACACAAGTTTAATGTGCTTGACTCCTCATTTTATACACTCCCAATAAATGCAAAAAGAGTAGAAACAAAAAATTGACATTACTCTTAATGTGCGGAAAATCAATAGATAACTCCTAGAAGAAACTAAAAACTCGCCGTTATTTGATGCTAAACACCATTTTAAATATAAACGTAAAAATGATACTCCATTTGGCCTTAAGGGTTGCGATTGCCAAGCAATTTCTCTGACTTTTTTTGTAATATTAAGCACGTTTGCGTGAGTCTATGCCAGTGTTAAACTTTCGTTGTGATTGTGACTCACCCTCCGCCAGTCGTTGACGGTGTTTCCGAAAAGCTTCTCTGTCCCATTTCGCTTTGAGGTAGGTGTTGTTGCTGGGGCAAGTGGGTTGGTAGGCCTTAAAGTGGTACACTTCATCCATAACTTTATCATCCATCGCTTTCCACATAGTCCTTTGATTTGGTCTTTACACTCCACCATGTTGATTTAAGTTGTTGAAACATTAATTCGCTAGCAGGAAAAATGCACTTGTGACGTCATAGTTTTCAGATTTATGCGTCATTAACGTGAATTAACTTGGACTTTGGATGTATATAGGCAGAGTTAAGATGATAGTAAATTGGCTTTTTTTTGCATAATTTCATGCAGTAATCAGTTAAGCAATTCTAAGCCTTTTATAACATGAAACATCATCAAGCAACTGTCCGATTACCTGGCCCACTGATACGGCTTGACATGTCAGAGTCATTTTCAATGAGTTTGCCAATAACAGATAAAATCGATTAATTGTAAACTGTTTAGAAAAAGCGGAAGCTACAACGTGGGTGTTCTACTTGAGATTCTCGACGTGAAATTTTATGGCCTTGGATGGCAAACTTGTCGATTGCGTGTTGGAAATACCGATCTCGGAAAAAAATGGTTATCCAGCATAAAATTCTGAAAATTTGGTGTAAAAGTTGCTATGAAAGCACTAATTTCTCAAAGTGAAAAAAAAGATCTTTACCACTTTTAGCATAAGCAACGTTACCAGCGATTGGTGAGAACTTAATTGTGCGTAGAGACAATACGGATTAAGAACTCCGAGTGGCCAACAAAATTTTCAAAAAGTTTAAAATTGGTTGAAATCGGTAAACAGACTGCACGCCCTGCTCTACTCGTTCAGAAAGCGAACCAGTCTAAGGATTGTGGTTGGTTGTATTATCACGCTCTGCACAAGCTGAGTTGATGATGAGAACTTGCTCAACTCATTGAAAAAAAGAGGAAAGTAGATAGAAGAATGCGAAGCAACGTGCTTAATATTACAAAGATCTCAGGCTCATCCAAGCATTGTACAGGGTGACCCAAAAAGATGCGTACCCATGTGTTATTCGATAAAAAATCCATTTTTTAACGAATGTCTTTTCTGTTGCAGGACTTGATAGATGAACCTAGGGATAATCGTTTGCAGCTTTAGTTGCCCCAAAAATGTGTTGGACAATTCAGCAGAAGACCTTCTCCGTGGAGCAATATTTTGCGACCAAATCATACCAGAGTGTACAGATTCAGTTTCGAAAACGTTTTCATTGTCGCAACTTTCCATCAAAATCAACGATTGTTAGGTGGGTTACGAAGTTCAGAGAGCATGGGATTGTAGTGGACTTATGTTCTAAAGCCACAGGGGGAACTATTCAGGCAGGAAAAAGAGTGCAAGGACAGAAGAAAACATTGCCGCAGTGAGGAACTCAGTAGGACGCAGCCCTAAGAAATCAGTGCGTAGACGCAGCCAAGAACTCCGAATGACAAGGGAGTCACTGCGGCGTGCTCTTACGTCTGATCTGCACCTATACGCATACAAGATTCCAATAAAGCAACAACTAACTGATGCTGACAAGGAAAAGCAATTAACAATGTGTGAATGGTTCTGTAATGTGCTTGAAAATGACGAAAACTTTCTTGAGAGCGTCTGGTTCTCAGATGAAGCCCATTTTTTGCTTTCCAGGCACGTCAATAGCAAAAACAATGTTTTTTGGGGTTCGGAGGTTCCACACGAGGTGCTTCAGAGGGTATCAGGACAAATACCCACCGGACAAATACCCACCGGACATATACCCCCGGACAAATACCCACCGGACAATTACCCCCCTTGCAAAATACCCCCTGGACATATACCCACCAGTTTTTTTTGTTTTGTTTAAGTTCGTTTGTTTAAATTAATTGTTTTTTAATTTGTCCGGTGGGTATTTGTCCTGATACCGGTAGGATTCTAGGACTATAATTTGAAATTCATTTTTTAATTTACAGCCCTTTTATAATGGAGTATATTAAATCCAATAAAGGTGGTGTCAAGCTATTACATGAAGGGTTAGGGTTAGGGTTAGGGTTAGGGTTAGAACGTGGCAAATACAAGGCTGTCAATGAGCGCCTAGTGACAGTTGTTCGTGACTATGCCAACCGTTCAGTCCACGACTTTTTGAGGGGCATTGCCCACAACATCCAGATGTAGTAGCTGATATTGTCATTTTTAATATAAATCATCATTAAATGCTTACTATGTAATATGTTTATAAAATATGACTGTATGTAATTTATTGACAAAATAAAAATATTAAATAAATACACTTTACTTTTCCTCACATTTCATCTTGTGGTGGGTATATGTCCAGGGGGTATTTTGCAAGGGGGGTAATTGTCCGGTGGGTATATGTCCGGTGGGTATTTGTCCGGTGGGTATTTGTCCGGGGGTATTTGTCCTAGAATCGCTTCAGAGGCCGCTTCATTCCGTTAAATGTACTGCCTGGGTGGCCATGAGCAAGCACGGGATCATCGGGCCTTATTGGTTCGAAGATGATGACGGCCGATCTCAGACAGTCAACAAGGAGCGCTACATGGCTGTTCTGAACAAGTATTGGGCGTCGCTGGGACGCCGGAGAGGGGTTCTGAGAGCTTCACAATAGTTTCAGCAAGACGGGGCCACACCTCATACTGCCAACGAAACCCTTGCTTGGTTGAGGCAGAAGTTCGAAGAGAGACTCATAAGCAGAAGATGCGATGTGGAATGGGCCCCGCACTCACCAGATCTTAACCACCCAGATTTTTATCTGTGGGGTTTCCTCAAAGACAATGTATACCAGGGAAATCCACAAACAATTAAGGAACTGAAAACTGCCATCACAGCAAAAATAAGAGCCATCCCGAAAGAGGAGTGTAAAGCTTTAGTTATCGACCATTTCATATTATTCTTTTGCAAAGAATAAGTGAAAACTCTAACGTTTTCGTCTAGCTCTCATCAGGAGTTATCGCTAGAATGAAGCCTGGTGTTGATGGCGAGGTATTTATAGCGAACGTAGCTGGTGAGAATGGTGGAACGTTCTGATTGGTAGACAACCAGACGTTTCGTCGAGTCCGAATCAATGACGTAATTTTAATGTGTAGACGAATTCTTTTTGGCGGCAAAGCTCCGGTTTAAGCATTTTGATGAAAGTCGCTTCCAAGGTAGATAAATGAAAAAGTGTTCTTCCTTTAGCCAAAATAGAAAATTGGTTGTCATCATAGTGAGCGGCGCATTTTTTATTGTTGTGGAGGTGTTGTCCAATTGCCGAAGTACAGGTATGGTTGGATTGAGATAAGTCACAATTTGTTTGAGCTTGATTTCTTATTGCTTTCGGTATATGCTGTTTTATTCTATCCTGCAGTCTTTGAGATGTGCGGCCTACGTACCGACAATCACAGCGGCACACGTATTGGTAAACGACCATACTTTGTTGCTTGGTAGGCACGACATCTTTGCGGACCGTTGGAAGCATCTTTCTTGTGGAAAACGCTACACGAAGCTTTACTGCACCAAAACATGAGCTGACAGCAGTTTTGCATTGATTTTCAAATTTTGTAGAGATATTGCCAATCCATGGTAGTTTAAGGTAAACTGGACATTGTTCCGGTCCTTCTTTTGGCGGTAATTTAAACTATTCAATCTTCCTTTTTATTCTCGAATTAATTACATTTTCTGGATAACCATTGGAGTAGAGAATCGATCGAATGAAATCTATTTCCTGGGGTAATTTTGAAGGCGAACAAATTTCCAAAGCTCGGTGGACAAGAGTTCCAATAAGATTGTTTTTTCTGCTTTTGGGTCCAAACGAATCCCAGCGATTGTACTGGCCGGAAAATGAAGGTTTTCGGTAAACGGAAGTTAAAAATTTTTTGTTACTTTTTTCCACAAGCACATCCAAAAAAGGTAATTTGCCATTGACTTCTTTCTCATTCGTGAAATTGAGGGACTGATGCAGTGAATTAAGTTGCTTTAAGAAAAGATTGCAATTGAGCTCATCCTCAAACATGGCAAAGGTGTCATCCACATATCTGAAATATTCTCGAATTTGTTGCCTACCAAGCAACAAAGTATGGTCGTTTACCAATACGTGTGCCGCTGTGATTGTCGGTACGTAGGCCGCACATCTCAAAGACTGCAGGATAGAATAAAACAGCATATACCGAAAGCAATAAGAAATCAAGCTCAAACAAATTGTGACTTATCTCAATCCAACCATACCTGTACTTCGGCAATTGGACAACACCTCCACAACAATAAAAAATGCGCCGCTCACTATGATGACAACCAATTTTCTATTTTGGCTAAAGGAAGAACACTTTTTCATTTATCTACCTTGGAAGCGACTTTCATCAAAATGCTTAAACCGGAGCTTTGCCGCCAAAAAGAATTCGTCTACACATTAAAATTACGTCATTGATTCGGACTCGACGAAACGTCTGGTTGTCTACCAATCAGAACGTTCCACCATTCTCACCAGCTACGTTCGCTATAAATACCTCGCCATCAACACCAGGCTTCATTCTAGCGATAACTCCTGATGAGAGCTAGACGAAAACGTTAGAGTTTTCACTTATTCTTTGCAAAAGAATAATATGAAATGGTCGATAACTAAAGCTTTATTCAAATTTTGTACCACTTCTCATCTTTTCAAAGAGGAGTGTGTAAAAGTGATTGACAACTTTGCCAGACGAGTACAGGTTTGCTTGCAACGAAATGGTGGACATTTGGAACACATCTTGGGAAAGCCATAAGTTTACTAAAAATTGACAGAAATAGCAGAAACTCTGGTGAATGGTCTTCCATAAACTGAATAATGTGTGACTGTAATTTGAAATAAATAGCTTTTCAATCAAAGTCACAATTGAAATTTTTATGGGTACGCATCTTTTTGGGTCACCCTGTATTATCACGCTCTACACAAGCTGAGTTGATGATGAGAACTTGCTCAACTCGTTGAATAAAAAAGGAATGGAAATAGAATACTGTGAAGCAACCTTTGGGCTTCGAATCGGATTACTGACGTTTTATCACCCAGCATTTAATCATTAGACATTTAATCACTGGGCTGCTAATCACGGACATTTAATCACTAAGCATCTAATAACGTCGACTTTACAATACGACGATATTGCAAGTGGACTAGAATCGATCACCCTAACCCTAATCCTAACGTGATTAAGAGTCTCGTCCCTAACCCTATCGTGATTAAGTGTCGGGTGATTAAATGTCTGGTGATTAAATATCTGTACACCCTTCGAATCAGCAGCCCCCTCTCCCCATACTTGTCGTTGTGGTCTGGGCAAATTGTAGCTTGAGCCCTTGACATAAGCTGTAGAAATAACGCCATTTTTTCTTGGCCATGCTGTACACTACGTAACGCTCTAAAAGCTCAATCACCTTTTAATGAAAAATGTTACACTCAATCCATCGCTCTACGAAGTTAATGTAAGGGGGGAAGTCAAAACGTTAATTCAGGTGGGGAGAGCAACAATAATTATGCACAGTTTTTCTAACTTTTCATACCTTCTCTAAATTTTATACTGAAGTAATAGAATTTTGAAAAGGGTTGTACACATTTTTTCCCTCTTTTCCATGTCACTGGATGACGTTATAACAAGATTAACTAAAAAGTCCAGCTTAAATTGCTTTTCCGACATAAATACCAATCTTAATTCGTTGTATTTCTTTTGAAATCGCCGCCACACCCACCTAGTACTGTGATAGCACGCGCAGTAAACCTCACACGCTGATAAATGCATATATCAATTATAAACATAAAAATGTGTATGACTACTCCATCATTCTCGTGTGGTATCTTGCAGCAGCATCCAATCGTTTTCGATCATTGGGAGTGATCATCTCTGTAAAATTTTGAAATAGTTTCCTCGTATTGGATAGCTGCTATATCTTTATTTCACTCTACAAGGCACAAACAAAAACGAAACAAATATGCAAGTAATGCTGGTAGTTGTCACGGTAGATTTGACAAAAAAGTGCGTTTCTGTAGAGATACTTTTCCTAAATATGATCACTAAGCCGACAACGTGGATTGTAACCGTAAGGTAATTAATTCAAAGTTAGCGTATACTCTGCGTTTTTTGTTGTTGAAAAAGGGATAACACAATGGCTTTTCTGGCGTGGTTCAGTATTAATGAATGGCTTGCTAACAACTCAAAAACTTATACTCGTTTTGTTACACATTGATTATGATATAATACGAAAACACAGGTGAGGTATTTGAAAATGCGTCCGCGCTTCCATTGACAGGGAGAGCAACAACATGAAACGGGATTTCAAATTCTCAAGGTAAATTCAGATTAGGGAAGCGTTAGTTAATTTTCAAGCAAGCACAAATACAAATTCAAGATTGCTAGCCTCACCACCAACAAAGTGGATTGCCATTTCTAAAAAAGCAGATTTTATAACATGCTGAGTGAGCAGTTTCATCCAACCGGCTCGATGAGGTGATTTCAGAACTTTCAATCTAATCATGTGCAGATGTCACAGTGATGTGACCCAGTTTCATGGTGAAGTGTGAGCATGAATTATATCTAATCACAAATACAATTATGTAAACAACATCTTAGATTATACATGAAAAACAAAATACTATATGTACAGTGGCTGTCATAACAAAAGTGACAAGTCGTCATAGCGACTGCACTCTCTTGACATTTGACAATAGTCAGATGTCTGGCGCAGTGCTATAGACATTTGGAGATAGCGTTTGGCATAAGTTAGTCTTTCAGTAACAAAAAAAAAGCATGAACAGAAGAGCCAAAAGGTTTGTCTTGTGCTACTCTTCGAAAGTCAACTGCCCGTTTCACCTCCTCTCGGCGATAAAATAATGTAAACACTCCAAACCTACTTATTTACGAGGATTTTACTTTTTTATTGTGATTTATTCATTTTTATGTCTTGTCGCTGGCAAACTTTTAATTGAAAATCCAATGAGTTAATTTTATTATTTGAGTGAAGCCGGAGGTTTAACGTATTTTTCTTTGTCAAGTTTGTTGTACTCGAACTAAGTGTTATTCCTTTAACATTACATCCACACTTGATTTATTGGCAATGCTAACTATTAATATTATCATACCACTTGTAATTTCATCAATTTTAAGCCTTTATTTCAGCATCGTCTTATTCAAATAAAACAAATTCACCGCCGTGGTGCCACGAAAAGTTCTACCACTCCTCCTCGAGGTGCCTGGCAGAAGCAACTACATATGTTGACTAACGAAGCTTCGACAATGGTGAAAGAAATGTTCTTCGAGTTAGACTAAGGAGAGTAAGTACCGGTACTAATCTATCATAGTAAAGCACGTAATAGTGGCGTGACGTCTTGCCCTTCCAATGTCATAATCTGGAAGCAGTTCAGAAGCCATCAGTCCCATTGAGTCTGGCGATGAACTTGGTGGAAGTTGTTTTGTGATGAAATCTCATTGTAAGTGGAGGGTGCCGGTCAAAAATGCGTTCCGTATCGCCGTAGCAAGATAGTTCAGAAGGCCCGTTCCTGGTCGACCTACCCACGGAAGGTTGCCTCCGTCAGCTTGAGAAATACCCTTGCACTTGTAGCTCCAGCTGTTCTTTAGAAAAGAACCCTGCATTTGATTGGATCGGGCATTTCTGAGAGCATTGCTGCATTGTAAGTTCGCCTCTTCTATCTTGGAAATATTGCTGCTAAAGAAAACAACCTGATTTAATGGTTACTGTTTTAATTACAAACTGGTCTATCGAACTTTTTCCAGATACAAATAAAAGCAAATTTGATTAAAGATGTCAAAAAAAAAGAGAGCTTAAGTAGGGTCCATATCTCTATCGTTTAAAGCACTGTCACAACCAAAAATTGACAACTTTCGGCTAGTGGTGCCAACTTAGCAAAAACACAAATCTCTGGAGCTGATGTCTTGGAGTCAGCATCAAGTTCAGTCAGAAAGCTTCATCCCTGGAAGACTTCTATGAGGTATCTTTGGATAAACGTATGGACTCAACAAAATAGTAATCGTCTGTTAAAAAACCAAACTCCTAAAAAACTTTTAAAGGCTCTACTTTAATTCGAGCACTTCTAATAATCGTTTTAGCTAGTCCGTGTGAAAACCTGCGAGAAACCGGGATAAAAGCAGAAAAAGAAGGAAAGGAAACGCAAGAAATGGAAATTGCTAATTTAACTTTGAATTCCCAGTATCATGCAAATTTTGGTGATCTTGTCTCTGTGAAAGGTTGAAAGAGCCCTCAAACTCCGATCGACGTCAATCTCAAACCTCTTGCAGTAACACAATCGAACTAATGATCATTGCCAAATGCAGGAAAAACAATTAACTCAGGATTATGATGGTGGAAATTGTTCTCACATCAGTTATACCGGAGTAGTGAAATCTAACAACCAAAAAGTGACTGTGAGGAAAAGAGAGTGTAAAAGGGATGAAAAATAGGATAAACAAGCTCTCCATGAAGTCCAAGACGTTGTCACGCAGATGATTCTTTGTTCTGACACACTTTTTCTCGCTTGCGTTGAAAGAAATTTTGTTCATAAAAACAAGGTTCTATTGATTTACAAAGACGAGAAAACCATGGGTAAAGAAAGTTATAAAAGCTGTTGAGTCATCTCTAGATTACTATCCAGATTATGACGCAGGAGCCCCATAAGACTTCCACCAGAGAAGACCGAAGAAATTTTGGTTTTGGAAAAAAAGGACGTTACTATACACCAGATCTTGACGATGGTGGACCGCTATAATTCGGAAATCCATCAAAAGTATCTGCATGCTAAAGGCACTGCAGATGATATGAGCGGACAATATCATTTGGAGGCAGTCAGAAAACGGTCCCTTTTCTGCCTCAAAAACTGAATTGTGCACCTCATTTTGGTTGCAGAAAGTTGCGATTTCAATTACAAAACTAAAGGCTCAGCCTCCAGAAAAATAAGGCATGCTGCAGAACACTGCGCTCAATATAAGTCAAACAAATATAGTTTTCAAGTAGGCTTCAGAAGAAGTGAAGTATGCCCTGATTGTTGAGATCCTCAAATCTTGAGCAACCGCACTTTGTATGGGGCTGCTTTAGACAGTTGCGTTGTAAAATGAAATTGCCATCTCCTACTACAATCATTCAACATACAATTGGATCAAAGCAAACAATTAAAGCATTGTACAAAAGCACAAATTTTAATGTTTAAAACATTGGGTGCTGAAAAATAAATCTGCATAGGAGTAAAGTTGCAAGCTATATCTTGTGGTGTAGAGTTACTAAAAACATGCGTTCTAGTTTGCTTTCAATTCAAGATGCCTAGACATATTGAAGTACAATCCAAAGTACTCTCAGGGAATGGAATCTTTGTAAAGACAAAGATAAACGTTCCTAAGCGTCTGTTTATGAAACTTCTAATCTTTAATGTTCTTTAGTTCCACAGTTGTAGAACCAAGACGTTTTAGCTGTCAGAGTTGAAAATTTACAGCGACACGTAGGCAATTACGTCTTGCTTCAGCGTAGTTGTCCAATAAAAAAATTCGTCCCACCAGTATATTAAAACAACGGGTTGCTTTTCGTTTACAAGTTCTTTATTGTAGTAGGAGGGAATGCTGATGCATACCACACTATTTAGGCTTCTACAAACGTCAACGCACGAGGAAAAACTGCTGGCCAGTAATATAATCTCATTTTCTGCATTGCTGGCACTCTCATTCCCACTAGACCAACTCTCAGAACTACAAATTGATACGAAGAGTTGGACTTGACTCTGGTGAGTTACAATGCTTGGGATCTAGTAACCAATTGGGATGTCATTAATGTGCTCTCCTTCTATGCAGGATCACGTGCTCATAAGATTCACAGGCTAAAGTAACATCAATAAAAGCAAGCAAAAATTCATGAAATTTTCGTGTATTTGTCGAGACAAATACACGATGGAACTCAATCTAAGTTTAAAAGATCTGGTCCAAATGTCAAATGTTTATGTTTAACCCGTTTTTTCCCAGTGTTCCCAAAAGGGAACATTACTTGTATTTGTAATAAATTTTGTTATTAAACTAATTTTGTGAATTCAGGTATTTTTACTAGTTAAATATAATGTTAGGCAGAAGTTGACTTTGTTTGTTCTAAAGTTTTTGTATCCTGCTGTGAATAGTGTAAAGATGTCTGATAAACCTTTAACATCACGTGACCCACAGTCAAAAAGGTAAGTTTTTGGCCTGGTGTTAGTATATTTTTCTGCATAACCAATGTTGTAATTATATGACTATGGACCATAGTTCCAGGCAGAAAGGATTAATTTTGAATTTGAATTCGAGGTGGTGTGATATGTTTGTTTTCATAATGATGTTCTCTTTCGGGAACACTGGGCATGAGCCGTTATGTAAAAAATCTTTTTTTAAGTTTTTTAGTGCTGAAGAAGTCCTTCCTCAGATCGAAGAAGGTGAAGCAGTTACTTCAGCGATGGCGTTTATTCAACCTCCCAGTGATGGCTTTAACAATGAAGCGGACAGCGGCGACGAAGACACAGGTGGTAGCGTGAATAATCTCCGTGGAAAGTAGCTACAGGCTAATGCTGAGGCGAGAGTTGTTTTGTTATCTCGGTCTCCGGAAGGTAATAAAGGGGACAACCAAATTGGTTGTTTCTTTGATTCCAGTGGCGATAGTCCTCAACTTCTTTTAGAGACGGAAAGTTCTTCAACTTCTGGAACCGGTTTGAGACGAAAACGAAAGAGATGATGGGTGAGAAAACAAGACATACGGCCAAGCTTTCCACCGTTCACACTTGCAAGAAAAACATACAAAGAGGACATGCAGCCTGAAGAATGTTTCGAGCTCTTCTATGATAAAAAAGTGATAAACTTCATCACAAGCATGTTCAATCTGTACGCATTTCAAGATAAAGGTGATGACTTGTTCTCGACCAACCCAGAGGAAATTAAGTGCTGGCTGGGTATACTGATGCTATCGGGGTACATGTCATTTCCTAGATGGCGTATGATGTGGGAGTATCACTCCGAATTGTACTTGCTATCTGTATCTAATGTAATGCGTAGAAATAGATTTGAAATCTTGAAGGCATATGCTCATTTTTCTGTCAACACAAAACTTACTAAAGATAAATTCACTGGTGTCAGTTGTTCATCCCGTCATGCCTATCGCGAAAGCCACTCGCTGGATTGCCAAAGATGCACAAAAAAAACAAGTGGATCAACCTTTCACGGTGTCCCAGTCCAACCATTTTATGAGTGGTGTAGACCGCATGGACCAAAACATCGACAATTACAGAATGGGAGTCCGATCAAAAAATTGGTGGTGGCCTGTTTTGCGTTTACAGTTGATGCAAGTCTTCACAACGCGTGGTAGTTGAACAAGAAGGGTGACAATAACAATCCTCTTGACTATTTGGGATTTGCCAGACGCATAATGCAGTTTTATCTGCAGAAGTGTGGCACCCCTCCTGCAATTCCTAGTAATCCAGCAGCGACAAAGCCTTTAAAGAAAAGGGTCCTTCCAGGAATCCGCTTTGACAGCGCAAATCAATTTTTGCTACCAGACGAAAAGCAGTCTATGTGCGCTCTGTGCAAGAAAAACTCCAGGAAGATGTGCAAGAAGTGCAGAGTTAATATACACGAACTTTTCTTTGAAAAATTCCTCACGATGGGGCATCAGTAGGCTAACAAGTAATATCCCGTGATACGTACAATGTTGTCGCGAACTGTTTTTTCTGTTTTTCCATGTTTTTCTGTTTTTGAGTTTATTCTTTCATATGCTGCATGCCTTTGATATTTCATCACAACTGTTTCTTGTAGCCTAGACAGTGTTAATTTTGTGTCGACCATACGTCTATGTTGCAAAACGAAGTAAAAAGTCCTTTTGTAGTGTAAAAGTACCATGATTTACTTGTTCCTTGCAAAAAAACAATTGAAAAATTTTTCGCTCTGGTGACCCCCATTCATGCCCGGTGTTCCCGTTTGGGACACACCAAAATTACAATATAATAAACAAACAAAGAAAAAATAAACTAAAATAACACCGAAATATGTCCTTTGGCATGAAAACACAACCTTTTATGGACAAAATTTCAAAAAATAAAATTCGGGAAAAAATGGGTTAAGAGTGAAGATTGAAGAATTGGCATTAACTATTCAATCAGCAGTAATCAATTCCTATGAAGTTGCTTGTTCTTGGAGAACAACATGACGTAAGGTTGACAATCCGTAATGAAATTCAAAATTGACAAGACTTCAAAAAGATACTCTTTGAGCCAGTGGCCTATGGAAAAGTGGTCCTATTCGTTCCTAACCTAAGGAAAACGTTAAGTGTCATTTTCAGTCGCTATGATGGTAACAATAACATATATTGTAAGTCTCCTAGTATAGCTCTGAAAATATCGATCTCTAATAATAAAAAGATCTTTACGGTGACTGTCCCTTGAAATTTGCGAAAAGGCATTTTCGTGCCCCTTCTCTACAAATTTCTGCGTATGCCCCTGCTTCGAGCTAATCGCATTGCCATCAGCCTAAAAGTAGCAAGATTGGGAAGCCAAAAAACTAGCCCAATTATTTTGTGAAAACAAGCGCCACAAAAGTTAATGATTTATGTAGACGCTGAACAGTGCAAAGCATTAATAAACAGTCAAAATGCAACTGCTTTTTTGGTTAAAGCATTTTGTCATAATACAACATTGCGATTAAGATGAGTATTGAATACCAATGGTGAATACACTAGAATACCAGAAGAAATCATAAATTGTTATTAGACTTTGTATCCCTTAGAAGTCGAGAGGTAGACTTAAAAAAATATCATAGAATTTATGAGTCAATTTCATGACAGTTTGAAAGTGAGATGATTGCCGCTACAGTATAGCCTCACTCATTTGCGTTTCACGGTTCGCGGCCCCACATATCGTACTAGTGGATTTTTCTCTCAAAGTTTTTTTCGTAATTTTGGCAATTTCATAAATTTCTCAGGCCATTTTTAATAGAAAAATGCTCATATTCGCTCCTACTGGTAAACAATTAAAAAATAACAATGTCAGTAGGCTAAATATAAAATAAAAAATTAGAAAAAGAAATGATACGGTATAACTGGTAAATATTTCAAATATTAAAATTAGGTATAAAATATCATACGTAGGCGTTTTAAAGCTGCATCAATAATTTGTGGATTTTCAGGATTCGCGGAAGGTGAAGAAACGTAACCTCCGCAAATAGGGGGGGATACTACATTTGTTTTCTCGATCGAATTCAAGTGGTTGTCATAGAATTTTAGCCCAATTAACACAAGTACCGAGACACGTCTACGCAGTGATGCTACAAAAGGGTTAAAGCTTTAAAAAAGTTTTATAATGATCTTTTTCAGGCTTGCTTAAGGTTCATTTGTACGCCAGAGGCTTGAAAATGAGACACTAGTATATTTCTTTCCAAATTAGGAAAAGAAAACTATTATGAAGTTAGATCTTTCCGGATAATCACTTTAATTTTTTTTCGATTGAAATAACTGAAAAGACTAATTCTGTATCTTTAAAGGAAAGATACAAATTTGCTAAAAAAACTCTGTTTTTCTTAGTATGGTTTCTTTTTAATGAAAGCCGCACTGCAAGTATTTACACGGCGAATAAAAAGCTGCATAGCAAAAAAGAAATTGGCGTTAGATATCTTTTTGGATACCGTAGGAGCTTTTGACAATTTTCCTAGTATCACTACGGCAGTGCGGGGTCTCATGTTGTTGTGATTACCCCTCCTCTTCCTCGGGATGCAGATACAGCACAAACGTTAATTCAGGTTGATGCCGTCAACCTAATTGAAATTAGGCTAGGGGAAAGATGGCAGCCCATTTCGAACCGGTCATGAATGACTGGTAGCCCCACCACCAACAAGGCGGACTGCCACTGGTGGGTACCCAAGAGTCGCCTCTAACGACATGCTGGGTTAGCAGCTTCACAATTGTAATCCAGTGAAGTACGGATACGCCAACTGTCTGCCACATAAAGGCGGAGGCGTCCCGTTAAGTGCCTTGCCCAAGGACACAACAAGCAAACTTGCCGGCTTGTTCTCCACACTATTCCTTTTTTATGGTTAGTGCCTTGCAAGGAAGCTGTGAACATCATTTTTTAAAGTTCTTTAAGTATGACTCGACTTAGAGAATGAATCCCAGGTCTACCGACTACAAAGCAGACGCTCTAACCACTACACCATCGTGCTGGTGCGGGGTCTCATTGTACCCCCGGTTTATGCTCGTGGAATTGAGAAGGTGGTGAGGCATCGTACGGTCCAGCAAGAGCCAGCAGTAACACTGTAAAAAAGAAATTATTTAACGGTAATCCTTAGGGAAGAATCTTATCCTCTTTTTTGTGAAATTGTGCTTTAATTTCTTTATGAACACAGTTTTGCGATAGAGATATAATTATTCAAGCCTATGCCGTTGATCTATTCGCGTTAATCAATCGTAATTATTTGTTTTACATTAGAGACAGAGCACAAAAAGCTGTAAACTCATTTGCTAACTGGGCTGAGAAGCAAGAGCTTTAGTTAAGCAGCAACAAAACCAAAATTGCACTGTTTACTCACAAAGAAAAGCTTTTCCAGGAATTTTGCGTAATAACGGTCTGCAACTAACTGTCTCATTATCTCACACTCTAGAGTAGACAGTGACCTAACTTGGAAATTACTTGAAAAGGTATTTGCCGCAAAGTGACTACATTACTAATCCAATTCACACAACTTTTGGCAAATTATGCTGAGTTAAACCACTTATCATGTAATGAATTTACACAGCAAATGGTACGTACGATTATGACATCCGCTTGTGTTTGCTGGGTGAGAGAAATAAAGAAACAATATGTAAAGAAAAACTTGTAAGCGTTCAGTGACTTGCATGCGACATAATTTTTTCAGCATTTTCAAGAACTCCACCCAGTGCCCTGGAAATTTAATTGAATATCACCCCAAGTGATATATTTATACTGCCTGAAGCAGAAACTGTTAAATTGCCCAGCACACACGTGGTAGCCTACCGGTGGCGACATGCAATGCTTCGGGCAGACAGTAGGGAACAAAGCAATAGCCAGCTTGTCCTGTGCCTTCAGCCTTCTGTATGGGGTTAGCATTTAATAGCATTTAAATACTGAAACACGATCGAAAATTTGCCTATGAAAAATTTCTGCGCTGTACCGATTTTCTTGATGCCCTAAGCACATGCTTATTTTGCTTTAAGGTTAATCCAGCTCTGAAATACCGTCACCACTGCCTAGTTAATTATGATAACAACAAGAATAGTAATAATTCCAAAATGCTAGAATAGATTTTATGACTTACCAACGCATACTGGTACCTAACTTTTTTCTTTACAAACTTCTATAAATCGAGGAGATTTTACTGAAAAACTAGTAATTCTAATTTTTGCACTGTTTCCAACTCTTAGAAACCCTATCGTCCTGTGACAGTTATGAATGAGCTGCCAACCAACCTGCCAAAGTTCGTTATCAAAAACCAGTGTAAATTTATTTGACACTCACAATCTACACCAGAGACCATAGAGAATACGCTTTATCACAGGCAGAGAGGCAGATTCAAAGCCGGTGTGCTCCAGTGACTCACCACACCTTTGCAACTCCTCGCAAAAGCAATGCCGGTATGAGAATGAATCATGTGTTCACAATCTTTACACAGACATAGACCGAATAAAAACGGCAATCGTTAGAGCAACAATGCATTAAGAGCGTAAATACAATTCTTTTTTTTCTCGCTCAATTAAATTCACCGAAGTTGTTTATTCACATAAAGTCAACAATCTCCTCGGTCAATTTACGCTTCTAGTGTAGTCATTATCATCAACTCACAATGAACCCAGCGAAATGGCGACCATCATACTAAGAACTACAACGTTCGATGGACATACCAAACTTGAATGGCCAATTAATTTCGCTTCCATACACAACACCTAAGAGTATATTTTATTAAAACACATTACATTTTATGCAATATTGTGTAAAAAACGTCGTGACAAAAATATGCTTGAGTAAAGAATGAGTAACTTTATGCAAAATTACCAAACATTGTCACCACAAAAAACCGATTTATTAGTTTAAATAAATTACAAACAATTTTCTGTAATATTACACAAAATTGTCACCACAAAAAACAAAATATATATGATTTAGGAAGCAAAATCGCAAAAGATTGTCATTACAAAGAAACTCAGTTGCGTACTTGTACCAATAATGCTTGTTGTAAAGTTTTATATAAGTTAATCAAACAAATTTTATGTTACTTTACACCATTTTTGCAGTGAGGTAATAGCACTCACGGAAAATATAATTTCTGATAAGTGCATATAATCTTATTGATTACACACATAAAAACAGCTGAGCTAACTGACTATAGACAAGATTGATACTTTGACCTCATACTACGCAAGTTCATCGTAGTGGGTTGGTATCCCACAGCAATCAGCCAATGGTGATGTTTTATTATGAGCCATCGCTCGTAATCTTTCATAAACACTTACCTCTTATCACACAGCTGCATGATTTTTTAACTTGGCTTAAAATCGCAACTGAAAACAAAGCGAGTGTGCAAAGTGAACCACTACTTAATTAGGGTGTTTTTGGCTTCCCTGTGTTGACAAAAGCTGTGTTTTTGCCAAGGAACCTTTTTTTCATACATATTAAAGTAAATATAATCTAAACGTCGTCAACGTAGCTTTATGTGCTACCCGTAATTGTGAGGGAGTGAGTTCGATACTCACGTGCTCTTTGCCTTCAGAAAAAGTACTACGCGGATATTTCCTTTGTTTGGTTCAGTGCTAAAAAATGAAATCCTCTGTCTAAGGAGTAGGCTCCCGACAATTGCAAAAGTTAAACAAAACTTGTGTTAGATCCATGGATTGGCTTCGCGAACGGGTATCAAGTGGATTGTCCATGTTTATTTCATACCTGGTGATGACTGACAAAACGAATTGGCATTGTACACATTCGGCTACAGGGGCTGCTAGGAAATGCAGTGGCAGGCGATGGTGAAGTTGCAGCACAATTCTCCTTACGGTTGCTTCTTTTTTGATGATGGATCCACGGGCTACTTTAAAGGAGAAGATAGACTGCATCCGACGACAAAACTCTCTATCAGAATTTCTGAGGTTTGGGAAAATTTCGAAGTACCCCTAGCTGCCATTACTAGCAGGCCTACTCTTACCCGGTGGAGTTGTTCCAGTGAGAATTCCAACAATGGCTCAAATCGTTCTTGTGTTTCGAGAACGATTCTTTAACTAGAAGCTAAGGAAGGACAGCCTGACATAAAATCTACAACTCAAGAATTTTGCTAACCGGGGCTCAGCTTGCTTGGCCAGGTTAGAAAAACCTTGACCGGAAAGAATCGAAATATCATTGCGCACACTATGAACCAGAAAAACTCCAATTCACAGGCTTATGGAAGAGCTTCATGTCTTGTCCAAGTCTGGTAGCAATTCGAAAAAGGCGGAAATGGCAAATGAAAGGTGTCACTGAATGCCGTGAGTTCCAATTCTGCGTACAGGCAGTTCAAGTGTAACAAATAGGCGGTGTAATTGTTTACTTGGAGATAGCAATATCAGTCTGCAGCAACTTAAGCGAAAATGCAGCTCCCTTCAGAAATAGCACTGGGCATTTCCTCAAGGAAAGAGCAAAGAAAAGGAGGCCTAAACAAAGCTCTTTTCGAGAGAAACTGAATGGCTAGCCATTGTCAAAGGACATTTTCAAGCCGTAGCCAACGGGTTAAAAACAAGAAAAACGTCTCTACACTTAATTTATCAGCTGTAACTGTTCTACATGAATACAATACAAAAACACCAGTGGGACTAGTAGCTCACTAGAATATTTCCTTACAACGGTAGGATAATTGAGAATATCTCATGCTTACTTGGCATTGAAGAACGACATAAAAAGAAATTCAAATTCGCATGATAAACCCAATCAAAATCAGGTCGGGAAAAATGATAATTCATTTTTAACGAGACACAAATGCAAATTCAAGGTTGGTAACCTCACCACTATCATGATGGACTGTTGCTTGTGGGCGCTGTAAGTGGCTTCTTTGAACATGCAGGATATGCAGTTTCATTTTTTTTAACGCAGTGAGGGACACGAGAGTTAGAAGTTTGGTTGGATAAAAGGTTGTAGTAACAAACTTCTTTTAATAATGCAAGAGGCTAGCGATGCACTTAGCAAACTGCAGACAGTGACACTGTTTCAATCAATCAGTACTGACAGACCTTCCACCACAGTGGATCTAGTATAGATTCCACAAGTGTGGCGGTCCAAGCTATGCTTTATTAAAAGCCTCTAGCTTTTTGTCGGTCAACAACTGCACTAAAGAAATGTGATAGGTCGAAACAGTGCCACTGTCTGCAGTTTGCTAAACTTTTTTTAGTTTCGTTTTGCTAAAATTTTTTTGATGTAAACTAGAGTTATTTTGCGTCAAAATTTCTCTGACACCTCAGAGATGTTAGTGGTGAAATAAACCTCAAAGGAAATATGTTGAAAGGTGCTCAAAAATCACAGATTTACTCTACCAAGTGAGATTGATCTCTTCGAATTAGTCTTTATGAATGTTTCGAGACGATATAGGCGAAGCCTCTGCTTTGAAAAAGTTGATCTCCAGAAAAAAATAAAATCTTTACCTTTGTTTCGAAACCAATTTGGAGCATAAACGTGACCGATATAAATATTTTAAGGATTTTTCGTCATAAAACTTAGCAAACCAAGTCTAACCAAAATCCATCAGAGTATTTAGTTTGACAATAATAAAAAAAAAAGTGTAAGGTGTAAAATAACACTGCAATTTGAAAAGGAAACTTTTCGTTTTTCCTCGAAGCTTAATTCAAGCGCAATAGGCTCTATATATGGAAGCATTAATCTTGATAGCACACAGCAATCCAATAAAATGTATACCATTAAATTGGACTTAATAAATGATTGCAACTTAGCCAGACATCTTGCTAAATCTTTCATCAATAAAATATTATTTTTAATAAAATTTTCTAAAAATATCGTTGTTTCAAATATTTTTTGACGAGACTTAGACTAATGATGTTAAAGTCTACATTATTTTTCAATTATAAAGTTTTAAGTGGAAGAAATTCTGAGGATTAGAAGTTAAGCTTTCTTCGAGCGCTACGAGACTTCATAAAAAGCATTAAAATATTATTTGAATGATTTGAAATCTTGCACATCTTTGTAATATTTCCGTGTTTGCAACTACAAAAATATTTTTTAGAGTCAGAGATATTTTATTTATGACCGGGTATACTTGACACAGTTTCGTATTTTATTTTCTGTTGTGGGCTATATTGCCGTTAGAGTTCAGATGAGCATCAATCATAAAACGACGAACTGCTATTGCTAAATTTAGTTTTAAGTGATCTTGTAACACGAGGGAGCAGCGATAGACACCTTGTCTTCATAAACGATTAGACTGTAACATTAATATTAAATAACGACGCAATCCGATAAGCAAAAACAAATCTATACCAAGGACTCGAAATACGATTCACAGATCTCTTGCGAGGTAATGAGCAATTGAGTAATGAAGAAAATGAAACACGGAACCAATTTTACTTAAACACGCTAACGCTTTTGCGCAAAAAAGCTGTTACGCATGAATATGATCTAAAACTGCAGACTATTATCAGTGGAGATGTGAAAAGTAACCAACATTATCTAATCCTACAGAGTAGTGTGGCGCAAAAGCAATTACTGTATATTTGACTGTTTGGTAGTAATGATCGGTAACTGTGCAATGATGGTTACCATTAATCGAATGAAAACATTTTAAGATATTGAAGAACAATCTGCGACGTAACTAAAGTCCAAAGTGGAGACAGACTTAAAAACCATCACCCTAAATTCAATAGAACTATGAAACCGAGCTTTTTTTTCAGACGCTTGCTTATTATAGAGTCCCCCGTAGCGGACGAGCTCCCTTGCAATGATATTGGAAATATCTATTTATCGTATGATAGATGTCATATTGTTAATATATTTAACAGTAACAACAAAATTTGTCTGGCACCAAAGTTTTGGCTCAAACAATAAGCTATCAATACGCTTTGATGTGCCCATTTGTCTTCAGGTGGAATTCTCAAAAGTAATCTTCCTTAGTTAATTACTTGGCAAGGCCGGACAATAATAACACGTTATTAAAAGTTTTAAATGAAACTCACGCCTATATAAGCACAGAGCGATCGTCTTCGCTTGACAGAACAATATTGAGTATTAGAAACTACTACGTTTCTCGATTATAAGTGCAAAATGAAAGTTTGATACTTGAAAATATGCAGGCAGCTAAAAATCACCTAAATTTTTCGATTACTTTACATTTGCAATTCGAAATCTGAAATTTGAAAAGGTTGCATTGACGAATATTAAGCAAAACAGACTTTCAAAGATTGATACCCGTACTTATAAGTGCTTTCATGGTTGTCGTTTAATATAAAGCGATCATGATATCAAACATGAGGCCTTACCAAACGACGGAGCGAACCAAAGTTTTGAAAAACTTTTGTGCTGGGGAAATGACAGCATATTTATAGATAATTTTAAATTGGACTTTAGTAGTGATTACCTGCATAAGAAAAAGAGGAAGTCATCCAAAAGCAATTACGTTACGTCCTCGTAAAACGAGTTTTATTTAGCTTTTTATCAGTTTTAATAGTTATAACATGTCAATATTGCAAGAATGAGTTAATGGTATTGATACACGTGAAGTTACACCAACCGATTTCGCAATACAAAGACCATTATCGGGGTTCTACAGGACAATTGCATTAAACCCTTAATATTGAGCGTACTTAATGAAGTAAAATTAGTCAAGCGTGCAAAACTGACCATTTGCCAATATTGCTCCAAAACAAAAAAACGACAACAATAACTGTAATAATGAATGTTAAACAACTGTTACGAGGTTGCGATAAGTGACCCTTTGCTCTGCAGTCGTGTTGGCAACCATGACACAAAAACAAGTCAACATCATAAACAAAAAATAACGAAAATGTCTCAGAAGCAATTGTTAAGTTTTGTACACAGTTTCAAATTTTAACTTGACTTGTTAAGGAATATCCCAGGCAAAATAAATATGTTTCTTAATGCGTAAAAATTTACATAAACTGATTTCAAATTATAAAGTAGCAGGATATTGGTTCCAAGGCTTTGGCGTACAAATGGAAAATGCATGTTTACATATTTTCAAATTATTGTGTTGAAATTTTGGTCAAATGCATCCAAAAGTCCCCCAAATATTGCAAGCCCCCCAGAAATTGAAAAATTTAACAAAATACTGTTTTGGTATGAAAAGGTGTTTGCTTTATTTTGGAGCTGAGACGGAAAAAGTCACTCCAAAAAACTTGAATTTCAAAACAATAAAGAGTCTTCGTTTTTGTTTTAAAGCAAAAATGCCTTGAGCCCCGCCTTTTTTTGAAAGCAAAATGTTACGATAATGGTCGACAGTGAGTAAAGAACGTAATTCATCACGGCATGAGTAGCAAATAAAGTTACAGAACTTAAAGCAAGATTCGATACTCAATGGTTAACTAAAGCAATTCAAAAATTAAATAAGTAACATGTTTATGTTTCAGAAAGTAGAGTATTCATTCTCGAAGCTTCAAGAATGAATAATCTACTTCCTGTAATTTTCAAATTCTGTACCACAAATCAACTCTTCAAATGTTTATGTTTGTTGGTTATAAGTCGTATAACAGCAATAAATCATATAACTATAGAATCATATAACATATAACACATATAACCCTCTGGCATATTGTAGTGGGCAGTTTACTATTATCTCGAATAACTACGTGCTATTACTATCACTGTTTTTTATAGAAAAAATATAGCAAGAAAATACTTATCACAAAAACACAGTAAATTTTGCTTAAAATATCTGTTATATCTGCGCAACCATTTCTTCAACATGCTTACCGCTGTTTGTATTTTGGTGATATTTCTTGAAATCCTGAAACGTTCATCCGGAAATCCTGTACCAAGTAAGTATTTTCATTTAAAGCATAACAGTTGAGCATCGTCAGCGTAGCCAACTGGTTGATAGTGTCATTTTGTGAAGCAGTGATCAAATGTGGCTGCGTTGCTGTTCCAACAAAATAAGCCAACGAGTCTCTCCGAATTTTCTTTTCTTTTGGCGAATTCAAGTTTAAAGTTTGCCCAATTTGAAGTTAAAGATTGCTTTTTTATATCAAATTTTAGGAACCGTTTTTTTGCTGGACTTTTTTTGCTATTGACTTTACGTTTTTCATTTTTAAATTGTAGACAATTCTTTGGTGATCAACTACATACAATTATCTTTGTTTGATGTAAGAAGAGCCCCTGGCAAAGACACTTTGGGAACCACTGGGCTAGTGACCCTCAAAGTTTATAAACTAGTAGAGTCGATGTGCATGTTAGAATTAATGAAAAGGACTTACCTTCTTCTTTTTACATGGAACCACCTGTATTTTAAAGTAACTTGTGGTAGAGTCCAATCCTTTAGAAATTATCATTTGCTGGAGAGTAACTTGAGCTGGGGGTATTAAATATGAGAGCAAAACTCCAAAATTGGATGTTGCTGCAAAACATTTCAAAATCCAGTTTGAAAATCACAGGGACAAGCACTTAACAATGAGCTCCTCTACTTGACGGAATTTTGCAAGAAGTAAAGTTATGGAAAGCGATACAAGCAACTCAGACAGAAAGTTAAAAGCTTAAATAGGCGAGCACAATTATTTTTGAGTGGTGCAAATGTTCTGCGAATAATTAAAATCAACACCCCAATTGCGGTGCAAACCAAAGTTAAAAACAACACAGGTACGAAAACGCTGTTACGTGACTTTCAAAAGTGAGTAATTCTAAAATTTTGACATTTAAGTATTTCGGAAATACGGAAATTCATGTATAAATACACTATTGCTGAAATACGAAAATAGAGAAACAACGATCAAGGTGCGGAAATCGCTGATACAGAAAATTAACCATTTATTGAAGGAAACGAAAAGCAAAACCATAATCTCCAATTGGATTATATTAGACAATTACATTGATCTAAACTATGCATCTTTGTATTTAATAGCTTAAGTCTCAAAATACGTCATTCAATTTTCGTAAGTTCTTGTATTTTTAAACTTCCTATTTTAGTCTTGCCCTTCCATTGTAGAGATTTATCAAAATAGCAATAGAAGGGCAGGAACGTAAAATCTGGCATTCTAGGTGACTTGACTAACAACAGCGATCTACTACAACAAGCGTATAAAGACTAGAAGTTGACATTATAATCGAAATAGCTTTCAAAGGTTGTCGTCATAGCAGATGAAGTCTTTTTACTTTGACTAAAAAAGTAAAAATTTGAGGTTCTAAAATGTACCAATAGACAAGAAAACTGTTGTTTTCCTTGCCAATCTTTATTGGCAGTCAAAACGTGACATCAACTTTATTTAAAAGCACAAAATCTATACATTTAATCATATCGACGTTTGCAATTTTGGGAGAATTCCAATTTTATGAATGCTCTTTTCAAGGCAATATCTAAACTCATTGGTTACTTTCATATTTTTAATATACGGTATTTGGTTTATTAGCAAACCAACCGATTTTGTTTACAATTCGATCTACATAAACGCGTTAGTTGAACTCCTTGAACACTAAGGTAATTGCCGAAACTATGAATTTATTTTATGGTGTTTGAGATAGCATTGGACCTCACGTGGAATGGGGCCGCTACAAGTCACTAGCGTCGACAGTAATCATATGCACAAGCGTATTTGCAAACGATAGTACGGCTCTTTCATGCTTTATAATAATATGCCATTTTGATCGTTAAACTATCGTAGAATTCCGACTACAAACTTGTCGCTCGGTCCATCACGATATGTGACCCACATCCTGGGCTGTTGAGAGGCAAACCCGAATCTGGTACCGAAGATTTTGGGAGTCAAAACCAGTGACATAACAAGAAAACTTTTAATCGGGGGGCCTTGTTTTGGTTGAAAACATATTATTTTTGGAGATTAATTTCTTCAAGTTAAATTTTGTGCCCTTTATACTTGTGCATACAACAGTAACTGCTCCCATGTTCTTTAACTGATGCGGGATCCGGCGCAATTAGCACATCCCAACACCCCTGCTAACGCCGATACCGGAATCTATTACTGTGCATAATTCAAAGTTTGCAAAGTTGATATATTTTAGCAGTAATGGATCCATCTTTTGGAAGCTTTCGCTCTTCTGTCAGTAACTCGTTGCCTTGGCATGTCACTATTCTCGTTTTTCGCACTAATGATCGAATGGAACTGCCAAAAATCTGCGGAGGAATACTCGTGCATAGGCAATGGGTCCTAACAACAGTCAGCTGTATCAGGTATCACAAATCAGAATTTGTTTCAAGACAAGGGTGGACCAAAGAAAATTTTTAGTGGTTGAAACTTTGTTTTAGTTTCCTTGATGAAAACTAGTTAGGTTTTACTTCAATTCAACCTGGTGTTGATGATTTTAGTTTTACTATATGCGATTGAATCGATGATTTATTGACATTTCAGGGATCACCAATGAAAAAATATTAGATTAAGTACTAAATGAAACAAATATGATGTTTGACAGATGCGATCAATACGAGGTAGATTTCACCTGTGCATTTACTCTCATGTACTTTCTATTTTTAATCTATCTGGGACAGACACAGTTGCATTATCACATCAAAGCCCTGCATGAGACTGACTCTCTGAACCCGTCAGTTTCGATAAGACATAGATTAAGAAACTAATCCAAAACAATCGACTCAATTATTTACTCGAGCTTTTTACCGCAAGCTGTGCTGCTGAGCAAAAAAAATTGCTTCAAAATGCCGTCTACAAAAGCATAATGTAGAAATCTCACAAGCAAGAGTTGATCGAACAACCTGACGCTTACGAGATAGCTCTTTGCTTCTTTCTGCTAAATGTAATTGATTTATTATATATATATATATATATATATATATATATATATATAAGGCCATTATCGCAACGGTGCGATCACCGGTAGCCAAATTGGCTAAGTTCCAGGGTCAGATTAAGTTTAAGTAGGGCCTAATGTTTTTACGCAATTGAGATTTATTGTTACAGATGAGTTCATGAAGTTAACGAATTACAAGCATATTTTAGGGAGGATCTAATGTTTCAGAATCAACAACACCAAACTTAATATGACTCTATTGAAACCCCAACATTTAGCCATAACAACTATGCTCAGAAAATCAAACAAAAACTTTTTCCAAGATACTCATAAAAATAAAACTATCCCAAATCAATGTACTGTAAATACACTTTATAACGACCACAAAATAATTCTGGATTGGCTTCCAACCTGCTCGTCTACATAAACGTGGTGACTGCCATCTATTACAAAAAGATTTTATAAGATTTTTGCCTCATCGAATTGAGCAGACCCAACTTTTTTCAGAAACTACACAGAAATGGAGATCTATCTTGGATTGTTTGATCTATCTAGTCTTGGGAACCCTAATCGAGAATACTTCACTTTGAATAAAGTAGTTCATCATCCTTGCAGCAAACCAGGTAAAATGTGCTGTAGGTCATAAGCACTCATTCAGAAAAGGAGCAGTATGCCATCTCCTTTCATTTGGTTGCGACAACAAATAAAAATACATCTTAGTTTATGTTCGCTAGTGATTTTTGTGAAAACAATGAACTTGTTCTATCGTTAAAAACTTTTTTATAACTAGAAGATGGATAATTAACTATCTTTTTAATGATTATCTCATGATTTGACGTTATTTGACAAAAATGTTTTGCAGGGCAATTAAATGGCGTCAAACTTGCGTTGGGTAAACTGAATGCTCAGGCAAGTCGAAGTGAAGTTGCATGTTTACCGGCTAGCCCAAAAGAAGACAGTAATATGCTCGATGCAGGAAGTTTATTGGAGAATTGTGTGGCGACTGGCTTTGGAGGTAGTTCTTAGAAAAATTTTTGAATGTCTTTTTGTGAGACGCTCCAGTTTGGTCATATTTGGGTGGGAAAAGCAAAAGCTAATTAATGTAACACTCTAAACATGGCAATATTTTCAAGAAACGGTGAATTTCCTCTGAGTCGGAAATAACTTCACTTTTTAAATCTTTATTTAACTGTCGAAATATTAGAAAGGAAAACTATATCGTATCGCTTAAATCAATATTGCGGGAAAAGAGTTATATAACTAAACGAATCTAAAAGTTGTAATTTTTTTTATGCTTAAAAGTACCACACTCCAAAATTTTTATGGTGGTCATTGCCTTAGTCTTAACAATAATAATGCTTAATTAGATTTCTTCATTTTAGAAACAGGAAACCTGTTATCTAGAACGCTGCAAGGCGTTTCGTATGGAGCAATTTCGTCCAGAAAGTGCCGTGAAGCTTACGGGAATAGAGTTACCACTGATAAGCTGTGTCCAATTGGCCAGTTCAACAGAGGAACTTGCAATGTAAGTAAACCTTATTTCAAAATTTTATTTGAAAGGTTAATAATCCTGGATGGATCAAATTAATAGCGGCTGCTAGGGTGATTAGATCTACCTTCCACAAAACTGAAAATTTGGTTGTATCTCATTTTTCTGCTTTAGACTCGCAGGTCAGCGACTGTGATATAATCCATGTTGAAAAGTTATCTAGATCGATTTGAAGTTTTCAAGTGGTAGCATTCGGCTTGAATTGCTTGGTATTACTTTCCATAAATTTACTTCTTGTTAGAATCCACAAAACAAGAAAACATTTTTAAGCGCCCTTCCTAGGAATCAGTGACTCAGACATTTCAAGGCTAAAAGCATTTTAACATTGCATTTTCTCACAAGGGCCGAAAATCATTAAGAAACCCGGTATTGATCTAGGAGGCCCGGATTTTCAAAAATGTCGCATCCCAATTCAAAATTGAAAAAGAATTGATCTTCACATTTTGGATTAAAATTGTAAAAAGTTGGGTTCTTATCCAATTTTTCCGACAAAATTCCTTCTTTTGGCAAAAATCTGTGCGACTCTTGAAGAAAGATTTTGTGCCGGGCCCGGATCAGTCTCTTAACGTCCTTGCGATAGCATAACGTTCCAAGTCATTTGACGACAATTCTGTATTTTGAAGAGGTTACTGGATTTCAGAAGATTTGTTTAACGACAATTTCCTATTTCTTAATTCAAACTTCCGACAAAACCATTTTGTAGGAACCATGTTCTACTACATTGTATAACACTTAATGTGTATCTTTTAGGGTGATATAGGAGGTCCGTTGATGTGCCATTCGACCATTTCAAGCTGTAGACGATGGTATGTGGCAGGATTAACGCTGGATACGGCCGCTAGCTGTGGCAATCCAAATAAACCTGATGTGTTTATATCATTATCTCACCACGTGAAATGGATTGAATCAATAACAAATGAAAATACTGCAGTAAATGGAAAGCAATTTCATTGCAATGATGAATCGATTAAAGGAAATGCCAACAAATAGCCGACATCAGCCCCAGCACATAAAGAATTGCAGTGCCAAAATTTTAACAGAGTTTTGCCTCAGTATTTATTGATTGAAGTTACAACTTTCTTTTTGAGATGGTAGCTATTGTCAATATAGTTTTCTTCAAGCAGCATTCAGTTTATTCAAAGCACTGCCATTACAAAATTTATTAAAATAAGCTTAGGCTTACGTAATTACTTCGTAAAGTTTATTTTAACACAATAGAAGTCAATTCCAAGCACAAAGGCGGGTTTTGCCTACAAGCGCAAGCTTTCGCTTGAGACGGTTTTTTTTGTGTTTGCATAAAAATATTAGTCGCCGACTATCAATTGTTGATTTACATTTGTATCGCCAGCAAGAGAAATGAAGAGTTTGGTGGACTTCCCGTCTTCGAATTGGCATTCACCTTTTAAATCACTGCGTTCGGAGCAAATTGTAGTTTGAACTCCACACGTGAGCTTTAGCTCTGTACTGTGGGCCATTGACGCATACAATTAATGCTCTGAACGCTCAACTTGCAGTCTTTCAATTATGCGTCTCAAGTCTTGTTCATTTCTCCCCGCTGCTAGCATTCATGTAAAAGTGGTCAAGTTAAGACGCTGCTTTACCTTTTGTGACGGAGCTAGCCTAGTGCCAGCGTCATGGCTGTTATTGCGTTTTAGAGAGACACAGTTTAAAAATGCACTGTGCCAACAGTTTTGATATTTGCGAAGCAGGCCCTACACTGTATTGCTTTACGTTTTATCGTTCAGATAGGTGTATGCCGTCAAGGTGAACTATACAAAATGAATACCGTGCTTTCCAGCTAAACAGAATAAACAAAAATACTAAAAAGTGGTCTCCTTACTCATCTTGATACAGCATGAAATATTATTGTGTAGCATTTCCTGTTATCACAAGATCATTTTGTTAACGTTTGCAAGGGAAGATATTTCTAAAACTCTTAAACGCCAACAGAAATATTTTACTGCTCGTATATATGAATTTTATAAATCTCGCTTCCAAATTTTGTTGTCATTTTGTAAATGTATATTTATTTTTGTTTGTTTTTGCGCTAATTAATATAATAAAGAAGTAAAGAAATCCTTGTGTTTGATTCTGCATCAATAATTGTTCAAAAAAAAGGCAAAAGCTAAATCTATCTGTAGTGAGCGATATAAGCATAATTTACAATTTGATGTTTAAAAAAATCAACGTAAAACAACTTTCTTTGTGTAGCTTCAGCACACCATAGAAGTGTATAAGTAATAGCCACAATTGGCCCAAATTAATTTTAAACTGCTTTTATTGAAATAATCTTAAACAACTGTTTTTATATTAGGTCTAAATTGATCATCTTATATAGAGAGCAAAGTTTTGTTTGTACAACCGCATTGACTCTTCCTAAACTAATGGGCCCACAAACACGTAATGTAGCACGTTTGATCACCGTCCCGGAGTGAGTGTCGTAACGGGGCTCATGTCGTCATAATGATGTCATAGCCAACGATAATATAATTTTTTTGCATTTGCATTTCTTGACGGAAGAAAGCAATTTTTTCTCAAATAAAAGCCATTCCCTAGCACACCAATCTGCAATTTGACTTTTTTACAGTTGCGTCGCGTGCCTGACTAATCTTAATCTCTCAGACATGATCATGAAGTGTATCAAAATTGAGCAAATAGGCAATTTCTTACGTGTAGTATAGCCAGTATCACAAAATTTATTGTTTACCACAAACAGTGATTGATGGATTATACTCTTAAAACCTAACCTAACTTGTGACAATGACTTAAGCGTATGAGCTTCACTTGGAATTAGTTTGCTTCTTTCCTTAACCATGCTTATGCCAGAACCAAATGACATATGCGCAGCCACAGGCTTGAGGTCATACAAATAGACCTGCAATTACGAAAAGTCGTGATTACTAAAGCCAATATTTAACAGTTTATTCTTGTAAACACGTCTCAATCACTTTGGTGCCTTTCTAATAATTTTGAATTTATGCATCCAAGTGCTTGCTGAAATGAAGGAACTTAAGTTTGTGAAGTTATTGGCTGTTTCATTTATGAGCAAGCCTTGTCCATATGTACGTCTACACTGGAAACAGTACAAATAAGACGTTGCCAGAAACTCCAAAACTTCGAGGAACACATTGCGTCTATGCCCAACCTCCATATTTTTTTTACTTGATCCTTATTCAGAAAACGGCACT
This sequence comes from Trididemnum clinides, assembly GCA_963675345.1. Taxonomy (NCBI): domain Eukaryota; kingdom Metazoa; phylum Chordata; class Ascidiacea; order Aplousobranchia; family Didemnidae; genus Trididemnum; species Trididemnum clinides. The sequence continues at coordinate 24,671,976 of OY776298.1, read as the reverse complement.
TTTAATTTAGAAACAAGATCAGGTATGTCAAAAACTCATTAAATTTTTGTTGCTGTTCTCACGGCTGATCAATAAGTGAAGCCGGCACAGCCGGCTAAACGAATATTCGCAACTCCGACAGTACACCCTTGTGCAAACTAATTTAAAAAGAAACCGAAAATACAAAAATTCAGTTTTTTTTATATGTTTAGTTGAGATAATACTCAAATGCACGAATTAGTACATAATATGACTACCGCCAGACTTAAGAAGCATTTTAATGCATTATGGTATTGAATGGGCTAATTTTGAACAATCTTCCGAGATTTCATTGGAAGTAAGGATTAAATCAGATTTTTTCTTTATGGTCCAGTGCATTGCATAAAGTCTTTACATGAATATAGACGACAAATTTGAGATTGGATTTAAATCAGTGCTTTCCGGGTACTCCAGCATTTTAAGTTTTGACTTGTTTTGGTGGGTGGCGTGGGGCCTAATCTTGTTTAAACATCCCTAATTTATTTGAATAAAACCGATTCAGCTCAAAAATGACTCTTCTTTACAAAAGTTCAATATATTGCGGCGAGCGCATCACACGTTCAACTGGATGCAAGCCACCAATGCCATGGTAGTTGAAGCTTTTCAAAACATGTTTCTTGGAGTGTTTTATGCTCTGGACAATGCTGGCATAGCAAAGCTTTTCCTTTAGTGTCTTCCGAACTTTTTGACTTCGTTGTCCCTGGACAAACGTGTGAGTTTTATCACTGAAAACTAGGTTTTTTCAGCGCTCTGAGGCCCAGCTTTTGAATTTTAATTCCTGTTTGTAGCGTTTTGTTATCCGAGACTTTGTCAGAGGCTGCTTTTATGTAGGGCGTTAGGCCTTCCCGCAAACCTCCAGGAGGCGCCTGCGGACTGTAAACAAGCTAACGTTTATTCTTTCTTCGAAGTAGTTTTTATGGCGTCCCTTGTTTTTTGGGTCTTTAACTCTCTTTTGCAAGATAAGCATAATCTCTTGTGGTGGTTTTACTTTTTCGACCGCATTTACTTTATTGCTGTGGTGTAATAGACACAGTTCCTCTTTTTATGTTTATTACAAGACTTATGATAGCAAAACTGACACTATAATTTCTGCTACCTTCCCATAGGTCTTTTTAGTGTTTTCACGTAAAGTCATAATACTTGCTTGCTTTCTAGTGTAACATTCATCTTTTAGAACAGTGTTTCTTAAACTGGGTTCGATGAGTCAATATCAGCGGTTCAGTGGAGATTAAGATAAGTATACACACGCTATGTGTATAGCAATCACAATGTCCTCTACTTAACACTAAAACGACCAAGCTCGTCAGTTGACGCACACAGCTGAAAGTTTCACAATGAGTGCGATTACTGTCTTCAGAATCATAACAACGTGAAAATATACGGCAAGTGATAATCAGCATGGTTTTAGTCAGAGCTGTAATTGAGCATTGTGAGATTACAGCAGGATTGAGATAATTTCTCTCCAGCGTCCTAATTCTGTAGATTGAGACTAGCACGTGCTTGCGAGCAGTTAGACATTTAGAAGAAAAGACAGAGACTACTGTTTTACTCTGACTTTACTGTTATCCGCAATAAAAGCGCTATTTCCATGAATATATGAACGATTTCCTAATACATTTCAGGCGTTGAATTACAGTATATACCTATGTGTTCTTAGATTCAGAAACTTGTTCTGCTAGTCATAGTGTATACTCAATTATGGTAAGACGTGTCACTGCGCAGCAGGCTTTGTTGCGGTTACAGGACATTTCAACTGACTGCTCAATTATATTATTTAGTTTTTGACATTATTTCGTAGAGTTAGAGTTAGTTTTAACTTCATTTAAATTCAATTTAGTAGACATTAATCTTTTTTATATTATTTTAATCCCTTCATTCTAACTATGGCGAAGAAAATAAGGAAGTGGTCAGATGAATATGTACAATATGGATGAATACATAAATATGTACAATATTTATGTATATCACAGAACCTGAAGGGAGTCAGCGTCTTCAGTGCACTATTTGCGACGCCAAGTTGAGCAATTCTAGCTCAGCACCGGCAAAACTAAAAGAACACTTTCTATAGTGCTACTGTTTATCTGCGAATTGCATGGTCCTGGGCAGTAAGACTACAACTGCATCCGGCGACAGGGTCCTGCCTAGAGTGTAATGGAGCTAACTCTTTAACTGTCGTTGCTCCCAGGTCACCCTTGGGCAAGGTGTAGTACCTGCTAGCCCCCCTCGTTAGGGTAACAACAATTTGGCACTGAGAGGAATGTATTTCTTTTAGCTATTGGGTTTTTTACATAGGGTAAAATATTGTTTATTTGGCTGACTGCTTTTTTAGTTTCTTTTTTGTGTTTTTTTTTTATTTCAATTGTTTTGCTTGATGTTTTTGTCAGGTGCGGTAACCATGCCCCTCTCTACAATCTTTTTAATGTAATCTTAAAAAATTTGGGTATGTTTAACGTCAATTCGTTTTGTCACCTGCATTCCTTTTTCGCTCGTTGTTTTTATCCTATCGTTGCGTTTTTTGTGTTGAGAAAACAGAAGCGAAATAAATTGCCAACTACTACTACTATTAAAGATGCATGGCGATGGAAAATGCAAGAACACAACACTCGCTGAATTTAAAACAAAAAGAGCCAGCTATGATAAAAAGGTTTTTCTGCTTGTTTTCGGTTTTGTTCCCATCGACAAACCGATCCTCACTGCATCATGCGAAGTTGCATACCTGATTGTCAAACAGGGCAAACCACACACCATTGGAAAAAAACTCGTTAATCCAGCTGCGTTGAAGATGGCGAATATCATGCTTGGAAAAGCAGCCGAAAATAAATTATCTCAAATTCCTCTTTCGAATGACACCATCAGCAACAGAATTGATAAGAAGAGCAATGACATTTTGGCTCAAATAGTTGCAGACTTGATTTCGAGCCAGGCAAAATTTAGTCTCCTACTTGACGAGACCACCGACAATGCCAGTCTAATCCAGATTGCTGTATTTGTGCGCTATGAGAAAGAAGACGTGATAAAGGAAGATTTTTTATTTTGACAGCCTCCAACAACATCAACTAAAGCTATTGACGTTAAGAAACTTGTGGATAATTTCTTCAGAGACAACGATCTTTCGTGGGATATGGTTTGTGCAATTTGTTCGGACGGAGCCCCAGCCATGTTAGGGAAAAAATCTGGTTTTGGTTCGCTAGCCTGTTAACTGCGTAGAACGCCATATGGCGTCCTAACCTATCTGGCTTCTATTGCGTAGAACGCCATATGACGTCCTCAAATTTATCATTGATAACACGCACAAAAGTACGGGGAAACCCCCTGTACAGGCTGGGCAAGGAATAGATTTCCCTTTACTGGTAATCTGCAACTAAAAGCTAACATTCATGATGTTGCCAACCCTCTTGAATTTTTCGAACTATTCTTTGATGACAAAATTATTGATTTGATTGTGATAGAGACCAATCGTTTTGCAACCCAGTTTATGCGTGAAAGGGGAGGCAATTTGAAACGTCGATCAAGGGCTCATGAGTGGACTGAGACAGATGCGAATGAAATTAGGGTATTTTTTGTCCTACTTCTCCTCCAGGGGGTAGTGTACAAACCAGAACTTGAACAGTATTTTTCAAAAAGGGCTACGCTATCTACCCCCTTTTTTCGTGATGTCATGGACAAAGATCGCTTTATCCTGCTCAGTAAATTTTTACATTTCACTGATAACGATGCATTTGATCCGGATGGACCCATTCCCAGAAAACTGTACAAACTGTGGCCTATCCTTCAGCACATGAAGACAAAGTTTTCGGAGACATACGAACCTGAGAGGGACATGGCCGTGGATGAATCGCTTTTGCTCTGGAAAGGACGCCTTTCTTGGAAACAGTACATCCCATCCAAGAGGGCAAGATTTGGAATCAAGTCATTTGAAATCTGTGAATCAAGTTCTGGATATATTTGGAACTTTTTTATCTATACTGGCAAGGACACTGCCTATGATCCAGACATTCCTGAGAGTGAATCCATGGGAACCAAGGTTGTCCTCACCCTTGTCAAGCCCCTTTATGGCAAGGGATATTGTATCAATATGGACAATTTTTTTAGCAGTCCAAAACTGTATGATATACTTTCTGAAAATAATACCGATGCAGTTGGTACTTTGAGAGCTAATAGAAAAGGGGTTCCCAGGGCACTCACCACCCAAAAGCTCCGTAAGGGTGAGATCAAAGCTTTGTACAGCGGAAGGCTGATGGTGCTCAAATGGAAAGACAAGAAGGACGTCCACATGCTGAGCACCATCCATGACGCCAGCACCAAAGAGGTTGGATCAACCAATGCACCAAAGGTGAAGCCTAAGGTGTGCTGCGATTACAATGACACCATGGGCGTGGTGGATCTCAGTGATGCCTTCTTGTCAGCCTACCCAAGTTCTAGAAAGCGACTGAAAAAATATTACCAAAAGCAATTCAGGCATATCCTTGATATGGTTGTGCTAAATGCTCATATCTTGTATCAGAAGAGTGGGAGTGTAAATGCAAGACTACCCTTCATCTTGAATCTAGTTGAGAAATTGATAGAGAAATACAACAAGGAAAAGGTTCAAAAGAGAAAGGGTCGTCCTTCATTGGGTGACACTCCACTTCGTCTTACTGCCCGCCATTTCATGACTCGCATCCCTCCCACTCCAAAGAAGGAGTATCCAAAGAGAAAATGCCATGTTTGTACAGCTAGAGGTGTTAGAAAAGAAACAAGCCATCACTGCGTTGAATGTGACAAAGCTTTGTGTATTGCACCTTGCTTTCAGATCTACCACACGGTTCTGAACTATCAAACGAAGTAACATTTTCAAAAAATTCTGAAATATGTTGAAAATGTGAATAAAAGATATTAAATTGAGTAATTTACGTCTTTGTTACTGTTTTTCAAAGATATAACACAGTGTATTTGCATATAAATCAGCATAGGAACAGTATAACAGGATTTGAAATGGTCTAAAGTTACTTTTCCAAAAAAGGCATTTTTTCTTGAAATTAATTCCGCAATAGGATGCGAATAATAAAAAAAAAATTCCGCAGTTAACAGGCTAGTGAAAGCCGATGCACTACACATAACTATAACGCATTGTGTTCTGCACAGGCATGCGTTAGCAACAAAAACCTTCCTTCCAAAATTGGCAGAAGTATAAACAATTGTGGTGGAATGTGAGAACTATGAGCGAAATAGTGCTCTGAAGCACCGCATATTCAAGAAGCTGTGCAATGAAATGGGCTCTGAATTCGAGGTACTTCTGTACTATTCTAACGTTTGGTGGTTGTCCCGGCGAAAAGTGCTGAACCGTGTTTTCGCCTTGCCTGTGGAATTTTGCCGTGTTTTTGCGAGAGTACCAACACTGTCATGCAGATTATTTTGAAAATTCTGAGTTCATTCTCGTTTTAGAATACATGGCCGATATCTTCGGAGCTCTCAACCAACAGATGCAGGGTGATGGAGTCAACATTATTGAAGCGGAAGAACATCCCAAGGGTTTTGAAAAAAAACTCGAACTATGGAAACGACAAACAGAGAATGATAACTTTGCTAATTTTTCTCTGTTGGATGACTGTACAAGTGAGATCGAAGATGTGTCCGGAAATGGGAACATTTCCGTACCCACAGAACTCAAACAAGCAATTTCCTTGCACTTAGATGAGGTCACAAAGTCTCCTGACGGATACTTCCCAAATAGAAAGTCATATCCAGCATGGGTAAAACAGCAGTGTTGATAAAGCAGATGTCAATGATGAATACCTTGATGAAATCATTGAACTTTAGCAGAGCTAGGTTCAACAACAACTCTTCAGAACAACAATGCTCTCAACGTTTTGGTGTCACCAAATCATAGCTTACCCTCTTCTTCCTAAGAAAGCCTTTGAGATACTTTTACCGTTTGTTACAACGTATCTTTGCGAAAAGTTCTTTTCTACGATGGTAGACATAAAAACGAAAAAAAGGAACAGACTTTGTTTCGAAAATGACATGAGAGTGGCACTTTCCAAAGTCAAGCCATGCATTTCTAGAATTGTTTCTGAAATGCGATAGCATAAAACCCATTAATTTGTAGTAAATATTTATTGAGTTGTGTTTTTCTGTGGAATTCATGCTTTGCTAGCTTTCTTTCTTTGAATGATAAGATCTTATGTGCAACAGATGCATGGTTCACTTTAGGCTCAAGTTTGTTAACAGATATATTTTGAATTTCAACGAAGGGTTCGGTGAATGCCCGCATAAAACTTGTGGGGTTCGTTATCTCCAACAAGTTTAAGAACCACGGTTTTGAAACGACTGAACTACGACTGTTTAACGTTCAAACTACTAATTAATTATACCAGTCATTTCTCGTATGTCGAGTGTGATGATATTACAAACAGATCAAGTCGTTCATTAGACAAATTTATTGTTTAAACTTGACGTTTCGCCACTGCTAACATCTACCGCTTTCTGAAGAAGCCCTCCGGTTACCAAAGGGAGCGAAACGTCATGTTTAGCAACAAATTTATCGAAAAAACGACTTGATCTGCTTGAAATATTCAAACTATTGGTTACAAATATTGCAATAGTAAGAATAATTAGAAAAATTATGACCCAATCAGAATCGTCATCATAAAAGAGGGATCATTATGTCATCAATTTTTTATTGTATTAGAAACAAAAAACATAAATATTCCCTTGCAAAGATTTACACAACTCAATTTAGGCTTTATCTTGCATAGAAACGTGACTGCAAAACTTTTGAAAAAATCTGAGCCTTGCTTTAATTAATTTACAGAAGGGTTTAGTGTTTAGGGCCATTTCGGTAGAGGCGGTTAGCAAACTACATTAGTAAAATCGATAAAATTTTATCTAACAAAGAGCTATTTCAAAAAGTTCCTATCGACGATGACATTGCCATTCCAAATTTCAACGATTTTTCTTAACTTGAAACAGAAAGGTTTTCTTGGAAAAGAAGATTACAATCTAGTTGTAAAAGATTAATTTCAGCTATAACTTCTACATTTTATGCTTTTTAATATCTCCCACAAAAACTTTTAATCGCGCTTCTACGATCAGTACTTTTTGAGAAAATAAAGAAAGCAAATTTTGCAATAAAAGGAGATGCAGTTTTTCATGTCAATGAGTCGACTGTTGGCTTTCGTTACAGCTGAAAATCGTTTTCCAATGTCAACACATGTAATTTTTTAATAAAGTTATCTTTTAATATAGCTTTGAAAAAAGCTGTTTGAGCCATAAGCTTTTCGTGACGCTCTCATCAGTGGCGGTATCGCGTCAAAAGGGGAGATCTAAAGTGAATAAGTGTGTTATATGTGACTACTTTGGACTTTGGGCAATCAAGACAAGCCAATGATAGCGCTAGTATTGCAAAGCGCGTCAAAGAAAGATTTCGCAATTGCGAAAGTTAGAGAAGGCGCATCAGGAGGCCAAATGCCACGATTATCGAAAGAGTTTGAGAGTGTAAACAAACACTTTCTGTCTGCATAACATCGGGCGTCGGGTCTTGATATAAGTAGCCTCTAAAAGATTAAGACGGAAAGAGCTGCGCGCTGCGGCGAGGATTGAAAACCGCTTATCATCATAGTTCAATGCGCATCGATCATTATCTAAAAAATGCTGACCAATGGCGGAGTCACAATCCGGTTTGGTGTCGGTTTGTTTGCACGATCTGTGTGGTTGAGATCGGGGTGGACGAGTCAATTGCTGTCTTAACCATTGCGGAGGATGTTGCTTGATGCGATCCTGTAGTCGTTGAGATGTTCGCCCTACGTACCGACTGTCACAGTGGCACTTGTATTCATATATGACAAAACTTTTCTGAATGGCAGGTAGAACATTCTTGCGGGCCACAGGCAGCATGCGCTTAGACGTAAAGACCAAGCGGGTGCTGACGGAACCATAGCAGCTTTCCACGGCGGTTTTGACTTCTTTTTCCAAGTTTGTGGATGGCTTACCTATCCAAGGGACCCTCAAGTACACAGGACACTTTTCAGGGCCAAATCGCTTAAGAGTGGAGAGCTGTGCAATTTTCTTGGTGTTCTGAGTGTTGATGATGTTTTTAGGATAGCCATATATTTTGTCATATATAAGTTTTGTCATATATGAATACAAGTGCCACTGTGACAGTCGGTACGTAGGGCGAACATCTCAACGACTACAGGATCGCATCAAGCAACATGCTCCGCAATGGTTAAGACAGCAATTGACTCGTCCACCCCGATCTCAACCACACAGATCGTGCAAACAAACCGACACCAAACCGGATTGTGACTCCGCCATTGGTCAGCATTTTTTAGATAATGATCGATGCGCATTGAACTATGATGATAAGCGGTTTTCAATCCTCGCCGCAGCGCGCAGCTCTTTCTATCTCAATCTTTTAGAGGCTACTTATATCAAGACCCGACGCCCGATGTTATGCAGACAGAAAGAGTTTGTTTACACTCTCAAACTCTTTCGATAATCGTGGCATTTGGCCTCCTGATGCGCCTTCTCTAACTTTCGCAATTGCGAAATCTTTCTTTGACGCGCTTTGCAATACTAGCGCTATCATTGGCTTGTCTTGATTGCCCAAAGTCCAAAGTAGCCACATATAACACACTTATTCACTTTAGATCTCCCCTTTTGACGCGACACCGCCACTGATGAGAGCGTCACGAAAAGCTTATGGCTTAAACAGCTTTTTTCAAAGCTATATTAAAATTCTGTACCACCAACAAGGTTATCTTTGTTTGGTACGTCACCATGACATCACAATGACATCCACAGAGGAAGAAAGGTTAATTGTACTAAGTTACATGTTTGAACGTCCAGCAGTTTTGGAGGAGTTGAAGCGTATGCATGCCAGTACAGGAAAACTATGCTTTTTGCATAGTTGTCAAAATTAAAATGCGACACAGTAAAAACTGATTAAATCAAGATAAAAAATTTAAAGGTAAAAATTATTGCAACTGGAAACCCTACAAACTAAATGAGAATTTTCGTGTCTAAGAGTTCTCCTTTTCATATATTTTGAGTATAAGCAAATTTCTAATTGCTTCTGAGCTTATTTCTCTCTAGCAACAAAATCAAACTATGTATACTTGGAACTACTACTATTCTTGCCGAATCTATAACAAAAAATAGGCTACTTGGGCGACGCTGTGATATCAATTCATTTGTATTATGCGAAGGTATATCTTTATGCAAAATTATGAAATCGTAAAGCTAGTATTCTTCAAAGTTTGCGTGTAGGCTACTGCTTCAAAAGGAATGGTAATACACTTGGAGTCATTGTTCTATCTAAGTTGCAGCTGTTTCTGTTGATAAAATGGTTTTAGTAGCCTATTTGTAAATATTTAAACGCATTAAATGGACATAAATAATGTTTTCCGAAACCACTTGAAATATTTATAAAGCATATCAATTTATTAAAGCCCTATTTGGTATCGAAAACCCGGCAGTAAAAATATTTTGCATAGATATATCAGATGCTGCATTCGTTATTTGACCCAAGCGAAACTTTTAACAGCAGGCCTACTTTATTTAAACGATTTTGCAAAAAAAACGTTGTCCAAAAAAGCTTGTGAAGCTTGGTCTGAAATTTAGCAAAAAATTCGACTTTAATTGAATGCTACTCGAATGAACGATAAGTAGCATATTTTAAGTTGTGCAATAGTAACTTAATTAATTTTTTTTGGCTCAATGCCAGAGCAGTTGACGCTATGAGACTCATTAGTCTGTTTTATTATTTTGTTTATGCCGTTAATAACCATTTGCTAGTATTTTTGCTTTTATTGTTTATCAAATCTTTGCGAGTTACTACAACTAAACAAAACAAAATTACAACTACAATACCTTGTTGAAATTTAAAATAACAAAAATATAATCATCAAGGTGTAGACAAATGGGAGTAAGGGGGCTGTGCCCCCTAGAACTTAAAACTTGAAACAGAGGTGTGCAATCTGCGGTTATCGATATAAATTGGATGAAAAGTACAAATACAGTCTTCGAAAAATTGAATCGTTCTCCAAAAGATAAAAGGTCTTCATTTTCTTTTTAATTTGAAGAATATAATTGCAAAAATACAACTATCCAATGCTTTAAAACTTGTTTTGTGCGCAAAAAGTTTTGCATACAAACTCCAACTGACTTAAAAATTTTCCACTGGCATATATCACTATGCCCTCCCCTTGCTAAAACACTTTTTGCTGACGCTCTTGGGTAACAATGCTATCTGTGCCTATTAAATTCTGTTTTCTTTGTCTCAATAAGATTATCCTACTCCAAATCAACATGCTGATCAAATGAGCACCAGAGAGACTGGAAGCAGACTGTTATCCTTTCATACTCACTCAGAGAGTTCTTGAACCCAATTTTCATACTAAGCTATTTTCTAGTAAAAAAACAAAAAATGTTTCGACGTGATTGCGTACTGATGTGTCCATTTATTTTTTACAAAATTCCAAACTGTGAGTTACATAAACTATTCAATATAAATCGGTAATTTTCTATAGTAAGCGGCAGTGAAATCCACTTCTTACAACGCAGGATGTAAAATATTTCTGAAAAGCCAAAAACAATGAGGATTAGATATTATGTCTAAAGTCAAACTCTTGATTTTTGGAATATCGAAAAGTTTTCGAAAAGTGAATTCCAAAACATGCTGTCGGAACTTAAACGCTTATGATAATTGTGATGTTTTCGTGAGTTGACACTTGAACCCCAAACCCGGAATATCCCTTGCATTAATCCCCAATGCAGTGTGATGCAACCTAGCAAACGAATTTTTGTGACTCAGATCCTTTTTTGTAACTCAAAGAAACTTTTTGTTACTCGATGTAGCCCAAATCAATTTGTATACGAGTAAAGTTAAATTATTCTTTGTATATTTAGATGTTTTAGGTCTACGTCTTCTTGACAGAAAAACCATTAAACAGCAGAAAAGATTATTTTTTGTGAGATTTACTTTCAAAAATTTTTCTTTTGTTTTTATCTTCATTTTTAAATGCTACCATTTTACGATGATAAGAATTACAAAAAGAAGCCATTTCGGCTTGTTTACTGCCTTTAAATATTATTTCTTTTTTCTTGAGTAAAGTGATAAACTCACTGGACATATGTCAAAAAAATATTTAGTACATGATAAAGACCAATGTGGTGATTCATACGCTTACTTCTGCATTACATATTTTTCACACGTTTGCAACCACAAACAAATAAGAAAGATGAGGCGGAAATCGGCAATTTTATCACTTTAAACATTTGTTTGATTGATCTTTGGATTCAATTCACGTCATCAAGAAATTCCTTGCTTTTATCCATAGAGTCTATTGCCTCTATTTATTCAAAATCACTACAAATTTATTTTGCTTTGAGTGGTCAGATAGATATTAGCAGTTTAAAATGACCTGAAGTCGTCTTGAAATAGCGATTTGATTTTGTGCAGTTGCCTGTGATAACCGACTGACGTGAAAGAGTTCCAAGACTTGTTTTCGCTATGGCTTGGCTATCTGTTTTAAAGTGACATTCATATATCACATGACGCTTTCAAGAGGGAGGGAAAGAACAAAAACTTGATAAAATAAGCGTCATATCATTTATAAACAGCCTCCAAATTATTGCGGAAAGCTTCGTCTACAAAAGTGAACAAACAATAAATAACTACTCAGTCATGACCAAATTTTACAAACTTAAGCTGGTGGCAATTGCTATACTCTGCAGTCAAAGGAATTAGTTTAAACAGAATAAATTTATAAAGCAATTGCTTATCGATTCTGCTTAACGTAAAATAAAAACTGTACTAAATACTTGATGCATGATGCATCAATGTAAAATTCATTACAACGACTTTCAATGGCAAAAATTAGGCGATTATGTTGATCGTTGAAGAGTTTTGAGTGTTGCTCAAACTGTAAGCCGCAGCACGCAAGAGTGTCGGGAGGGAATTTCTTGTGTGCCGCCAAACATTTTGGAAACATTGCAGACCAGCAGGCTAGACTGCAGTGCGCATTAGCACCCGCAAAAATTGAGAATGGTTTAAAGAAGTACATGTATACATGCATGTTTTGAGTATTATTGGCAGTTCCCTACAAACTTCACGATCTCGAGCTAGACGGCTTCCGCCAACTAACTGGTTTAATTTCAATTCTGGACGAAACCAAGTTGCTTATTTGATACAGCCGCCTTGCTCTTGAGGTGACTGGACGGTTTTTTCTAGTTGATGTGACAAAAAGAATTTAATAAGTGAGTCTTTTTTGGGGCGTTCTGGTTTTTCATGGTCATTTCAACGCAGAAGATGTCGGGCGAAGAAGTAGTAATTAGGGTGTCGAATTTGCCATTGGTAAAGCTAGGTTCAATTTAATTGCCGAGTCATAAACAACCTCAAAAGCGATATTCACAGATTTCCTATTAAGCGTTCAGAGCAAAAATGATAAAGAAAGAAGAAAAAAATTCGGCAAATTTGCTTGTTGTGTGACTGAGTGAAGTATTTAATGAAATATCCCTACCAGCCTATGCGGGGCATAGAGGTAACAAGGCGAGCAGCATACCAGTCGCAGCGACTCAATCTAACTAAAGACTAAGAAACAGAGCCTAAGTTTAGATGCGTGAGCGGCAAAAAAAGAACTAGCTCGTACGAAACGAAGACTTTGACGCAGCTAAAGTCTTTAAATATGAAGGAGTAACGGCTCAATTTCAAGAGATTTTTGAATAGCGTTGCTACAAATTTTATCATTCGAGGTAAATCTTCAATCATTAAAAAATTTTCTGCAGCCTGCATTTTAGGTTGCAATATTTCGGTCATATTTACAAATCACGATCACTGATTGGATAGGAACAAAAATTGATTTAAAGATCCAAGGTTTGTCTCTTCTTCTGACGTAAATGATAGTATTTTCGATGAATTCAAGAGCAGAACTATCGAGAGTGACTTTTGCTGTCAGCAGGGTCACCCACAGCTGTATGCTAAAAGGACAAGACACACAAAGTGCTATCGGTAGTAGCAAACTAAAAGCTGCTAACCTTTTACTCATGCTGCATATACCGTTGAACAAAATTAGCTTTCGCGTTTTGGGGCAGAGAGACTCGTCTGAAAAGTAAGTTGCAATCTCCCCCACAAGCTATCCATTCTTCCCATGTGTTTGGGAAGGCAAAAGGACGCTATGAAATGTCAAAATACCGTGTTATTTCATCGAAGGATTTGCAAAAACAGAAATTGTATTTGCCTTAGCGCTATACTAAGGGTGATTGCCTCGTTATAATTGCTGAGTTGCTACTGTAGCTAATAAAGTATTTTTAGTGTTTCTTATGAGATTGATCTTTCATTACCTTAACTGCCACGTCTATACTAGAAAGAAAAACTGCATTATATTTTGGTCTGATTAACATAAGCTTCTTTTAATTGCTTAAGTCGCTTTAATCTCTTTTTGAAATCGATAACGAAATGAAGGTGTGCCTTTATTGGCAATGCTAAAATTTCAATTCGATAATATTTGTTTTTAAAAACAGCTACAACCTTTGCAATTACTTGCAAAAATATTTGAAGAAGTTTTTTGTGGTTGTACTAAAGGTAGCGCACAACTTTTTTAACCTTTTTGTGTGCGGCAATTTTAAAATTTCCAAAAACAACTGCTCGGCAAAACTAATTTTAAGGCCATTGTTATTAAGTAATTTTTACCCCAATAAATGCCATTTCACTTAAGATAGAAATGATGACTTTATTCAAAATGGTTCTTAAAAATTCAATGCAATACACATCGTTGATGACGTTATCACAGAGAAAAAAGCAATGGCAGATGCTAACAGCACTGGTTCATCCTATAAGTTCTCGTCAAAGCATTTGTGTTGCGAGTTGAAATTTTGTTTTTAGTTGGGGACAATTGTTGCGGAGCTGATTACAACATAAACTGTATAGGGTACTCTCTAAATATTTTCTTTTTGTGGTTCTTAACAAGGTTTTGTTTCAGAAAACATTTCTCAATTCTTCGCGTTCTTTTCCAGCAAGCAAGAAGAGTGCATTAAATAAATCTGCGATAGGATGTGCCAACAGGGTATGGCAACCTAAGCATGAACAGCAAATACAGCATGCCCCATCTCGCCGACTAGATGGAAGAAACTATTTCTGAGTTTGTTCTTAGGCGGCTATACGTGGAATTGGTACAATTTAAAGCGAGAAATTGTTGGGGTTAGGGTTAGATATATTCTTCACCGAGTTTGAAATGTGTACGTTGAATTGTCTCAGAGGCTTATAGCGTTTTTATATGCATATGCGTCTATGCGTCTGAAAAATTCATATAAAACGCCGTAAAATGGCATAAAAATTGTTTAACTAATTACAATTAGTGCAGTACATTTAAAAATCCAGCAACTATTGCTGGTCGTCTTAGAAACAAGGAATGATAACAATTAAGTCGCTGCTGGTGCTAGGTGATGAAACGCTTGGTGAAGGTTGATTACTAAACTCAAAATTCCTGTGTGAACGGAGTTCGAAAACAGTGTTGGTGTTACAAAAATTTTTTTAATTTGAATTTGTTATTTTGGCGGCATTTTTTCCATTTTATTTCGTTTTGTAAGCATTTTGTAGAAGCACCACATGATGAGCCTGTAGACGAAACTGACTGTTATAGTTTTAATGTTTATTCTGTAGTTATACAAATAAATATACACATATATTATGTTAAAAAAAAACTAATCTAATCAATAGATAGCTGTTTAAAAAAAATTCAACGATAGCGATAATCAGCCTCCTGCACATGATGTCAAAGCAACGGTAGAGGCACTTGCAACACTGAGTTGCAGATCGAAAAAGCGGAAGTTAAAAGAGAAAAACGTGTTTAGTCATACCATATAGAGAACGTATAACGAAAGTTTTTTGCAGTGTGGTTTTACTTTGATATCGAAAAACAATGAACATCATCCACGTTGTTTGATTTGCATTAGTAGGCAAGTGAGAGTTTTAAGCCAGCCAAGTAGAAACGATATATTCACACCAAGCAGGATTCTCATCGCAACAGGCCTGTGGAGTTTTTCATTGCTTACTGCAAACATCGGAAAGACAAAGACAATCATTTGAAAGTGAATTTGTAAATGAAAAGAAGTATATAAGAGCATCGTTTGATGCTACCTTGTTGATTTCAAAAAGTAAGAAGCCTAACAATACTGGCAAAGAACTAATTCTACCAGCTGCAAGTAAAATAAGCGCAATTGTTCACTGCAAAGAAGAGGTGAATGGAATGCGAAAAATTACGGCATATCTTTTGTCATATGTTAGATACATTTACAATAACGAATTTTAGGAGAATTTACTGTTTTGTCAACTAATGCATGGACTTATTACAGGAATGGATATTTTACAGAAAGTTGATGATTTTTTCACGGAAGTGGAGCTATTTTGGGCGGACGGTGTTGGCGTGAGTACTGACGGAGCTGGTGCAGTGACAGGACATACAGCTGGGCTTCATGCAAGAGTGCTATCGGCGAGTAATACATCTATTGCTTTTACACACTGCATGATTCATCGAGAGGCCCTTGTTTCCAAAAAATTGCTCCTGATTTTAATGCTGTTGCGCAAGAAGCGATAAAAGTTATTAACTATACGAAGAGTCGCGCACTCAATACCCGTATTTTTGCAAATTATGTGGTGAAATGGAATCGGAGTTTACGATCCTTTTACTGCATTGTGAAGTTAGGTGGCTTTATTAAAAAATTAAACATCTGGAAACAAAAGATTGAAAATGATTCATTTGAAATGTTCTTATTTACAGAAGAGTTTTTGGCTAACAATGATGTGGAATCAAACGCTATTAAACCTCTTGTAATCGTGCATTTGCCAAATCTGTCAATACAATTTTAAAAGTGTTTTCTTCCAGATTTGGGCAATACCAAACTAGATTGGATCCAAAAACCATTTGCAATGCAACAACCATGTACCGAGCACCTCTCTCTTAAATCTCAGGAAGAGCTTGCTGATCTATCTTCTGACTCTCAGTTGCGGCTTAAATTTTCTGGAGAAAAGCTTCACACTTTTTGCTTAGGGTTTGAAAGGAATATCTTTCATTATCTGACTTAGCAGTAACCGCACTCCTGCCGTTTGTCTCGACTTATCTATGCGAGTCTGCATTTTCAACGTTGAGGGCAAGCAAAACAAAATACCGTTTTAGCCTAAGCAACATTGAAACCGCCTTGAGACCAGCATGAACAAATATCGAAACACGACTGCACTTCCTTTGTAGCAAAAAGCAGTCGAAGCCATCACATTCAATGTGTTTGCTTGTTGTTTTGTTTCCAATAAGCTACCTACGTGTAAATTAGAAGGCTTTGAGTACCGGTAGCTTGTTTTTATTTTTTGCCTTTTAATAATTATTACAGATGCATACTTCGCACTGTTTGTCATTTCAATCGTGAAGAGTCGCGAGCGAAAAAGTTTGGGAAGCCCTGCTCTAGTTTATTAAATGTCACAGAAGCGAAAACACCGTTTTAATACATACGATCTTTGTTTGCGAGCTATATTTAAAGCATCTTTTAATATTTTCCAAAATAGCTCAACAGTTGAATTGCGTAAATTTTATTTTGTTGCTATTTGTTCGCTTTATTCAAATTCAGCATCTTCTTTAGTACTTTTTTTTGTACGGAAACGAAGCTTTTATCAAATTGGTTGCTTTCAGGTCACACTTGGGTTTTGGACAAAAGTAAAACCAGGTAGCGAGAAAGTTTTCAATGTAACAATTACAATTGGACAGTATTTAGAAAACAGATCAGTAATTATACATACATTTTTTGTTGTATTGTGCGTGCGTGTGTGTGTGTGTGTGTGTGTGTGTGTGTGTGTGTGTGTGTGTGTGTTTTTGTGCTGTTGTATTGCAAAGAGCCAAGATATAACGTAAAAAACAAAACGCAATTTGTTTTTTACCTTCAAAATTCACGCAATAACTTTCATAAATTCATTACAGAAACTCAATGAAAGAAAACCACAAACATGAAGTAGGCTATTGAACAACTGGAACATCGAAAGTGGAATTTTTTTATTTCCTCTTAATGAGCTGCTTTGGCGAAACATTTGGTTTTAATCCTTATGTGTAGTGTTACAGCACGGCAACACTGTGGCAGAGCACTCTGCAAGAGTAATGAAGAATAACTTGCTACAATATCTGTAGAGTACCTGTGCAAGTTAAATAAAATATATAAATGGAGAAAATATACAACAGTAAGTAAATCCCGCATTTAGAGACAAACAAAATTTGGTGTTAAATATGTAATATGTTTATCTTTTGAGGCGTAGAAATTTTTGACTTGGAGCGAAAGTTCTACCTTTGAAAGCTACCATATGCCAAGGCATATTTCCTACCAATCCACTCTGACACTTTCCATGCTCAGTTAATTTTAAGAAAATAGAGAGAATGCCCAAGCGCTGGTAGAATATCGTGGAGCGAGGGTCAAGCATAGCTGGTTAAAAGGCAACCCGCTGCATTATCAACGAAGACTCGGATTATGAAGAGCAACTATGACTCATAAAAACAACATTTTTGACATATAATATTGCTGTAGATCAAGAGTCACCAACCCGGTGCCTGCTTAGGCCAGGTTACCCGTAAACACGATATGAGGCGCCCGCCGGTCTGCTCTGAAACTATCTCAGTAGTTTCCAAACTGGCAGTTTGAAGTACAGTGCTGTTCATAATTCAGGAACCACCCTGCGAAATTTGTCGATATTCTTGTTCCAAGCCATATTTATTCATTTATATGAATTGTGTATCTACATGTTATATATTTTCGTGAAGGGTATGTTGCAGGTAATTTAATAACAGCAATAATTTTTTTCTGAAATTTTTTCGAAAGCCAAGATGCATCTCATAATGTGACGTCATACCGAAAACTGATTTTGTCATTAGTAACAAAACAGCATAACAATATTATTGTGAATAGCAATAAATGGATAACGATAACTTTTTTGGCAATATAATACGTTAAAGTCATTTGACACTTAGTTTGTGATTTTTTTAGTGATTCCATCGCGCTGCTCTATTTATGACGTCATAATTTATACCATATTTTGATTTTGCCAAAAAATATTTTTTAAATGCATTCCTGTTGTAAAACTGGGATATGTAAGAGCCTTATTATTAGCACTTTTTATAAAGATTATGGGGCCCTAAAAAGGGCCGTTTGAATTGAGAAGAATTGGTCATGTCTCTGGTCACATCATGATCACACCACGATTTGGTACTTATGACGTCATAATAGGAGATTATTTTTGTTATTTTAGGTAGGTTTATCATTATATTTTAGTCAATTATCATGGGCTTCAAACAGATCAGTGCAAAAACAAGAGGAGTTATCATTTTTCTTCAAAATGAAGGAAAATCACAGAGATTCATTGCAAAAAAAGACTGGTGTATCTCGAAAAGGAGTGCAAGGAGTGTTAAAACGGTGGATGGAGACAGGAGATTCGAGATGTCAGCCTCGATCAGGAAGAAAGCGAAAGTCAGTAACCAGGTCTGATAGAACTCTGATTAAGATTTCATTGAGAAACAAAAAACTGACTTCGAAAGAGTTGTCCAGGGAGTTGAAGGAGAGCAGTGGAGTTGAATTGTCTGCTCCAACAGTGAGGAGAAGGTTGCTAGAAAATGGTCTTCGAGGGTGCAAAGCTAGAAAGAAGCCGCTGTTGACAGAAAAACAGAGAAAACGTCGTTTAGAGTGGGCACCTTCTCACGTTAAATGGCCTGTTGAGAAGTGGAGGAAAGTTCTCTTCAGCGATGAGTCAACATTTACCCTAAATAACCATGCTGGAAATAATTATGTGAGAAGAAGACCTGTGGAAGAGTACCGACCATATTGCCTCTCACCGACCATCAAGCATCCACAGTCGATAATGGTATGGGGTTGCATGGCTGCAAGTGGTATTGGTAGGCTCAAACTAGTCTCTGGAATGATGAACGGAACAAAATACATTAATGTACTGGAAAACCAAATGCTACCCAGTCCACGCTCTTTGTTTTCCGACGATGATTGGATACTCCAGGACGATAATGCACCATGCCATCGTGCTAAGAAAGTGCAACATTGGTATGGAACCCACAAAGTTGAGCGAATGGACTGGCCAGCCCAATCTCCTGATTTAAACCCAATTGAAAATTTGTGGAACCGAGTTAGCTGTATTGTCGGTAAAAACAAACCTAAGACTAGAAGAGAGCTTATCGAACAGGTTATTGCTGTTTGGTTTTGAGCAATTACACCGAAGAACTCAAAAAGCTTGTTGATTCACTTCCTCGCCGCTGCAAACTGGTCATCGATAACCATGGATGACCAATAAAATATTAATCCAATTCTTCTCAATTCGAACGGCCCTTTTTAGGGCCCCATAATCTTTATAAAAAGTGCTAATAATAAGGCTCTTACATATCCCAGTTTTACAACAGGAATGCATTTAAAAAAAATTTTTTGGCAAAATCAAAATATGGTATAAATTATGACGTCATAAATAGAGCAGCGCGATGGAATCACTAAAAAAATCACAAACTAAGTGTCAAATGACTTTAACGTATTATATTGCCAAAAAAGTTATCGTTATCCATTTATTGCTATTCACAATAATATTGTTATGCTGTTTTGTTACTAATGACAAAATCAGTTTTCGGTATGACGTCACATTATGAGATGCATCTTGGCTTTCAAAAAAATTTCAGAAAAAAATTATTGCTGTTATTAAATTACCTGCAACATACCCTTCACGAAAATATATAACATGTAGATACACAATTCATATAAATGAATAAATATGGCTTGGAACAAGAATATCGACAAATTTCGCAGGGTGGTTCCTGAATTATGAACAGCACTGTAAATCAAACTCACAGGAACACGGTAATACCTGTTGAAGAGCCAAAATTTCTTCAAAAAAGATTAATGGAAGTTGGATCTCCCCACTAAAAATCATGAAAGATCCTTATTTTCGTTTTGCCTTGGTAATGCGCAAATTTCAACTTCGATTAAGTCTATTGAGGATAGAGAAGTTTTATATGAGGCTCAATATTTCATTAAAATGATGAGACGTTAGTGGATCTCCAAAAAGAAAGATTTTCACTTTTGATTTGATTTGATTTCGAACCCTTTATAATATCAATCTGCTTGGCCTTAACCTTGACAGTACCCTGGTAGTAACTCGCGATTCCCACTTATTGACCCCTGCTGTAGACAATAGTTTTTTGTTATGATCTGTGCATTTGAAAAGCTTGTACAAGTTATTCTCAAGAATTTGTTTGTAAATAATTCAGCCGCATATACACAACCTTGTAGATTCGAAAAAGGATCAAATTTCGACGGGTAAACTTTATTACAGTTTTGCTGTATAAATTCCACCAAACAAAATTTTCAAATGTATTGCTTCTTTTTAACTGCCCATCTGAAAGTGAGATCAATATTAAAGTTGCAGCTATAAAACGAATAATTCAAAACAAAAAAATGCGTTTATCAAAAACTAGCACTTTTGCATATTGGGCTCTTATTGAATTGAGGTATTCAATCACAAAACCTGTCATAAAAGTAAAAATATGCCGCTGTCCGATCAATCCCCAAGCCCGATAGGCCCTCTTACCTACCCTTTTCTTCCTTTGCAAATCTAAATTAAGAGATGGAACACAACTTCTGAAACACAACAATTATACTCAGTAGTTGTCGCAGTAGCAATTTTACAGTTGTCGCAGTAGATACCCAACGTTTTTCTTTTCAAGAAGACGTTGTCCATTTAAAAACATTACATGTCCTTTAAGACCCTAAAAAGTGTTCGAATTTCTTTGTTTTTGCAATTACATCTAATCGCATATTTTAAGACAAATGCCCTTAAAATGGTTGCAAATTCAGTGTTGTTTCAAAAAGTGTAAAAACTGCTTTCAAGCAATTAATCTAGTAAAAGATCTGCAAATTGGGAGACAACAAAAAGAGATTTGCGAGACCGAATGGGTAAAAAAGCATCTTTAAAAGCCTTCCAGTAAAGAAACAAATGTAAAACGCCGGGATAGCAACCCCGAAATGTTGTTATCCTTTTGCTGGAGAATATAATAGCAAATATAGTAGACCCAATCCTTATTTCGTCATTACCAACGTAATAAAAAACAAAACACCTGCAGAGGAAAAACGATACCGGTATACAATAAAGCATGCCCAACTGAATTTAGCACGGTCGATATAAATTTAAATTGGAAGCATGGCCATGACCCCAAAATCAGCACAAAAATAAGTAAAATAGACAAAACCAAAACAGTTGTTGTTTGTCCATATCGTTTGATTCATAACCTTTGCCTATAAATCATTATAAATTCTACAGTGCTGGTTTGCGCTAGGTATAGCTTGACACTACAACTAGTGCCAGGATTAACAGTAGGTTTGAGACACAATAGAGCTATATTTTTGCTGTTGTTGCTCTCGGGTCACCCGTGAACAAGGTTGAGTCTACCTAGTCAAGTTTACAATTTTCAGTTCAACAGAAAATAGCAAAATTAATTTAGTCATGATACTGCGTTACGTTTTCGTAACGGACTACACCCTCTACCTCAAGAAAAAATGAGTTCTTTTTAGGGCGTAAGAAGTGAACCTCCAGGCTATCAGCTCCTCGTTTTTGAAGCACAAAAGATATCTTGAAAAATCACGAAGCTTAAAACTTTTATGTGGTTGGAGTAATCCGACCAAAAACTTGAGTGATGGTATTACTTCTTCCGAATAAATCATTCGAAATTTTCGAATGTTTATTGCATTGTTTCGTTACTGGTTTATAGCTATTATACGTAATACGCGTTTTGTCACCAATCCATTATACAGTAGCTTAGCTGATATGGTTTAACGTAGGGCAGACTCAGTGATTAATTTTTGCAAGTTATCACTCTATCATGCCCTAAAAAGAAGATGTCCGTAAGTAGCAATCCATCATTTGAGGTGGTGCATAGTGGCGGTAGAGAGTTAGTGGCTAAATCTGGCCTGATTAGACCTGCAGTAGATTTTCCACAGTCGAAACAGGTAAAGAAAGGAATAAATATTAAATAATGTAGCGTGAGCAGCACAATTGGATCGAATGTTGTATATCTAAAGATGTTATATTTTGCTTCACTTGCAGACGTCTGCGGTTTACTTGGTAAGTTTCGAGTTTCTTTTTTAAATGAAGACCTAATCAATTTTGATTACTTAAGGCCTTTTTTATGCCACGGAGGACTGAGGAGCGACCAGTTTCGTGGGACAGTAGAAGTCCGTCAAAATTTATCACATTGGTCTGAACCATGGCATTAGAGCATCGACAGGGTGGCGCAATTTTAAGCTGTAGCCTAACGAAGTGCATGCAATGCATTTGACATTTTTTTAGCTTGAGCACAAACGCGAGTAGGCCAAAGAATAGTGAGAACAATGATGAAATTTAGTGCAACAATCATTCTTTTATCGCAGTTTTGGCTTATTATTTTGAAAACGTTACGCCAATGTTGTTAATGCAGTTGGCTGTTGAAATGACACATTTACCAAATCTGGCTTTAGCAACTGCGAAAATGCTTCTGGTGGAAGCGGAAAACTTGTCAAACATGCTAACTCAAGAATGTATTTGCTTTCTCTTCAGCGGGTGCCAAATTTAAAGTCAGGGACGCCGATTAATTTCTTGTTGAATAAAGCAGCTCTCGAAATCAGAAGAAGACAAGAGAGGGAAAATCATGGAAGTCGTCAGATTGTTGAAGTCATATTTGATGTGATTCGAAATCAAGCCAAGAGGAACGTCGCTTTTCGTTGGCGTGACCGTCTAAAAACAAAGGAAACTTTCTTGAGGAGCTTCATTTTATTTCTAAATACCTCTGGCCTTTTAAGAATTGGTTGGAAAAACATCCCCAAAGTATATCATACTTTCTCACGTGAGCCAAAACGAGATGTTTGGTATTGCAATTAACCTCACAACTGATAATATTTGCAATAAGGTTTGTGCTGTTAAATACTTTGCAATTCAATTAGACGATTTGAGGCCACGAAAAAAAACCTTTGAGCCTATTTTTTTGCGTTATATTTTTGGTTTTGAAATCAATTATTTGTGCATTTAAGTTTGTGCAAATATCAAGTTTGACAGGAACATCTTTTGCTGGTGTCATACTAGCAGCACTGAGGGATCTCAAACTTCTTTTAAAAACCTAATCGGTAAAGTTATTGATGGTGCCGCCAAAATATCAGGCAAATACGAAGGTGTACAGCAACATCTATTTTACAGCCAGCGCCGAATTTTTGGTGCGTTTTCGTTTTGCACGCGACATAAACATCGTTCTTGAGCAACGCGTGGAAATATACCAGCAGTAAACCATTGGCAGTGATTCCCAACCGGGGTTCCGCGGAACCCTGGGGTTCCGCCGACCATCACCAGGGGTTCCGCGAGAAACTGTAAAATAATTATGTGCTATTGCAATATGAAAGTGATCTTAATTCATAATTCGTAACTCCTACTCAACAACACGTCACAAACAGTCTCCAGACACCAACATACTCGTACGTGTCAGTCAGTACAATGTATATACTAGTAATGAGAGCAAATGCTATGCATAGAATTAAGGGAAAAAAAAGTGTTATTACCGGTGCGGGATACGCCCTTCATTCCTACTCCGCTAGTTTGGTGACGGGTCGGTAGGAGGGTGACGCAACCCGGTACGAGTATCATACGTGTCACGACCCTCAGCCCAGCCGTTCACACCTCTTCCTTCAGTCAGTTTTGAGCAGCGCAACCGAGTGAAACGTTGTGTTAATTAATCTCACCTGTTAATATTGGTTTGATACTGATTTAGAAGACTGCGGCATGTTGAAATATTTGAAAAGAAAGCATGGCAGTGGAGAGGAGGACAGTGACGATGAGTCACAAATACCACAGCCAAGTACGAGTAAAGGAAAAGTGAGCGATGTTAAAAAAAATCGCCTTTACAATGACAGTTATCTGGCCATTGGCTTTACATGGACTGGAGAAGAAAAGTGTCCACTTCCCTTGTGTATTGTTTGTGGAAAAAAGCTCGCTAACACAGCTATGGTCCCAGCCAAGTTAAAGCGACACTTCAGTACTAATCACAGCCACTTGTCAAACAAAACCGTGGATTATTTTCGAAGACTCTTGGATTCACAGCAGAAACAAAGAAAAGTTTTTAAAAGGAAGGTAACCATCAGTGATAAGGCCCAAGAAGCAAGCTATTTAGTGGCTGAGCTAGTTGCCAAGAAAATGAAAAGTCACACTATCGCAGAAAGTCTAATAATGCCTGCTTGTAAAATAATTGTGAGAACAATGCTAGGTGAAGAAGCTGAATGTGAAGTAAGCAAGGTTCCTGTTTCTGATAATACAATTAGTAGGCGTGTGGATGACCTGTCCAACAATATTTCTGGTATTTTGTCAGAAATACTGCAGAATAACAACTTTGCTCTCCAAGTAGATGAGACAACTGATATAACTGGTAAAGCTCAGCAGCTGGCATTTGTACGATTTGAAAATGTTAAGGTGAAATAATGGAAAATTTTTTATGCTGTAAAGAACTGCCAGAAACTACCAAAGGCCAGGACATTTTCAACATCTTGTCTTCTTACCTGGAATCTTATAATTTGTCATGGAACCAGTGCGTTGGAATCTGCACTGATGGTGCTCCCTCAATGATTGGTTCAGTACAAGGCTTTGTATCACGCGTGAAAGAAAAAAACTCTGAAGTCATAACAACTCACTGTTTTCTCCACCGAGAAGTTCTGGTTTCAAAAAGTATTGGGAATGATTTAAAACAAGTTCTTGATATAACTGTGAACATGATCAACTTTATAAAGCAGCGCCCTCTGAAATCTCGCATGTTTGCAAGGTTGTGTGAAAACATGCAAAAAGACCACGTGACGCTTCTCCTGCACACAGAGGCTCGATGGCTATCGAGAGGTAAAGTTTTGTCAAGGGTATTTGAGCTGCGACAGGAACTGCTGCTTTTCTTCAAAGAGAATAATAAAGCCAGTTTCTGTGAGTGTCTTGAATCTACAAACTGGCAAATGAAATTAGCATATTTAGCAGATATTTATCAGCATTTAAATAACTTGAACACCAGCATGCAGGGTGCAAAGGATAACATTCTGACTTCCACAGACAAACTTCTTGCATTTAAGAATAAACTCTCTGTTTGGAAAAAGCACCTTTCAAGAGCAAACGTCGAAATGTTTCCACTCCTACTTCAAGTTCAAACTCAGACTAAATATGAATATGTCATCCCATTAATTACAAGTCATTTGGGATCACTGTCAGAAAAGCTTCATAAGTATTTCCCCTCCTTGTCATCAGATATGTATGACTGGGTGAGAAACCCCTTCACTGAGTTCTCACCAAGTACAGAAAACCTACTTAGTCTGCAAGAAGAAGAACTGAGTGAATTACAGTGCGATCGAACCTTGAAAATGAAATTTAATGAAGTACTACTTGACAAGTTTTGGATTTCAGCAAAGCGAGAGTACCCTGTCATCTCAGTAAAAGCACTGAATGTTTTACTCCAGTTTTCAACCTCTTACCTCTGTGAACAAGCATTCTCATGCCTGACCATCATTAAAAGCAAATCAAGAAATCGTCTTTTGTCTGTCGAGGAAGAACTGCGCGTGTGTCTGTCAAAAATTCGGCCAAGAATTTCACAGATACGCAGAGAGAAACAAGCCCAAGTGTCACACTGAAGGTAAGTCATAACATTACTGACTTATTAGTGTGAACTCTCATTTGATGTAATATTAGATTTTATATGAATTATATTGCTCAAGTACTTTTCGTAAAAATAATATATAAATTAGAATACTATATATAGGGGTTCTTTGGAATATGAAAAATTATTACAGGGGTTCCTCCAAGGTGTAAAGGTTGGGAATCACTGCCATTGGTAACATTTACCGCTTTATGAAAAGTTCTCTCAAAAAACAGAGCGTATATAAAGAGCATTTGAATGTAAAGAGAATTACTTTTGAAATGATTGCCTTGCGTTCACTGTCTGATACAAGATGGTCTTCTTTCTCAGATAGTTTGCATTGTATTGTTAACGTTTACCCAGCGCTGCTATCAATGTTTTACCAGATGTCCAAGGAAAGCTAAAATTGCGTGGCTACTGGTTTGCTGGTTCGCATTAAACATTTTAAATTTATTGCAGCTTGTCTTGCTCTAAATAAATGCTTTTCATTGAGTAGACATGCCGCGGAGTATCTACAAAGGGAAGAAATGAGTATTATCACTGCAGTTGCAGCTGGTGAAAGCCTGAGAGCGACATTTGATTCAGCTGCTCTTGGCTGATGTCCTAAGCAAACTGATTTCGAATTCATCTTTGTTTGAGGATCACGTTCAAACCCTCGTGGCCGAGCATTCCACGCTGCCAAAGCAACGAGATTTCCTCCCGACCCGTTTTGACAATGGTCAAACTATCTTAGATAATTCCAACAGTCTCCCTGGGAACATCAAGAGGATGAATCAGTTGTAGATTGTTTCAGGAACGAACTTTATTTTTCATTTCTTGAAATAATGCTGAGTAAACGTAAAAGCGATTCTCAGATCAAGATTGTGAACTGCTGTCAAATGCCGCAGCCTTTTATTTACGATGCTTGTCGCCATCAAGTGTGTCGAAAGTTAAAAGCCTTGATTTAAATCAAGTTGGAGAGCAACATCTCTTATTTTTACTATCAAACCATTGTCGAAATTTTTTGCAGGAATTTTTACAACATTTGTACAAATTGATCGAAAATAAAGCACAATACGTTTCTCCGTGGATGTGATTGCCTTTACTTCTAAAGTTGTTTGGTTCTAGTTCTACTCAAGTAAACTATTACGTTGGTTTTCTAGTGGCGAGCTCGGCCAACTTACTCGGATAGTTTATTATTTCTCCTACTTTTACTTGAATTGTTTAGTAGGAAGTAACACTACTTGAGTAGTGACAACTTTTACTTAGGCTAAGTCAATTTAACAATTGTTAAATTGAAATGGGGTATATTAGCATAAAAACGACCTTAAATTTAAGTTTATATCTTCTACTAATCTATTCAAGTGGGCCGATTTTGGTTCAAAATTTTAAAACCAAGTAAAAATGCTATCAATCCACAACTTGGCAAGGTGCAATGTGTTATTGTCTGTAGACCGCGCTGCTATAAAGCTTTTTGATTTTAAAGCAATTAATGCAAACAGTACATGAATTTAAACATTTTCCTGTGTGTAATTTTTTGCTGTTTGCTTTATCTTTTACAACATTCAGTAATTCGTTTACACACTAGTTGCTGCTCTTGTCAAAATAATAGCCATAGGGAGACCAAGAGGACATTTATACTCTTCAAAAAAATTTACAAAAGTGTTGTTTTTCCCGGAGTTTTTTAGTGTCCCATTAAAAAGGTCATCATGAAAGCTTGATCTTTGCACCTGTTTTTAGACTTTGCATAATACTTTACTAATTATCACTAAAATTCTGTGGAATTTGTAGAACAAAAAAATGTCGTCACCAGAAATGTGATCCCAAATGTAAAATTTTTATTCCGTTTTCCTCCAAAATCTTTAGCTGACTCGTCATCTTATATTTATAGGTTATATCTAAGTATTGCTAAGATTTAAGTTTATGCATTTTTTTTACATAAAAGTAAAAGAACATCGATCTCATTAAGTCGAACCACGTTGAACAGCTTTAAATCGTAACAAAGGTGCTGTCCAAAACATAAGATGATAACAAAAAATGCAATTAAATTGACCAACCGGAAAGAGTAGCAGTTATTGGAACAATTAAGCCAAGATGTCTGTACTGTGCTGTACCATTTTAGTCTAGATCAGCGGATATTTATTTATTAGGCATCTTGAATTCCCGGCTAAAAAAGTTCATTTCATTTCCCCACTTATCATGATTGCGACTCCCGGCAAGGATTCTTAGAGTGTCCCCCGAAATCGAAAATTGTACTAGCATAATTTCTCTATCGCAAATTTACAAAGTATTATTCAAGAAAAAAGTTACCTGATTAAAACAAGATAATCTTTCTTGAGAGTTTTCCAAAATCAGATTTTTAAATTTCCAATTTTCAAATTTCCAAAATTTCAGATTTTCAAATTTCCAAAATTTCAGATTTTCAAATTTCCAAAATTTCAGGTTTTCAAATTTCCAAAATCAACCCCCTACAATTGTGTTTTCCAGAGCAGACCCCATTTTATGATGTCGCTACTGCATGCACCATATTCGTAAACTTTTATTTTTTGTTTGACGATGAGTACTTTCAAAAATTCCTTCTCACAATATCAGTTGTGTTGGCGTTCTTTGTTATGAACCTCTGTCTAGTTATGTTATGAACCTTTTTTGAACATCTCTTGTCAGAAAAAAACTGAAAAAAATGAAACTACTTCTCAATTTTACTGCAACTGACTCTCGTTTTTCCGGCCCTTGTTAATCAAGATTTCGGTTTATTTGCACAGTGAGTCCAGACAATTGACAAATGAATTCAAACAACACACATCTCGCGTGCTACCAGAAATGCCAGATAGATGGCTATTGACGCTCGTAAACACCGTGTTTTGTCGGGTATCAGTGAAAATTTTTGCCTGTAAATGCTTGTAAATAAGGTAATTCTTAATCCTGCAAATAGTGCAAATGCATTGTACATGTTGTTACGGACGACTATTTTATTCTATTTGCATTTCATAAAATACATTTGTGTAATCCGGACATTTTCTTTATCGGGACAGGTTCCTGCATCATTTATTCCGGAAAAACAAGATTGAGTGTCCTCAAATATTTTAGGTCTCAACTACATTTTATATTTATTCAAGCAAAAATGCTCATCATTAGCCTGCTTTTTACTTTAGTTTAAATATTTTTTATGTAAATAGCCAAAATAATTTTAATGAAGTAGATTTTCAAGCTACTTTCACCAACGCTGCTTGGGCGTTCACTCAAACCCACAGACACTATGTCAGTACTGTAAGCGTATTCTCATCCTCCATTTTCAGAAACTAAACTTTAAAATTTCCTAAACTCTTTCCATTGGCAAAATAAGTCCTCAAAGTACCGGTACACCTGGTTTCGGCGCTACAGTCAGTTAAAATGTTGTCTGGCTCAGCGTTTTGAAAATGTAGTAAATGCAACTCGGGAAACGGCTGAAGCCTGGACATGAACAGGAGAAAATTTAAATATCATTATTCATCAAATAACCACTCATATGCAATAATGCAGAGCGCACAGTAGCAAATAATTTGCATCTAGGTGGTTTTGTTCTTATGTGACTCGTTAGGTAAATGAAAAATCTGGATACCGTCTATTGTCAATCAACAGGCTGCTAAAACATTTATTGATATCATTCATAAATTCCATTCATAAATACCATTCATAATTGATATCATTCACGAACAAAACTGCATCATACATATTGCGAGGATATACAATTATTTTTCAAAAACTGCAATGCTGCCGCACTCTGCAAAATCCTCCCATCTCTGGGAGAAACGCAAAAAAAACGTACAAATTCAATCAATAGCGGGTATAAAAGGCCTAAATTACATTTTGCGATAAAACCAATTAGGGAATCCAGCCAAAAAAATGGATGTTGTCAAAGGCAAAATTAATTTTTATTAAATAACCACTGACAAGCAGTAATGCAGTGCACTCAGTTCCAAATACAAGCAAGGTTTCACTCACGTGATCAAACGCTATTAAAGTTCGGCTTCGAAAAAGTGACTCACCACTTTTAGGATTTTTCCATTGAATTGAATAAATGTGAAACATTTTTTGTAAACAAAATAAACAGTTATTCAATAAACGTTGAATATGCTTTTTTATAGATGTTATGGAACAAGATTGAAGTCGAAGTAAGGAATAAAGTGATAAGATTTACTGGTTTCTGTTGGTAGTTAGCAGAAATCAACACTTTCGCTCCTGCGTGCATTGCGAAAAAAATGTCCGCTAGGTGGCAAAGCAAAAAACTGTCATAATTTGTCATAATCAATCATATTTAATATTCATAAAATACCCAAGTTTGTTTGTAAATCATTACTCATCTGTTTACTTATACATCAAGTGTAATATATCGTTGAAATCTCTATTTCTAGAGGATTTCAAATATAGTAAAAACAAAAAAATTTTTTTGAATATACAAATTTTATGCAAATTAGCCCCCCCCCCCCAAACAGGTGCTGAGTTGTCTTCGAAGTTAAAGTACCCTTACTTCAAAGATCACAACAGATTTTATTTTTTTAGAAATGGTCGCTAGATGATGCTAAGGACATAAGCTTTCAAGGTGCATCAGTCAAAGCTTACCAAAAAGCCTAGGTTTTCTACGGTTTGCTACTTTCTGAGGACCATGACCTTTTTGTTTACCGGTACTGACCGGTACCAAATTTTCTTAGTCAAATGTAGTATCTAAAATATGATCAGTTATTATCTGATAGAGATTGGCCTAAACCATGTAAAATTAAGTATTTTTGAACAGGGAGTTTCTTCAAAATTCAGAAAATATCAAGCTTAAATAGAATATGCTGTCAATAACAATGAAACAGCAGCTTTTTTACACTCTTCCCATGTGTTGAGAAACAAGGGGGATACAGCAAACTTTGATTTAGAAAACCCAAAATTCTGCTAGCTTTTAAACTTGTATTTCAGTTTCTGTTTTCTTGGAAACTTGATATAAAATGACACTTTAGTGGTGAAATATTTGCAATTTATTTTATCTTTTTAAAGGGTGTAGTTTTTCTAAAAATTATAATTTAGTGAAGGTATGTCAAAAAATTTTGGGGGGTTTTGAACTGACATGATGTTCAGTACCCATTTTTGAACACTAAATATGATATATTGCTTAGCCTAAACTATATAAAGTTATATATTGCTAAAAATCAAATTTTCTAAGCTTTCAAATGAGACCTGTATTTAGCAGCATATCATATTTTTTATGCACTAAATCTACTTTTTTTACTTACTGTACAAATTTGTTTGGGGGGGTTTTGAGACCCCTAAAAAATTTGAAAATTGTAATAGCTAAATTTTAATATTACTGCTTGAAATTTTGTCAAATGATGCCCCAAAAGAGTAGTTTTCAGACTGTGTCAATGATAAAGGGTTTGGTTTTGTGGTAAACCAGGTATCTTGATTTGAATTCAAGATATTTGGTTCTTGCACTTGTCTGCTGAAAATTTTACAAATTTTGTCGTCTGCAATTGGTTTCTTGGTCTTTTTAACCGTTTTTGGGTATGAAAATCCAAGAATTAGAGCACAAATTGTACATCTTCCGATGCGTGAGGAATTAATCATGATCTTTTGAAAATTGTATGAAAATCAGATAAGACATAAAGTCACAAATCCATTTTTTAGTAAACTGATCTTGTAACTCACTTTGAAAAAATTTGAGGGAAACTCTGTGTTATTTTGCCGTTAATATTACCGGCGCGGGAGCGAAAGGATTGGGCCTAAATGTTGGTTTATTTGTAGCCAGTATGTGGTGGGGTTTTGTATTTGAATATTTAGCATATTTGGGTACATTAAGATTAAGTTTATTATAATGTGCAAATATCCACCATATGCAAGAGCATATTGAAGTACTGTAAATCTAAATTGTACTGTTGTTGTTGCTACCCGACTTTTTCCGGGAAATGAGGGCATGGTGGAAGACCACTGATCCCAGAAGCCGAGCAACTTTACAGGGCCTGGACCAGAGGTTGTAGAGATACAACGAGTCGGCAAAGAGCGTGCGGCGTAAAGTGTCCATTGTTGGACAGACCAGAATGAGATAAGAAGTGTCCTACGACCAAGGGCCGAAGGCGCTACATAAAAGATTCTTGATTCTGTCAAATCTAGAGAGATAAGAGCTAAACGGAAGGCTGTGTCTGTTGCAGAGAAGAGAGCACACAGCAAGCGTGACGAGGGAATATAAATTCCTCGATGGAAATCGACTGGACCTATGTGTAGAAAAATTCGATGAGTCAGTACGCCTTCAGTCCGAGAAAAGGGAAGAGCGGATACTAGAGATAACAGGAGAGAGACTAATAGGAATTGCAGAGAGCACAAATAGCGCTCCCCGTCTGGCCAGCTTACCAGCAGCGTCATTCTCCGGGAGAAACGAGTGTTCGGGGACCCATTGTAGCACGATAGTACACGAGGAAAGAGAAGACAATTTCAGCTAGAACTGCGAGAGAGATTGAGGTAAAAGAAAGACGGAGGAGAGAACAGAATGGCAAGGACAGAGCGAAAGTCAGATGGGAGAAGAAAAATGGCAGTCTTGTCGGAGCTGCCGAGACCAGCAAAGAGCTTGCCGATAAGCGCCGGTTTCAGCCAATAAACTTGAACTTACTGAGCCTGTCGAAAAAGAGAAGTGGCCTCAGTCCCACAAAGAGAGCAGATGGCTTTTTGGAAAAGTACGCCAAAGCTGCCTTTGCCAAAAAGAAAAGAAACAGAGCCATATGTCCACATCACTAAATCGTGAGGAAGAAGAGAGTCACGGTGAGTGAAAGCCGCACCTTGGCAAGAAAAAGGGGAATCGAAGTGGGATCATGGGGAGGGAAGAGTCAGCTATGAAGTGATGAAAGACAGGTTCAAAAGAGGAGAGGGTGGACACGAAAAGAAAACTCCCCAGGAGAAGTACTAAAGAAGGAAGCATGAGCGGGTGAGTGGACGCAAAAGCTCTACTGGAAGATCTGTAATTCTTGGTTTTACTCCAAGTTTGGTCAAACCTGAAATAAGTAAGGAGGTTGGGAGATGAAGGGCTTGCTCATAAGATGACAGAGCAAAAAAAGTCAGCGTAACTTGTAGGGGAGACAGAAACGTCTCAGAGAGGAGAAGTGGGGTGGAGGAGGTCAAAAGGCAGCCGGAAAGAGCTCGACTAGCCGCTTGGTAAAGCATTCCAATTTGGTAATGTTGGTAACGCTTACAAAAGAAAACCATATTGGTGAAGCATAAGTGAAAAGGTGCCGAAAAAAAGCTTTATACAGAAGAGAGAGGGACTCCTTAGAGGGCCTTCATGGGAGGCAGAGATACAGCGTAAGGCCTTGAGACGAGAGAAGAATTTGGTTTTCAGCGAAGATACATGTTTAGAAAAGGAAAGAGTGTGGTCAAAGATGACCCTAAGGAAAGTTGAAGTGGGATTGAAACGGAGACGGGAGTTGAATAAGAGGAGGTGGGGCTAGAGGTTAGCTTGGTGGGGATCTACTGAGAAGAAGGAGGTCTTACACTTGCTCGAATTGAGAGGAAGACACAAGTACTCAGACTAGCGCTCCATTCAATTCAGAGCTCCTTGTGTGGGCTTCACCGTAGCAGAGAGCGAGGGGGAGGAGGACCAAATGGTCAGATTGTCAGAATGAAGAGAACAGTTGATGGAAGAAGCCAGAGAAGCAGTAAGATTATTGATGAAAAGAGAGAAAAGTAAAAGGCCAAGAACAGATCCTTGCGGAACACCTCGATGGACCCAAAAAAAGCAACTTTTGTGCTTTTGAAAAACCAGGCAAGCGCGTTAACCAGAAGGAAAAGATTGAGCTCCACGAGCTAAGCAAGGAAGAAGGCCAGCCAAAATATTTTTGTGAAAAAAGACGGGGTGCCAGACAGAGTCAAAAGCTTTCGAGAAGTCAATAGCAACGAGAATTGTTGGAGAATCCGGCTTGAATTTGTCAA
This sequence comes from Trididemnum clinides, assembly GCA_963675345.1. NCBI lineage: Eukaryota > Metazoa > Chordata > Ascidiacea > Aplousobranchia > Didemnidae > Trididemnum > Trididemnum clinides. Next base: position 24,638,371 of record OY776298.1, on the reverse strand, counting down.
ACCCAAATAAAATGAATTGAGAAAGATAAAGGAATTTCATCAAGAGTAGACCATCCAGAGTGGAAATTGGCATGGCGGGGAGAGAGAAGAAAGTCAGACTCCAAAAAAAAGTAGACGAGATAGAATAATGCGTTCAAAAAGCTTTGAGATCGCGAAATGAAAGAGATTGGCTGGAAGGAAGCAAGAAAGTGGAGAGGTTTCATGTCTTATGGATAGGAACAATAGATGATATCTTCCAGATGGAAGGAAAGAAATGCAAAAACCAGGGAAGATTGAAAATACGTAGGAAAAAATCCTTGCCAGAGAGAGGAAGGTGCTTTAGCCAGAGAGAGGAAGGGTAGGTAACTTTATCTGGTCCAGTAGCAGTGGACAACGAGAAGTTTGAGGCAGCCGCAAGAAATTTAGCGGAGAAAAAGAGGAGCAGAAAGACAAATGAAACTCTTCACAACGCGTGACTCGGTGGAGCTCGAAAAAATAGCCTCTGGCTTTGCTACGCAGGGTCTTTGGCTGGAAGACAGAAGAGTGGGATCTCAGGTAGTCGGGGAAGACCGAAGGCGACTATCTGCGAGTAGAACAGTTGGGAAAGTTAGGAAAGAAGCAAAATGAAGAAGAAGATTTGCAAGAAATTCAGCGGGGTAGAAAGAGGAGCAGAAAGACAAATGAGACTCTTCACAGCATGTGGCTCGGCGGAGCTCGAAGAAATAGCCTTTGGCTTTGCTACGCAGGGCCTTTGGCTCGAAGACAGAAAAGTGGGTTCTCAGGTAGTCGGGGAAGACCAAAGCCGACTATCTGGGAGAAGAACAGTTGGAAAAGTTAGGAGAAAAAGAAGATGAGGAAAAAGAGCCAGCATCAAAACAATGGAGAGAGCACACAGATTTAGGATTAGATCTAGATGAGAGAGAAAAGCAAGTCACTTGCCACACCTCAGCCTTGTCTTTGGCGATGACAGACGAGGCATGTCGGGAAGCAGAGATGTAAGCCTAACAACTTCATCACTTCTATAAGCGGCAGCGAAACGTCTTTTACTACGTTTTTTCCACTTCAGCGGACCTCCAGGCTTGAGCTTAGCGTTTGATGCTGCCGAAAGGAATAGGAGATTTGGCCGCATTCAGTATTATGGAAGTGAAGAGAGCAGCAGCAGAAGAAAAAGAAACAAAGGAGTATCCCTCTGTAGATGGACAGTAAAAGTCGAAGTAAAAAGCAAAGTCATCCTAACGAGCTTTCTGAAAATTGAAGGAAGGGGACCGTTTGTTGGGGGAAAGACCGAAAAAAGGGGACTGTTAGTACAACTGGTAGGTGATCAGAACACAAGTCCCGAAACACCTCATAGGAGCAAGAGAGCAAAGGAAATGTTGGGAGAAGAACGACTGCCAGGGGATGAATGAAGAAGAGTAGGTATGTCAGGGTCATTGAGAGAAAGAAGATCAGGTGAGACAACCCAATCGAATACTTCCTCCCCACAGTGGTCAGAACTACCTTGAGTCCTAGAGGAGTGGTGGTAGTTGAAGTCCACCGGAATAAAGAGATTTATGAAGGAGGGAAAAATGGAGGGAGAAAAAGAGTTGATTTGCTGTTCGTCGAAGAAGAGCAAATAGGAGGAACATAAACATTACAAAAAGAAAGCGAGAAGAAGTTGTTTAGTAAGATGTTGAACCCTACATAATCTGGGCAGGGGTCTAGTGAAGAAAGAGAGGAGGTAGAAAGTTCAGAAAAGGATAAGCCCTGCCTGACAAAATGATGACGCCGTCGCTAGCGTTTGTATTATCGGAAGAAAGAATACCGCATCGAGAGTGAGTGCGATCAGATGGCACCGCAGAAACTCAAGGATCCGGAAAGAGGAAGATGAGTTATAGTTGGATTCCTGGATACAAATTAGGTCACCAGAAAGAGACGAGATAAAGTGTAGTCATTCAGTGCTCCTGGCATGGAGACCTCCAGCATTCCATTGAAGAACCCTGAAGGAGGCAGAGGAGGAAAAGAAAGCAGGAGTTATAGAAAAACAGACAAGAACATGAAGCAGTGGGAGGGTTAAGAGGGAGAAGATACGAAATTGGCGGAAGGGAAGATAACAGGTTTGTGTGCGAGGATGGGAGGAGTGCTTCATTAGCAGAAAGGAACAGATGGGCCAGGGAGCACGGTGGAGGTGTACAAGCTGGAAAAGTGCGAAAAGGTAAACAAAAAGTTGTTAGGTGCAGATCTCCAGAAAAAGCTGCGACGTAGCAAGTAGGGTAGCTTCAGGAGTGAGGCTGATTAGAATTTTGAATTTAGAAGGGAAAAAAGAGAGCACCTTAAATGGACCCATTTGGAGCAGATGCTGCATTTCATTGACCTACCTCTCCAGGTTTTATTTCCAGCGCACACTGAACAAAAAAAGACGGGGCCAAGGTTAGGATAAACGTTGTCGCTCATCAAGAGAAAGAAAAGAATGAGAAGAAGGGCAAGAGAGAGGCAGGAGAACAGAGAAAACAGTTGACTGATTTCAAAGAGGCTGCGTGCTTTCTTTCTGCGGTCGTTCAGAAGGCAGCACAACGAAAAAATAATTTATGTAAAGAAATGCTCTAGGTAATTGGTACTCTTGGGAAGACCAGTAGCCATTTCGACCCAACCAAAACGGAATCGGGGACCGCACCACCACGTTGAGGGGGCATTTTATTGATGCAGAAATTGTACTGTTGCCCAGATGACAAGGCAGACTTCTGTATCTTATGACTTATGTTGCATCAGATATTGATGGGTAAAATCCACAAACATCTTTAAATACAGCTGATGACAACGTGCGATCGATAGCGGCAACTAAAGGCCGAGGTGGCAATTAGATAAATCGTTTGACTTATAGCATTCTTGTCACGAAAGTGACAACAATGATATCATGAAGACTCATATTGGCACTAAATATAATTTTGATATTAAACGTAATCCTAAAATCGCTAAACAAAACGTAAAGTGAAATTATGTATAATTGCAATACCGATATTCTCAATGGGCCAACAGGCAGGGTTCTTTGTACAGATATGATTACAACTGGAGGGTTTGTAATGGCAACACGCAAAAAAAGATAGCAACACAATAACACAATCAAAAAGCGACGGGAAATCCCCATCAAATACTAGACAAAAATTTCCCTTTGCAATTGTTGTGACAGAAATATTTTTTTTGAGCTTAAAGGTGACATAAATGCAGCTAAACCTTTTATCAAAACATTGCTCAAAATTTTCCCATGTTTTTGGGGAGAAATTGTATTTGCTTATATTAAAACAAAGCTGTTAATCCAAAAATTTCTGAAGATAGCTAATACAAGCTTATGAAAAAAGCCAAGCAAAGCATCACTCACTGGACTGTGTGATCTGAAGGGTAAGTAAGCCCACCTTTACTAAAAGTTAACAAAAAGTCAACATATTTATCACAATAAAAGTAACTATCGCCAACAATTTCACTGCAGCTTTCATTTGCATATAACCGGCTATGTTCGCCAATCGCTAATGCTAACATATTTTCGCATGATGTACTGCTCTCGAGTTCGACCAAACTGTCCACGATCTCTTGCTCGTTTTGATCGAGACAACGATTACAAATATAACAATGGTGACGATCATCGCCCTCGATTTGCATCATGACTGTTTTGCTCTCTGAATGCGAAGCTTTCAATTACAAATTGAGCTCTTATAAAATGCGTCCCACCAGATCCTTGTCTCAGCTTGATAAAGTATTTTTCCAAAGGATCAGTCGAAAACTGTCTAAAAATTACATAGTCGATGCCACAACTTAGTAAATATTTAGGCAAATCCACAACAGGTATGTTGAACAAAATTGACAGTGTCTCAAATAAGTTGACAAACTCTTAAGCGACGAATTCCTTTCATTTTCCGAGCCATTTCTCCTTTGTCTAATATAAATTGCAAGCGTAAATCCTTTATTAATCTAATTACAGCTCGTAAAGTGTCAGCATATCTGTCATTTAATCCAGGACTGTTCACATCAATTATTTTCCACAACCCAACAAAAGTTTTAATAAAATCAGCGGTACCAGAAAAGGCATTATGGTCCAATTGTGGATGAGTTCTCAATGCTTTTAAATATGAAGTCACAAACTTGTTACTTTTTATTAAAGCGATAAATCCATCATTGTAATAGGAGCGAATGCTAATGCATACCACACTATTTGGGATGCTACAAACGTCAACGCACGTGGAAAAACTGCTAGAATATTGCGCCAGAGTTATAATCTCAATTTCTGCATTGCTGGCACTCTGACTCCCACTAAGCCCACTTTCAGAACTATAAATTGATGCGAAGTGTTGGACTTCTTCATCGTATGGCATGGTATCTATGATCCAGGCCAGACACAACAAAAGGATGGGAACCGAGGGTTTATCCTTTTACCACCCCAACCTGCTGTTTTGCCTAGATCACATGCTGGCAGTGATGGAGTTGAGCCAGTATCTTGTTTCATCATCCAAAACTGGCAGACCCATTATTCCTCGAGGTGCCCGAGGTATAGGATATGCTAAAATAATGTGGTCTGCAGTTTGTTCACTAGCACCACACTCGCATTTTGCTAAAGAAGCTAGACTCCATTTGTGCATGGACGAACCGAAACATCCATCGCCAGTACGCAAGCCATTGAGTTTGACCCAAGCTGTTCTGGTCAAACTCATTCCCATAGGTCTTATGCTGACTCTAGGAATGTAGACACCGAGCGTTGACATACTCTTGGAGTACTCTGTGTCCCATGTCAAGTTCATCCATAGCGCAGCGCGGATGCTCAACTCAGATAAGTTGTGCAATAATTTCCGCACGGCAGAAGCAAACGTATGTCTATATTTTAGTCTTTCCTTTCTAGCAGTCTGCGGCTCAGTCAGCTTGCCATGCAGGATGTGGCCAGGGCCCAAAGAACTGCAATTAGCCAAGGACAGCGTCGCTCCTTGACGGCGAAGCTCAGCTGGCCGGATTCCTGAGAAAACCGGAAGATTGTCGGTTGGAGTGGGACGTAGGCATTCGGTGACAGAGCGCAAAGCGTAATTAAGAACAGTGTCAATGAGGCGATTATGCGCGATGCGACACCAAGCTGGTGCGCAGTACTCAGCAGTTGAATAGATCAGGGACTAGACAGCTGTGCGCAATATCTTGGCACTAGCGCCCCATTCTGAACCCACAAGTCGTCTTGGCAGCAAAACGCGCGTGGATAGTTTTTTTGCGCAATGTCTCTAGGTGATGACGGTACGTGAGCGCTCTGTCCAGTTTCACACCAAGATAGGTCGGCACAAAGCAAAATGGTAAAGATTTCACCATTGTTCTTAACTTTTAGCTCACGCTTAGTCTCTTGATTGTGGAGATGAAAGGCTGCCGTCACGGTTTTAGCATGGCTGAGCTTTAGCCGCCAAGTTTGGAGATATGCAGAAACTGTAGTCATGTCTTCGCTCAAAGTTCTTTCCAACACCTTCCAATCTTCAGATGAAGAAAGTATCACCAAGTCTTTAGCGTAGGCATACTTCTTGAAGATTATGGAAGGCAGTTCGTATATATATATATGTTGAAAAGAAGAGGAGCCAAGACTGACTCCTGTTGGAGATCATTTTTCAGACGTCGGAGCCTGATTGGGTTGCTGTCACCAGTGGTCAGGGTGAACTTTCTGTTCCGAAAAAGTTCCGTGATCATCCGAATCATGTGCTTGTCCGGCAGAAGTCTCAACAGTAAGCAAAACGACCTGATCTACGGTAGTCTGTTTCTTAGGAAGAAAGGGGTCGACTATTGGTTCGGCACGATTGTAGTTCAGTCGTTCGAGAACCCTGTAACGGACGCAGAGCAGAGAGATGGGACGGTAGCTCTGTGGGTCCTCTACAGGTTTTGCGGGCTTAGGGATCGCGGCTACCAGCGCCCTTCTCCAGATTTCTGAAATTTTGAGTTGGCGCAAGCAGGAAGAAAGGAGGCCAAGTAGCCAGAACTTCAAGCGGGGACTAGCATGGATTAAAACCTCCGGACAAATCGAGTCAGCGCCCAAACCTTTCCTGGTTTTAAGTGGTGGAGGGCAGCAGTAAATTCTCTTGAAAAAATCTCTGGAGATATTTACTGCATCTGGAGCAGTAGCCTTCTAAAGGACAGACAATTCCAACATAACTGATCGAGAAATTTCTCAATTTGCTCCTTTATATTTTCGGTTTTTTACCAGCTGGCTAGCAATAGCATTTGCTGAAACGAGACATTGACGAGAAAATTGTCGTGACCTACCAGTAAGATTATGTAACGTCTCTGCCCCTTGGCCGAATTTCCGGCCAAACATGGTCGGTTTTTATTCCCGAAAGGCCTGAAAAACGACCTTTAACACAAAACAATCGTATTGGTGTTAAATTGTTTAGCGTATATACCCTAAAGGCCCAAAACTTGAATAAAATCGTTTGAATTCCTTATACTTGAAATAATTTTGCAAAAGTGGTTCCTGTATCTGTTCCTAGAGTTGCAAGTTGGCTTTCCATCTAAGCAATTCAATTGGTGTTAGTCAGGAATGTGTTTGTATTTATATTAGTTCAGTGAGGCTACTTTACACTTGTGCTGTTTTTAGTCTGCAGTCAGACTAATAACAAATGGAGGAATAACGAATGCTGAGCGCCAAGCAGGGAAAGCTGTGAATACCATTTTTAAAGTCTTTTGTATGATCCAACCCCGGGAATCGAATCCAAGGTCTACCGCGTGAAAGGCAGACGCTCTAACCACTACACCAAACCGCGGTGCTGTTGTAGGTGAAAATGTACAATAAGGATCATATCTGCACCTGCAAAGGCTATTTCAATGTTATTACACTGATTTTGAAGTTGGTTTGAGAGCTGCAAGCGATTCATAATCCCAAAACGAAAAAAAAAGGAAATGATATTTTTTGAAAATTTTTGGCTGGGAATCTCGGGTCGGAGAGCTTTTAAATGTGGGAATGTCGGGTTCAAAGGGTTAAGCCTGGCATGCAAAGCTGTAGCAGCTCTGCTAGATTCATGCCTTTCAGGGTATTGCAAAAATGTTTGGTAGAAGTTTTTACATTATGCATCGCAACATAGTATACGATTATTTCGTCGGCCACGTGGGATACACTTTTTTGCCGCCGTGTTGATGGCGTTATAGAAGCACTGATATGCCTGACCCATATCAGGTGGCGGAAAAGTCCTGGCAAGTTTGTGAGAATAATGTAGTGGCTCCACTTGGCCTTGCTGAATTTCCATCGCTTTCAGGCTTACTTGGTACGACTAAAAAGCGAGAGTCAATGTTGAGACCTTGGCAACTTTACTAAGGCATATCTGTCAGGTAAACAATTGTCCGAATCGATACTGACGAATGCAAAATTTGGGTTGGTACTAGTACTCCAGCGGCAGAGTGGAAGCTGGCAGCATCCTTTGGGTTATGAAGTAGGGCATAATTGTTGGTATATGCCCAGCCAACCAGGCATTCTCCATCTGCACTGTAGGGATCATAACTCAATCAATATGCTGGCAATTAAAGTCACCAGCATAGAAACAGGGATGTAGGAATACTGGGAGATCGGATACTTGCAAACAATTCGGTGGTGGTTTGTAAACGTTGACTATCTTATGTACATCAACGTCGATGCACAACCACTCAGTCTCCGATGTAGGTGAAGATCGGTCGAAAAGGGTCCACTCAGTCGTTTGTGGACAAACGTAGCATGACCATGTTTTCTGCTTAAGGAGAATCCAGCTAGTTAGTAGTCCGGTAGAACTAATCTCTATGCAGAAGTGCAGTGGGTCTTCTGGAGTAGGATGACGAGTGCCTCACGCTATGCAGCAAGATGGTAAAGAGCGCTCATCTTGCTTGCGTGAAGCCTTCGATGTACAGCTGAAAGATGGCAGGTATTCGGAACTACTTGACAATGCGTTTTGATGCATCGCCCCATCCTGAGAAGGGCGTTCGCAACTTACAAGACTTTGCCAGAACATCGACAATAGTAAATGCCCTATCGTTTGGGAAGATTTAGTTTCGGTTTGTCATATGAATTTAGAGGACAGGCGTACTCACGGACCGGGCAACGAGAAAGCATCTGCCGTCCAGTCCATTCCGTTCTAACTCCCACCAAAACCACTCTCCGAACTACAGATCGATACAAAGTGTTGAACTTGACTATGGTGAATTACGATGCTTGGGACTAAGTAAGTGATTGTAATGTCAGTGATGTGCTTTCATTCAAGGATCACATGTTCATAAGTTTCGCAGTCTAAAGTAACATCAATAAAAGTACGCAAAATTTAAGAACCTTTTGTGCATTTGTCTGGACCAATGCCCGATTGAACTCGATTTAGGTTTAAAGATGTGGTCCAAATGCCAAATGTTTATCTTCAAGAGTGAATATTGAAGAATTGGCATTAACTGTTCAAACAGCAATAATCAATTCCTATGAACTTGTCCTTGGAAAACAACATGACGTACGGTTGACAATCCGTAATGGAATTCAAAATTGACGAGACTTCAAAAAGATACTCTTTGAGCCAGTGGCCTATAGAAGAGGTTCCTATGCGCCCCCTTCCTCTAAGTAAAACGCAAAAGTGATGTCATTTTCAGCCGTTATACTGGTAACGGTATTCATATAAGTCTGCTAGTATAGCCCTGAGAATATTGATCTCTAATAAAAAAAGGTCTTCACCGAAATTTGCAAAAAGGCATTTTTGTATCCCATTTTAAGCGAATTTCTACGTACGCCCCTGTTTCGAGCTAATCGCATTGTCATCAGCCCAAAAATAAACAAGCTTGGGGAACCAAAAAACAAGCCCAATCATTTTTTCAAAAAAACATCAACAAAAGTTGATGATTTTGTCATAATACTTTTTGTCATAATAAAACATTGCGAGTAAGTTCAGTATTAACCCTTTGAATGCGGGAAGCGACTAAAGTCGCTCTATATAATATTCGCTTGAGTGTGGGAAGCGACTTTAGTCCACATGCGTAGAAAAACATTTAAAACCTCAAATTTTTTCAAAGTGAGTTACAAGATCAGTTTACTAAAAAATGGATTTGTGACTTTATTTCTTATCTGATTTTCATACAATTTTCAAAAGATCATGATTAATTCCTCACGCATTGGAAGATGTACAATTTGTGCTCTAATTCTTGGATTTTCATACCCAAAAACGGTTAAAAAGACCAAGAAACCAATTGCAGACGAAAAAAATTGTAAAATTTTCAGCAGACAAGTGCAAGAACCAAATACCTTGAATTCAAATCAAGATATCTGGTTTACCACAAAACCAAACCCTTTATCATTGACACAGTCTGAAAACTACTCTTTTGGGGCATCATTTGACAAAATTTCAAGCAGTAATATTAAAATTTAGCTATTACAATTTTCAAATTTTTTAGGTGTCTCAAACCCCCCCCCAAACAAATTTGTACAGTAAGTAAAAAAAGTAGATTTAGTGCATAAAAAATATGATATGCTGCTAAATACAGGTCTCATTTGAAAGCTTAGAAAATTTGATTTTTAGCAATATATAACTTTATATAGTTTAGGCTAAGCAATATATCATATTTAGTGTTCAAAAATGGGTACTGAACATCATGTCAGTTCAAAACCCCCCAAAATTTTTTGACATACCTTCACTAAATTATAATTTTTAGAAAAACTACACCCTTTAAAAAGATAAAATAAATTGCAAATATTTCATCACTAAAGTTGTCATTTTGTATCAAGTTTCCAAGAAAACAGAAACTGAAATACAAGTTTAAAAGCTAGCAGAATTTTGGGTTTTCTAAATCAAAGTTTGCTGTATTCCCCTTGTTTCTCAACACATGGGAAGAGTGTAAAAAAGCTGCTGTTTCATTGTTATTGACAGCATATTCTATTTAAGCTTGATATTTTCTAAATTTTGAAGAAACTCCCTGTTCAAAAATACTTAATTTTACATGGTTTAGGCCAACCTCTATCAGATAATAACTGATCATATTTTAGATACTACATTTGACTAAGAAAATTTGGTACCGGTCAGTACCGGTAAACAAAAAGGTCATGGTCCTCAGAAAGTAGCAAACTGTAGAAAACCTAGGCTTTTTGGTAAGCTTTGACTGATGCACCTTGAAAGCTTATGTCCTTAGCATCATCTAGCGACCATTTCTAAAGAAATTGGTAGAAAAATATAATCTGTTGTGATCTTTGAAGTAAGGGTACTTTAACTTCGAAGACAACTCAGCACCTGTTTGGGCGGGGGGCTAATTTGCATATTCATATTCATTTTTATTCAGGTTGTATGTTTTTCAGATGTATGGACAAGAAGTGTTTAAATTTGTGTTTTTGGTTATTTTCAAAGTTGCTGCTTACGTTTTTTTTGCTGAGTTTTTTCATGATTACACAAAAATAGGTTTAAGTTTAAAATATTCTTGCATGTATTTTTTACATATTTCACATAATTTTGCAGTTATGCTATCCGTTTTTTTTTTGTTCTAGACAATGTAGCAAAAAAAAATACTGTTTGAAGAGTACATTGAGTATCATTTTGCAGTATTTGCACAAAAATCAGTTTTTTCATAATATTGCCATTTCCACAGAAACAACGAAAAAAGAGTCTCCCGCAGGCAAAGGGTTAAATGTATATGGTGAATACACTAGGTCACCAGAAGATATCATAAACTGTCTAATAGACTTTGCATCCCTTAAAAGTCGAGAGATAGACTTAAAAAGATATCGTGGAATTTATGAGTCAATTGTATCACCGTTTGAAAATAAGGTGATTACCACTATTTGTTTTTCAATCTAATTCCAGTGGATATCAAAGAATTTCAGCCCTATAAACACCAGTACCAAATTGTGTCTACCCCGTTGGTGCTACAAAAGTGGTGAAGCTTTATCAGAAAGTTTTACAGTGGCCTTTGCTTAAGGTTCAAATATGAATTAAAGGCTTGGAAATGAGGCACTGGCATATTTCTTCCTAAATTAGGGAAAGAAGATTATTATGAAGTTAGATCTTTACGGATGATTACTTTAGTTTCTTTTCAATTAAAATAGTTTAAAAGACTAATTCTGTATCATTTAAGCAAAGATACAATATTGCAGACAAAACTCTGTTTTTCTCTGTATGGTTTTCGTGAAGGCGTTTTAATAGAAACCGCGCGGCAAGTATTTGCACCGCCAATAGAAAGTTGCTCGGCAAAAAAGAAATTGGCATTAGGCATCTTTTTAAATATTGTATGTGCTTTCGACAATAATACTTTTCCTAGTATCACTGCGGCAGTGCGGGGTCTCATTGTTTTCCTAGTTAATGTCCGTTGAATTTAGAACGAGGTGAGGCATTGCACGGTCCGGCAAGAGCCAGCAATGAAACTGTGGTAAGGAAATTATTAACCCTAGAAAAACCATATATTTTTTATAGCTTACCAGCCGAGTCCATTAGACCCGTGTTGAATATACTGCACTGAAACGCAGGACTTCAGCCTGTTATAGGGAAATTTAGAGATCGTGACGTTGTTAATTTCAATAAAGAACAAAACACAATCACTAGCATTTAACTGATTGACAAATAGAGAACTCAACTTGCACATTTATCAAGTGGAAAGCATAACAATGCAACATAAAAGCGTTGGTTTACAATTTTCGGCACTGATAGCAAACGACAGCAGAATGTTCTGTTTACATATTTTTGCAGCATTGTATACACAATTTTTTTGTTTTTCTGTCTTTATTACTTGGATAGAGTTAACATCGTTTCTTTGGGGGATAACCAGATGGCATGTCTTTGTTATCACCCAATTAAAATGCAACGGTGCTGCTAGGTTGCTAATTTCTATAACCTGCCAACTGTATCCCCAACTGAATTAACGAGCTCCTGCGCCTCGGCTATCCCTGCTTCCAAAGGCACCCTGTTTAAAAGAAAAGTACACTATAAGTGCATTTTAAGCATTAACGTTCATCATGTTGTAAAATATTGCCATTAGTCACCGGCTTGTTATTTGCTTCGTGCTCTAGCCACGAACCAACTGGTCCATGGTATCGACCCTGCCTTTCGTACTGTTATAGTACATAATCATCTCTGGCTCCTTTTTGCTTCCTACTTCTTCTCCTTTACTCAAGTGCATTGTACTCATAAGCGTGACCACTTTTCCTTTTTGGGGGGCTCTACGACACAGTCATGGCTTCTAACTGGAAGCGGTAGAGTGTTGTCTTTGCCTCTCTTCTCTTTGCTGTAACAAATGCTAGGAAAAGCTCTTTCCTACTTTTTTCGAATTGCTCCAATAAGTGTCAGCCGGTCCTTCAGTAGCTTCCTACCAAGCTCAAGCCTGATAAAGAAGTTGTCACACGTTATGTTTCTTCCTGTCTTCTTGAAAGGTTCTGCAAGATGCATTACAACCTTTCAGCCAAGGTTATTGTTTCGAGGTTGTCGTGGTTCTTTTCCTATGCAAATTCCATCTTCAGAACCTAACTTGTAGCACTGTGGCACACAGTCCATATTTTTATACCATATTTGCCGGGTTTAGAATGTATGTATTGGCAAAACGGATATCGACCATGAAAAGCTAGAAGCTTTTGATCCGCGTTCAGATTAGAGTCTGGAACAAACGCATCAAGAAGTGGGTCATTCTACATTTCAAATACCGTTCGAATTGGTTGAAGTTTGCCAGGTGATCTCCTTGCGCGCCGGGCTTCTGCATCACTAAACCTCACAATTCTGACTATTTCCTGGAACCGAGAACGGCTCATTATTTAGTTGAAGATCGGCCTAACATTCGTTTAAGACCCGAACTTCGAAATATTTTCGTGGTTGGATTAGTAAACCCTTATTAGGAGAAGAACACCAATCAATTTTTTTCAGCTCAGTGGCTGTCATGTCTTTCCATCTGCATGGTAAAGTTTACATTTCTTTTTTGTTCATCCACTTGCAGATTTCTTCTAGAAAATTCGTTCAAAAAAATAAAAAAAAACGGTCAGAAGCAGATGAATCTATTTCTGGAAACATGCCTTGGTGGTCCATTGCTTTCACCAACCACATTCCTGGCACCGGTTCTAACTTGGCTGGAGGTAAGAGGTGCTATTGATCAACTTTCTTATCATCACTTGATTTCAGAGTAAATTCATCAGCAGGAAGACCTCCGATATTTTCGACATCCAACATTAGAGCTGCTGTCATAATCACTTTCTGGATCGAAGTATCATGTCGGCTGCACCATCATCAACTAAAGAAATGAAAGATTGATTGCTTCTTCCGCTTTTGTTTTGATCTTCAAATATCGCTCTTATTTCCTCATCTCTCAAACATGTTCTTTCCATCTGAGAAAATTTCTACAACTCAACTATGTTTGCTTATCAGAAAACACTCTGCAAAACAGCTAGTAAAGAAGGTAAATTTTTAAAGTTCTGTTTGTACGACCTTCAAACACAACAAAATAACAGGAATTCGCTTCAAAGCAAAAAAGTTTGAGTGCCGAGTTGACCTATTCAGAACCCAGCTGGAGAGATACGTTGGCTGTAATCCAAGTAACACTATTACAAAACATCCAGGCCAGACATAAATAACGCAAGTAACGGTTTCTGTCAAAACATGACGTTGGCGACAGAACTAGTTGTAAACTAATTATAAACATGATAAAAAATGGTACATGGGTCCACTGGACCCGGCTGGTATCAGATGTTGAAATACGTCTTTGCTTCAAAAATGCAAAACCCGCAACATCAAGATTAATATCAAAACAAACCTTGTTGGTAGGTAGGAAGTCACTAAAGCTCAGCATACCACATCGCACCGGCAAAAATATGAGCAAATTTAAAGTTAGTAATCGGGTTTAAATGATCAATCTGGTCTTTCTAAAGTTAAACGGTTATTCTTAGGGAAGAACCTCATCTCCTTTTTCTTGGATCGTTGTGGTAATTTCTTCGTTAATACAACTTTTCGATAAAGATATAATTATTCAAGCCTATGCCTTTGATTTATTCGCGTCAATCAAGAGTAATTATTTGTTTTGGTTCGGAGACAGAGCACAAAAAGCTGTAAACTCAGTTGCTAACTGGGCTGAGAAGCAAGAGCTTTAGTTAACCCTTACTAGAATAACTGAAACTACCTACGCTGAAGTATTTCTATTTACATTTTGTAAACAATCTCACAACAAAACATTTCCTTTTGTATATGGTGCGATTATTGTCAAGAAATTGAATATTCCAACAAAAAGCTACACTAAACAAATATTGACAAAAATAATCCGTTCAAAGCTGAGACACAATGTCCACACTTGCAGGTTTTAACCGGATGCCTATGTCTTGGGCATACCCCTCTACCACAGTCATCGCACCGTGAGCGTGTAAGTTTTCTGCACTCCATACATCTCATTATGCGGCTTGTTTTGACAGTATTTGGTGGTTCAGCCAGAACACTAGGTGCAAGAATTCCCTCTAGAACACCAGCGCTTCTTACACTGTGTTTTTGATTAAAAAGACTCAGACGTATTCCTACAGCAAGTTTTGCCAAGTCAAAAGTCAGTTTTTTCAAAAACGCTTTTTTCGATAGCTTGTATTCTCCAACTTTTCTCAATAAAATGTACGCATTGTTTACTGCAGCATCAATAATATTGTAAAAAAAAGAAGTGGCCATTTAACTGTTTTTTGTTTTGGGAAAGAAAATGCTTTCAAATTTTTATCAAACATGTCCACTCCTTTTTTTCTTTTGTTATAGTCCAGGATCATTACTGGTTTTTTTATTAATAGCTACCAAATTATCTGCATGACAAGATCTAAGTAACATGATGAGATTTTTGTTTTTCTTTGCTTGGTAAGCAACCAGGCATATGCTATTCACATGATTGAATAAAAACTTGCTAGAATAAATTTCCTTTTTTCTGTTCAATGACTCAAGCACTTCTCGACGATGCTTTCTTGCGGTTCCCAATAACGTCAGATTTTTCTGGAGGAGCAGTTTGGTAAAGTTGTAACTTGTAAAAAAGTTGTCTGTGCACACATCCCTGCCCGTTTCAAAATAGGGTTCTAGCAATCGCATTACAATATCCTGTGCTAAATTGCGATGAACTTGACCACCTTCTTTGCCACTGTATGGAATGCCATTGATTGTATATCAAGAACTGGACTCACAGGCCCAAAACAATTTTAGTCCATATTTTCGTGGTTTTGATAAAATATGGGTTCTGCCTAGAATTCTACCACGATACCTCACCAGTTGCTAATCCACTGTTATGCAGTCATCTGGAATACATGCACGCGTCAAATTGATAAGAAAAATGTCCCAAATTTCTGCTATAGCAGCAAATTTATTGTGAATTTTCTTTCTTCCCGAGTATGCCAATTGTCAAACTGGAGGCACCTAAGGAGGAATTTGAAACGGATTAGGGACATGACAGCTTGGTAAAACGGTTTGCTATCTTCCGGTTGCCATAAGTTATCAAGCTCCGTAAGGTTGTCTCTGTCGCTTCCGGCTCGTAAAATTATTGCTAATTCTGCTTTCAACTCATCCATGGAGAATGTTTTGAAGGGCTGCAGTCTACTTAGAGTTCTGCGTATCTCCCTTGCTTTCCTGTTTGTATGCATCAAAACAGTTCGTAGAATGTCTTCGCTCAGAAACAGTTCAAAACTTTCTATTTCACTCCGAGGATTAGCGATGACTTTAGAAGACTGGGTTAGTATATTTTGCATTCGTTGTCTAGCTGGAATTAGACGTGTGGAGTATTTAATTCCTTTTCGACTGAGAACACATTCTTCATCTTCATGGTCGGTATCACTGTCATCAGCATTCACCCTCATCCACCTCGTCTTCCTCATCTGTAGCATTCTCTTCAAATATTTCTACATTACCTTCATTGTCAACGACAGATGCTGTTTCCTCCTCTTCTTCGCTTATTTGCATACCTTCTTTGTCTGTACGATTGCTATTGTTACTACACAGATTGTCTTCAGCGTCACTATCATCATTGTAAAGCTTGTCTTCTGTAATGCCAAGTTGCAAGAAAGAACTTCTGAAAGTCATTCGTCTACTCATATTTATCGAATTGAAATTATGAGCTTACAAAAGAAAATGTGTTGCACAAGCGTTGCACCTGTTTATCCTACAGTTTTTATACCGAGCTGCATAAGCAACAGAGTGTAGTGCACTGAAAGAAACTACTGTGGCCATTGTAATTACACTCATTGCTATATGTAGGAAATAAGACTTAATAATGTTCAACTACGCCTAGAAATCACCCAGAGCACTTAATGTACCAGTGCAGGCACGTAGCTTGTGCAGTGCTCCAAATATATTTTACTCGTTGCCGTACTCCTAACCGTAACCCAAAATCTAAAGCCACTGTATGAAGTGTATCCTAATTTTAGCCCTAAACCTAATTTAAATTCAAACTCTTACCAATGCAACCTGGATATACATTGAACAGTTGAAAAGGCCTTCACTGGCCAATTAGCATTGATAGTTTTCCTGCTTCTGTAAAATATTCAATCCTAATCAACTTTTTTATGAAGCAAACCTTCTATAGCCCTACTTTACACTGATGCAACTTACATGCCGTTCTTGGTTTGCCAATATATTTGGAATTTAGGCAATCCAATTTGACCTAGTTCACAGGACGCTGAATGCAGCTGACAAAGAGATAAAAGCCGGTTCGCAGGCTTCTTTGTTTTGTAATCTCATTTCTTTTTTGTGTTGTATTGTCTGTATTGGTAGAGCAACAAGGCATCAGCTAATCATGTTTATAAACTAGGGAAATGCATCAAAAAAGGTTGTTTACAAAATGTAAACAGAAATACGTCAACGCAACTTTTTTAGATAAAAGTAAAACTTGCAATCGAAATTAAGTTTCTTTCAAACTCAACAATTTAGCCCCAATATCCTTCATCATAGTTTCCTGGGGAATTTCAAGATTACGCATGATGAAAGTTATATTACGACAAATTCCTTGTGTTTACAAAATGTATGCAGTTATACTGATAAGAGTTAAGCAACAACAAAACCAAAACTGCACTGTCTACTCACAAAAGAAAATCTTTTCCAGGAATTTTGCGTATATACGGTGTGCAACTAATTATCTCACACTCTAGACAGTGACCTAACTTGGAAATTACTTGAAAAGGTATTTGCCGCAAAGTGACTACAATACTAATCCAATTCACACAACTTTTGGCAAATTATGCTGAGTTAAACCACTTATCATGTAATGAATTTACACAGCAAATGGTACGTACGATTATGACATCCGCTTGTGTTTGCTGGGTGAGAGAAATAAAGAAACAATATGTAAAGAAAAACTTGTAAGCGTTCAGTGACTTGCATGCCAAAAGATCTTTTTCTGCAATTTTTAAGCACTCCACCCAGTGCCCTGGAAATTTAATTGAATATCACCCCAAGTGATATATTTATACTGCCTGAAGCAGAAACTGCTAAATTGCCCAGCACACACGTGGTAGCCTACTGGTTGCGACATGCAATGCTTCGGGCAGACAGTAGGGAACAAAGCAATAGCCAGCTTGTCCTGTGCCTTCAGCTTTATATATGGGAATGGCATTTCATTGCATTTGAATACTGAAACACGATCGAAAATTTGCCTATGAAAAATTTCTGCGCTGTACCCATTTTGTTGATGCCCTAAGCACATGCTTATTTTGCTTTAAGGTTAATCCAGCTCTGAAATACGGTCACCACTGCCTAGTAAATTATAACAATAACAACAAGAATAGTAATAATTCCAAAATGCTAGAATAGATTTTATGACTTACCAACGCATACTGGTACCTAACTTTTTTCTTTACAAACTTCTATAAATCGAGAAGGTTTTACAAAAAGATAAATAATTCTACTTTTTACACTGTTTCCTACTCAGAGAAATTCTTATCGTCTTGTGACAGTTATGAATAAACTGCCAACCAACCTGCCGCTTGCCAGCTGTCTTTCAAGTTCGTCGTCATAAACGAGAATAAATTTATTTGACACTCACAATCTACACCAGAGACCATAGAGAATACGCTTTATCACAAGCAGAGAGGCAGATTCAAAGCCGGTGTGCTCCAGTGACTCACCACACCTTTGCAACTCCTCGCAAAAGCACTGCCGGTATGAGAATGAATCACGTGTTCACAATCTTTACACAGACATAGACCGAATAAAAACGGCAATCGTTACAGCAACAATGCATTAAGAGCGTAAATACAATTCTTTTTTTTCTCGCTCAATTAAATTCACCGAAGCTGTTCATTCACATAAAGTCAACAATCTCCTTGGTCAATTTACGCTTCTAGAGTAGTCATTATCATCAACTCACAATGAACCCAGCAAAATGGCGACCACTGTACTAGGAACTACAACGTTCGATGAACATACCAAACTTGAATGGCCAATTAATTTCGCTTCCATACACAACACCTAAGAGTATATTTTCTTAAAATAGATTACATTTTATGCAATATTGTATAAAAAACGTCATGACAAAAATATGCTTTCATAAAAAGTATGTAACCTAATACAATATCACGTAACATTGTAAACACAAAAACCGATTCATTAGGTTATATAAATTACAAACAATTTTCTGCAATATTACACAAAATTATCACTACAACAAACAAAATATATTACTTAATAAAATATATATGATTTAGGGGCAATATTACGAAAAACTGCTAATACAAAGAAACTCAATTGTGTACTTGTACAAATAATGCATGTTGTAAAGTTTTACGTAAGTAATTAGAAATTTTTATGATATTTCACACCATTTTCATGGTGAGGTAATAGCACTCACAAAAAACATTAAATTCTGACAAGTGCATATAATCTTATTGATTACACACATAAAAACAGCTGAGCAAGCCGACTACAAACGAAGTTGATACTTTGACCTCATACTATGCAAGTTCATTGTAGTGGATTAGTATCCCACAGCAATCAGCCAATGGTGATGTTTTATTATGACTAAACTTAATAATGTTATTATGTAATCACTCGTATTCTTTCATAAACAGTTACCTCTTATCGTACAGCTGCGTTATTTTAATTTGGCTAAAAATCGCAACTAAAAACAAAGCGAATATGCAAAGCGAACCACTACTTAAATAACGTATTTTTGTCTTTAGTGTGTTGACAAAAGCTGTGCTTTTGCAAAAGGAACTTTTATTTCATGCACACTCAAGTAAATATAATCCAAAAGTCGGCAACGTAACTTTATGTGCTGACTCGCAATTGTGAGATTGTGAGTTCGATGCTCACGTGCTCTTTGCGTTCTGTGTCTTTTGAAAAAATGCCACACGGGTACTTCCTTTGTTTGGTTTTGTACTAAAGAAAGAGACCCTCTATCCCAGTAGTAGGCTCCTGACAGTCACAAAACCTAAACAAAACTTGTTTAAACTAAACAAAAGTTGTGTTTCATTCATTGCTTGGGTTCGCGAACGTCTATCAAGTGGGTTGTCCACGTCTATTACAGGCTTAGTGGTGGATGACAAAACAAATTCGTATTACACAGATTCGGCTACAGAAACTACAAGGAAATGCTGTGGCAAGCAATGGTGAAGTTGCAGCACAATTTTCCTTTCTGACGCTTCTTATTAAATGTGGTTCTACTGGCTACTTTAAAGGAGAAGACAGACTGCATCCAATGACAATGTTCTCGATCAGAAGTTCTGGAGTTTTGAGAAATTTTGAGTTACCTCCGAGACGCCATTACTACCAGGCCTATTCTTACACGGGGTAGTTGTTTCTGTCAAAACCCAATCAATGGCTCAAATTGTTATAGTGCTTCCAAGAAAGATTCTTATACTAAAAACTGAGGAAGGACAGACTAACATAAAATCTACGACTCAAGAATTTTGTTGATTTTGGCGCAGCTTGCTTGACCAGGCTAGAAAAACTCTGACTGGAAAGAATCGAAATGACAATGTGCATACTATGAGCCAGAGTAATACCCACAATGCACAGGCCCATCGAGTAGCTTCATGTCTTGTCCAAGTCTCGTAGTAACTCGAAAAATGCGGAAACGGCAAGTGAAAGATATCACAGAATGCCGTGAGTTTCAATTCTGCTTGCAGATAGTTCAGGTGCAACAAATAGGTTGTTTGATTGTTGACTTGGAGATAGCAGTATCAGTCTGTAGCAACCTTTTTCAGAAATTGCACTGCGCTTTCATCACAGAGAGGGGCAAAGAAAAGGAGGCCCAAACAAAACTCGTTTCGACACAATCTGGATGACTAGTCACTGTCAAAGGACATTTTTAAGCCGTAGTCAATGGGTTAAAAACAAGAAAAGCGTCTTTACACTTGAATTATCAGCTGTAACTGTTCCACATAAATACAATACAAAAACACCAGTGGTATTGGTAGCACAATAGAACATTTCCCTACAATGGTAGGATGATTGAGAATATCTCATGCTTACTTAGCATTGAAGAACGACGCAAAAGAAAATTCAAATTTACATGATTAACACAATCAAAATCAAGTTAAGGAAAGCGATAGTTTATTTTTAACGAATCACAAATGCAAATTCAAGGTTGGTAACCTCACCACCATAATGACGGACTGTTGCTTGTGTGTGCCGTAGGTGGCTTCTTTGGACATACAGGATAAGCAGTTTCATTTTTTTAATGCAGTGAGACACACGAGAGTTAGAAATGTGATTGGTTAAAATGTTGTAGTAAGAAACTTGCTTTCAGTTTCCTCGTTCTACAATTTTTTGATGTAAACTAAAGTTACTATACGTCAACATTTCTCTGACACCTCAGAGATTTTAGCGATAAAATAAACGTCTGGAAAAATGTTGAAAGATGCTCAAAAATTAGAGATTGACCTCTACCAAGTGAGATTGATCTCTGCGAATTAGTCTTTACTAGCAGATTTACCCGTCCTTGATCGGGTAAAATGGCAGATTTACCCGTCGTTGATCGGGTAAAATGTAAAGACTGATTAAATTTTTACATTGAATAACCATATTTAAATGTGTTTTCATGATTTTTATTTCATCGTACAACAGTACAAATAGGCCTCTAGTAGAGCCCCATAGGCTCGTATCCCCCCATAGACGATTCTGATTGAAATCAAAATACCGTACTTGGCAGATTTACCCGTCGTTGATCGGGTAAAATGTAAAGACTGATTAAATTTTTACATTGAATAACCATATTTAAATGTGTTTTCATGATTTTTATTTCATCGTACAACAGTACAAATAGGCCTCTAGTAGAGCCCCATAGGCTCGTATCCCCCCATAGACGATTCTGATTGAAATCAAAATACCGTACTTGGCAGATTTACCCGTCGTTGATCGGGTAAAATGTAAAGACTGATTAAATTTTTACATTGAATAACCATATTTAAATGTGTTTTCATGATTTTTATTTCATCGTACAACAGTACAAATAGGCCTCTAGTAGAGCCCCATAGGCTCGTAGCCCCCCCCATAGACGATTCTGATTGAAATCAAAATACCGTACTTGGCTTCCCTGGAAAAAGTTATCTTTACCCGATCAACGACGGGTAAATCTGCTAGTGATTTCTTAAAGTACAGTCTTGCTCATGACCATCAAATTTGGATTTTTATTTGTCACAAATTTTTTCTGTTTGTGGTACCTAACAAAAACTTTGAACAACTCTAGTATTTTAATATAGGTTGAATAAATATAGGCTCGTAGCCCCCCATAGACGATTCTGATCGAAATCAAAATACCGTACTTGGCTTCCCTGGAAAAAGTTATATAAGATTCATATGTTTGTTTGTATGTAAATGTCTTCAGCTTTATTTCTATAGCGGACAGACAGACACACATTGAGTTTTATATATATAGATGAATATTTTGAGACGATATAAGCCTCCGCTTTGAAAAAATTGATCTCTTAAAGAAAAACAAGGTCTTCATTTTCGAGACCAATTGGGAGCATAAACGTGACCGACATAAATATTTCATGGATTGTTGATCATAAGATACGGCAAACCAATTCCAACGACAAGCTGTCAGAGCATTTAGTTTGGCAATAAAACAAAAGTGTTTATACCATATAAGTTGTGATAAAAACACTGCGATTTGCAAAGGGAACTTTTTGTTTTTCTTCGAAAACTAATTCAAGCGCAAAAGGCTCTATTTATCGAAGCATTAATTCTCATGGCACACGATAATCAAGTAAAATTTATTCCAATGAGTTGGACCTAATAAATCAGCGGTTCTCGAGCTGGGCGCCGCGAGATTTTGCCACGGGCGCCTCGAAAGCATGCGAAGGTTTTTGTATTTGTCGCTGTTAATTCCGTTTTGCACCACGAAATTTAAAAATGGAAAATACTGTCTTGAAAAGTCTGTCTTGCTCGTAAACAGATTACGTAGTCACACGTCACAATGTAATACATTGTGCAACAATTGCCCGGTTAATTTTATTTTCCTGTGTGAAGTAAAATTCGACAAAAATTTTTGTCCATTTTTGAGGAGATAATGAAGGAAGATGGCGCTTTTCTGCGTATTCTCTTTGATTATGTTAAAGTTTTAATTATATTCTATTCTCTGTTCTTGCCCGGATGTTAGTGTGAATCATGAGAAATCTCTCATTGGTCGTTTACAATCGTATAAGCATTGCATGACCTGATTAAGTGTAACATGTCCCTGTTCGATATAAATTAAGCGAGCACATTTTTTGTTTTTCTTACGTTTTCTTTTCCACCAAGAATTTGTCGAATCAGCTCTCATGCTGCTAAGATTCCAAAAATAAAGAAGGGTCGCAGAAAGCAAAGGCGTTGAGCATCCACAATGTGTTATTTGTTGCAAAGTTTTAGCTGCGGAATGTATGCTACCTAGTAAACTAAAACGCCACTTAACAGCAAACCACAACAATTTATCAAGAAAACCACGCAAATTTTTCGCTCGTAAGTTATCAGAAATAAATGAGCAGTCGGGCTTATTTTTTATTTTTTGCACACATCTGCCAAGGCACAGCTTTTTAAGTCTTTTAAAGTTGCGTACAAAATTGCGAAATGTAAAAACTCGCGTACTATTGCGAAAGAACTTGTGCTTACTGCTGCTCTTGACTCAGTCTCGACAATGATTGGAGAATAAGTTGCTCAAAAACTAAAAGCTGTTCCACTCTCAAGCAAGATCGTTTGCAGAAGGATCGATAAAATTTCGAATGATTTTCGTGATAAGCTGGTAGCAAAAATGCGTGATAATGCGTTCAGCTTACAGTTAGATGAGGCAACAACTAGTTCCAGTGATAAAGATGCTTATTTGATTTGTTACGTACGCTTTATTGATAACGACAACAACATTGTTGAAGATTTGCTCTTTTGTAAGCCCATTTTAACAAATTGCAGAGCACATGAATTGTTTGCAATACAGAACAACTTTTTTCTGGAAAATAATCTGGAGTGGAAATACTGCGTTGGTTAATGCACTGATGGAGCCTGAGCTATGTCTGGTCGTTTTGGCGGGCTGCGAACGATAGTGCAGGGCGTTGCCGTCAACGCAAAATAAACCCACTGCTTAATAGATATGGAGGCGCTGGCTTCGCAAGTGCTCAGTGGTGACCTTAATGGAGTGCTTGAAGTTGTTGTCAAAATTGTGAACTACATTAAAGCAAGGCCGCTTAAAGCTCTGCTTTTCCAACATCTTTGCGATGAATTAGGAGCAGAATGCAACAATTTATTGTTTTATTGTAATGCACGGTGGCTTTCCAAAGGCAAAGTTCTTTTACGTGTGTACCAATTGAGAAACAAAATCTTCATATTTTTAAAAAAAGAGAACAATGCACTTGCTACTACCTTTGAGGATGAAGTTTTCCCGACTCAGTTGGCGTATCTCTGTGATATTTTTTGCATAATTAAATCAATTAAAAATCTTATTTCAAGGAAAAGATACTCATCTTCTCTAACTCCATGACAAAATTACAGCCTTTAAAAGAAAACTGCAGTTGTGAAAAACTGATCTGTCGACAAATAACGAGCAATGTGATAGTTTTCCACTTTTAAAATCCCATTTATACTCGCAATCTGGCAATCTCTCCTGCAAAATACCGATGAGTGTGATACGAAGACTGTGATGTATTGCATTTGGATGCTCTATCTCGCATTTTGAGAAACATTTTTCTGAAGACATGGAGAAGTACAATTGAATAAGACTTCCTTTTGTTGATAATGCAAATGCCCCTCAGGGGTTTACATCTATGGCAGCTAAACAATTTATAGATCTTAGTTCTGATCTCACTTTAAAAAGCATATGCAATCCTAATTCACTCCTTTCATTTTGGGCTAAAGCTCAAGCTGAATTTCCACTTGTGGGCAGTAAAGCTCTCTGTCTTCTTGTGCCGTTTGCAACGTCATACTTGTGTGAAGCCGGTTTTCCTGCGGTAGCTATAATCAAGTCAAGTGCCGCAATAAGATTGACATTGAACGCAAGATGCATGTTGCAATATCAAACATTGCACCATGCTTTGATAAAATGTGCATAGAGCAACAAGCCCACTGCTCACATTAAATGTTTTTAGTATTATGCATTTTGAACAATAAACATGATTTAAATACAATTTTTTGGTAAAACTTGAAATTTGAAAATTGTGGCTTCATTACGGCGCCGCGAGTATAGAGAAATTTTCAAAGAGGGCCGTCAACAAAAAAGTTTGGGAACCCTTGTAATAAATAATTGCAACTTAGCCAGACATCTTGCTATATCTTTCATCAGTAAAACATAAATTTCAAAAAAAATTTCTAAAAATATTGTTGTTTCAAATATTTTTGGCCTGACTTAAGACTAGGTGTTAAAGTTCAACAATTTCTAAAAATATTGTTGTTTCAAATATTTTTGGCGGGACTTAAGATTAATGATGTTAAAGTCCAACAATTTCTAAAAATATCGTTGTTTCAAATATTTTTGGCAGCACTTAAGATTAATGATGATAAAGTCTACATTATCATTTAATTTCAAAATTTCAAAGTGGAAAAAACTCTCAGTATTGAAAGTTGAGCTTTCTTCCAGCGCTTTTAGACTTCATAAAAAGCATTAAAATATTATTTACATTTGGTTTTGAGTGATCGTGTAACACAAAGGAGTAGCGATAGACACCTTGGCTTCATAAATGATTAGGCTGTAACATAAATATAAATTACGACGCAATCCGATAAGTAAAAACAAATCTATACCAAGAACTCGAAATACGATTCACAGATCTCTTGCGAGGTGCTGAGCAATTGAGTAATGAGGAAAATGAAACACGGAACCAATTTTACTTAAACAGGTTAACGCCTTTGCGCAAAAAAGCTGTTGCACATGAATATGGTATAAAACTGCAGGCTATTATCAGTGGAGATGCAAAAAGCAGCCAACATTATCTAATCCTACAGAGTAGTGAGGCGCAAAAAATAATTATAGAATATTTGATTGTTTGGTATAAATGATCGGTAACTGTGCAATGATAATTACAATTAATCGAATGCAAATCTGAATGAAAACATTTCGAGCCATTGAGGAACAATCTGCGACGTCATTGAAATCCGAAGTGGAGACGGACTTAAAAACCGTCACTCTAAATTCAATAGAACTATGAAGCCGAGTCCTTGCTTTTTCAGACTCTAGCTTCTTTAAGGGTCAGTCATAGCAGACCGGCTCCCTTGCAATGATAGCGGAAATACCTATTAAAGGCGTGATAGCTGTGATAGCGTTAATGTATTTAGTAGAAACAACAAAATTTGTCTGGCACCAAAATTTTGGCTCAAACAATAAGCTATCAATACGTTTTGATGAGCTCATTTGTATTCAGATGAAATTCTCAAAGAGTTTGTCATCACTGGGCTGTGACTGCACTATTGCTTTAGCAGTTGTTAGACTTAGTGCGCCTTTGACAACCGCCACTCATTTACGAGTGATACGGCTTCGCAGAGTACTGACAAACCCTAGTATAGGTCCCACCAGTGTGGCGGTTTAAGCTATGCTTTATAAAAAACCTCTAGCTTCTGGTCGGTCACCAACTGCCCTGTAAAGACATGATAGGTCGAAACAGTGTCACTGTCTGCAGTTTGCTAATTTTCTTTAGTTAATTGCTTGGCAAGGCTGGATAATAATAACACGTTATTAAAAGTTTTAAATGAAACTCACGCCTATATAAGCACAGAGCAATCGTCTTCGCTTGACAGAAAAATATTGAGTATTAGAAACTACTACGTTTCTCGATTATAAGTGCAAAATGAAAGTTTGATACTTGAAAATATTCAGGCAGCTAAAAATCACCTAAATTTTTCGATTACTTTACATTTGCATTTCGAAATCTGAAATTTGAAAAGATTGCATCGACGAATATTAAGCAAAACAGACTTTCAAAGATTGATACCCGCCTTGTAAGTACTTTCATGGTCTTGAATATAAAGTGATTATTATATACCAAACAGGAGGCCTAACCAAACGACGGAGCGAAACAAATTTTTGAAAAACTTTTGTGCAGGGGAAATGACAGCATATTTAAAGATGACTTAAAATTGAACTTTAGTAGTGATTGCCTGCATAAGAAGAAGAGGAAGTCATTCAGAAGCAATTACGTTACGCCATCGTGAAGTGCGCTTTATGTAATATTTTATCAGTTATAATAAATATAATATGTCGATATTGCAAGAATAAGTTAATAATGTTCATACACGTGAAGTTACACCAACCGATTTTGCAATACAAAGACCATTATCGGGATTCTACAGAACAATTACTATAGTCACTAAACCGCAGAGCGCACTTAACAAAGTAAAATTAGTCAAGCTTGCAAGACTGACCATTTATCAATATTGCTCCAAAAATACATAAATAATAATAATAACTGTAATATAATGAATGTTAAACAACTGCTATGAGGTTGCAATAAGTGGCCTTTTGCTCTCTGTAGTGATGTTGGCAACCATGACACAAAAACACATAACAGCAAGTAACAAGTCAACAGCGTAACCAAAAAACCATGTAAATGTCTCAGGAGCAATAATTAAGTTTTGTACACAGTTTCAAATTTAACTTTATTTGTTCAGGAATATCCTAGGGAAAATAAACACGCCGTTTGATTACGTTTAAATTTTCATAAACTGATTTCAAATTATAAAAGTGACGGAATATTGGTTCGAAGGCTTTGGCGTAGAAATGAAAAATGCACGTTTACATATTTTCAAATTATTATGTTAAAATTTTGGTCAAATGCATCCGAAGCATAAAATTAGAATTGCTAAAGCCCCCCAAATATTATCAGCCCCCAAAAATTTAAATATTCAACAAAATATTGTTTTGGTATCAAAAGGTGTTTGCCTTATTTTGGAGCTAAGATGGAAAAAGTCACTCTTAAAAACTTGATTCTCAAAACAAAAAAAGTCTTCATCTTCAATTTAAAGCAAAAATTCCTTGTTGAAAGCAGAATGTTACGACTATGGTTGACAGTATGTAAAGAACGTAATTCGTCACGGCATGAGTAGCAAATAAAGTTACAGAACTTAAAAACTAGATTCGATACTCAATGGTTTACTAAAGTAATTCAAAAAGTAACTAGGCAACATGTTCATGCTTGTTTGTTATAAATCATATAGCTGCACAGTTTTGAGCATATTGTAGTGGGCAGTTTTGAGCATTATCTCGAATAACTACATGCTATTACTACCACTGTTTTTTATAGAAAAAACATAGCAAAAAAATACTCATTACAATAAAACACAGTAAATTTTGCTTAAAATAACGGTTATATCTGCGCAACGATTTCTTCATCATGTTTACCACTGTTTGTATTTTGGTAATATTTCTTGAAATGGTAAAACTTTCATCCGGGAATATTGTACCAAGTAAGTATTTTTATTTAGAACATTACAGTTGAGCATCGTCCTCGTAGCTAATTGGCTGATAGTGTCATTTTGTGAGGCAGTGATCAAATGTGACAGCGTTGCTGTTCCACTAATGTAAGCCAATGAGTCTTTCTCAATTTTATTCCCTTTTGGCGAATTCAAAATCAAAGTTTAGCCAATTCGCATTAAAGATTTTTTTTTTAGATCAAAATTTAGAAACCATTTTGTTTTCCTGGACGTTTTTAATGCTGGGTATAATTTTTCCAGTTTAGAATTGTAGACATTTTATTGGTAATCAAATATTTTTTGGCAACTAAGTTTCTTCCACTCTTTTCAATCAAAACCAAGTGATTTCTACAGAAGAGGTATTAAAAATCTTGCTAAACGTTAGGGAGAGGTTGTAAACAGCAATAAGAATACATCAATGATTAAACAGTAGTCAGCTTTGTTAAATCTCTAAAAATGTAAATATTAATAATAAAAAACGGAAGAAACTTAGTTGCCAACCTAAATAAATACAATTATTTGTTAATTTTGGGAACCGCTGGGCTAGTTATTCTCAAAATTTAAAAACTAGTGGAGTCGATGTTCATGTTGGAATTAATGAAAAAGGACCTGAATTCTTCTTTTCACATGGGATGAGAGTAACTTGAAATAAAATACAATTTGCCTCTTTAGAAATTATCATTTGTTAGAAAGCAATTTGTAGTAAGGGTCTTAAAAGTGAAATCAAAACTCTAAAGTTTAAGGTTGCTACGAAACTCTTCAAAATTCAGGTTAAAAATCACAGGGATAAGCACATAACAATAAGTTCCTCTGCTTGACGGAATTTTGCAAGAAGTAAAGTTATGGAGAGCGATACAAGCTACACAAACGGAAGGTTAGAAACTTAAATAAGCGAAGACAATTATTTTTGAGTGATGCTAGTGTTCTGCGAGTAATTGAAACCGGCATTCCATGTGGAATGCAAACCAAAGTTAAAAACAATTCAAGAACAAAAACGCTGATAAGAATTCTAAAATGTACCAGTAGACAAGAAAACTATTGTTTTTATTGCCATTGTCTACTGGCAGTGAAAACGCGACATCAACTCTATTTAAAAGCTCTCGAAATCTATACATTTATTCATATCGACGTTTACAGTTTTTGAGGGAAATTCCAATTTTATGAACTCTCTTTTCAACTAAATATCCAAACTTATTTATTACTCTCATATTTTTAATGTACGGTATTTGGTTTATTAAAAAACCAACCGATTTTGTTTACAGTTTGATCTACAAACGCGTTAGTTGAACTCCTTAACCCATTAATGACCACTACCAGAAACACAAGTCACTTTCTTGTAAGTTTTTAGTATTTGGTTACTGTTGATCTAATTAAGAAAAACATGTAAAAAAAATTCTGTCACCCGCTTTTGGTTGCCTAGCAACGCAATGTTCCTCTAGAAGAACAACGGTCCAATACGGGTGCAAAGCTGCTGCAGATTTAGTGCAGCTGTTGCAGATTAGTAAGACTGGAGGTGGCTTGCCTCTATTGGTTAACCATACGAAACTATTAGCAGGACATCTGTGCAGCAATACACAATCCTTTGTAAGAAGATAAAACAAACATTACCTTTTTCAAAGAAAAGTTACAGAGCGTATTTGATATAAAAGCTTTGTTACTGAGTACCAGTGTTCATTTTTCTCTGGAAACCCTGTGCGAAATTTATCTTTTTTGAAACAGTTTCTTTGAATTGATAGTGATTTATTTTTCTGTTAAAGATGACCAGAAACCAGTTACACAGAAGATAATTAACTATGCAGGAAGCATTTGACAACATTTTAGGGTCAACAGGAAGTGGAGAGAAAGATATTGGTATTTTGCCATCAGCGCAAGGTGATGCTTGTGCTACTGATGTAAAGGAAGATGACATAGATGAGAGCCATAAAATGATTTGCTTCCAAACGATGTTGCAGGAACTTTAGAGGTGCAAAACAATGATGAATGCGAAATCGCTTCCGACATATCATCAGTTTAAAGTAAAGAAAACGAACCATTGCCAAAAAAAGAGAAAGAATGTGGAAGCAGTGCTCTGAAAGAAGAAAAGCAGCCTGAAGAAAATACCAGGAGCAAATGTTATGCCCTTAGCTGACATCCACCCTTATCTTGCCCTGCTTGAACCAGTTGCACTTTTTTGATTATTAAGCGATGAAGAAATCTATAGTCCAATTGCTTGCCAAACAGAGCGATGCATCTCAACAGAATGAGGTCATTCATCTTGCACCGCAGGAAATCGAAGCTTTTGTTGGAATTCTTCTGTTGACAGGATACAACAGCTGACCAAGTCAGCGCTTGTACTGGAGCAAAAATGATGATATCACGGTCAATGTCAAGAAAAAATAAAGAATTTAATTTATATTGCTGATAAAAAAAATTTTCCTCCTGGAGATAAGCTTGCTAAAATTCGACCTCTTTGTTTATCTGTATTGGCTTATCAACCTATCAAGCAGATCGACGCCTTGGTTGTTTTGGTAGAAGCAAAACGGTTGAACACAACTAATCATTTTCTTTTCAGGCTTGCCATAGCGTTTCACCATTTTGGTTGGCTCTATGTTGTTGAAATTTGAACTACGGTAAACAACGATGTTGTCCTTCCATTGCACTATGGACACGTAATCTTCGGAGTGATGGTCAAAAAAGCAGTGCTCCTCTTTTTCAACACTTCTTGATGGTCACAGTGAGCACTTTATTGAAGGGCCTTCACGTGTAGTCTCAAGAGCCCTTAACTTCTTTTTGTGTAAATCTCGCAGTAAATAACGATGTAAAAAAATTGTCAAAATAAACACCATCACAAGCAAGGTTTTTAACTATCGAAAGAAGAGCAGACTCAACTTGTGGTCCAAGAAGCTTGCTGCTGTCCTTAGTATCACACGCTCCGGTATAAGTCTCAAATTTGCTATGGTGGTCCTCACTTGATGCTAAAACCCAGTTTTTGTAGCCAAATCTGATCGGCTTTCCACAAATAAACATCTTTACAGAGTGCCTACCTAAGTATGGTATTATTTGTTCATCAATAGCCAGACCTTTTGCAAACTGCTGAAGTGAAGCATTGACTCTATTCTAATTCAAGCAAAAAAGTGGTATTGGCCGCTGTTTGTTAACTGTATGGGAATACTGACATTGGCTGCGTGGAGGGTCCATGTCACTGTGGGAACTTCCCCGCGTTTGGATTTTCTTGAATTTATCCAATCAATTGTGGCTTGTTGAAAATAGGTGGCTTGTTGAAAGTTTTTAGTTCTGCATCCCCAGGCCCTAATGGAAGAAGAATATTAAACACCAGTGTTGGTCTGCACCACCCTGTAAATGCAGAAACTTAAGGACGCTGCTAAACCTGCAAAAAAACACTGTAAAAAATGTCAAGAATATGGTGTTCACTTGCATCCTATGTGCTTCTTGGATTACCATAAGTAATATAATTGTATCTTTTTTTGGTAATTTTGTCGTTGTTTCCTGACATTTGGAGTGTTTCCGCAATAGAAAGTGCTTACAGAGAAGACAGCGCAGCACAATTTTTTTGCGTAATGTTAGCTGGTGATAGCGTTTTGGATCATTGTTCCTGTAGAGCAGGGTTTCCCAAACTTTCAGGTTATTGGTACCCTCTGGACAATTTATAGATTCGCTCGTGCACCCCCGCACTTCCGCTAACATTAGGGTTACCATATTTCTCAAAGCGAAAATGGTTGGCGAATTTTTACGAGACGAAATTTATGGTCCATCCAATCTATTTTTTGCGAAAAGCGGGACGCTGAGATGCGGATCTGGACTTGATTTGCGAAGGAGAGTTAAAGATGCAAAAATCAAAAGGAAAATAGGGGTGATCTCCAAAAAAAAAAAAAAAAAAAAAAGGTCATCACCATCTTGGCTGCACGGTTAATGTCAATTTCAATCCCCTGAGTGTTAAATTACAGTAGCTAAGCCTGTGTTGACCTTTTTTTTTTTTGGAGGTCACCCCAGTTTTTATCTCATGTACCCCTTGAAAGGTCAAAATGTACCCCTGGGGGTACATGTACCCCAGTTTGGGAACCCCTGCTGTAGAGGAACAAAAAAAGTAAACGTAAAAATGATTACTTCAGAGACAAAATAGTGCAAAAACGGACAAACCATTACCGTTTGAAGGCTTTGTAGTTACATAAAATGCAGGTAAACTTTTTTCACACTTTTGTGCTGAGTCAGCATTTTTACGCAAATTTTTACAGCATTTTTCCGAGGGGCGTTTCCAACGGAATTTAACGAGTTAAAGAAAAACTTTTACTGAACAATGTTTGTAAGAACATTAAACAAGGTCTCTGTCTGAAAAATACGTCAATACCAAACAACTGACTGGTCTTTCAAGCTTCCGAAAAATTTGTTCCTCTACAGGAACAATGGTCCAAAATTGGGTTAAACACCAAGACGATTGCCGAAACTACGTATTGACTTTATGGTCTTCGAGACAGCATTGGTCTCCACATTTCTTGGGGGCGCTGCAAGTCACTAGCGTCAACAGCAATCATATGCGCAAGTAGATTTGCAAACGATAGTACGGCTCTTTCATGCTCTATAACAAAATGCCATTTTAAACGTTGAACAATTGTAAAATTTTGACTACAAATTTGTCGTTCGGTCCATCACAATATGTGACCCACATCCAGGGCTGTTGAGAAGCAAACTCGGATCTGGTATCGAAGTTTTTGGAGTCAAAACCACTGACGTAATAAGAAAACTTTAATCGGGGGCTTTTTTTTACCTGAAAACATATTAATTTTGGAGATCAATTACTTGAATTTAAGTTTTTTGCGCTTTCTAATTGCAAATACAACAGCAACTCCTCCCTAGCACTTTCCACTGATATAGGGTTCGGCGCAATTAGCACACCCTGACACTCCTGTTAACGCTAATACCAACATCTATTACTGTGAATAACTCAAAGTTTGAAAAGTTAATGCACTTTAACAGCAATGGATCCACGTTTTGAAAACTTTCGCTCTTCTGTCAGCAACTCGTTTCCTTGGCATGCCACTATTCTCGTTTTTCGCACTAATGATCGAATGGAACTGCCAAAAATTTGCGGAGGAATACTCGTGCATAGGCAATGGGTCCTAACAACAGTCAGCTGTACCAGGTATGATAAATCAAAATCGGGTTCAAGAGAAGTGTGAATAAAAGAAAATTTTTAGTGGTTGAAACTTTGATTTAGTTTCCTAGATGAAAATCAGTTGGGTGTTACTTCAGTTTATCCTGGTGTTGCTGATTTCAATGTCACTGTATACGCTTAGATCAATGGTTTATTGACACTTCAGGGGTCACTAATGCCAAAATATTAGGCTAACTACTAAATGAAACAAATATGATATATGACGGATACAATAAACACGAGGTAGATTTTACCTGTGCATGTGCTCTTATATACTTCCCCCGCTTTCTCTTTTTAATCTATCTGGGACAGACTCAGTTACATTACCACATCGAAGCCCTGGAAGAGACTGATTCTGCGAAACCGTCAGTTTCGATGAAACATAGGTTAAAAAATCAATCCAGAGCAATCGACTCAACTATTTACTCAAACGTTTTACCTCAAGCTGTGCTGCTGAGCAAGTGAAATTGCTTCAAAGTGTTCTTTAGAAAAGCATTATGTAGAAACGTCACAAGTGAGAATTGATCAAACAATATCACGCTTAAGAGATAGCTCTTGGTTTCTCTCTCTCTCTCTCTGCTAAATGTAATCGATTTTCAAAATAGATGGCTATTATCGCAACGGTAAATAAGTTGGCTAAGCTTCAGGGTCAGGTTAAGTTTAAGTAGGGCGTGATGTCTTTACCCAATTAAGATTTATTGTTACAGATGAGATAACGAATTGAAAACCTATTTTAGTGAGGGTCAAACACTTTAGCATTAACTGCACCAAACGTAATATGACTCTATTGAAGCCCTTCCAGTTAGCCATAACAACTCTGCTCAGAAAATCAAACAAACACCTTTTTCAAGACACTCATAAAATAACTCTTTCCTAAATCAATGTAATTTCACTTTATAAAGATCAAAAAGTAATTCTGGATTGCCTTCCAACCTGCTCGTTTACAAGCACGCGGTGACTGTCATCTATTACAAAAAGATTTTATAAGGTTTTTTGCTCCATCGAATTGAGCAAATTCAATTTTTTTTTCAGAAACTACACAGAAATGGAGATCATTCTTGAATTGTTTGATCTATCTAGTCTTCAGGACCCTAATCGTGAAGTCTTCACTTTGAATAAAGTAGTTCATCATCCTTGCAGCAAACCAGGTAAAATGTGCTGTAGGTCATAAGTACTAACTTATTTAGAAAAGGAATCTCCCTTTTCTTTGTCTGCCATCTCCTTTGTCTTTGTCTGCGACAACAAATAAAGATACATATTTTGCTTTTGTCACCAGGCATCCTTTAACTTCTCAATATAGCTCTTCTGGTGTAATCGAAAGTTTAAATGCTCTTTATTTAGATTTAAAATCTACATAAAATTCACAAAAACTCAACGTTTCGAAAAACTAATTTTCGAAACGTTGAGTTTTTGTGAATTTTATGTAGATTTTAAATCTAAATAAAGAGCATTTAAACTTTCGATTACACCAGAAGAGCTATATTGAGAAGTTAAATAAAGATACATCTTAGTTTATGTTTGCTAGTGATTTTTGTAAAAACAATCATCTTAACGAAAACTTTGCTTTCGTAATGTCTCTTTTAAAAAAATTCTGAGTGAATTTTAGGTATTCATCCTAAATTGTAACTAGAAAACGCTCAGGTTTAATACAATTTTGAGAGACATCAAAAACAAATATCTTTATTGAAGTTGATTGATGTTCATGTCGTCCTTTCAAACATCTTTGATATGCTTGTGGTCATAAACTGCTACAAAAAAGCAAATATTTTATAAAGTAAGGAGTTTACGCGCTCTGCCCCAATCTCTTCCTCCCTTTCCGAATACTGCTTTGATGGAATCAAAATTAATCGCAGATTGCTCAATACTTTTGCACAAAAGGTTTGTAGAGCTATAAGTGATGTTTATGAATCAATATATTTAAATCAATCAAAGCGTACTTTTGTAAATGATTGCTTGTAAGTTAATCGAAAAAGCAAAGTGTAATGTTTGTAAGCCTTTAGTGAGAAAGCATTTGTAAACTGTCTCTGTTCCTATCCTTAAGTAAACCTTGATCATTGTAGTTTTAACAATCAATCAGAGGTAGTAAACAAAACTTGTTCTATCGGTAAAGACTTTCATATAGCTAGAAGATGGAAAATTAGCAAAGTCATTGATATGATGTTTTTTGACAAGAATATTTTACAGGGCAATTAAATGGCGTCGAACTTGCATTGGTTAAACTGAATACACCGGCAACTCAAAATGAAGTTGCGTGTTTACCGGCTCGCCCAAAAGAATCGAATATGATGCTCGATGCAGGAAACTTATTGGAAAATTGTGTGGCGCCTGGCTTTGCAGGTAGTTCTACGAACTTTTTGGATGGCTTTTTTTGTAAAACCGTCCTGCTTGGTCATGTCTGGGTGGGAAAAGCAAAAGCCAATTAATGAAATACCCTAAACATGGCCATATCTTCAAGAAACGATGAATACCTTCTGAATCAGAAATGACTTCACTTTTAAAATCTTTATTAAACTGTCGAAATATTAGAAAGGATAACTATATCGTATCCCTTAAATCAGTTGTTCTCAAACTTTTTGCGATGCGACGCATTTAAAAAAGCTTGCGAGACTTTGCGACGCACCAGACAGCATCCTATAGTTTAGTTTGCCGTACTGCGAGATAGATGTGACCCATAATAACATAAATAACTGCCCCTATGCAGATGCTCCCGAGATTTTGGATTGCTCTGACATCTTCAATCGTAAAATTACGCTCTTCTAAGTTTGCAACTCATCTTTCTTGTTTTCGTCCAACATACAACCGAATGCTCTATTCTTTATATATTTTTCGCCAATTAAGTTAAACTTCTGCAATTTGATTCTTGAATAACAAGTCAACCGTTGCAACAGTGTATTAAAAACACTATTGTGAAAATGTCAGTAAGAAAGGAATCCACGATCAGAGTTCTTTTGACGCAATAAAACCTAGACTTCATGGCACAAAACCAAAATATTCCGCGACGCCTTTGGAAAATTGAAACGACGCACCGGGGCGTCGCGACACACAGTTTGAGAACCACTGCCTTAAATCAATATTGCGGGAAAAGAGTTATATAACTAAACGAATCTAAAAGTTCTAATTTTTTTATGCTTAAAAGCACCACACTCCAAAATTTTTATGGTGGTCATTGCCTTAGTCTTAACAATAATAGTGCTTAATTAGGTTTCTTCATTTTAGAAACAGGAAACCTGTTATCTCTTACGCTGCGACGCGTTTCGTATGGAGCGATTTCGTCCAGAAAGTGCCGTAAAGCTTACGGGAATAGAGTTACCACTGATAAGCTGTGTCCAATTGGCCAGTTCAACAGAGGAACTTGCAATGTAAGTAAACCTTATTTCAAAATTTTATTTGAAAGGATTTAATGTTCCTGGATGGATCAAATTAATAGCGGCTGCTAGAGTGATCAGATCTACCTTCCACAAAACTGAAAATTTGATTTAATTTTATTTTCTGCTTTAGACTAGCAGGACAGCGACTGTGATACCAAACATGTAGGAAAGTTATCTAGATCAATTTGAAGTTTTTAAGTGGTAGCATTCGGCTTGAATTGCTTGGTATTACTTTCCATAAATTTACTTCTTGTTAGAATCCACAAAACAAGAAAGCATTTTAAAGCGCTCTTCGTAAGAAAGCAATAACGTAGACATCATAAGGTTTAAGAAATTTCATTATTGCATCTGTAACTTAACAGCAGCTTTAAGAAGGGTCCAGGGATATCTACGCATCCGGCCTGGAATTATTAAGAAACCCGGCATTAATCTAGGAGGCCCGGACTTTCAAAAATGTCGCATCTCAACTCAAAATTGAAAAAGAATTGGTCCTCACTTGCATTTGCTCCTCAAAATTTGGTTCCCAATTGATTTCGGATTAAATTGAAAAAAGTTGGGCTCTACTCCAATTTCTTTGACAAAAGTTCTTGCTTTGGCAAAAACCTGTGCAACTCTTGAAGAAAGATTAGATTTGATGCTAGGCTCAAATCAGTCTCATAACGCTCTTGCAATGTCATAACGTTCCAAGTCATTTGACGACAATTCTGTATTTTGAAGAGATTACTGGATTTCAGAAGATTTGTTTAACAACAATATCCTATTTCTTAGTTCAAACTTCCGACAAAACCATTTTGTAGGAACCATGTCCTGCTACATTGTATAACACTTAATGTGTATCTTTTAGGGTGATATAGGAGGTCCGTTGATGTGCCATTCGACCATTTCAAGCTGTAGACAATGGTATGTGGCAGGACTAACTCTGGATACGACTGCTAGCTGTGGCAATCCAAATAAACCTGATGTGTTTATATCATTATCCCACCACGTGAAATGGATTAAATCAATAACAAATGAAAATACTGAAGTAAATCGGAAACAATTTCATTGCAATGATGAATCGATTAAAGGAAATGCCAACAAATAGCCGACATCAGCCCCCAGTACATAAAGAAATGCAGTGCCAAAATTTTAACAGTTTTTGCCTCAGTATTTATTGATTGAAGTTTCAATCTTCTTTTTGAGATGGTGGCAATTGTCAATATACTTTTCTTCAAACAGCATTCAATTTATTTAAAGTATTATTACAAAATTTATTAAAATAGGCTTAGGCCCACGTAATTACTTCGCAAAGTTTATTTTAACACACTAGAAGTCAATTCCAAGCACAAAGGCGGGTTTTGCATGCGGGTTTTGCCTACAAAGGCGGGTTTTGCCTACAAGTGCAAGCTTTCGCTTGAGACGGTTTTTTTGTGTTTGCATAAAAATATTAGTCACCGACTATCAATTGTTGGTTTACACTTGTGTCGCCAGCAAGAGGAATGAAGAGTTTGCAGACTTACCGTCTTCGAATTAGCACTCACTTTTTTAGTCATTGCATTTGGAGCAAGATGTAGTATGAACCTGACAACTTAGCTTTAGCTCTGTACCGTGGTTTATTAGCGCATACACCATAACGCTCGAGACGCTATAATTGCAGCTTTTCAATTACCGGGGTTTTCCAGAAGGCAGCCTTGAGCCGTTAATTGAAAAAAACGACAAATTGTGAGTATAAGACATGAATCAAATAACCGCCCGGGCTGTTATAGGGCACTTGGCTATTGCTTGTGTTTGAACCGCTACACATACTGTACACTCAAAAAACACACTGAGTTTTGTAGGAAAACTAAAGCATTCGAAAGTTGCTACAATAAAATTAAATAAAGAAGTTATATTTTTCATTTATTTCAAAATTCTAGTCAAGACTATAAAATTGTAAAAGTCAAACATAACCCTTACAAATAGTATTCAACAGGTACAAATAATGCCAGGTACAAATACTGTTCAACTTAATTATTAGCACCATATAACCGCTTAACTTAATTTTCGGCACCAAATAATTATTAGCATTATATAACCGCTCACCTAAATTAAGCGCCCGTGG
This sequence comes from Trididemnum clinides, assembly GCA_963675345.1. NCBI lineage: Eukaryota > Metazoa > Chordata > Ascidiacea > Aplousobranchia > Didemnidae > Trididemnum > Trididemnum clinides. The sequence goes on along the minus strand of OY776298.1, from coordinate 24,600,052 downwards.
ATGGCCTTCTGGAAAACCCACGTACGAGTCTCAAGTCTAGTCTGTTTCTTCCCGCTGCTTGCATACAAGCAAAGTGATCGCGTTAAGATGCGGCCTTACCTTTTGCGACGGAATTTGTTCTGCGCTAGACAGCTTCAAACTCGCAGGATAGTGCCAGCGTCATATCGGTGTTGTTGTGTTCTAAAGAGAATCAAACTTAAAAAATGTACTGTGCCACAGTTTTGGTAATTGCGAAGCAAGCTCTACACTGTATTGCTTTATATTGTTAAGGTAAACTATGTAGAATGAATATTGTGCCTCACAGCAGAACAGAATAAACAAAAATACTAAATAGTGGTCACCTTTACCCATCTTGATACAACATGAAATATTATTGTGTGGCATTTCTTGTTATTACAAGATCATTTTGTTGACGTTGGCAAGGGAAGATACTTCTAAAACTCTTAGACGCAAACAGAAATATTTTACTGCTCGCATATATGGATGTTACAAATCTCACTTCCAAACTTTGTTGTCATTTTATAAGTTTATATTTATTTTTGTTTGTTTGTTTGTTGCGATAATTGATATAGTACAGAAGTAAAGCAGTTATTATGTTTAGTTCTGCATCAATTATTCAAAATATGACGTAAGCTTTATCTAGCTATAGCGAGCAATACAAGCGTAGATTTTCTATGGGCGCTCAGAAAAAGCCAACGTAGAATATCGTTTTTTGTGTAGCTTCGACAAACCATGGAGTGTACGAGTAATAATCAAGATTGGCCTAATTCGATTGCAAACTTATTTTATTGAAATGATCTTAAACAACTGCTTTTTGTTAGGTCTAACTTGATCACCTCATATGTAGAGCAGAGTTCTGTTTGTACGACCATATTGACTCCTCTCATGCTAATGAGCCCACAAAAACACGAAACGCGGCACGATTAATCACCGCCCCGGAGTGAGCGTCGTAAGGAGGTTGTGACGTCATCATCATGATGTGATAATCAACGATAATTTTTTGTATTTGCATTTCTTGACGGAGGAAAGCGATTTTTTGCTCAAAAAAAGTCAGTCTCCAACATACCAAGCTACAATTTCACCTTATTGGGGTGTAGGACGACATCACACGTTTGCAGGGTTTAATTGCAAATTTTCTTTCCATTATTTTATAAAAAATACTGACCACGAAAACGCAATAACAAGCCTTTTCGAGTGATATTGACGATGCAACAAAAAATTTTTAAGTATTCTGAGTATGATTTTTTCTTGAGCGCTTCAAAAAATTTGTTTCGCCATGATACTGTCTGGTATCCATTATAGTGAAAACAGCAGCATGCAGTAGCTGCGCTTATAATTTTATCCACTGCCATTTTGACAGCAAAGCGTTACAGTTAAGCTACTACAAAGCATTACAGTACCATCGTAGCGGTACGCTAGAAAACTATTTTTTCAGCATGCAGTAAGATGATAGAATTCATTTGTACAGTTGTGCTTCGTGCCCGACTAATCATCATTTCTCAGACATGATGATGAAGCGCGTTAAAATTGAGCAAATAGGCATTTTTTTACGTAAAGTATAGCCCGAATCACAAAATTTATTCTTTGCCACAAACGCGTGTTAATAGATTATACTTTTAAAACCTAACCTAACTTATGATAATAACTTAAGCGTATGAGCTTAACTTGGAATTAGTTTGCTTCTTTCCCTAACCATGCTTATGCCAGAACCAAATGACATATGCGGGGCCACAAGCTTGAGGTGAAACAAATAGACCTGCAATTACGAAAAGTCGTAATTACTAAGCTAATATTTAATAGTTTATTCTTGTAAATACGTTTCAGTTAGGAGCATAAAAATGGGATTTATTCGCAATTCTTAGTAAAAAGAATAAAGCCAAAATGCTGGTAAACATTTTATTAAAACGTTTCGCTTTTACACTAAAAGCATCATCAGTTAAATAAATGGTCACATAAGGCTAGGTTAAACAGATACTGCATTGATAGCTAACCGCTGTACAACTAAATTTAGTAAGGTTAAGAATTATGACATCACAAATTGATAAAACAAACAAATGCCATCAATTAGCAAGGCAAGGCTAACTTAACCCTTTGAGGACCATAAGAATTTAATTCATAAAATTTGAAACAATGCCGCAATTATTTGGTAACAACGGAAATATAATGGATTTCAGATAGTTGGTTATCACGTCATAATGATACAACAATCAACAATCATGGCACATATGTGTGCCAAAGGTCCTCAAAGGGTTAAAAAGCGCACTGCAGATATACTTTCTATAACTATTACGTATTAAACAAATAAATTGGTTGTGATGCTCCATCCAAGTTAATTTGCGGTTGAATTTTTTGAATAAGTAAGGTTTCTTTGATTCGTAGCTTTCTGCGGTTGTTGCTATGACCAAGTATTTCGGGAGAATCGAAATTCATCTTGTGGTTAGGATTGCGCACAAGGTGCTTTGCTACATCTGGTTCTTGATTTAGTTTTCCGTTTGGTACATGTTCTTGAATTCGTGTGGCTAGATTACGGTGAGTTTGGCCAATGTATGATTGTCCACACGAGCAATTTAGTTTATACACAACTCTTGCATTGTGCAATAGGGCTTGACGATCTTTAAATTTGAAGCATTTGCCAATATTGTGAGTGTCGTGTACCAATCTGAATTGAAATTTTGTAGAAAGATTTTTAATTAAATACTGCCGAATTTTTTTTTTAATTTGCAACGATATATTGCCAAGGTAAGGTAATCGCAGAAAAAGGGGAATTTCTTTGCTTTCTGACGTTTTTTGACTTTCACAGTTGCTACTTGTATCATATTTCTGCATGATTGGTGATTTATGTCGCTTGTTCAAGAATAAACGTATTTGTTTGTTGATGTACCAGAGAGGATAGCCATTTCGTTGTAATATAGAAGATATGCCTTGAAAGTCCTCATGGATCGAACTATACGAATTACATATGCTATATGCTCTGTGTAGCAAAGTTTTAACTACATTCAATTTATAACGGGAGGGAACAAAACTTTGCCAATTAATGTAAAGACCAGTGTTTGTAGGTTTTTGGTAAGTGCTTAGCTTCCATATTCCTTCGGAATTGTCTATCCAAACATCTAAAAAAGGCATTTGATGGTTTTCAGCAGCTTCGTAGGTAAATTGTATATTGGGATGAATCACATTGAGTTGTTGGTGGAACTTTAAAATCTCTTTTTGACTTGAAAACAATGCAAAGCAGTCGTCTACGTATCTATAAAATAGAGTCGGTTGTGGTCGAATCTGTTTTGTGCCCTCCCGTTATAAATTGAATCTAGTTAAAACTTTGCTACACAGAGCATATAGCATATGTAATTCGTATAGTTCGATCCATGAGGACTTTCAAGGCATATCTTCTATATTACAACGAAATGGCTATCCTCTCTGGTACATCAACAAACAAATACGTTTATTCTTGAACAAGCGACATAAATCACCAATCATGCAGAAATATGATACAAGTAGCAACTGTGAAAGTCAAAAAACGTCAGAAAGCAAAGAAATTCCCCTTTTTCTGCGATTACCTTACCTTGGCAATATATCGTTGCAAATTAAAAAAAAAATTCGGCAGTATTTAATTAAAAATCTTTCTACAAAATTTCAATTCAGATTGGTACACGACACTCACAATATTGGCAAATGCTTCAAATTTAAAGATCGTCAAGCCCTATTGCACAATGCAAGAGTTGTGTATAAACTAAATTGCTCGTGTGGACAATCATACATTGGCCAAACTCACCGTAATCTAGCCACACGAATTCAAGAACATGTACCAAACGGAAAACTAAATCAAGAACCAGATGTAGCAAAGCACCTTGTGCGCAATCCTAACCACAAGATGAATTTCGATTCTCCCGAAATACTTGGTCATAGCAACAACCGCAGAAAGCTACGAATCAAAGAAACCTTACTTATTCAAAAAATTCAACCGCAAATTAACTTGGATGGAGCATCACAACCAATTTATTTGTTTAATACGTAATAGTTATAGAAAGTATATCTGCAGTGCGCTTTTTAAGTTAGCCTTGCCTTGCTAATTGATGGCATTTGTTTGTTTTATCAATTTGTGATGTCATAATTCTTAACCTTACTAAATTTAGTTGTACAGCGGTTAGCTATCAATGCAGTATCTGTTTAACCTAGCCTTATGTGACCATTTATTTAACTGATGATGCTTTTAGTGTAAAAGCGAAACGTTTTAATAAAATGTTTACCAACGTTTCAGTTACTTTGGCGCCTTTCCAACAATTTTGAATTTATGCATTCAAGTGCTTGCTGAAATGAAAGAACTTAAGTTGGTGAAGTTATTGGCTGTTTCAATTGTGAGCAAGCTCTGACCTTTTTTACGACTACGCTAGAAACAGTATAAATAAGAGGTTGTCAGAAACTCCGAAACATCGAGGAACATATTGCGTCTATGCCAAAAACTCGTTAATTTTTATTACTGTTCTAACGGCTATTCATTGAGTAAAGCCGGCTGAACTGCTATTCATGACTCCGAAAATTCGCCCTGGTGCAAATTAATTAAAAAAAACAAAAAAGTTCTGTTTTTTTCGTATGCTTAATTGGGATAATAATCAAATGCGCGAATTAGTATATAATATAACTACCGCCAAACTTAAGAAGCATTTTGATGCGTTATGGTATTGAATCGGATGATTTCGAACAATCTTTTAAGATTTGGGAATCCTTGTACTACATTTGAATTAAGGATTAAATCAGATTTTTCTTTGCGGTGCAGTGCATAGCACAAAGTCTTTTCATGAATATAGATCACAAATTTGAAATTGGATTTAAATTGATGTTTTCCGGCTAATCCCGCACGTCTAAAAAACTTTTAACTTGTTTTAGTGCGTGGCACGATGCCAAATATGTGTTGAACGTCCCTGATCTATCTAGATAAAACCGATTCAGCTCAAAAATGGTTCTTCTGTAGCAAAGTTCAATGTATTGTGACGAGCGCATTATAACTTCAACTAAACACAAGCCACCAATGCTATGGTAACTGAAGCTTTCCAAAATATGTTTCTTTTGGGATGCTGTACGCTCTGGACAATGCGGGCATAGCGAAGCTTTTCCTCAAGTGTTTTCCAAGCATATGGACTTCTTTGTTCCTGGTCAAACGTCAGGGTTTTATCACTAAAAATTAGGTTTTTTCTGTCCTCTGAGTCCCAGTTTTTGTATTTCATTTCCTGTATGTAGAGTTTGGCTCTCAGAGACTTTGTCAGAGGCTGCTTTTCTATAGTACTTTGGGCCTTTCCGAGAACTTCTAGGAGGCGCCTATGGACTGTGAACGAGCTAACGTCTAATCCCTCTTTCCCCAAAGTAGTTTTGTGGCGTCACTTGCTTTTGTTGGGTCTTTAACTCTCTTTAACAAAGTAAGCATGATCTCTAGAGATGGTTTTACTCTTTCGACTGGTAATTGTTTCAGTTTCCCTTTTCATTTTTACTACAGGACTTATGGTAGCAATACTGTCTTCTACAATTTGTGCTATCTTCCCATAGGCCTTTTCAGTGTTTTCATGTAAAGTTAAGATGCTTGCGCGCTTTCTAGTCTAACATTCATCTTTAGAACGACTAAATTATGGTTAGAGCGTCCGCTTCGCAGTCGATAAACCTGGGGTTCATTCACTAAGTCGAGTCATACCAAAAACTTTAAAAAATGGTATTCACAACTTCCCTGCTTGGCGCTCAGCATAAAAAAAAGATAGTGTGGAGAACAAACCGGCAAACTTGCTTGTTGTGTTCTTGGGCAAGGCACTTAACGGAACGCCCCCACCTTTATGAGGCAGACAGGTGGCGTACCCGTACTTCACCGGGTTACAATTGTGAAGTTGCTAGCCTAGCATATTGTAAAAGGCGACTCTTGGGTACTCACCAATGGCAGTCCACCTTGTTGGTGGTGGGGTTACCAGTCACTCATGACCGGTTCAAAATACGCTGCTATATTTCTTCAAGCCTAATTTCAATTAGGTTGACGGGATAAACCTGAATTTGTGTTTGTGTCCTACCCCCATCCCGAGGAAGAGGAGGGGTAATCACAACAACAACAACAACAACACTGAATTACAACTGCTTAATATTCAAACTATCTGTTTCAAATACTGCAATAGCAAACAAAATTATGACCCAATCAAGATCGTCATCTTAAAAGAAGGATTATTATTTTATTAACTCTTTTTTGCATTAAAAACCAATAACATAAACATTCCGCTGAAAAAAATTGCACATCAAATCAATTTAGACTTTATCTGGCGTAGAAACCTGATTATGCAAAACTTTTGAAAAAATTTGAGCCTTGCTTCGATCGATTTGCATAAGGGTGAATTGTTGGGGGCCACTTCGGTAGAGGCGACTAGCTAACTACATTAGTAAAATCAATAAAATTTTATCTTACAAAGCGCTATTTCAAAAAGTTTCTGTTGACAATTACATTGCCATTCCAAATTTCAACGATTTTTCTTAACTTGAAACAGAAAGGTTCTCTTGGAAAAGAAGGTTATATAAGAGTTATAAATCGAGTTATAAAAGATTAATTTCAGCTATAACCTCTATATTTTATGGTTTTCAATATCTCTCACAAAAGCTTTTAACTGCGCTTCTACGAGCAGTGCTTTTTGAGAAAATAAAACAAGCAAATTTTGCGATAAAAATGATGCAGTTTTTCATGTCAATGAGTTGGTGGTTGGCTTTTGTTACAGCTAAAAATCGTTTTCCAATATCAAGACATGTAATTTTTTAATACTGTGATCTTTGTTTGGTACGTCATCATGATGTCACAATGACATCCACCGAGGGAGAAAGATTAATTGCATTAAGTTACATGTTTGAACGTCCAGCAGTTTTGAAGGAGTTGGAACGTACGCATGCGAGTACAGGAAAAACTTTGCTTTTTTGCATAGTTGTCAAAACTAAAATGCGGCACCGTAAAAACTGACAAAATCAAACTGAAAAATTTAAAGGTAAAAGTCATTACAACTGAAAACCCATAAACTAAATAACATTTCTTGCGTCTAAGAGTTCTCCTTTTCATATATTTTGACGATAAGCAAATTTCCAAATAGCATGTGCGTGTGTTTCTCGCTAATAACAAAATCAAACAATGTATACTTGGAACTACTACTATTCTTGCCAAATCTATAACAAAATATTTGTGTTTTTGGGCGACGCTGTGACATCAATTCTTTTGTATTATGCAAAGGCATATTTTTATGCAAAATTATGAAATCGTAAAACTTGTGTTCTTCAAAGTTTGCACATAAAAGAAGTTTTCCGAAACCACCACTTGAATCATTTATAAAGCATATCAACTTATTAAAGCCCTATTTGTTATCGAAAACCCGGCAGTAAAAATATTTTGCATAAGTTATATTAGTTGCTTGCATTTGTTATTCGGCCCAAGCGAATTTTTCAACATCAGGCCTACTTTATTTGAACGATTTTGCAAAAAAACATTGTCCAAAAGACCTTATGAAGCTCGGCCGGAGATTTAGCAAGAACTTTGATTTTAATTGAATGTTACTTGAACAAACGATAAGTAGCATACTTTTAAGTTGTGCGATAGTAGCTTAATGAATTTTTTTTGGCTCAATACCAAAGCAGTTGACGCTATGAGACTCATTAGTCTATTTTATTATTTTGTTTATGCCGTCAATAACCATTTGTCAGTATTTTTGCTTTTATTGTTTATCAAATCTTTGCGAGTCACTACAACTGAACAGAACAAAGCTACAGCTACAATAATAAGTTAAAAGTTATAACAAAAATATAACAATCAAGGCGTCGGCAGAGGGGAGTAAGTGGCCAGTGCTCCCTAGAAATTTCAAATTCAAAATAGAGGTGTGCAATCTGCGGTTATCGATATAAATTGGATGACGAAAGTACCAATGCAGTCATCGAAAAGTCGAATTGTTCTCCAAAAGATAAAAGGTCTTCATTTTCTTTTAAATTAAAAAAATATAATTGCAAAAATACAACTATCCAAGGATTCAAAACTTGTTTTGTACGCAAAAAGTTTTGCGTAGAAACTCCGACAGACTCCAAAAACTTTTTGCCGACTCTCTTGGGTAACATGGATATCTGTGCCTATTTAATATTGTTTTCTTTGTCTCCATAACATTATCTTGCTCCAATTCAACAAATTAATCTCAAAAGCGCTAGAGAGATTGGACACAGGCCGTTATTTCTTCATACCCATTCAAAGAGTTTTTGAACCCGATTTTCATACCAAGCTACTTTCTAGTAAATAAGCTAAAAGTTTTTTGACGTGATTTCATAAGCGAACTTCGTAATTCTGCATTACGTATTTTTTACACGTTGGTAACCACAAAATAAACAAGAAAGATAAAGCTGAAACTGGCAATTTTATCACCTTAAACATTTGTTTGATTGATTTTGGATTCAATTTACGTCATCACGAAATTCCTTGCTTTTATCTCATCGAGTCTATTGCCTCTATTAATTAAAAATTACTAAAAATCTATTTTATTTCAAGTGGTCAGATAGTTATCAGCTGTTTAAAATGGCGGCAAGTCAAAAGTCTTGAAATGGCTATTTGATTTTTTGGCGGTTACCTGTGGTAACCGATTGAGGTGAAAGAGTTCCAAGACTTGTTTTCGCTACAGCTTGATGAAAAGTTTTAAAGGGCCGGTCATATATTATATAACGCTTTCAAGAGGGAGGGTGGTAAGAAATATCATTATATCACAAATTCGACGTCATATTTAAGGCAAATTAAAGTTTTTGATTGTTTGCTTAAACACAATTTTGCGGCGATTTTAATATTGAAGTTTGCTTGAGTTCCCATGGGGGAAGAAAGTTTACAAAAATGACACAATGCGTCACATAGATAGAGAAAGGTCAAAAGTTGGATAAAATAAAGGTCATATGATTTATAAACAGCTCCTAACGTATTAAGAAATCTTTGTTCGCAAAAGTAAACAAACAATAAATAACCAAAGAAAGAACTAGCTCTACGAAACGACGACTTTGACGCAGCTAAAGTCTCTAAATATGAAGGAGTAACGGTTGAATGTCAAGAGATTTTTGAATCGCGTTGCAACAAATCTTATTATTTGATGTAAATCTGCAACCATCAAAAATTTTCTGCAGCCTGCATTTTAGGTTGCAATATTTTTATGTTGCATTTTAGATTGCAATATTTCGGTCATATTTACAAATCACGATCACAGATTGGATAGAAACAAAAATTGATTTAAAGATCCAAGGATTGTTTATTCTCGTGACTAAGATGATAGCATTTTCCATAAATTTAAGAGCAGAACTATCGAGAGTGACTTTTGTTGTCAGCAGGGTCACCCTCAGCGGTATGCTAAAAGGACAAGACATACAAAGTGCTATCGGTAGTAGCAAACTAAAAACTGTAAACTTTTCACTCATGCTGCATATACCGTTGAACAAGATTAGCGTTCGTGTTTTAGGGCAGAGGGGCTCGTTTGAAAAGTAAGGTGCATTCTACTCGACAAGCTATCCATTCTTCCTATGTGTTTGGGAAGGCAAATGGAGGCTATGAAATGTCATAATACCGTGTTATTTCATCGAAGTATTTGCAAAAACAGAAATTGTATTTGCCTTATCGCTATACTGAGGGTGATTGTCTCTTTATAATTGCTGAGTTGCTACTGTAGCTAATGATGTATTTTTAGTGTTTTTCACAAAATTGATCTTCGACTACGTTAACTAGCGCGTTCATGCTAGAAGGAAAAACTGCATGGTAATTTGGTCTGATTGACATAAGCTTTTTTAAATTGCTTAAGTCGCTTTAATCTCTTTTTGAAATCGAGGGCGAAATGCGGGTGTGTCTTTATTGGCAATGCTAAAATTTCAGTTCGATATTATTTGTTTTCAAAAACAGCGACATCCTTCGCAATTACTTGCAAAAATATTTGAACAAGTTTTTTGTGTTTGTACTAAATGTAGCACACAACTTTTTTATCATTTTAGCGTGCTGCGAGCTAATACCTTTTAAGCAACTGGTCGGCAAGAATATTAAGGCTATTTGCTATTGAGCAATTTTTACATCATTACATGCTTTTCAGTTAAAATAGAATTGATGACTTTATTCAAAGTGATTCTAAAAATTCAATGTAATACACGTCGTTGATGACGTTATCACAGTGAGAGTAATAGCAGGTGCTAACAGCAATGTTACAACTTCCAAGCTCTTGTCAAAGCATTTGTGTTGCGAGTCAAAATTTTGCTTTTAGTGCACCAATTGTTGTGGAGCTGACTGCAACACAAACTATATAGAATACCCTCTAAATATTTTCTCTTTGTAGTTCTTAACAAAGATTTTGTTTTATAAACGTCTTTTAATTTTTTATGTACTCTAACCTGCAAGCAAGAATGAGTGAAAAATATTCCTGTGATTGTATGTGCCACTATGGTATGGTAGCCTAAGTATAAATAGCAAATACAACTGCCCAATCTAGACGACTAGATGGAAAGAATGATGTCTGTGTATGTTTTCGGCTGCTAGATATGGCATCACCGCAATTCAAAGTTGGCAATTTAAAGTAGGAAATGGTGAAGGTTAGGGTTAAATATATCCTTCACGAAGTATGGACTGCGGACTTTGAATTGCTTTAGAAGTTTAGGTGTCTACTGCATATACGTGCAATATACCTTATTGCTGAGTACTGTCAATAGAGTGGCAGAAACTTTCTGCCTCTACAAAGACGGCTTTTGTCAGCTCTAGTCTACTACCTATGACAGATGCTGAAAGCACTGTTTTAATCCATACGATCTTTGTTTATATTAAAAGCGTTTTTTTTTAAATTGCCTAGAGAAGGTCAAAAGTAGAATTGCGTAAATTTCATTTGTTGCAATTTGTTCGTTCGTTTAAAGTTCAGCATCTTCTTTAATATTATTTCTTAAGCCGGAATGCACTTTTATTACCTGTAGTTGCTCTCAGATCACACTTGGGCCTTTGGCAAAAAATAGAGCCTGGAAGTGAGAAAGTATCCAATGTAACAATTACAATTTGACCGCATTAGCCAAGAGATCATTAATTATGTGTTCGTTTTTATTCTTATTTGTGTAAGTTGTGTTGTTGTTGTTGGCTAAACAACCGTTATAACGTAAAAAAAACGCAATTTAGAGTACTACAAAAAACCATCGATGCACTTGGCCAACTGCAGACAGTGACACTTTAAATAGAGCTCTCGCTTTAAACAGTCTAATCTATGCTTCATTTAAAACCTCTAGCTTCTAGTCGGTCATCAACTGCACTGAAGAGACCTGATAGGTCGAAACCGTGTCACTGTCTGCAAACTGCTAAAACGGAATTTGTTTTTCACTTTCAAAATGCACGCAATAACTTTCATAAATTCATATTAGAAACTCAATAAACGAATACCACAAACATGAACTAGGCTATTGAACAACTGGAACATAGAAAGTAGAATTTTTTAATTTCCACTTGATGAGCTGCTTTGGCGAAACAGAGGGTTGTGGTTTTTATCCTTATGTGTAGTGTTTCAACACGGTAACACTGTGGCAGAGCACTCTGCAAGAGTAATGAAGAATAACTTGCTACAATATCTGGAGAGTACCTGTGCAAGATAAATAAAATAAATAAATGGAGAAAATATACAACAGCAAGTAAATCCTGCATTCAGAGACAAACAAAATTTTGTGTTAAATATTTAATATGTTTATCTTTTCAGGCGTAGAAATTATTGACGCATAAACTATTTATATTATGTTCAAACCTAAGTGTTTAAGTGGCATTCACTAGCAGAGAAATGGCGTTTTGTGTGTTGGAGCATGCTAGAACAAACTCGAACAAGACTGTGCAGCATGCCTTTGTGCTAAAGTTCTCTAAAATGTCACCAACAGTAAAGCAAATTTGAAGCTGGCAAACAAGATTCAAAGACATAGGCTGTCTGTACTAAGCAAAAGAATCTGAACGACCTGCGACTGCACGTGTACCGTGTAACAGGTGGTGCACACATTGAACATTTGTGATATCTTTCATGAAATTCCAGTGACTTTAAACTTATTCAAATTTCTTATTCGTGTATAATTAATCTTATTCGTGTATAATCATGTTGTCAAGTTGATGCACTAGAGATAACTAGCAATTTATTCATTGATGCTACATCAGGAGCTGCATTTAGGAATTCAAAATAAAAGTATACATTTTCAAGTGTGGTTGGTGTGAAACGTTGTAGGTTGGTCGTTACCATATGAAAAAAACTGTGGTAACGCCGTTACCACACCACTACCACCCTGATGGTTCCTTACCTCAAATGTCTTTTTTTAGGTAGTTGTGTGATCTGGGATAGCACGGTTGCTACTAGGACTAAGCCTGCAAGTAATTAAGTAAATTCAAATTACAGCATAAGCTATAAGTTTGAAGTCGTAGCCTACTATTAACTTGATCGGCGTGATCCAACTACTTATGATCTACCGACCACTTTACAAAAACGTGACAGCTTACGAACCACTTCCAACAAAAGATCCCAAGATTTTGAAAAGTTTTGGCACGACATTTGTCTGTTTTCAGCCACGCAACCGATTTTTAAGTCATTTTAAAATTATTTATTAGTCACTGCGGTGTTGGTTTCTGAAAAACAAAAATATCGACCAAAACAATCACACAAATATCCTAGTTCTCAACAACCAAGTAGTCGACCAAAAAAAAACTCGCAGACCGTAAAAAACCTGTTAGCGGGAAGCATGCGGCCTGCGGGATCTGTGGTTGGACCATGCTGAACTAGATAAAATTTGCAAAAGATTACATCAGCCTTTCAAAAGCTAAGTTCTACAGTTCTACATTATTTTTTCAAATTCTAGATTAAAACACAGTGACCTTATATACCAAGTTACTTAAATGAACTGTGATTGTGTTAGGAGGTAAAAAAACTGATTCAGTCTGTAAACAAATTAAAATGACTTCTTGCTTAAAATGTTTTCAAGGCGGATTTTTGTTTCTCCATGAGTACAGCCTAAAGTAAGCAATGACCTGAGTATCTAAGAAGATGAAACATGAGATACAGGCTAGTTTTTTTACAAAACAAGATTTTTCTTGGATGTAAATCTTTTTAAGTAAATTACAATTCGTTGATATAAAGATAATGATTAGGCAACTAGACCAACCATTTGGGCACTTAAATTTTCATTTTTTGTGGTACCAGGCTGGCTTAGCCTCAAACTTAGAATTTTATCACATTTAACTTTGCCCCAAATTCAGACCTCCCTACTTTTAAATGAAGATTGATGTTACGTACCGAGGCAAAGAGCATATCAATTACTGATATCAGCAATTCTTTAGTGCACTCAATCTTTTTTCCGGACATCGTTAATTAGGATTTCGGTTTATCCGGACAGTGAGTACGGACGACCGACAAATGAATTCAAACAACGTGCGCCCCGCATACAGCCACAAATGCCAGATAGATGGCTACTGCCACTCGTAAACACTGTGTTTTGTCGGGTATCAGTGAGCAATTCTGCCGCCATCGGTAAACAATTCAGCCATGGACCAAGAATAACAAGTTTTCTTAATCCTGTCAATAGTGTAAATGCATTGTACATATTGCTAAGATTGGTTGCTTTATATTATTTGCGTTACTTAAAATACATTTTTGTTATTCGGACTTTTTCATTACCGGGACAGGTTCCTGCACCGTATACTGCGGGAAAACGAGGGTCCAGTGTATTTATGTTTGCTATCAAAATGACAGTGAACAATTTTGCCGTATGCTGCTGTTCTAAGTATATAGTGGTAAGAATGATGATGTCACTTAAAATTATGACATAAAAATGTATTAAAAAGGATTCAAAGCAAAAGAAAAAAGCATGCTTAATGATCACTTATTTGAACAATCATTTGTTGTACTTTGACACAGGGTGAGAAGATATAGAATTACTTTTAGCGGTAGCACCTTGTCAATATCTTCGAAAAAGGCTTTCAATTGCGTTTCTACGGTTAGATTGTTTGAGAAAATGAAGAAAACAAATTTTGGAATCAGTGTTTAATTACAATGTGACCTTTGTTCCGAAATCCATGAAATTTGTTAAAGTTGGCACATTGGGCGCTGTTTATGTTTAAGCACGAAATCGTTTTTGTTCATCAAAAAAATCTGTCTTTAATTGTGACGTCATTAATCTTTTTATGCTCTTGTCCTGACGTGGTGATAAATGAGCCCGAGTTTTGAGTTTGTACGTCCAGAAGTTTCGGAAGAGTTAAGCTTAAAAATGCGGTCAAACGCAAAATTTTCTGTTGCATGGCCAATAATCCTTAAATACAAAAAACACTGTTTGGGGAATCATGTAGTTAATATCTCCCGAAAAAACCATCAAACGCGTTTTCACGGTTAGCATTTTCAAAAAAATTAAGGAAAACCAATTTTTGAATTAATTAGCAATTATGACGTCATCAAAGATTCTAAAATTGTCTGAAGCCTTAAACTTGCTAAACTGTTTTCGAAACAGACCTTTTTTTCTTTCGCATTTATTAATAGATTTATAACTCACACGTCTTTTCTGACGTCACAATGGTTGAGTACGTGACTAAGTTCCAGTGTATTTTAGTAAATCTTGTTTCTTCTCCAAGATTTTTTTTATTATTCCTGATTACGTAATTCATTAACGGTGTTTTTCCGTGTCACGTGATGTTATAGCGTTTTCCAGAAAATCGTCTTTTTGTATATAAGGCGGCGAGATTTTTTACGATTCAGAGAGAGAGAGTAGTTGGTAGGTCCAGTACAGCGAGGTAAAAAAAAGTGTATTAATCTGTGATGATTTATTGTGGGTTTCTATTAGTGTGACAAGCGGTTAATTAGTAGATTTAATCTTGGTTGGGTCTGATTGTTATATTATAGAGCATTGTGTTTGGTGTTCGACGAGCAAAGGAATTAAAGTCTTGAAGTTGTTTGTGAATGTAATTGTTCTGTTCTTAATCGAGAAGTGCGTGAGTTAAGGTATCTTAGTGAAAGTCAATCTTTTCCTAGCTATTAAGTTGCAACCAGACTTAATTATTCGAGCGATACTGCAAGTCCCCTCAATTTTAAGAAGTAATAGTAAGATTGAGTTAGAACAAAAATTCTATTGAAACGCGACAGCTAGCAAATCTAGCGCTGTCTTTTATTTAAGCTCAAAACGGCATTCCTCTGTCAAAGAATACAATTTCCGAAAAAATTATTTTTAATTGTGACGTAATCAACCTTCTTACAACATTCACCCTCGGGTGGTGATTAATCATACCAAATTTTATACTTTTGTGCGTAGTAATTTCAAAGGACTTAAAACGCACCAACGTTCGTACGTACACACGTACAAACAAAGCGAAAATTGCTTTTTGATATATATCTGACGTCCATCACGACGTCGTCGACCTCTCATGAGAATTACTCAGTTGTGGTGACTAATCGTGCCTAGTTTGATGCTTTTAGATCCAGTAGTTTAGGATTAGTAAATAAAAACAAAAAAAGAGAAAATCTTTGCTTTCATAGTATAGATCTGCATGCGCAGACCTCGTTTCAGGAGGGACTTGTCTCCCAAATTCTGCACAAGAGAGAAGCTAAAAGCTGGAGCTGCATTCTCCACAAACGCATTTACGCAAAGCTGGTCTCCAGCAACATTTTCAAGCGAACGAGGTTCCTCTCTGAATCCAACGAAGGTCCATTTCTTTACTATAAAAAGATGCGAGTTTATTGTGGCGGTTTTTCACTTTTTCTTGATGCCTGCTATTTGTTGCAAGCAAAACGATTTCAACAATTAGAAAGTCAATGCATTAACATCAGTTGATGTCTAATTTCAAAAGTGACTGACTTTTCATTTCAAAACTGACCCTGCCAATAAATAAGCTAGAAAAGTAAGAAGTAGAAACAGATTGCGTTGAAGCTGTTGCCGCTAGCACCTGAGTTGTTTGCGTGTGAAACCACAGCAAAAAAACATCATAGAAGCATAAAAAGCATATCACCGGCTTTTCGCACCAAGTGTTTCACTATGGTGGTTGGAAAAGCAAAAGGCGCTATCTAGCGGTTGAGTGTGTTGTGAGTTTGTTTTTGCTATTTGGTAATATTCTTCAATCAATTCCTCACTCGGTATGACAGTCAATAAATACATTAACGGAATGGGAAAAACAGGCAAAGTGGCAGCAATGTGAACCAAAGCGTGAGCAAAGCGGATGATTAAGAGCAATAAATATCATAAGCAATGCAAACAATATATATGCAAACACGAATCACGTGGCACGACAAAGCAATAGAGTTTTAATAAGGCAGTTTTCTACATCAGTATTGATGTGAAAGCAATGCAGTTTCCTATATCAAATGTCAACATTGATATTTGACACTCGATATAGGAAATACTGATAGTGATATTACAAATGAAACTAAATACAAATAAAATTACTGTCAACACAAATCCAAGCAAAACTAAATACGCATGTAATCACTACAAGTTCAAGGTCATTAAAACACATGCTTTGGTTTTCAAGCATATGTAAAAAGCGTGCAAATTTGGACTGCAAAGTCAAACAGCAGCACTTTCAAAGAATGAAAACAGGCAGATGCATAGGAATTGGCGGATTCAGAAACTTTTGATAAGGAAAGATAAAAAGTCAACTTTCACGAATTTGTCGTTTTAATTGAAGGCGAAGACCATTTTTGTTGTGATCAAGTTTTTCAAAGTCTGTATTTCCGTACTTTCTATCCTACTTGCAGGCAAAAACTTTTTGGGAGATGAACATTTTTGAAGTCTATTTTTCGATGACAAAAGAAACAACCAGCCATACGGAAAAGTCACTTTGAAAAGCTAGTGAAGGAGATAGGCCACATTCCTCCTAAAATTGCCACTGAGAACAGTGCACTGGTGTGCAGAACTTTGGGTAACCATAAAACTTTTGAAGCTAATGCTAATGCTAAGAGAGCAACAACAGTCAAACTCATCTGTATGTAGAAAAAAGCAAAGGATTCTACCAAATGCTGAAAGAGAAAACTATCCGGACAAAAAGCCAATAAGACATGGAATTTCTATGCTGTGATTTTAAGTAGAATATTTCTTATCGACACATTGAGACAGATGATGTTTTTACCGCTAGCAGCTTTGGTTGTTTGTTTTCGGTATTTAGTCAGCAAAAAATGGTAAATGTTGGATCGGCATCAGGCCCGAGACAAAGATCAGAAGAGGAGCAAATGAGGCCGTGATCTGCCTTAAAACCTTTAAGGATCAATGCAGCATATGTTGCATTATTGTTAATTTTATGTCTTTTTGACGCAATAACTACTTTTTTCAAATCTATTATAATCTCGTTGTTGCCAAACAATTACGAAATCTAGAATCCTATAATCTCTAAATATTTAATGGCTACTTTACCATTTACCTCTATGCTCTGTACATCAGTTGACTAGCATGTATGTACCAATAGGTGTCGTTTCCAAAACCACAGCCCTATGGTATAAGCTAACATCTGGGTTCTTTGGTGTTGAACAGTAGATTGGATTCCATAATCCATCTTCTGTCTGTACGTTGTCACAATTACTTGCCATGTGAAGGAGAATGCGGTGTTGTTGTGAAGATAAAACCATGTAGAGTTATAATCGTATGGAATAATGTGATACGAGAGCGTTTCACGTTAAGTTATGAGAGCAGCGAATGATAGATTTTGCAAGCTCTCTCGGTCATTTCCCAGGACTGGAAAACTATAATGCAAAGCAAGCTTATCTATTTGACACCTTTACCAATGAAAACATGAACGCAATGATGGAGCAAAAGTTCTACCTTTCAAAGTTACCATATGCCAAGACATATTTCCTACCAATCCATTCTGACTTTGTCCATGCTCAGTTAATTCCAAGAAAATAAAGAATACATAAGCGCTGATTGAATATCTTGAAGCGAGAGTCAAGCATAGCTGGTTAAAAGGCAACCCGCTGCATTCTCAACGAAGACTCGGATTATGAAGTGTAATCATGACTCATAAAGAACAACATTTTCTGGAGAATGATAATGCCGTAGATCAAGAGTCACCAACCCGGTGCCTGCTGGGGTCAGGTTGCCCGTAAACACGATATGAGGCGCCCGCCGGTCTGCTCTGAAACTATCTCAATAGTTTCCAAACTGACAGTTTGAAATAAATCAAACTCACAGGAACACGGTAATACCCGTTGAAGAGCCAAAATTTCTTCACGAAGATTAATGGAAGTTGGATCCCCCCACTAATGAATATGAAAGATCCTTATCTTCGTTTTGCCTTGATAATGCGTAAATTTCGAATTCGATCAAGTTTATGTAGAATAGAAAAGTTTTATTTGAGACTTAATATTTCATTAAAAAAATAATGAGACGTTAGTGGATCTCCAAAAAGAAAGATTTTCACTTTTGATTTGATTTCGAACCATTTATAATATCAATCTGCTTGGCCTTAGCCTTGACAGTACCCTGGCAGTAGTTCGCGATTCTGTCTTGGTGAACCCTGCTGTAGACAATAGTTTTTTTGTGTTGATCTGTGCATTTAAATAGCTCGTGCAAGATATTCCCAGAAATTTGTTAGTAAATAATTTAGCTGCATATAGACAACCTTGTCGATTTAAAAAAGGTTCCAATTACGACGGGTAAACTTCAGAACAGTTTTGTTGCATAATCTCCACCAAACAAAATTTTCGCGTATGTTGCTCCTTCTTATCTGTACATCTAAAAGTGAGATCAATATTGAAGTTGCAGATATAAAAACAAATAATTCAAAACAGAAAAATGCTATTGTCTAAAACTAACATTTTTGCACATTGAGCTCTTGTTGAATTGAGGTATTTAATCACAAAACCTTTCCATGATAGTAAAAGTATGCCGCAGTCCTATGGATCTCCAAACCCGATAGGCACCTTTAAGACCCTAAAAAGTGTCCGAATTTCCTAGTTTTTGCAATTAATCTCATATTTTAAGACAAGTGCATTACATTTTCGTAACGGGCTACCCCCTTCGCCCCAAGAAAAAATGAGTTCTTTTTAGGGCGTAAGAAGTGAACCTCCAGGCATTCAGCTCCTCGTTTTTGAAGCACAAAAGATATCTTGAAAAATTACGAAGCTTAAAACTTTTATGTGGTTGGAGTAATCCGACCAAAAACTTGAGTGATGGTATTACTTCTCGCGAATAAATCATTTGAAATTTTCGAATGTTTATTGCATTGTTTCGTTACTGGTTTATAGCTATTATACGTAATACGCGTTTTGTCACCAATCCATTATACAGTAGCTTAGCTGGTATGGTTAAACCTAGGGCAGACTTAGTGATTAATTTTTGCAAGTTATCATTCTGTTAAGCTGTGAAAAGGAGATGTCCGTAAGTAGGAACCCATCATTTGAGGTGGTGCATAGTGGCGGTAGAGAGTTAGTAGCTAAATCTGGCCTGATTAGACCTGCAGTAGATTTTCCACAGTCGGAGCAGGTAAAGAAAAGAATAAATATTGGAAAATGTAGCATAAGCAGCACAATTGGATCGAATGTTGTATATCTAAAGATGTTATATTTTGCTTCACTTGCAGACGTCTGCAACTTACTTGGTAAGTTTCGAGTTTCTCTTTTTAATGAAAACATAGCAAATTTTAATGTCGCTACTGCATGCACCACATTCTTAAACTTTTATTTTTTGGTCGATGATGCAAATAAAGCTACAAACTTCCAGAGACATTATTATTTTTAAAAATTCTTCTCACATTCTACGTCATTTTGTCATTCCTTGTTGTGAATCTCTGTTCAAAGTAGTGATTCTCAATTCATTTTGAAGCGCATCCCGTCCTGATGGAAAAATTATTTTTGCACCCGGTCCAGATAGAAAAATCATTTTTGCACCCCTTGCACCATTTGATGTAACGTTTTTTGTATCATCATTGCTGATATCAATAGTCAGAAAAGAAAAGCTCGCACCCCAATAAGTCCCTTCTTGCACCCCCAATCGAGAACCGCTGGTCTAAAGAAATATAAAAAAATTGTTAAAAAATGAAATTACTTTGTAATTTTAATACACTTGACCCTTGTTTTTCCAAAAATTATTAATCCGGAATTTGGTTTATCCGGACAGTGAGTACGGACGGCCGACAAATGAATTCAAACAACGTGCGCCCCGCATACAGCCAGAAATGCCAGATAGGTAGCTACTGCCGCTCGTAAACACTGTGTTTTGTCGGGTATCAGTAAACAATTCTGCCGCCATCGGTAAACAATTCAGCCATGGACCAAAAATAATAAGTTTTCTTAATCCTGCAAATAATGATTAACTCAAACTCGAAGTTTATGCATGATTCTAAATAAGTTCTATTTTTCGACATAAAAATTGCAGAATATTTTATTCTTTATTTGCTAGTTCCAGAATAGCTCAATCGCTACAGACCTCAACTGTGCAGATTGCCTATTCCAGTGTGCTGTAAATAAAATAGGGAAAAAATGGCGCTAGGCTAGACAATCTGTCCGTAGTGAGAGCAAAATATAGTTTATAGCACAGTAGAGAATTTTGCAATCCCAACAGTGTCGCAAACTTTTTGTCGTGTGATTCTTATGAATCTGCTTGCTATTTTTTGTTTGACTTTCAATCGCAGTAGGACCATCTTGTCCTGCAACTAGCTTGTTCCTTTTAAATGAGCGCTTTTCGAAGTGCTTTGCTCACAAGTAATTAAATATACGCTCGCGGTAATTTATGATTTAGTAAGTGTATCCCCTTGGTAAAGGAAATTTACCCATTACTCCAGGTTTAGAAACCTTGACATAGACCGAATAAAAACGGCAATCGTTACAGCAGCAATGCATTAGTAGCGCAAATACAATTCTTTTTCTTCTCGCTCAATTAAATTTAACCAAGCTGCTCATTCACATAAAGTCAACAATCTCCTTGGTCAATTTAGGCTTTTCGTGTAGTCATTATCATCAAATCTCAATGAATCCAGAGAAATGGCAACCACCATACTAGACAAAGACCACAACGTACGAATAACAAACCGTCGTTGCAAAAAATATGCTTCAATACAAAGTAAATAATTTTCTGTAATATTACGTGACATTGTCACCACAAAAACAGATTCATTAGTATATCTAAAGGACAAATTATTTTCTGCAATATTACATAACACTGTCACCACAAAAAACAAAATATACTACTTAATAAAATACATATGATTTATGAAGCAGAATCACAAAAGATTGTCATTACAAAGAAACTCAATTGTGTGTTTCTACAAATAATGCTTGTTGTAAAGTTTTACGTAAAATAACCAAAACAATTTAATGATATTTTACACCAGTGCGGTGATAGCACTCACGGAAAACATCAAATTCTGATAAGTGTATGTAATAATATTGATTACACACATAAAAACAGCTGAGCTCACTAACTACTTTGACCTTATACTACGCAAAGTCATCGTAGTGGATTTGTATCCCACAGCAATCAGCCAATGGTAATATTTTATTATGAGTGATTTCGAGTAATCTTTCCTAAACAGTTACCTCTTATCGTACTGCTACGTTATTTTTATCTAAGCTGAAAATCACAACTGAATACGAAACGAATGTGCAAAGTGAACGACTACTTAATGAGCATGTTTTTGGCTTTGGTGTGTTGTCAAAAGCTGTGCTTTTGCAAAGGGACCTTTATTTCATGCATACTCAAGTAAATATGAGTATGCATGAAATAAAAGGTAGGTTTAGGTTTGGCAACGTAGCTTTATGTGCTGACTCGTAATTTTGAAGTAGTAAGTTCATACTTACGCGCTCTTTGCGTTTTGTGTCTTCAGAAAAATACCACACGGATATTTCCTTTGTTTGGTTCAGTGCTAAATAAAGAAATCCTCTATCACAGCAGTAGGCTCCTGGCAATTGCAAAACAAAAGTTGTGTTACATTCACAGCTTGACTTCGCGAGCGTGTATCAAATGGGTTGTATACGTCTATTACAAGCTTGGTGATGGCTGACAAAACAAATTCGTATTATGCAGATTTGACTGCAGGGGCTGCAGGCAAATGCTGTGGCAGGCGATGGTGAAGTTGCAGCGCAATTTTCTTTTCTGTCGCTTTTTTTAAGGGTGGATCTACTGGCTACTTTAAAGAATATTGACTGCATCCAATGACCATTCTCTCAATCAGAAGATTTGGGATTTTGTGAAATTTTGAGTTACCCCGTAATTGCCATTACCACCAAGCCTACTCTTACGCGGTGTAGTTGTTCCTGTGAGAACTCCAACAATGGCCTAAGCTGTTCTTGTGCTTCCGAGAATGTTTCTTCAACTAGAAGCTAAGGAAGAACCGGCCAATATATAGTCTGCGCTTTTAGAATTTTGTTGATCTTATCACAGATTTCAAGACCAGGCTTGGAAAACATTGACTGGAAAGAATGAAAATATCATTGCCCATACTATGAACCAGAGTAATATTCAATGCACAGGCCCATGGAGCAGTTTCATGTTTAGTCGAAGCAATTTCATGTTTAGTCGCAGCAACTCAAAAAAGGCGGAGACGGCAAGTGAAAGATGTCCCTGAAAGTCGTGTGTTCCAATTCTGGATGCAGGTAGTTCAGATATAGCAAATATATTGTTTAATTGTTCGCTTGGAGATGGCAACATTAGTCTGTAGCAACTTGAGCGACAATGCAGCCTTTTTGAGAAATAGCACTGCGTTTTCCTCAAGAAGAGTGGCAAAGAAAAGGAGGTAGAAACAAAGTTCATTTTAATAAAACCTTGATTAGTCATTGTCAAAGGACATTTTTAAGCCCTAGTCAACGGGTTAATAACAAGAAAAACATTTCTACACTTGATTTGTCAGCTGTAACTGTTTTACCTGAATACAATATAAAACATACCTGTGATATTAAAGCTCACTAGAATATTTTCCTTCAGTGGTAGGATGATTGAAAATATCTTATGCTTACTTGGCATTAAGAACAACTCAAAAAGAAATTCAAGTTTGCATGATAAACTCAATCAAAATCAGGTTAGGGAAAGCGATAGTTTATTTTTAACGAAGCACACATGAAAATTTAAGGTTGGTAAACTCACCACCATCATGATGGACTGTTGCTTGTGTGCGCCGTAAGTGGCTTCTTTAAACTTGCAGGATAAGTAGTTTTATTTTTATACTGAATGAAGCACACGAGAGTTAGAAATGTGGTTGGTTGAAATCTTGTAGAGACAAACTTGCTTTCAGTTTTCTTGAGCTGCAATTTTTTGATGTAAACTAAAGTTATTATACGTCAAGATTTCTCTGAAGTTTCTGATATTTTAGTAGTAAAAAAAAGCCAGGAAAAATGTTAAAAGGTGCCCAAAAATCAGAGATTGATTCTACCAAGTGAGATTGATCTCTCCGAATTAGTTTTCGTGAATATTTCGAGACAATATAGGTGAAACCTCCGCTTTCAAAAGGTTGATCTCTAAATGAAGAAGAAGGTCTTCATTTTCGAGACCAATGGGGAGCATAAACGTGACCGACATAAATATTTCATGGATTGTTGATCATAAGATATGGCTAACCAAGTCTAATCACAAACTATCAGAGTATTTAGTTAGACAATAATTAAACAAAAGTGTTTATATCATGTAGTTGCAAAAAACACTGCGATTAGCAAAGGAAACTTTTTGTTTTTCCTTAAAGCTTAATTCAAGCGCAATAGGCTCTATTTATGGTAGCATTATTCATCAATGCACACAATAATCTAATAAAATGTATACCAACAATTTGGACCTAATAAATGATTGCAATTTAGCCAGACATCTTGCTAAATCTTTCATCAGTAAAACATTAATTTCAATAACAATTTCTAAAACTGTCGTTGTTTTAAATATTTTTGGCGAGACTTACTGTCTATAATGATATTAAAGTT
Source organism: Trididemnum clinides (assembly GCA_963675345.1). NCBI lineage: Eukaryota > Metazoa > Chordata > Ascidiacea > Aplousobranchia > Didemnidae > Trididemnum > Trididemnum clinides. The sequence continues at coordinate 24,576,194 of OY776298.1, read as the reverse complement.
TACATTATTTTTCAATTTCAAGATTTGACAGTGGAAGAAATTCCCAGAATTAAAAATTGAGCTTTCTTCGAGCGCTAATAGACTTCATAAAAAGCAATAAAATATTATTTGAATGATTTGAAACCTCGTACAGAACTGCATAACCATGCCTTTATAATGTAGCTCTACTGTTTAGGTCAATGTAAGCGATTAGTCTACACAGGTTTATCAGAAGTGGTGTTTGTATAAATAAATACATGATCACATTACATTTTATCCATCAAGAAGGTTAAAACAACTATGGCGGGTGCAAGAGATCGTTTCACAACTGACACGGTTATTCAGTTGCTGCAAGAAGAGTGTGACAATTACGATGCCATTCAGTCGATTGGTTCAGAGTCTGATATTTCTGACGATATGCGTGATTTTGAAAATTTTACCCAGAACTCAGATTCAGATTCATACCCAGACGATGCTTCGTCAACCGGCGAGAGTGACGAAGATGAGCCCCAAATGCAGTCTGACAGGATAAGTAAAAACGGGTTTTATTGGAAAGAAGACCCTCCTTCTCATGGCAGAGCGAGGTCATTCAATATTTTGAGAGCACGTCCTGGGCCTATAGGAGGTCTTTTTCATTGTATTGCTTCGCCACAAGGTGCATTTCATAAATTTATTTCTTGCAATATTGTTGAATAAGTTCTACACTGCACCAACTTAGAGGGTCGAAGAGTAGCAGCCCAACACAACAAAACTTGGAGGGCTGTTGATAAAGATGAGCTTCTTGCATTCATTGGCTTAGTTCTTCTTGCAGGTGTAGAGAAAAGCTGGGTTGTACCTGCACGGGAGCTGTTTTGCGATCTGACAAAAAACCCTATGTATAGAGCAGCAATGAGTATAGGAAGATTTGAAGATATACGAAGGTATTTTAGATTTGATGATAAGAGAACCAGGCATTCAAGACTTGAAACTGATCACATGGCAGCATTCACAAATGAGTGGAAATTATTCTTGGACAATTGCAAAACTAACTTCATACCCAGTGAGTGTGTTACTATTGATGAACAGCTTGTTCCTTTTCGAGGTAAATGCAAGTTTCTACAATATATGCCAAGTAAGCCTGCAAAGTACGGCATAAAGATATGGTGGATGTGCAATTCACTTGTACCCTATGCAGTTGATGGAGATGTTTATTTGGGAAGGCAACCTGGAGAAAGCAGGCAATAGAATCTTGGAGAGGCTACTGTTTTGAACTTGAGCCGTGGAATCAGTAAAACTGGTGAGTGTTAGTAAAGCAAAATATTGAATCCATAATTACTAAAATGTTAACCTTGTTTCTACAGGCCGAAACATTACAGTCGATAATTTCTTTACGAGCATCCCGTTGGTTGAAAAGCTGCTCGCGGAGGACTTAACCGTTGTTGGCACTCTTCGTAAAAACAAGCCAGAAATTCCCATAGTAATGCAGCCATCCAAAACAAAAATGAGATATAGCTCTGAATTTGGATTCAAAAATAACATGACCATGGTGAGCTACGTACCGAACAAAAGAAAAGCTGTCATCCTCTTGAGCACCATGCACAATGACAAAAGTATACATGATAGACCGAAAAAAAAGCCTGAAATTATTTCGTACAACAATCAGACTAAAGGAGGAGTAGACACCATGGATGAAATGGTCCGATATTACTCATGCAAACGGCAAACGAAGAGATGGTCCATGGTTCTTTGGTATAACATGCTGGATGTTGCAGTCATGAATGCATACACACTATTCAAAAGTGTGCACCCTGAGTATATGAACGGCGTCAATCATAAGCGACGTTTGTTCCTGAAAGAGCTGGTAAAAGAGCTTGTCATGCCTCACATAACATGGCGTCAGAAACAACCCGCGCTCAAGAGGCACGTCAAAGAGGCAATGACAAAGTGCGGGTTAGTTTTTTCACCCATGATCCAACCTCGAAGTGCATGCCTGCTGCAAAAACGAAAGAGGTGTCAAGTTTGCCCTACTGCAAAAGACCGCAAAGTTAGCTCTTGTTGCTCAAAATGTCAGAAACCCGTGTGTAAGGACCACAGTAGTTCTATAACAACGGTAACTTGCTATGATTGTGTGAACGCTGTTTAACTGCATTGGTAGACTAAAGAGTATTTGTCTTATCCTTGTTGCTGTTTCTTTTTATTTCTGTTTACATGTTTCACATTGTTTCGTTACGTTTACAGGTTGTTTCAATGATTTTCGTTAGTAAAACACAGTAATTTTGAGAAAAATTTGTTCTGAAACACTTTTAGCACAATTTAGGCTTGAAATGCCATTAAAACCAATACGGGTAATTTTTGACCCGCATTTTGCATTGTAGGGGGTAAACAAGCGTTGCGCATCCTAAGGTTAATTACTTGGGAAGGCTGGACAATAATAACACGTTGTTAAAAGTTTTAAATGAAACTCACGCCTATATAAGCACAAAGCGATCGTCTTCGCTTGACAGAGCAATATTGAGTATTAGAAACTACTACGTTTCTCGATTATAAGTGCAAAATGAAAGCTTGATACTTCAAAATATTCAGGCAGCTAAAAATCACCTAAATTTTTTGATTACTTTACATTTGCAATTCGAAATCTGAAATTTGAAAAGATTGCATCGACGAATATTAAACAAAACAGACTTTCAAAAATTGATTTTCCCCTTGTAAGTACTTTCATGGTTGTCGTTTAATATAAAGCGATCGTTATATACCAAACAGGAGGCCTAACCAAACGACGGAGCGAACCAAAGTTTTGAAAAACTTTTGTGCAGGGGAAATGACGGCATATTTAAAGATGACTTAAAATTGAACTTTAGTTGTGATTACCTGCACAAGAAGAAGAGGAAGTCATTCAAAAGCAATTACATGACGTCCTCGTGAAGTGCGCTTTACGTTGTATTTTATCAGTTATAATAATTATAACGTGTCAATATTGCAAGAATGAGTTAATAATATTTATACACATGAAGTTACACCAACCGATTTTGGAATACAAAGACCATTATCGGGGTTCTGAACAACAATTGCTACAATCACTGAACCGTAGAGCGCACTTAATAAAGTAAAATTAATCAAGCTTGCAAGACTGACCATTTGTCAATGTTGCTCTAAAAATATATAAATAATAATAATAACTGTAATATAATGAATGTTAAACAACTGCTATGAGGTTGCAATAAGTGGCCCTTTGCTCTGTAGTGGTGTTGGCAACCATGACACAAAAACACGCAATAATAAATTACAAGTCAACAACATAATCAAAAAATCATGTAAATGTCTCAGGAGCAATTATTAAGTTTTGTACACAGTTTCAAATTTAACTTGTCTTTTGATTACGTTTAAATTTATATAAACTGATTTGAAATTATAAAAGTGGCAGTAAATTGGTTTAAAGGCTTTGGTGTACAAATGAAAGATGCACGTTTACATATTTTCAAATTATTATGTTGAAATTTAGGTCTAATGCATCAAGAGTATTCGAAAGCATAAAATTAGAATGGCCGAAGTTCTCCAAATATCGTCGCCCGCCAAAATCAAAAAATTTGACAAAATATTGTTTTTGTATGAAAAGATGTTCGCCTTATTTTGGAACTCAGATAGAAAAAGTTACTTTGAAAAACTTGATCCCAAAAAAAGAAAGATCCTTCATCTTTTTTTTAAAATGAAAATGCCTTAAGCCCTGCCTTTCGTTGAAAGCAAATTGTTACTGCTATGGTCTACTACATCAAGTAAAGAACGTAAATCATCACGGCCTGAGTAGTAAATAAATTTACAGAACTTAAAAACTAGATTTAATACTTAATAGTTTACTAAGGCAATTTACAAATTAACTAGACAACATGTTCATACTTATTTGTTATAAACCATATAGCTGCACAGTTTTGAGTAAATTGTAATGGGTAGTGTACTATTATCTCGAATAACTTTGTGCTATTACTACCACTGATTTTTTAGAAAAGATATAGCTAGAAAATAATCATCATAAAACACAATAAATTTTGCTTAAAATAACTATTGTATTAGCGCTACGATTTCTTCAACATGTTTACTATTGTTAGTGTTTTGGTGATATTTCTTGCAACGGTAAAACGTTCATCCGGAAATCCTGTACCAAGTAAGTATTTTCATTTAAAGCATAACAGTTGAGCATCGTCCTCGTAGCTAACTGATTGATAGTGTCATTTTGTGAAGCAGTGATCAAATGTGGCTGCGTTGCTGTTCCACTAAAATAAGCCAGTGAGTGTTTTCCAATTTTCTTTTCTTTTGGCAAAATCAGATTCAAAATTTGTCCAATTTGAAGTTAAAGATCCTTTTTTTTAGATCAAAGTTTAGAAACCGTTTTGCTTCACTGGACGTTTTTTGATACTGAGCTTAATTTTCCCACATTAAAATTTTTGACAATTCTTTGGTGATCAAAGAATTACAATCATTTTTGTTTGATGTAAGAAACGCCCCTGGCAAAAGTACCTTGGAAACCGTCGGGCTACTGACTCTCAAAATTTATAAACTAGTAGAGTCGGTGTGCTTGTAGGAATTAATGATAAAAGCGTACCTTAATGTAATACTAGAGGCCAGCAATACCCTTTGATCAAACTGCAAACAATGACACTGTTTGGACCTATCAGGTCTCTTTAGTGCAGTTGGTGACTGACAAGAAGCTAGAGGCTTTAAAGAAAGCATAGCTGAGACCGTCACACTTGTGGGATCTAGTATCAGATCCCTCATGTGTTATGGTATTAGTTATGCTTTATTTAAAGCTTTTAGCTAGTTGTCGGTCACCAACTGCACTAATAAGACCTGTTAAGTCAAAGCAATGTCAGTGTTTGCAGTTTGCTCCAAGGATTTACCTTCTTCTTTTCAGATGGAATAACTTGTAATTTAGAGTAACTGGTGGTAGAGTCCAATTTTCACCTTTAGAAATTATCTTTTGCTGGAGTGCAGCTTGTGCTGGGGCTCTTAAATATGAGAACAAAACTCTAAAATTTGAGGTTACTACGAAACACTTCAAAATCGAGTTTGAAAACCACGGGAATAAGCACTTAACAATGAGCTCCTCTGCTTGACGAAATTTTGCAAGAAGTAAATTTATAAAAAGCGATACAAGCAACTCAAACGGAAGGTTAGAAGTTTAAACAGGTGAAGCCAATTATTTTTGAGTGGTGCTAATGTTCTGCGAGTAATTAAAATTGGCACCCCGATTGGAGTGCAAACCAAAGTTAAAAACAATACAAGCAAGGAAAGGCTAAAAAGTGACTGTCAAAAGTGAGTAATACTAAAGTTTTAACTTTCAAAAATTTTGGAAATACGGAAATTCACGCATAAATATACTGTACAATTCATGAAGTACGAAAATACTGTAGAGAAGAAACAACAATTAAAGTACGGAAATCGTAGAAATACAGAAATTAACAAAGTAATGAAAAAAATGAAGAAAACGAAAAGAAATGAGACCAAAACGTTAAAATCCCAAATTGGGTTATATTAGACAATTACATTGATCTAAATTATGCATCTTTGTATTTAATAGCTTAGATCTCAAAATACGTCGCTCAATTTTTGTGAATTCTCGCATTTTTAAATTTCGTATTTTATTATTGTCGTTCTATAGCAGAGATTTATCGAAATAGCAATAGAACGGCAGAAGCGTAAACTCTGGCATTCTAGGTGACTTGCCTAACAACAGCGATCTACTACAACAAGCGTATAAAGGCTAGAAGTTGGCATTATAGTCAAAATAGCTTTCAAAGGTTGTCGTCATAGCAGATGAAGTCCCTTTACTTTGACGTAAAAAAATTAAAGTTTGCGGTTTTAAAATGTACTGATACACAAGAAAATTGCTGTTGATATCGCTATATTTTAGGAATCAAAACGCGATATCAACTCTATTTAAAAGCTCGAAATCTATACATTTAATCATATCGACGTTTACAGTTTTTGGGGTATTTCCAATGGTATGAGCTCTCAATATCCAAATTCATTTATTACTTTCATATTTTTAATGTACGCTATTTGGTTTATTAGCAAACCAAACGATTTTGTTTACATATTGATTTATATAAACACGTTAGTTGAACTCCTAAAACACCAAAATAACTGCCGAAACTATGTATTCACTTTATGGTCTTTGAGATAGCATTGGCACTTACATAGGATGGAGGCGCTGCAAGTCATTAGCGTCCACAGCAATCGTTAACGCAAGTTCATTTTCAAACGATAGTACAGCTCGATCGTGCTGTACAACAAAATACTATTTTGAGCGTTGAACTATCGTAGAATTGCGACTACAAGTTTGTCGCTCGGTCCATCACCATATGTGAACATTATTAATAAAAATTGGTTAGGTTTTACTTCAGTTTAACGTGGTATTGCTGACTTCAGTTTTACTGTATACGCTTGGATCAATGGTTTGTTGACATTTTGGGGGTCACTAATGCCAAAATATTAGGCTAAGTACAAAATTAAACAAATATGATGTTTGATGGATACAATCAATATGAGGTAGATTTTACCTGTGCATGTGCTCTCATATACTTTCCCCACTTTCTCTTTTTAATCTATCTGGGACAGACTCAGTTGCATTACCACATGGAAGCCCTGGAGGAGACTGATTCTGCGAAACCGTCAGTTTCGATAAAACATAGGTTGAGAAATCAATCCAGAGCAATCGACTCAACTATTTACTCGAACTTTTTACCTCAAGCTGTGCTGCTGAGCAAGTGAAATTGCTTCAAAATGTCCTTTAGAAAAGCATAATGTAGAAATCTCACAAGTGAGAATTGATCAAACAATATCACGCTTACGAGATAGCTCTTGGTCTCTCTGCCAAACGTAATTGAATTACAATATATATGGCCATTATCGCAACGGTGCGATCAGCATTAGCTAAGTTGGCTAAGCTCCAATGGTTTAAGGTCAGATTAAGTTTAAGTAAAGCGTGATGAATTTACGCAATTAAGATTTATTGTTACGGATGAGTAAACGAATTGAAAACCTCTTTTAGAGAGGGTCAAATACTTTAACATTAACAGCACCAAACTTAACACTAGCTTTACGGGAAATTTTCTACACCTAGTTTTACGGAGGGGTCGTTTTCGACCCCGATCTTGTTTAGCTAATTGCCTTTTTCTCGCACTAGTTTTTAAACTGCTAGTGTGCTGTATTGCAATGATTACGCATAACAAAATAATTTTACTTTTAAAAGATACGTTTTGTACAAAATATAAAAGCATTCAACTAGTCAGTTTTACGCAAGCTACGCATTTTACGTAAGCCATTATGAAATTGTCCACCTCCGTAAAACTAAGGGTAGCTTTTTTCCAGACGCGAAAACTCAACTAGTCAGCTATTTTTTCAAAGTTTCAAAACCTGGAATGTATTGTAGAATAAATTTTAAGAAAAGTCATTGCAGTTTATTTATATTTGGTCAGGCATTTAGAAGATATAAAGCAAATAAACAAGAACCAGGGTCGAAAACGACCCCTCCGTAAAACTAAGGGTAGCTTTTTTCCAGATGCGAAAACTCAACTAGTAAGCTATTTTTTCAAAGTTTCAAAACCTGGAATGTATTGTAGAATAAATTTTAAGAAAAGTCAAAGCAGTTTATTGATATTTGGTCACGCATTTAGAAGATATAAAGCAAATAAACAAGAACCAGGGTCGAAAACGACCCCTCCGTAAAGCTAATGTTAATATGACTCTATTGAAGCCACTACAGTTATCCATAACAACTTTTCTCAGAAAATCAAACAAAAGCTTTTTCAAGACACTCATAAAATAACCTTCTTCTAAACCAGGGGTGGGCAAACTTTTTAGTCGGAGGGCCGCATCGACCATTGAAGAGTGGTCGAGGACCAGGGCTTGTAGTCTCGTACAGCTGCATGCTATAAAAGAAATTGCATTAGCTGAATATTTTGGGATATGTCCTTGCAATGTGGTATCCCAGGGCGTGACAACGGTGGTGTCTCTAAAATAAAAAAAAAAGGTCATCGCCTTTTCCAAGACGGTAAATGCGTGATTGGGGGCAATCGTAACCTCTGACGCATTTTCCGTCTAAAGAATGGGCGATTACTTTTTTTTTAAGGACGCCGTCGCTTTTGCGCTTTGTCAATCCCCTTGTCGTATTTATTTCAATATGGCAAAGTTTCAAAAAGTGTTCGCGGGCCGCACAGAATGCTCTCGAGGGCCGCATGCGGCCTGCGGGCCGTAGTTTGCCCACCCCTGTTCTAAACCAATGTAAATACACTTTATAAAGATCAAAAAATAGTTCTGGATTGTCTTCCAACCTGCTTGTTCACATGGACGAAATGACTGTCATCTACTGCAAAAAGATTTTATAAGATTTTTGCTTGATCGAATTCAGCAGACCCAATTTTTTCAGAAATTGCCCAGAAATGGAGATCTATCTTGGATTGTTTGATCTATCTAGTCTTCGGGAACCTAATCGAGAAGTCTTCACTTTGAATAAAGTGGTTCATCATCCTTGCAGCAAACCAGGTAAATTGTGCTGTAGGTAATAAGCGCTAACTAACTCAGAAAAGGAACATAGTGCCATCTCCCTTTCCCTTTGGTTGCGACAACAAACGAAAACATCTTAGTTTATGTTTGCTAGTGATTTTCGTAAAAACAATCATCTTAACCAAAACTTTGCTCTCGCGATGACTCTTTTGAGAAAAATTCTGAGTGAATTTAAGGTCTTCACCATAAATTGTAACTAGAAAACGCTCAGGTTTAATACAATTTTGAGAGACATCAAAAACAAATATCTTTATTGAAGTTGATTGATGTTCATGTCGCCCTTTCAAATATCTTTGATATGCTTGTGGTCATAAACTGCTACAAAAAAGGCAAATTTTGTATAAAATAAGGAGTTTATGCTCTCTGTCTCAGTCTCTTTCTTCCTTTCTGAATACTGCTTTGATTAAACCAAACCTAACTGCCGAGTACTCGCTACTTTTGGACAAAAGGTTTGTAGAACTATAAGTGATATTTTGAATAAACATTTTTAGATCAATCAAAGTGTATTTTATAAATGATTGCTTGTAAGCTAATCGAAAAAGCAAAGTGTAATGTTTGTAAGCATTTATTGAGGAAGTTAAGCAACTGTCCCTGTTCCTATCCTTAAGCAAACCTTGATCATCGTAGTTGTTTGTTTGTAAGCATTTAGTGAGAAAGTTCAACAACTGTCCCTGTTCCTATCCTTAAGTAAACCTTCAACTTGGTAGTTTTGACGATCAACCAGAGGTAGTTAACAAGACTTGTTTTATCGGTAAAAACTTTCTTATAACTAGAAGATGAAAAATTAGCAAAGTCATTGATATGATGATTTTTGACAAAAATACTTCACAGGCTACTTAACGGCGTCGAACTTGCGTAGCTTAAATTGAATGCTCAGGCAAGTCGAAGTGAAGTTGCAGGTTTACCGGCTAGCCCAAAACAAAACAGTAAGATGCGTGACACAGGAAATTTATTGGAGAATTGTGTGGCGACTGGCTTTGCAGATAGTTCTACGAAGTTTTTGCATGGCTTTTTGTGAAACCGTCTTGCTTAGTCATGTCTGGGTGGGAGAAGCAAATTCAATTAATATAATACTCTAAACATGGCAATATGTTTAAGAAACAATGAATTCCCTCTAAATCGGAAATGACTTCACTTTTTAAATCTTAATTGAACTGTCGAAATATTAGAAAGGAAAACTACACTGTGTCGCCTAAAACAATATTGCGGGAAATGAGTTGTATACAACTAAACGAACCTAAAATTTGTAATTGTTTTTATACTTTAAAGTACCATACTCCAAAATTTTTATGGTGGCCATTGTCATAGCCTTAGCAATAATAATACTTATTTAGGTTTTTTCATTTTAGAAACTGAAAATCTGTTATCTATCACGCTGCGACGCGCTTTGCATGCAGTAATTTTGTCCACAAAGTGCCTTGAAGTTACCATTGATAAGCTATGTCCAATTGGCCAGTTCAATAGAGAAACCTGCAATCTAGGTATAGCTTATTTCAAAACTTGATTTAAAAGGAACTGACGTTCTTGAATGGTTCTTGAAGTAGTCAACCTTAGGTTGACCCATTTAAAAACATCAGATTTATCTAGCACAAAACTGAAAAATTTACTTGTATTTTACTTTTCTGCTATAGACTCGCAGGACAGCGACTGTGATAGAAAGCATGTAGCTAAGTTATCTAGGTCGATTTGAAGTTTTCTAATTGTAACATTCTGCTTGATTCGCTTGGTATTGCTTTTAAAAAATATACCCCCTGGTAGATTTCACAAAACAAGAAAGCATTTTAAAGTGCCCTTTGTAGGAAAACAACGACGCAGACAACATAAGGCTTAAGGCATTTTATTAATGCATCTGTAACTTAGCAGCAGCCTTAAGAAGGGTCCAGGGGCATCTACGCACTCGGGCCCGGAATTATTAAGAAACCCAGAATTAATCAAGGCGGCCCAGATCTTCAAAAATGCCCCATCCCAACTCAAAATTGAAAAAGAATTGGTCTTCACATATGGGATTAAAATTGAAAAAAGCTGGTCTTTTCTCTAATTTTTGCTACAAGAGTCGTTCTTTTGGAAGAAATCTGGGCAACTCTTGAAAAATGATTTGATACCGGCGCTAGACAGTCTCCACACTCTCTTGTGATAACATGACGTTTCAACTCATTTGACGACAATTCTGTTTTTTAAAGAGGTTACTAAATCTCAGAAGATTTGTTTAACGAAAATTTCCTATTGCAAACTTCTTACAAAATCATTTTGTTAGAACCATGTTCTATTGCACTGTATAACACTTAATGTGTATCTTATAGGGTGATATAGGAGATCTGCTGATGTGACATTCGATCAATTCAAGCTGTAGAGGATAGTATGTGGCAGGACTAACTCTGGATACGGCTGCTCGCTGTGGCAATCCGAATAAACCTGATGTGTTTATATCATTATCTCACCACGTGAAATGGATTGAATCAATAACAAATGAAAATACTAAAGTAAATGGGAAACAATTTCATTGCAATGATGACTCAATTAAACGAGTTTGGATTAAAGGAATTAAAGGATATTGCAACAAAGAGCCGACATCCGCCCCCAGCACATAAAGAATTGCAGTGCCAAAATTTTTATAGAGTTTTTGTCCCAGTATTTATTGGTTGAAGTTACCACTTTCTTTTTGAGATGCAGCAATCGTCAATGTATTCTTCTTCAAACAGCATTCAGTTTATTCAAAGCACAGTTTATTCAAACAGCATTCAGTTTATTACAACATTTATTAAAATAATCGTAGGTCTGCGTAATTACTTTCCAGAGTTCTTTTTAACAGAATAGAAATCAATTCCAAGCAGAAAAACGGTTTTTGTATGCAAATATTCTCCAAGTGCAAGCCTTCGCTTGAGACGGTTTTTTGTGTTTGCATAAAAATATTAGTTGCCAAATATCTTTGTAGCTTTACACTGGTGTCAGCAGCAAGAGAAATGAAGAGGTTGGCAGACTTACCGTCTTTGAATTAACACTAATTTTATAAATTATTGTGTTGGAAGCAAAATGTAGTAAGAACCCGACGCGTGAGCTTTAGCTCTGTACAGAGGGCCATTGACGTATACAACATAACGCTCTAAGCGCTCAACTCGCAGCCTTTCGACTACGAGTCTCAAGTTTAGTCCATTTCTCCCGGCTGCTAGCATACATGTAAAAGTGGTCTTACCTTTTGTGACGGAATTTGTCCTGCGTTAGACAGCTTCAAACTCGCAGGATAGTGCCAGCGTCATATCGCTGTTGTTGTGTTCTAAGGAAAATCAAACTTTAAAAATGCACTGCGCCCACAGTTTAATTGCAAGGCAAGCCCTACACTGTATTATTTTACCTTTTACCGTGCAAATAGTTGTATGCCGTCAAGGTAAACTATACCGAATGAATACGGTGCTCCCCAGCAAAACAGAATCAACAAAAATACTAAAAAGTGGTTACTTTTACTCATTTTGTTACAGCATGAAATACTATTGCGTAGCATTTCTTATTGTAGGATCGCTCAGTTGACGTTGTCAAGGGAGGATGCTTCTAAAACTCTTAGATGCCAACAGAAATATTTTACTGCTCGTATATATGGATTTTACAAATCTCGCTTCCAAACTTTGTTGTCATTTTATAAGTGTATATTTATTTTTGTTTGTTTTTTGTGCTAACTGATGTAATAAAGAAGTAAAATAATCATGTTTTATTTTGCATCAATAATTATTAAAAAAAGGCGTAAGCTTTATCTAGCTATAGTGAGCAATATAAGTGTGGATTACAATTTGGTGTTCAGAAAAATCCAACGTAGAATATCTTTTTTTTTGTAGCCTTGGCAAACCACAGAGGCACGAGTAGTAGTCAAAATGGCCTAATTCGATTGTAAACTTCTTTTATTCAAATAATCTGAAAACAACTGCTTTTTGTTAGGTCTAACTTGATCATCTCATATGTAGAGCAGAGTTCTGTTTGTACGATCGTATTGATTCCTCTCGTGTCAATGGGCCCACAAACACGAAACACGGCACAACTGATTACCGCCCCGGGGTGAGTGTCGTAATGGGATTTTGTGACGTGATGATGATGTGATATCCAAACATAATTTTTTTTCATTTGCATTTCTTAACGGAGGAAAGCGGTGTTTACTCAAACAAAAGCTGGCCCTCGACTTACCAATTTGTAATTTGACCTTATTGGGGTGTAGGACGACATTACAGTTAACGTTTGCTTACAAATTTTGTTTTCTTTATTTTATAAAAAATACTGACCAATGAAACCCAATAAAAAGCTTTTTCAGGTGATATTGACAAGATACTTTTGATGAAAACAATTCTACAACAATTTGAGCTGAATTGCCGATGCAACAAAAAAAACATTTTCAAGGATTCTAAGTATGCTTTTTCCTATTTTCTTGAACGCTTTAGAAAACCTGTTTGGTCATAATGATGTCTGGTATTCATTACAGTGTAAACAACAGCAGGTAGTAGCGGTGCTTACAACTTTTATCCACTGCCATTTTGACAGCAAGCAACTGATTTGCTACCTGTTAAACTATTACAAAGCAATACAGTACCATCGTAGCAGTTGGCCCGAAAACCGGTTTTTTCAGCATGCAGTAACAAGTAAGAGTTCATTTGCACAGTTGTGTTGCGTGCCTGACTAATCATCATTTTTCAGACATGATCATGTAGTGTATCAAAATTGAGCAAATAGGTAATTTTTCGCGAGAAGTATAGCTGAAACTACAAAGTTTATCCCCTTCTTTACCACAAACAAGTGTTGATGAATGCCAAAACTAAGTATCATGTGGTGCAGCACAGGACTTGCAAGCCACAGGCTTTAGATCATACAAATAGAATTACAATTACGAAAAGTCCTAATTGCTGAATCTAATATTTAATAGTTTATTCCTGTAAACACATATCAATCACTTTGGCACCTTTCGGACAATTTTGAATTTATGTATCTAAATACTTGCTGAAATGAAAAAATTTAGGTTTGCAAAGTTATTGGCTGTTTCAGTTGTGAGCAAACCCTGTCCACGTGTACTTCTACGCAGGAAGCAGTACAAGTAAGACATTGTCAGAAACTCCAAAAACTCGAGGAACATATTGCGTTTATGCCCAACCTCCATACTTTACTTAGTTGTAATTCAGAAAACGGTACTTTTAATTTTGAAACGAGATCAGCTATGTCAAAAGCTCATTAATTTGTTATTACTGTTTTAACGGCTATTCATTGAGTGAAGCCGTCTGAACTGCTATTCGTGACTCCGACAGTACACCCTTGTGCAAATTAATTGAAAAAAAACCCATAAATTTAGTTTTTATTTGTATGCCCAATTGAAATAATATGCAAATGCGCGAATTAATATGCAATATGACTACTGCAATTTTTAAGAGGCATTTTGATGCGTTATGGTATTAAATCGGCTAATTTTGAACGACCTTCCGAGATTTGGGAGTCCTTGTACCACATTTGAATCAAGAATTCAATCAGATTTTTCTTTGTGGTGCAGTGCATTGCAGAAAGTCTTTACATGAATATAGACAACAAATTTGAGATTGGATTTAAATCGATGTTTTCCAGGCACTCCAGCATTTTTAAAAATTTTTTGACTTGTTTTGGTGGGTGGCATGAAGCCAAATCTTGTTGAAACATTCCTGATTTATCTGGATAAAACCGATTCAGCTCAAAAATGACTCTTTAGAAAAGTTCAATATGCTGTGGCGAGTGCATCATAATTTCAACTGGGTACAAGCCACCAATGCTATTGTAGTTGAAGCTTTTCAAAGCATGCTTCTTGAGGGATGCTTTACGCTATGGACAATACTGGCATACCAAAGCTTTTCCTATAGTGTTTTCCGAACATGTTGACTTCTTTGTTCCTGAACAAACGAGTGAGTTTTATCACTAAAAATTAGGTTTCTTTAGTCCTCTGAGTCCCAGCTTTTGTATTTCAATTATCCTTTGTAGCGTTTTTGTTCTCAGAGACTTTGCCAGAGACTGCTTTTTATAGTGCGTTAGGCCTTCCCCCGAACCTCCAGGAGGCACCTGCAAACTGTGAACAAGTTAACGTCTATTCCCCCTCCTCCAAAGTAGTTTTTATGGCGTTACTTGATTTTTTTGATCTTAAACTCTCTTCTACAAGGTAAGCATCATCTCTAGCGGTGGTTTTACTCTTCCGACCGCATTTACTTTTTCGATGTGTAGTAATAGACCCAGTTTCCCCTTTAATTTTTACTACGCGACTTATGGTAGCAATACCGACACCTACAGTACAATTTCCGCTACCTTCCCATAGGTCTTTTTAGTGTTTTCACGTAAAGTTAAGATACTTGCTTTCTTTTTGGTGTAACATCCATCTGTTAGAGCAACTGAATTACAACTGTTTAACATTCAAAATATCGGTTACAAATGCTGCAATAGCAAGAACAATTAGAAAAATTATGACCCAATCAGGATCGTCATCATAAAACAGAGATTATTATGTCATCAACTCTTTATTGCATTAAAATCAAACATTATAAACATTTCTTTGAAAAAATTTTCACATCAAATCAATTTAGATTTTATCTTGCACAAAAACGTTACTATTAAAACTTTTGTAAAAATCTAAGCTTTGCTTCGATCAATTTGCCCAAGGGTGTAATGTTAGGAGCTCTCCTGGCAGAGGCAGTTAGAAAACTACATTAGTAAAGTCGATAAAATTTCATCTAACAAAGCACTATTTCAAAAAGTTCCTGTTGATGACAACATTGCCATTCCAAATTTCAACAATATTTCTTAACTTGAAACAGAAAGATTTTCTTGGAAAAGAAGATTACAATCGAGTCATAAAAGATTAATTTCAGCCATAACTTCTACATTTTATAATTTTCAATGTCTCCCACAAAAGCTTTTAACAGCATTTCTATAATCAAGCACAAGATCAATTGCACCAAGCTTGCCAATAACAGATAAAATCAGTAAATTGTAAACTGTTTACGAAAAGCGAATTCTGCAACAGTGGCGTGCTGCTTGCTGTTCTGGACGTGAAATTTTATGACCGTGGATGGCAAACTTGTCGATTGCGTGTTGGAAATACTCATCTCGGAAAAAAAATGGTCATCAAAGATAAAATTCTCAAATTTTGGCGTAAAAAAATGCTATAAATGCACTAATTTCCCAAAATGAAAAAAAAGATCTTTACCACTTGTAGGATGAACAACGTCACCAGCGATTGGTGAGAACTTCATTGTGCGTAGAGACAATACGGATTAGGAACTCCCGCTGGCCAGCGAAATTTTGAAAAAGTTTGAAATTGGTTGAAATCGGTAAACAGACTGCACGCCCCGCTCTACTCGTTCAGAAAGCGAACCAGTCTAAGGATCGTAGTTCGTATTATCACGCTCTGCACAAACTGAGTTGATGATGAGAACTTGCTCAACTCGTTCAATAAAAAAGGAACGGAGATGGTTCTTAACAGCCTAATGGCTGGTTTCATTAGCCGAAGCAACCTTTCGCGCTTTAATCGCAATGAATATGTTGTATACTAGACGTAGAGCAAACGCAAAACTAGCATGGCACGAACCACTATTTTGACTTTGCGGTCTAAACGTTAAAACATACAATTAACTTTACTTCAGTAACTGAGTAGTTGTAGCATAAGAATCAATGGTATGTTAATTGAGCTCCAAACAAAATTTTGATTTGAGCCGAAGGGCTATTACATGTAAACTATGACTACAAAAGCTGTGACTACAAAAAAGTTACAACCCACGGTTCAAAGCAGATGGAGTGGTATTCAACTCTCTTGTTGACATTTGCAAACTTTTGTAATAATGTTAACATCTAATTTATAAAGCAGAGTTATGTCTGAACTCTGGCCTACATACTTATGAACGCGCGCTTTAACTCGTACAAAGCTACTCGGTCTACAAACATGAAACTCGCCGGCACTGACTGCTGCTCCGAAACGAGTGTCATAAGAAGGTTGATGACGTCGTGATGACGACTAAACAAAAGATAATTTTTTTATTTTGCCTTTCATGGAGAAAGAAAACATTTTTTTTCCTTAAACAAAAGCTAGTTTCCAACTCACCAACTTGCACAAATTTTACCCTTTAAGCTTTTAAGATATCGTTGTAATTAAAGCTTGATTGCAAATTTTGTTTTCTTCATTTTCTTACTAAATGATGATCAAACCAACATAAATCAAAGCTTTTTCGGGAGATATTAACAAGCTTCTTTCAATAGAAAAAATCTTATCAACCCCGAGTTTCCACCTAAAGAATCGTCATCCCCAAAACTTTTTCACGTGAAGAATCATCACCACCGAATTGTAAGAAAATTAAACAAATTAATGTGTTCCTAAAAAGAGCACAACAGTTTAGAATATATTTTACAATAAATAATGAATGAAAGAATTACAAAATTAAAAGAATTGACACGCTTTGTAAACGTGATACTAATAAAGAGTAATTGAAAACAAAAAAGAATCATTTCCCCAAATTTCCCACCTGAAGAATCGTCACCCCGATTTTTTTCACCTGAAGAATAGTTAACCCAGATTGACTTAGGGTAATGATTCTTCAGATGATTCTTATAATGCTTTGTCTGCAACAGCCTTAATGAAAACAGCACAAGGAAATAGCGGAGCAGCTGTACCTAAACCATCCCTTTTCGTCATGAAAGCAAACCTAAATTGCTGAGAAATTGTTTGTTGAAGTAAGTTATGTATTAAAGCACAAAATAGCGGCATTAATAAACTTTTTTGGATATTCGAATGCCAAATCTGAATTCTACAATAACTGAACTGTAGGAGACTTCGCGTTAAAATGTCTTTTACGCCTCGCTCCTAACAAATCTTAATGGCTGGCTTCGTTAAGCGTAAATCGCCGTCGGGGCGTAAAAATTCTTTCTTTTCCTATTTTAGGTTGTTTTGGGGGCAAAAACGCTTTGCACAAAAAATTGAATCGATGTACGAAGAATTTTTACACTAGGCCGCCAATTTACGTGTAACAGAAATCAACCTTTAACTATTTAGTACATTGTTCACGTGTGGCAAATTGAAACGAAGTTTAATGTTTTGATGGGAGCTCCTGCAGTGGGCTACACGACCAATAAACCTATCATAATATTTTCGCTGCCAATTATTCTTGAAAATTTGTATAAAATTAAATCACGTGACTTAATGCTATTACATATCTTATCTACTTTTAGTTTCGTAACAGCCGAAATTTTTTAAAGGATATGCCCTGTGTGAATGTGATACTCTATATTTATATTAAGAGACGTTGTATTTGGGCCGCTTTGGCGTCCACCCACAAGCTTTAAATTAATTTCCTTTTCCGCTTATGGGAAAGTAATGAGATCGGGATTATAATCAAAGTTAAATGCAATAAATTCTAGCGAAAATCGAAATTAAACAATAAGCATCTCAATTTATAAAATTAAGTCTAGCGGAAACAGCTTTGCTTGAAAATAGCTTATCAGGCTTACTTGGATAAAGTTAATGACTTTGTGATAAATCATGGGCCCTGTTCTCGCTAAACCGGAACGAAGGCAAATGTAGAGTAGACGCAGAACTTATCATCACAAATATAGATAGTATGTGTTTGCAACAACTCGTGAAATAGACCTATCAGTAAATCGTTCGTTACTGTAATTGCGAAAACAACAACCATTTTGGGGCAACCGTTATCATTTAGTTAAATAATCTTTGTTAGTGAGTATGGCCTGTCTTGACCACTGGAATATGATTGTCACCATTACGGTTATAGGAACTATGGCGTCCATTTACTTCAACCTGTCGTAACTGCTATCACAAATATTTGTACGGTGAAGCAGGCGCAGCTGTTTGAACTGATATTTTTTGATTTTGCAAAGTTGATGGCAAGCCCAGCGGGAATAAAATCGCACCCTATATGGGATTGAAAAATCAAATTAGCTTCGTATGTATTATGGCGAGTATTGAATATTTTAAGCAATTTCTGCCCACCTGGTAATGAAGATGAAAGCTGAATCAGAAACTTCTGCTAGTAGCAAAACAAGACAATGAGAGTGTAACGTAGCAGCAAAATACTGTGCTGTTTTGCTCGAGGCTTTGATTTTTTTCAAATGTGTTTTTGTTGGCAAATAGTAAGCATTTTCAGACAAAAACTATCGCTAGATGTTGTAAAAAGTATGCAATTAACCAAGAAAACGAGGAAAAAACTAATTTGTAAATTTGACAAATGCTTTTTTATGCATTTACTATGTTATTCAGAATATCGAAAATGCTGAAAATTAATTTTTAAGAATTTTGTGCGAAAGCATACCCCCCGATTCTTTAGTAGTTGTAATAGTGGCCGTAGATTTATTACAAGCCGTTAAACAATGGTCTTAAGAACATCAAAGAGGGTAACCTATTCATTTAGATTCCAGTTAATTAATGATTTAATCAAAAAAGTTCAGTTAATTAATGACTAAAAGGCTTATGATGCGTCAGATATTCTAAAGCATCCTTTACAATAAGGAAATCAATATTAAAAAACACGCTCACGCATTCTCATGATCGAATTGATAAAACAGATCAAAGTTGTTAAAACATTAAAGAGTTGGCGGTTTTATTACTGTGGTATAGTAGCTTTTTGTCGATTTATTTCATATTATGCTCGTGTTGCAAAATAAAATCTGCCGCGTTTTTTAGTTTGCTTTCGATAAACTGGTATTCGTGACATTTATGATTTCACTGGTTACTTTAAGAGTGCGGAAAAGCCTTTAATTGCAAACGGAGAAAATCTTATCCAAAATATGTTTTAGCTTATAGACACAAAATATTATGTTGGTATTGTAGAAAAGACTGAACATAGATAGGCTTCTGCACCAACACACAAGTTTGATGTGCTTTGGTTCTTATTTTATGCATTCCCAATAAATGCAAAAAGAGTAAAGACAAACAATTAATATTGCTCTTAATAAGCGGAAAATTAAGGAATAACTACGAGAAGAAATTAAAAACTCGCCCTTATTTGATGATAAACATCATTTCAAATATAAACAAAAATAGGATTTTCCATTCGGCCATAAGGGCTCCGGTCGCCTAGCAGTTTTTTTGAGTTTTGTAACATTAAGGACGTTTGCATGAGTCTATGCCAGTGTTGAACTTTCGTTGTGATTGTGACTCACTCTCCGCCAGTCGTTGACGGTGTTTCCGAAAAGCTTCTCTGTCCCATTTCGCTTAGAGGTAGGTGTTGTTGCTGGGGCAAGTGGGTTGGTAGGCCTTAAAGTGGTACATTTCATCCATAACTTTATCATTTATCCTGTTCCACATGGTCCTTTGGTTTGGTCTTTACACTCCACCATGCTGAATAAAGTTGTTGAAACATTAATTCGTTGAATGCACTTGTGTCGTCATAGTTTTTAGATTTGTGCGTCATTAACGTGAATTAACTTGGGCTTTAGATGTATAAAGGCAAGAGTTTAAATGGTGATAAATTGGCTTTTTTTTGCATAATTTCATGCAGTAATCAGTTAAGCAATTCTAAGTCTTTTATAACATGAAACATCATCAAGCAACTGTCCGATTAACTGGCCCACTGATACGGCTTGACATGTCAGAGCCATTTTGAATGAGTTCGCCAATAACAGATAAAATAGGTTAATTGTAAACTGTTTGTAAAAAGCCAAATCTGCAACAGTGGCGTGCTGCTTGAGATCCGTGTAAAATTTTATGACCGTGGATGGCAAACTTGTCGATTGCGTGTTGGAAATACTCATCTCGGAAAAAAAATGGTCATCAAAGATAAAATTCTCAAATTTTGGCGTAAAAAAATGCTATAAATGCACTAATTTCCCAAAATGAAAAAAAAGATCTTTACCACTTGTAGGATGAACAACGTCACCAGCGATTGGTGAGAACTTCATTGTGCGTAGAGACAATACGGATTAGGAACTCCGAGTGGCCAACAAAATTTGAAAAAGTTTGAAATTGGTTGAAATCGGTAAACAGACTGCACGCCCTGTTCTACTCGTTCAGAAAGCGAACCAGTCTAAGGATTGTGGTTGGTTGTATTATCACGCTCTGCACAAGCTGAGTTGATGATGAGAACTTGCTCAACTCATTGAAAAAAAGAGGAAAGTAGATAGAAGAATGCGAAGCAACCTTTGTTGTTGTTATTGTAATTACACCTCTTCTTTCTCGGGTTCGAGGTACGGAACCAACGGCAATTCAGATTCATGCCGTCAATCTAATCGAAATTAGGCTAGGGGAAAGATGGCAGCCCATTTCGAACCAGTCATAATTGTCTGGTAACTCCACCACCAACAAGGTGGACTGCCATTGGTGGTACCCAAAAGTCGCCTTTTACTACATGCTCGGTGAGCAAGGCAATCTTTTGGTTTTCGAATCAGCAGCCACTCCCCCCACCATACTTGTCGTTGTGGTCTGGGCAAACTTTATCTTGAGCCCGTAGCATAGGCTTTGGCCTTGTCGTACCCTACGTAGTGCTCCAAAAGCTCAATCACCTTTTGATGAAAAATGTTACACTCTATCCATCGCTCTACGTTTCTTACGAAGTTAATGTAAGGGGCGAAGTCAGAATGTTAATTCAGGTGGGGAGAGCAACGATAGTTATGCACAGTTTTTCTAACTTTTAATACCTTTCCTAAATTTTATACTGAAGTAATAGAATTTTGAAGAGGGGTATGGGCATCTCTTTCCCTCTTTTCCACGTCACTGGATGACGTGATAATAAACTAAAAACTCCGGCTGAAATTACTTTTTTGACTTAAATACCAATCTTAATTCGTCGTATTTATGTAGAAATTGCCGCCTCAACTACCTGGTACCGTGATAGCACGCACAGTAAACCTCACACGCTAATAAATGCATATATCAATTATACACATAATAATAGACTACTTCATCATTCTCGTGTGGTATCTTGCAGTATCGTCCAATCGTTTTGCATCATTGTGAATGGCCATCTAGTAAAGTTTCATAAATAGTTTTCTCGTATTGGCTAGCTGCTATATCTTTATTTCACTCTACAAGGCACAAACAAAAACGAAATAAATATGCGAGTAAAGTTCGTATTTGTCACTGCAGTTTTGGCAAAAAATTTCGTTTCTGTAAAGGTACATTTCCGAAATATGATCAAAGAGTCGACAACGTGGCTTGTAACCGTAAGGTAGATAATTCAACGCTAGCGTATCTCTGCGTTTTTTTGTTTTTGAAAAGAGACAACACAACGACTTTTTTGCCGTGGTTCAGTGTTAGTGAAAGAATTGCATTGTGCCAACTATGGCTTGCTGACTACTCAAAAACGTTGATTATGATACATGCATAATACGAAAACACAGGTGAGGTATTTGAAAATGCGTCCGCGCTTCCATTGATAGGGAGAGAAACGACATGAAATGGGATTTCAAGTTCTCAAGGTAAATTAAGACTAGATAAAGCGTTAGTTAACTTTCACGCAAGCACAAATACAAATTCAAAATTGTTAGCCTTAACATCCACAAAATGGATTGCCATTTGTATGTGTAAAAAGCGGATTTTATGACTCGCTGAGTGAGTAGTTTCATCGAACTTTTGCGATGAGGTGTCTTCAGAGCTTTCAATCCAATCATCTGCAGATATGATAAAATCTTACAGGTATCAATGGTAAAATCTTACCATTTTGCTCAGTGCCGACCTATCTCGATTTGAAACTGGACAGAGCGCTCACGTACCGTGATCGCCTTGAGGCATTGCGCAAAAAAACTATCCACGCGCGTTTCGCTGATGAGGCGACTTGCGGGTTCAGGATGGGGCGCTGGTGCAAAGACATTGCGCACAGCTGCCTTGTCCCTAATCTATTCAACTGCTGAGCACTGCGCATCAGCTTGGTGTTGCAGCGCGCATACTTGTCTCATGACAGCGTTCTTAGTGACGCTTTGTGCATTGTCACTGGATGCCTACGTCTCACTCAAACGGACAACCTTCCAGTTCTCTGAGGCGTCCATCCAGCTGAGCTTCGCCGTCAAAGAGCAACACTCTCCTTGGCTAATTGCAGTTCTTTAGGCCCTGGCCACATTCTGCATGGAAAGCTTACTGAGCCACAGGCTGCTGGCAAGGAGAGACTAAAATCTAAATACCCGTTTGCTCCTGCCGCGCGGGGACTATTGCACAACTTATCTGAGTCGGGCATCCGTGCTGCCCAATGGACGAACATGACATGGGACCCAGATTACTCCAAGAGTATGTCAGCACTCGGTGTCTACATTCCTAGGGTAAGCACAAGACCCATTGGAATGAGTTTGACCAGAACAGCTTGAGTCAAAATAAATGGCTTGCGTACTGGCCTTGGGCGTTTCAATTTGTCAATGCACAAATGGGGTCTTGCTTCTTCAGCGAAATGCAAGTGTGGCGCTAGTGAACAAACTGCAGACCACAGCATTTAACATGTCCCACACACCGGGCACCTCGAGGAATAATGGGTCTGACAGTTTTGAATGACAAAACAAAATGCTGGCTCAAATCCATCACTGCCAGCATTTGAACTAGGCAACACAGCAGATTGGGGTGGTAAAAGAATAAACCCTCGGTCCCATCCTTTTGTTGTGTCTGACCTGGATCATAAATACCCTGCCATACGACAACGACGATGTGCAGATATCACAGTGACGTAACCCAGTTTCATGGTGAAGTGTAAGCACGAATTATACTCAATCGCAAATATAGGTACGTCAACAACATCTTGGATTTTACATGAAAAACAAAATACTATATGTACAGTAGCTGTCATAGCAGAAGTGACAATTCGTCATAGCAAGTGCGCTCTCTTGACATTTGACAATAGTCAGATGTCTGGCGCAGTGCTATAGACATTTGGAGATAGCGTTTGGCATAAGTTAGTCTTTCAGTAACAAAAAAAAGCATGAACAGAAGAGCCAAAAGGTTTGTCTTGTGCTACTCTTCGAAAGTCAACTGCCTGTTTCACCTCCTCTCGGCGATAAAATAATGTAAACACCCCAAGCCATTTTGCTTAGGATGATTTTACTTTTTATTGTGATTAAGTCATGTTTAGGTCTTGTCGTTGGCAAACTTTTAATTGAAACTTCAATGAGTTAATTTTATTATTTCAGTGAAGCTTGAGTCGTAACCTATTTCTCGTTTTTAAGTTTATTTTACTCAAACCAAGTGTTATTCCTTTGCCATTACATCCACATTTAATTTGTTAATATTGCTCAATAATACTATTATCATATCAATAATAATTCGATCAATTTTAAGCCCTTATTTCAGCATTGCCTTATTTAAATAAAACAAATTTACTGCCGTGGTGCCACGAAAAGCTCTACCACTCCCCCTTCTGGTGCCTGGCAGAAGAAACTATATATGCTGACTAACGAAGCTCCGACAATGCTGGAAGAAATGTTCTCCGGGTTAGACTAAGAAGGGTAAGTACTAATCTATCACAGTGAAGCATTTAAAAGTGGCGTAACGTCTTGTCCTTCCAATGTCATAATCTGGAAATAGTTTAGAAGCCATCAGTCTCATTGAATCTGGCGATGAACTTGGTAAAAGCTGTTTTGCGATGGAATCTCATCGTAAGTGGAAGGTATCGGTCTAAAATGCGTTCTGTATTGCCCCCACAAAATAGTTCAAAAGGCCCGTTCCTGATTCTACCAATTACGGAGGGTTGCCTCCGTGAGCTTACGAAATGATCTTGCACTTGCAGCTCCAGTTGGCCACTGAATGAGGGACCTGCACTCAGTTGGATCGGGCATTTCATGCATACTCAAGTAAATATAAGCTAAAAGTCGGCAACATAACTTTATGTGCTGACTCGTAATCGCGAGGTAGTAAATTCGATGCTCGGGTACTCTTTGCGTTCTGTGTTTTCAGAAAAGATACCACACAGATATTTCCTTTGTTTGGTTCAGTGGTAAAAACTGAAATCCTGTTTCCCATCAGTAGTCTCCTGATATAATCGAAAAACTTAAACACAAGTTGCGCTGTATTCATGGCTTGGCGTCGCGAACATCTATTGAAGGCTTTGTGATGACTGACAAAAACAAATTCGGTTTAGAAAGATTCGATCACAGGGGCTGCAAGGAAATGCTGTGGCAGGCGATGTTAAAATTGCAACACAATTTTCCTTGTTGTCGCTTCTGTTTAAAGATGAATCTACTGGCTACTTCAAAGGACAAGACAGATTCCATCCAATGGCGAAACTCTCGATCAGCAGTTCTGGGGTTTTGGGAAATTTAGAGTTTCCCCCTAACTGCCATTACTACCAGGCCTACTATTTCCCGGTGTAGTTGCTTCTGTCTGAATCCCAACAATGGCTCAAATTGCTCTTGTGCTCCCGAGAATGATTCTTCAATAAAAGCTAAGAAAGGACAGGCCAAAGTAAAGCCTACTAGTCAAGAATTTTGTAGACTTATCCAGGCTTGCTTGGCTAGGTTAGAGAAACCCTGATTGGAAAGGATTAAAATATCATTGTGCACACCATGAGCCAGAGTAATATTCAAAGCTCAGGCCCATGGAGCAGTTTCATGTCTTGTCCAAAAGTCTCGTAGCCATTGCAGAAAGGGTGAAACGGCCTGAGAAAGATGTCACTAAATGCAGTGAGTTCTATTTCTGCATGCAGGTAGTTCAGGTGTAGCAAGTAGATTGTTTGATTGTCAACTTAGAGATGGCAATATCAGTCTGTAGCAACTTGAGCGACAATGCCATTCTTTTCAGAAATAGCACTGCGTTCTCCTCAAGGAGAGGGCCAAACAAAAGAAGACCTACACAAAGCTTATTTCAACAAAGCCTGAATGGCTAATCATTGTCAAACGACATTATTAAGCAGTAGTCAACGGGTTAACAACAAGAAAACGTTTCTACACTTGGCTTATCAGCTGTAACTGTTCTACATAAATACAATACAAAAACACCAGCGGCACTAGTAGCACACTAGAATATTTTCTCACAATGATAAGATGTTTGAAAATACCTCATGCTTACTTGGCATTGAAGAACGACATAAAAGGAAATTCAAATTCACATGATAAACTCAATCAAAATTAGGTTAGGAAAAGCGATAGTTTACTTTTAACGAGGCTCAAATGCAAATTTAAAGTTGGCAATCTCACCACCATCACGATGGACTGTTGCTTGTGTGCGCCGTAAGTGGCTTCTTTGGACATGCAGGACAAGTAGTTTCATTGTTTTCACGCAATGAGACACACGAGAGTTAAAAATGTGGTTGGTTGAAAGTTTGTACTAAGAAACTTGCTCCAAGTTTTCTCGCGCTAAAATTTTTTGATGTAAACTAAAGTTATTATACGTCAAGATTTCTCTGACACCTCAGAGATTTTAGTGGTAAAATAAACGTCTGAGATAAATGTTAAAAGGTACTCAAAAGTTAAAGATTTACTCTACCTAGTGAGGTTGATCTCCCTGAATTGGTCTTTATAAATGTTTTGAGACGATACAGGCGAAGCCTCCGCTTTCAAAAGGTTGATCTCTAAAAAAAGAACAAGGTCTTCGTCTTTGTTTTGAAAGCAATGGGGAACGTAAAGGTGACCGACATAAATATTTCATGGATTGTTGATCATACGATATGACAAACCAAGGCTAACCAAATCCGTCAAAGTATTTAATTTAACAATAATGCATGTATAACAAAAATTTTTATACCATGTAAGACGGAAAAAAAGCACTGCGATTTGAAAAGGAAACTTTTTGTTTTTTCTTCAAGCCTAATTCAAGCGCAAAAGGCTCTATTTATGGTAGCATTATTCATCATTGCACACAATAATCTAATAAAATGTATACCAATAAATTGGGCTTAATGAATGACTGCAATTTAGCCAGACATCTTGCTAAATCTTTCATCAGTAAAACATTAATTTCAATAACAATTTCTAAAAATATCGATGTTTCAAATATCGTTGAAGGGACTTAGACTAATGGTACTAAAGTTTATATTAGTTTTCAATTTCAAAATTTTAAGTGGAAAAAATCCCAGAACTAGAAGTTAAGCTTTCTTCGAGCCGTATTACACTTCATAAAAAGCATTAAAATATTATTTGAATGATTTGAAATCTCGCACATCTTTGTAATATTTTCGTGTTTTCAACTACAAAAATATTTTTTAGAATTCGAGCTACTTCATATTTGACCAAGTATACTTGACTCAGTTTCGTATTTTATTTTCTGTTGTGGGCTATATTGCCGTTAGAGCGCAGGTGAGCATCAATCATAAAACGACGAACTACTATTGTTAAATTTGGTTTTCAGTGATCGTGCAACACGAAGGAGTAGCGATATACATCGTGGTTTCATAAACAATTGAGCTGTAAAATTAGTATCAAATAACGACGTAATCCGATAAGCACAGACAAATCTATACCAAGGACTTGAAATACGACTCACAGATCTCTTGCGAGGTAATGAGCAATTGAGTAATGAGGAGAATGAAACACGGAGCCAATTTTACTTAACCCTTTAACTGCCAACAACCACTATAGTGGCTTTTAGAGCGATATTTTCGTATTGTTAAAAATGTATGGAAACTACCCCAGCATCATGTTAATTTTGACTTTGCTTAATCAGTACTTCACCAAATTTCAAAGAAATATAAAAAATTTGGGTGCTTTCATTTAAATTTATTTTATTTAGTTGAAACCAAAAATATGGTATCTGAACAATTTTTTGAGGCAGGTAGATATGATGAACTAACTAGTGTTCTGTCACCCCAAACCGAGATGTTGGAAACTAACTATATTGACATGAATCATTGCAATTATGCAGCACCAGAATAAGTCAACTCACACAAAATTTAACATAAATTTGAGGGTGCAAGAAGGGATACACAATCTCCCATACAAAAAAATTCGTTATATTTTTTGGATTTTTTTCAACATCCTTTTGTTTTTTCTCAAAACGGGCCTACTTAGTTATAAAAATCAAAATAAAACGCCATATATTTGAAAAGTACTTACTTTTTCTGACAATTTTCATGTTTAGACATTCTTGTAGCTCTTGAAGAATATGAAAATTCTAAATTGTGTAAATTCTCTTTTTTGTGATAATTTACACAAAAAAGTCTGGCAGTTAAAGGGTTAAACACGCAAACGCATTTGCGCTAAAAAGTTGTTGCACATGAATATGGTATAAAACTGCAGGCTATCATGGGTGGAGATGCGAAGAGCAGCCAACATTATCTAATCCCACAGAAATTGTATATTTGCAATATCAAAGAATTAATAATATTTGCAATAGCAAAGCAAATATACATTTGCAATAGCAAAGAAATTGCAAAAGCAATTATTGTGTATTTGATTGTTTGGTAATAATGATCGGTAACTGTGCAATGATGGTTGCAATTAATCGAATGCAAATCGGAATGAAAACATTTCGAGACATTGAAAAACAATCTACGACGTCACTGAAATCCGAAGCGGAGACGGACTCAAAAACCGGCACAAAGTGAATAGCTCTATGTAGCGGCCCACATCCTTTGCAATGACAGTAGAAGTATTTATTTATCGCGTCCTAGCTGTGATAGTGTTAATTTAATTAACAGTAACAACACAGTTTGTCTGGCACCAAAGTTTTGGTTTAAACAATAAGCTATCAATACGCTTTGATGAGCTCATTTGTTTTCAGGTGGAATTTTCAAAAAAAAATTTCTTTTGTTAATTACTTGGCAAGACTGGACAATAATAACACGTTATTAAAAGTTTTAAATGAAACTCACGCCTATATAAGCACAGAGCGATCGTCTTCGCTTGACAGAACAATATTAAGTATTAGAAACTACTATGTTTCTCGATTATAAGCGCAAGATGAAAGTTTGATATTTGAAAATAATGTGGCAGCTAAAAATTGCCCGAGTTTTTTGATTACTTTACATCTGTATTTAGAAATCGGAAAATTGAAAAGATTTTGTCGACGTGTTTTGAGCAAAACAGACTTTCAAAGATTGATACCCCTATATAAGTACGCTTATTTTTGACATCTAATATAACAGGAGGCCTAACCAAACGACGGAGCGAAACAAATTTTTTAAAAACTTTTGCGCTGGGGTAATGACGGCATATTAAAAGATGACTTAAAAATGAACTTTAGTAGTGATTACCTGCATAAGAAGAAGAGGAAGTCATCCAAAAAGCAATTACGTTACGCCCTCGTGAAGTGCGCTTTATATGGTCTTTTATCAGTTATAATAATTATAACATGTCAATATTGCAAGAATTGTATATTCATACACTAATTAAACAATATTCATACACGTGAAGTTACACCAACCGATTTTGCAATACAAAGATCATTATCGGGGTTCTACAAAACAATTGCTACAATCACTAAACCGTAGAGCGCACTTAATGAAGTGAAAAGCTATGTTAAACAACTGCTACGTGGTGACGATAAGTGACTCTTTGCTCTCCATTCGTGTTGGCAACATGACATAAAAACACGTGATGATAAATTACAAGTTAACAATATAACCATAAAATAACACAAATGTCTCAGGAGCAATTGTTAGTCTTTGCACATTGTTTCAAATTTTAACTTGACTTGCTCAAAAAAAATATCCAAAGCAACATAAATATTTTAATTACTCTTCTAATAAGTCTTTAAATACGCCTTTTGATATGCCATTTAATTACGTTTAATCTACATAAACTGATTTCAAAAAATAAAATTGGCAGGATATTGGTTCCAAGGCTTTGGCGTACAAATCAAAATTATACGTTTACATATTTTCAAATTGTCATGTTAAAATTGTGGTCAAATGCATCAAGAGTATTCGAAAGCATAAAAATAGGAGGGCCAAAGTCTCCCAAATATCGCCAGTCAACAGAAATTTATAAAATTGACAAAATACTGTTTTTGTATGAAAAGATGTTCGCATTATTTTGGAGTTGAGATAGAAAAAGTCACTCTGCAAAATTTGATTTCCGAATATAAGAAATAGTGTTTACCTTTATTTTAAAATGAAAATGCCTTGAGCCCGCTTCTCGTTGAAAGCAAAGTGTTACGACTATGGTCGATAGTAAAAAAAGTAATTCATCGCAGCTTGAGTAGTGAATAAAGTTACAGAACTTTAAAGCAAGATTCAATATTTAATGGTTAACCAAAGTAATTCAAAAAACAACTAGGCAACATGTTCATGTTTGTTTGTTGTAAATTATTTAGCTGCATAGTTTGTAGTGGGTATTGTACTTATTATCTCAAATAGCCACGTGCTATTACTAATAATGTTTCTCACAGAAAAGATATAGCAAGAAAATACTCATCATAAAACACAATAAATTTTGCTTAAAATAACTGTTGTATCAGCGCTACGATTTCTTCAACATGTTTACTATTGTTAGTATTTTGGTGATATTTCTTGCAACGGTAAAACGTTCATCCGGAAATCCTGTACCAAGTAAGTATTTTCATTTAAAGCATAACAGTTGAGCATCGTCCGCTCAGCCAACTGGTTGATAGTGTCATTTTGTGAGGCTGCGTTGCTGTTCCACTAAAATAAGCCAATAAGTCTTTCCCAAATTTATTTTCTTTTGGCGAAATCAAATTCCAATTTGAAGCAAATGATTCTTTTTTTAGATCAAAGTTTAGGAACTATTTGTTTTCCTGGACGTTTATTGATACTGAATTTACATTCTCCACATTAAAATTAACGACAATTCTTTGGTGATCACCTAAATACAATTATTTTTGTTTGATTTAAGAAGCGCCCCTGGCAAAGGCACTTTGGGAACCGCTTGGCTCGTGACTATCAACATTTATAAACTAGTAGAGTCGGTGTGATTGTTAGAATTAATGAAAAAGGACTTAACTCCTCTTTAGATGGGATGATCTGTATTTTAGAGTAACCTGTTGTGGAATCCAATTTGCTCCTTTAGAAATTACCTTTTGTTGGAGTGCAGCTTGTGCTGGGGCTCTTAAAGATAAGAGCGAAACTCTAAAATTTGAGGTTGCTACAAAACACTTCAAAATCGAGTTTGAAAACCACGGGAATAAGCACTTAACAATGAGCTCCTCTGCTTGACGAAATTTTGCAAGAAGTAAATTTATAAAAAGCGATACAAGCAACTCAAACGGAAGGTTAGAAGTTTAAATAAGCGAAGGCAATTATTTTTGAGTGGTGCTAATGTTCTGCGAGCAATTGAAATCGGTATTCCATGTGGAATGCAAACCAAAGTTAAAAACAATACAAGAACGAAAACGCTGATAAGTGACTTTTAAAAGTGAGTAATACTAAGGTTTTAACTTTCAAAAATTTTGGAAATACGGAAATTCACGCATAAATATACAATTACTAAAGTACGGAAATAGAAAAGAAACAACAATTGAAGTATGAATATCGGAGAAATATAGTAAATTAACAATTATATCGAAAAAATTAAAAGCCATTATTGAAAGAAATGAAAACCAAAATCATAAATTCCAATTGGGTTACACAAAACAATTACATTGATCTAACCTATGCATCTTTGTATTTAATAACTTAGGTCAAAATAAGTCATTCAATTTTCGCAAAATCTTCCATTTTTGAATTTCGTATTGAAATATTGTCTGTCATAGAAGCGATTTATCAAAATAACAAAAGAAGGGCAGGAACGTAAAATCTGGCATTCTGGTGATCTGCTATAACAAGCGTATAAGCGATAGAGCTTGATCTTATAGCCAAAATAGCTTTCAGAGGTTCTCGTCATAGCAGATGAAGTTCCTTTACTTTGACGAAAAAAAGGAAAAGTTTGGGGTTCTAAAATGTACCATTAGACAAGAAAACTGTTGTTTTCATTGCCATTGATTATTGGCAGTCAAAACGCGACATCAACTCTCTTTTTGAAGCTCGAAAGCCATGCGTTTAATCATATTGACGTTTACTGCTTTTTGGGGGATTTCCAATTGTACAAACTCTTGTTTCAACTAAATATCCAAACTCTTTTATTACTTTCATATTTTTAATGTACGCTATTTGGTTTATCAGCAAACCAAACGATTTTGTTTACAATTTGATCCACATAAACAGGTTGGTTAAATTCCTTAAACACCAAATAACTGCCGAAACTATGTATTGACTTTATGGTTTTCGAGACAGCATTGGCCCTCGCGTGAGATGGGGACGCTGCAAGTCGCTAGCGTCGACAGCAATCATATACGCAAGTAGATTTGCAAACGATAGTACGGCTCGGTCGTGCTGTAAAATAAAATGCCATTTTGAGCGTTGAGCGATTGTAGAATTCCGGCAACAAGTTTGTCGCTCGGTCAATCACGATATGTGACCCATATCCAGGGCTGTTGAGAAGCAAACTCGGATCTGGTACCGAAGTTTTTGTCAGTCAAAACCAGTGACGTGATAGCAAAATTTCAATCGTTTTTTTTGCGCCCTGTTTTTGGTTGGAAACCTATTAATTTTAAAGATCAATTTTTTGAAGTTAAATTTTGTGCGCTTTGTACTTGCGGATACAACAGTAACTCCTCCCTAGCTCTTTAACTGATATTGGGTCCGGGGCAATTGGTACACCCTGACACACCTGTTGACGCTAATACCAGCATCTATTAGTGTAAATAACTCAAAGTTTGCAAAGTCGATATATTTTAGCAGCAATGGATCCACCTTTTGGAAGCTTTCGCTCTTCTGTCAGCAACTCGTTTCCTTGGCAAGCCACTATTCTCGTTTTCCGCACATATAATCGAATGGAACTGCCAAAAATCTGCGGAGGAATACTCGTGCATAGGCAATGGGTTCTAACAACAGTCAGCTGTACCAGGTATGATAAATCAGAGTCGGGTTCAAGACAAGGGTGGACCACAAAAAATATTTAGAGGTTGAAACTCTATTGTTTCAGTTTCCTAAATGAAAATCAGCCAGGTTTTACTTACTTCAATCGGATGTTGATACGCGTAGATCAAAGGTTTGTTGACATTTTGGGGGTCACTAATGCCAAAAAATTAGGCTAAGTACTAATTCAAACAAATATGATGTCTGATGGATGCAATCAATCAGAGATAGATTTTACCTGTGCATGTGCTCTCATGTACTTCTCCCACTTTCTCTTTTTATTTTTGTGGGACAAACTCAGTTGCATTACCACATCGAAGCCCTGCATGAGACCGACTCTGAAAACAGGTCAGTTTTCATAAATAAAGGTTAAGAAACCGATCTAGAGCAATCGACTCAACTACAATACTTGAGCTTTTACTTCAAGCTGTGCTGCTGAGCAAGTGAAATTGCTTCAAAGTGTTCTTTAGAAAAGCAAAATGTAGAAACCTCGCAAGTGAGAATTGATCAAACAACATGAACCCTACGAGATAGCTCTTGGTCTCTCTCTCTCTCTCTCTCTCTGCTAAATGTAATCGATTTTCAAAATAGATGGCTATTATCGCAACGGTAAATAAGTTGGCTAAGCTTCAGGGTCAGATTAAGTTTAAGTAGGGCGTGATGTCTTTACCCAATTAAGATTTATTGTTACAGATGAGATAACGAATTGAAAACCTATTTTAGTGAGGGTCAAACACTTTAGCATTAACTGCACCAAACGTAATATGACTCTATTGAAGCCCTTCCAGTTAGCCATAACAACTCTGCTCAGAAAATCAAACAAAAACCTTTTTCAAGACACTCA
Source organism: Trididemnum clinides (assembly GCA_963675345.1). Classification (NCBI taxonomy): domain Eukaryota; kingdom Metazoa; phylum Chordata; class Ascidiacea; order Aplousobranchia; family Didemnidae; genus Trididemnum; species Trididemnum clinides. The sequence goes on along the minus strand of OY776298.1, from coordinate 24,543,095 downwards.
TAAAATAACTCTTTCCTAAATCAATGTAAATTCACTTTATAAAGATCAAAAAATAATTCTGGATTGCCTTCCAACCTGCTCGTTTACAAGCACGCGGTGACTGTCATCTATTACAAAAAGATTTTATAAGGTTTTTGCTCCATCGAATTGAGCAAATTCAATTTTTTTTTCAGAAACTACACAGAAATGGAGATCATTTTTGGATTGTTTGATCTATCTAGTCTTCGGGAACCTAATCGAGAAGTCTTCACTTTGAATAAAGTAGTTCATCATCCTTGCAGCAAACCAGGTAAAATGTGCTGTAGGTCATAAGTACTAACTTATTTAGAAAAGGAATCTCTCTTTTCTTTGTCTGCCATCTCCTTTGTCTTTGTCTGCGACAACAAATAAAAACATCTTAGTTCATGTTTGCTAGTGATTTTCGTAAAAACAATCATCTTAACCAAAACTTTGCTTTCGTAATGTCTCTTTTAAAAAAATTCTGAGTGAATTTTAGGTATTCATCCTAAATTGTAACTAGAAAACGCTCAGGTTTAATACAATTTTGAGAGACATCAAAAACAAATATCTTTATTGAAGTTGATTGATGTTCATGTCGTCCTTTCAAACATCTTTGATATGCTTGTGGTCATAAACTGCTACAAAAAGGCAAATTTTGTATAAAGCAAGGAGTTTATGCTCTCTGTCTCAATCTCTTCTTTCCTTCCTTTCTGAATACTCCTTCGATTGAAACAAAACTAACTGCCGAGTACTCGTTACTTTTGGACAAAACGTTTGTAGAACTTTAAGTGATGTTTTGAATAAACATTTTTAGATCAATCAAAGTGTATTTTATAAATGATTGCTTGTAAGCTAATCGAAAAAGCAAACTGTAATGTTTGTAAGCCTTTAGTGAGAAAGTTCAACAACTGTCCCTGTTCCTATCCTTAAGTAAACCTTCATCTTGGTAGTTTTGACGATCAACCAGAGGTAGTGAACAAAACTTGTTCTATCGGTAAAAACTTTCTTATAACTAGAAGATGAAAAATTAGCAAAGTCATTTGATATGATGTTTTTTGACAAAAATATTTTACAGGGCAATTAAATGGCGTCGAACTTGCGTTGGTTAAACTGAATGCTCAGGCAAGTCGAAGTGAAGTTGCATGTTTACCGGCTAGCCCAAAAGAAGACAGTAAGATGCTCGACACAGGAAGTTTATTGGAGAATTGTGTGGCGACTGGCTTTGGAGGTAGTTCTACGAACTTTTTGCATGGCTATTTGTGAAAACGTCTTGCTTAGTCATGTCTGGGTGGGAGAAGCAAATTCAATTAATATAATACTCTAAACATGGCAATATGTTCAAGAAACAATGAATTCCTTCTAAATCGGAAATGACTTCACTTTTTAAATCTTAATTAAACTGTCGAAATATTCGAAAGGAAAACTACACTGTATCGCTTAAAACAATATTGCGGGAAAAAAGTTATATAACTAAACAAGCCTTGAATTTGTAACTTTTTTTGAGCTTTAAAGAACCGCACTCCAAAATTTTTATGGCGGCCATTGTCATAGCCTTAACAACAATAAGGCTTAATTAGATTTTTTTGTTTTAGAAACAGGAAACCTGTTATCTACCACGCTGCGACGCGCTTCGTATGGAGCGATTTCGTCCACAAAGTGCCGTAAAGCTTATGGAAATAGAGTTACCACTGATAAGCTGTGTCCAATTGGCCAGTTCAACAGAGGAACTTGTAATGTAAGTATAATTTATTTCAAAATTTTATTTGAAAGGAACTGACGTTCTTGAATGGGTCAAACTAATAGCTGCTACTGGAGTGATCAGATCTACCTATCACAGAATTGAAATTTGCTTTATTTTATTTTTCTGCTATAGACTCGCATGACAGCCACTGTGATACAAATCATGCAGCAAAGTTATCTAGATCGATTTGAGGTTTTCTAGTTGTAGCATTCTGCTTGGTATTACTTTTAACAAATTTACTTCTTGATAAGATTTCACAAAACATGAAAGCATTTTAAAGCGCCCTTCTTAATAAAACAATAACGTAGGCGTCATAAGGTTCAAGGCATTTTATTAATGCATCTGTAACTTAAGAGCAACTGTTAGAAGGATCCAGGGGTATCTACGCACACGAGCCCGGAATTACTAAGAAACCCGGAATCAATCTATGGGGCCCAGATTTTCAAAAATAGTTCATTCCAACTTAAAACTGAAAAAAGTTGGGCTCTTATTCAATTTCAGCCACAAAAGTTCTTGTTTTATCAAAAATCTGTGCGACGCCTGAAAAAAAATTTGGTGCCAGTCTCGGATTAGTCTCCTAACGCTTTTGCATTAACATAACGTTCCAAGTCATTTGACGACAATTTTGTATTTTGAAGAGGTTACTGGGTCTTAGTAGGTTTGTCTAACAAAAACTTCCTATTTCTTAGTTCAAACTTCCCACAAACATTTTGTAGGAACCATGCTCTGTTGCACTGAATAACACTTAATGTGTATCTTTTAGGGTGATATAGGAGGTCCGTTGATGTGCCATTCGACCATTTCAAGCTGTAGACGATGGTATGTGGCAGGATTAACTCTGGATACGGCTGCTAGCTGTGGCAATCCAAATAAACCTGATGTGTTTATATCATTATCCCACCACGTGAAATGGATTAAATCAATAACAAATGAAAATACTAAAGTAAATGGGAAACAATTTCATTGCAATGGTGACTCAATTAAACGAGTTTGGATTAAAGGAATTAAAGGAAATTACAACAAAGAGCCTACATTAGCCCCCAGCACATAAAGAATTGCAGTGCCAAAATTTTAGCAGAGTTTTTGTCCCATTATTTATTGGTTGAAGTTACAACTTTCTTTTTGAGATGGTGGCAATTGTCAATATATTCTTCTTCAAACAGCATTAAGTTAATTCAAAGCACTGTCATTACAGCATTTATTAAAGTAATTGTAGGCCCACGTACTTACTTCCCAGAGTTCATTTTAACACAATAGAAGTCAATTCCAAGCGGAAGGCCGTTTTTGTAAACAAATATTCTCCAAGTGCAAGCCTTTGCGTGAGACCGTATGTTTTGTGTTTGCATAAAAATATTTGTCGCCGACTACCAGTTGTTGGTTTACACTTGCGTCGCCAGCAAGAGGAATGAAGAGTTTGGCAGACTTACTTTCCTCAAATCAGCAGTCACCTTTTAAGTCATTGCATTTGGAGCAAGCTGCAGTTTGAACCCGACACCTGAGCTTTGATTTTGTACCGTGGGCCATTGACCCATACAAAATAACGCCCTGAGAGCTCAACTCGCAGCGTTTCGACTACGAGTCTCAAATTTAGTCCATTTCTCCCGGCTGCTAGCATACATGTAAAAGTGCTCGCGTTAAGACGCTACCTTACCTTTTGTGACGGAATTCGTCCTGCGTTAGACAGCTTTAGTCATGCAGAATAGTGAAAGCGTCATATCGCTGTTGTTGTGTTGTAGAGAGAATCAAACTTTAAAAGTGCACTGTGCCCACAGTTTTGGTAATTGTGAAGCAAGCCCTACACTGTATTATTTTACGTTTTACCGCACAGATAGTTGTATGCAGTCAAGGTAAACAATACAGAATGAATACCGTGCTCCCCAGCAAAACAGAACAAGCAAAAATACTAAAAAGTGGTAACCTCTTGTCATCGTGATACAGCATGTCGTGCATGAAGTACTATTGTATAGCATTCCCTTGATATTACAGGATTATTTTGTTAGCGTTGTCAGGGGAGGATATTTTTAAAATTCTTAAATACCAACAGAAATATTTTACTGTTTGCATATATTGATTTACAAATCTCACTTCCAAACTTTGTTGTCATTTTATCAGTTTATATTTATTTTTGTTTGTTTTTTACGCTAATTATTGCAATAAAGAAGTAAAGTAATTCTTTGATTTAGTTTTGCATTAATTATTCAAATTATAACGTAAGCTTTATCTAGCTATAGTGAGCAATATAAACGTAGGATTTAATCTGGTGCTTAGAAAATGTAACGTACGTAGAATAACTTTCTTTGTGAGGTTTCGGCAAACAATAGAGTGTACGAGTAATTGTCAAGATTGGCCTAATTCGATTGTAAACTTCTTTTATTAAAATGATCTTAAACAACTGCTCTTTGTTAGGTCTAACTTGATCACCTCACACAAAGAGCAAAGTTATGCATGTATGACCGTATTGACTCTTCCCAAACTAATGGGCCCACAAACACGAAACACGGTACGGTTGGTCACCGCCCCGGGGTGAGTGTTATAAAGGGGTTCGCGACATGATGATGATGTGATATCCAAACATAATTTTTTTGCATTTGCATTTTTTAACGGAGGAAAGCGGTTTTACTCAAACAAAAGCTAGCCCTCGACTTACCAATTTGTAATTTGACCTTATTGGGGTGTAGGACGACATTACAGTTAACGTTTGCTTACAAATTTTGTTTTCTTTATTTTATAAAAAATACTGACCAATGAAACCCAATAAAAAGCTCTTTCAAGTGACATTGACAAGATACTTTTGATGAAAACAATTCTACAACAATTTGAGCTGAATTGCCGATGCAACAAAAAAAACATTTTCAAGGATTCTAAGTATGCTTTTTTCCTATTTTCTTGAACGCTTTAGAAAACCTGTTTGGTCATAATGATGTCTGGTATTCATTACAGTGTAAACAACAGCAGGTAGTAGCGGTGCTTACAACTTTTATCCACTGCCATTTTGACAGCAAGCAACTGATTTGCTACCTGTTAAACTATTACAAAGCAATACAGTACCATCGTAGCAGTTGGCCCGAAAACCGGTTTTTTCAGCATGCAGTAATAAAACAGAATTCATTTGTACTTTTGTGTTGCGGGCCTGACTAATCATCATTTTTCAGACATGATCATGTAGTGTATCAAAATTGAGCAAATAGGTAATTTTTCGCGTGAAGTATAGGCGGAATCACAAAATTTATTTTTTTTCTTAAACAGTGGGGTGATGGATTATGCTCTTAAACTTTAAAAAAATTGATTCGTGGTACAGAATTTGAAACTTGCAGAAAGTAGAGTATTCATTCTCGAAGCTTTTCGTCTGAAACTTTTGAATAGAATTCGTCAGAAATAGGGTGAAAAGGATGAAGTGAGTGTCTTATATAGAGACACATTGACGAAAAAGAAAAAAGCAAAAAGCTCCATTGTGATTGGTAAAAGGAGCAAAACGAATGTGTGATTTTCAGACCTTACACGAATCCCTTTTGTTTGCATAAATTTTGTTTGGATGTTTTGATGTAAGTGGCTTCAGGGATGAAACGACAAAAAAGAAGCACGGCCACGGGCAAGAATGGAAAATTTGTTATCATTGTATTCACATGCGCATGTCGGGTTTCGTAAAAGATGTTGTCCTAGAGTAGAAAAGGAAGTTTGAGCTATAAAGCTTCTGATTGGCTTGTAAGAACGGGCTAATGTGCTTCGATCCTGGGAAATATGTCTCTGAAAAACGGTTTTAGGCACGTGCTGCTTAATCCTCTGCTGTAGCTTTTAAGAAGTACGACCCACGTACCGACTATCACAGTGGCACAAAAATTAATAAACAATGTTGCTTTGATGTAAAGCGGGTAATACATCCTTTTTGGCTGCAGTCAGAAGTTGTCTGGTGGTGTAGACAATGCATGGTTCAACTGTAAAGTAACAGCGTTTGACGACTGTTTTATTTTGCATTTCGTATCTCATCGATACATTGCCCAGCCATTGCAAGTAAAGATAAACTGAGCATTTCTTCGGACCTAATTGTGTTGGTCTGTGAATATACAACCAAAAAAATGAATCAGTTTTGCAGAACAACGCAATTAGGTTCGAAGAAATGCTCAGCTTATCTTCACTTGTCATGGCTGGGCAATGTATCGTTGGGGTACGAAAGGCAAATTAAAACAGCAGTCAAACGCTGTTTCTTTAAAGTTGAGTCATGCATTGTCTACACCAGAGCTTCTCAAACGTTTTTGTTCTGCGACCCCATTTTAAAAAAGAAATTTTTACGCGACCCTTGGATGAGTAGCCTACACGCTAATGATACTTAAGCAATGCACGTTTCACTACAGGCACTAGCATGCTTCGCTTTGAGAGGGGAGTGTGGAGCGAAGCATTAAGTAAGCTTAATACTATTATACAAAATACGTGAACTCGATTTTCCTTCAGAGGGTGAAGCATTTAATGAAGAAAACCTTGCGAAAGCAAGAATTTTGCATAATTTGGTCACTACAAACCGTTCTTTATCATTTTTGGTTCTGTTACATCCTTTGAGTTCTATCTCTTGTTTCCCTCCATAATTGCAGCACTAATCTCAAGTATCTTTTTCTAAGACAAAATCGTGCAAATCCACGAAAGTAACTTTACAGTAACAAAAAGAACACATAATGGAAGTAGTGAAGCACAACAAAAAATTAACGAAATAAAAAGTCATTTTGTAAAATTTATAAAGCACATCTTACGGGTTGGATATTGCGCGTTGCAATTTTTGAAAGAAATGAATTAATAGGTCAGAACTGCTTACTCTTGAAATAATGTCTTTAAATGTATATTGAAAAAAGTCAAGAATTGACGCAAATGTAGCTAACCTAATCAGTTTTTAAATTTTTGTGAAAAGGCCAAAGCAAGGGAACGTGACACTTACACAAAATACGCTACTGGTGTGGTGAGCATCTTGCATAGCTTATGCACTTTACATTAGCTTATGCTTGGCTTTACGAAAACAAACCAATCTTCCCAAGATTATTAGTAGTCGAAAGTTATCTTGTCAGGCTTGAAAAGTACGATTTTAAATTACCGATAAGGCATAAACATTTTTCTTTTCCTTAGCAGTGTTTGGACCACAGAAAATAAAATTTAGCAGCGTTTTTTCCACAATTTCTGTATTTCTGCAAGGCATTTTATTTTACATTATATTTTCTTTAAAAATATGTTGTTGCAGACTTTTTTATTTCCTCCTGATTTTTATCTTGATCATTTCCGCCTAGTTCCCCGTTTCTACCTTTTAGAGTCAAATTTTACAAATAAGAAAATTTTCTCGAATAAAGAAATTTTCTTCCAAGTTGAAGCCGTGTCAACAAGATCAATATTGGTCAGTATGTTGTAAAAACAGGAAGTAACAATGAATAACTTGTTTCGATTTTTTGATTATTTTTACTTGAAAGCTCAGGCAGACATTGTAGTAAACAACTGACAGTGTAAAGATGGAGTTATCCCTAAAAATACAACTCTACTTTTCATTTTCTTGCGAGGGTTACGAAGCTTTTAACACAGCCAATCTGTTTTGAATTTGTTTCGCGACCCCAAAACTAAATCGTGCGACTTCAAATGGGGTCGCGATCCATAGTTTGAGAAGCCCTGGTCTACAACACCAGATAACTTCTGCCTGCAGCCAATCAGAAGCTTTATAGCTCAAACTTCCTTTTCTACTATAGGGCATCTCTTACTAAATCCTACGTGCGCATGTGAATACAATGATAACAAATTTTCCATTCTTGCCCGTGGCCGTACTTCTTTTTTGTCGTTTCATCCTTGAAGCCACTTACATCAAAACATCCAAACAAAATTTATGCAAACAAAAGGGATTTGTGTAAGGTCTGAAAATCACACATTCGTTTTGCTCCTTTTACCAATCACAATGGAGCTTTTTGCTTTTTTCTTTTTCGTCAATGTGTCTCTATATAAGACACTCACTTCATCCTTTTCACCCTATTTCTGACGAATTCTATTCAAAAGTTTCAGACGAAAAGCTTCGAGAATGAATACTCTACTTCCTATTCTTAAACTTTAAACTAACTTATGATGATAACTTAAGTTAACGAACTTTATTTCGAACTAATTTGCTTTTTCCCTAGCTATGCTTGGGCCAGAACGAAATAACATACGCGCAACCACAGGCTTTAGGTCATACAAATAGATCTACAATTATAAAAAGCCGTAATTACTTGCTAATATTTCATAGTCTATTTTTGTAAATGCGTATCAATCACTTTGTTGCCTTTACGACTACGGTATTTTGAATTTATGGCTCCAAGTACTTGCTCAAATGAAAGAATTTAAAGTATAGTAATGCAAGAGGCTAGCAATGCCCTTAGCAAACTGCATATATGCAGTTTAAAAAAATTTAAGTTTGTGAAGTTATTGGCTGTTTCAATTGTGAGCAAGTCCTGTCCATATGTACGCTTGCGCTGGAAACAGTACAAGACGTTGTCAGAAACTCCGAAACTTGAGGAACATATTGCGTTTATGTTAACCACGATATTTTTTTTACATGATTCTTATTCAGAAAACAGTACTTTCAATTTAGAAACGAAATCAGCTATGTCAAAAACTTATTTATTTTTTGCCTTCGGCAAAAATGTTTTCGTTGAGTGAAACCGGCGCAGCCGGTTGACCTAGTATTCGCAACTCCGACAGTACACCCTTGGGCAAATTAATGGAAAAAAAACTCGAAAAAACAAAAATTCAGTTTCTCTTGTGTGTGTACAGTCTATTTGAATATGGGTTATGCTGCAATTCTCCAAATAGCGATTGCCTGGCACTATCGCATGCCGACCAGAGTTGCTTATACAATTTGAACCGTTATATTAACAAATCAGTAATCTAGCAAATTTGATTCACCATTTACAACGCAACACAATAATAATACTAATAACACAAGTAATGCTTATAGTATAACCAGTACAATTTCTACGGTTAGATAGCTAAGAGCAGCTTCTTATCCCTTTGGCACAAATCAAATTTAGTTTAACTAGGCTAGGGCTTTATAAACTTTTTTTATTCACGATCCCATTTATAATTGTGAGTTTTTTCGCAAACCAAGACAAATATTAAATAAAGATATGTTTATATTATATTAAATATGATATAAAAAATATATATTTTGTGATGATTTGTTGATTAGATAACAATATACACATACTGTATATGAAAAATTTAAGGATTCTATTTGAATAAGTTGCCACCTGCTGAACCGGTTGGCGAAACAGCTGTAGTGGTTTTATTATTTTATCCTGACGGGTAGTATTGTATATTTTATACATATGAAAAAAATATAGTTTTGTCAAGAAACATACAAAAATGTAAAATTAAAATTGCACAAAAAGTTGTAAAACTGTTTTTATTATAATTACAAAAAGCACAGTTGTTAACTAGTTATAGTCACAAATTGTTTGTTAATGAGACAGATGTATTTGTTTTTTACTGGAAAACAAATTAAATCTTGGTGAAATATTTGACACCGCAGGACGTAGAATCTCTTCAACATTTTTTAGCAATGAACGATATTGAGATCTAACATGTGTTAAAGCTGAAAAAATAATTTCACGTATATATGTGGAGTTGAATGGCAGAAGAACATTTAATGTCATATCAGAGAGTGTTGGAAATTCAGTTCCAGTTCCGATCAAAAATTCAGTCCAAGGGCCTTTTTGGAAAATCTAGTTTTATGTTTGAGTCACCCGAAAGCTCAGCAAATTTCTCCTGAGCTTTATATGGCAGGTAATCAATCTCACTCAAGCCAACCAAAAATGGTTTTTGAATTCAAGATAACTTTTTGAAATCAATATTTGATACAATATAATAATAATATCACCTGTAATAATTTTTGCGATAAAAGTTTTACAATAATTTTTCTCGATTATATAATTATCGATATTGAAAAACATTTTGAGCAAATCCTTTTTTACCACACTTCTCCAAATGTTGATCTTTTTTCCAAACTTCAATTTTATCATTCAAAGTAAATATATCGCGATTCCTTCCTTGAAGAGACAAATTAAAATCGTTTAAACAGTGACACTGTTTCGACCTATCAGGTCTCTTCAGTGCAGTTGGTGACCGACAAGAAGCTAGAGGCTTTTAATAAAGCATAGCTTAGACCGCCACACTTGCGGGATCTATACTAGATCCACTTGGTGGATGGTCTGTCAGTACTCTGCGAAGCCGTATTACTCGTGAATGAGTGGCGGTTGTCGCAGGTGCACCAAGTCTAGCAACTGCTAGAACAATAGTGCTGTCACAGCTTAGTGGTCACAAGGTCTTACATGTATAGTAATGCAAGAGGCTAGCGATGCACATAGCAAAACTGCAGACAGTGACACTGTTTCGACCTATCAGGTCTCTTCAGTGCAGTTGGTGACCGACAAGAAGCTAGAGGCTTTTAATAAAGCATAGCTTAGGCCGCCACACTTGCGGGATCTATACTAGATCCACTTGGTGGAAGGTCTGTCAGTACTCTTCGAAGCCGTTCGTGTCGGTCACCAACTGCACTGAAGAGACCTGATAGGTCGAAACAGTGTCACTGTCTGCAGTTTTGCTATGTGCATCGCTAGCCTCTTGCATTACTAAAATCGTTTAATTTCTCAAAAATATCTGTCAGATAACACAGCTTGAATATTGATCATTTTAAAAAAAAGCAGCAAGATCACATATTTGTTCGGTTAAAAATATTTCGATTTCGTCCTTTTTCTTATTCTTCTTTCGGCTTCTCTTTATCCGGGGTCGCCACAGCGCGAAAGTATTCTCCATTAAACTCGATCAACTTCGTCTCCTTCCCTAGCTCCAACCCATTCCACGTCTTCTCTCGTCAAGTCCATCCATCTTCTCCTTGGCTTTCTTCTTTTCCTTCTACCTAGCACCGCCATCTCCATCATCCTTTTTTCCACGTAGCCTTCTTCTCTCCTTTTCACGTGCCCATACCAGCGTAGTCTTGCATCCTGATGTTTGTCTCCCAGCTTTGCGATTTTCGAGGTGCCTCTCACGTATTCGTTTCTTATCTTGTTCTTTCTTATCACTCCCAGAGCCCATCTCTCCACTTCGATTTTGTCCTTCAATAACAATAATCTTTTTTAACTTTGATTTCTAGATATCCATCTTACTTTTTTAATTGGTTTTTAAAATTGACCAATCAGAGACGACCTAAAGTCACATGTTTAGTACGTCATTAAGATTGACCAATCACAAATAACTCACGGCAAAATAGTCTCTGAGGGTAAATTGCCGTCGACGGCAAAATAGCCACAGCCTAAATAATGACTGTACACTTTTAAACCGACAATTCTAGATAACTAGCATTTAATTTTTTCACCTCGTGGAAATTCGCGCTAAGGATAGTGAGCAATCATAAATCTTTGATACAAGAAAATTATTACGTCATAAAGCGCTTGCATTGCTAGTTCAAGGAAAAAGCTATTTGCGTATGTAACAGTATGTTTAATTGAAATAATATGCAAATGCACAAATTAGTACATAATGTGACTACCGCAATTCTAAAAAAGCTTTTTGATGCGTTATGGTATTAAATCGGCAAATTTTGGACGACCTTGAAAAATTCGTGAATACTTGTACCACATTTGAATTAATGACCGAATCAGAGTTTCCTTTGTAGTGCAGTGCATAGCACAAGGTCTTTGCATAAATATAGACGAAAAATTTGAGATTGGATTTAAATCGATGTTTTCCGGCTATAATCCAGCACATATAAAATACCTTTGACTTTTTTGGTGCGTGGCAAGAAGCCAAATATTGTTGAAACATCCCTCATTTATCTGAATAAAACCGATTTAGCTCAAAAATGACTCTTCTTAGGTAAATTCAATATATTACGGAGAGGGCATCATAATTTCAACTGGATACAAGTCACCAATGCTATTGTAGCTGAAGCTTTTCAAAACATGTTTCTTGGGGTTAATTTAACATCTGGACAATGCGGGCATAGCAAAGCTTTTCCTTTAGTGTCTTCCGAACAAGTTGACTTCTTTGTCCTTGGACAAACGTGGGGATTTCATCATCGGAAACTAGGTGTCTTTAGTCCACTAAGACCCAGTTTTTGTATTTTAATTCCCTGTTTGTTATGTTTTGCTCTCAGAGACTTTGCCAGAGACTGCTTTTTATAGGGCGTTAAGCCTTCCCTTAAACCTCCAGGAGGTGCCTGCAAACTGTGAACAAGTTAACGTCTATTCCCCCTCCTCCAAAGTAGTTTTTATGGCGTTACTTGATTTTTTTTTTATCTTAAACTCTCTTCTACAAGTTAAGCATCATCTCTAGCCTTGGTTTTACTCTTTCAACCGCACTTACGTTTTCGATGTGTTGTAATAGACCCAGTTTCCCCTTTCATTTTTACTACACGACTAATAATAGCAATACTGAAATCCACAATTTCCACTACCTTCCAATAGGTCTATTCAGTTTTTATGTAAAGTTAAGATACTTGCTTGCTTTCTAGTGTAACATCCATCTTTTAGAACAATTGAATTACAACTGTTTAACATTTAAACCATCGGTTACAAATGCTGCAACAGCAAGAACAATTAGAAAAATTATGACCCAATCAGGATCGTCATCATAAAAGAGGGATTATTATGTCATCAACTCTTTATTGCATTAAAAACAAATAGTACAAACATTTCTTTGAAAAAATTTTCACATCAAATCAATTTAGATTTTATCTTGCACAAAAACGTTACTATGAAAACTTTTGTAAAAATCTAAGCTTTGCTTCGATCAATTTGCATTAGGTTGTAATGTTGGGGGGCTCTCCGGCAGAGGCGGTTAGTAAACTACATTAGTAAAGTCGATAAAATTTCATCTAACAAAGCACTATTTCAAAAAGTTCCTGTTGATGACAACATTGCCATTCCAAATTTCAACAATATTTCTTAACTTGAAACAGAAAATTTTCTAGAAGAAGAAGATTACAATCGAGTCATAAAAGATTAATTTCAGCTATAACTGTTACATTTTATAATTTTCAATGTCTCCCACAAAAGCTTTTAACCGCGCTTCTACGATCAGTATTTTTTGAGAAAATAAAGAAAGCAAATTTTGCAATCAAATGAGATGCAGCTTTTTATGACAATGAGTCGGCTATTCGCTTTCGTTACAGCTGAAAATCGTTTTCCGATGTCAAGACATGTAATTTTTTGATAACGTTATCTTTGTTTGGTGCATCACGATGACATCACTATCACCGACCTCGGGGCAGAGATCAATTGTACCGAGTTACATATTTGAACGTTCAGCACTTTTGAAGGAGTTGAAGCGTACGCACGCGAATACAAGAACTACGCTTTTTTGCATAGTTGTCAAAACTGAAATGTGACGCCGTAAAAAACTGATTAAATCAAAGTAAAAATATTAAGGTAAAAAATCATTGCTACTAAAAATCCTATAAACTAAATGGCATTTCCTGCGTCTAAGTGTTCTCCTTTTTACATATTTTGACGATAAGCAAATTTCCAATAGCATGTGTGCCTATTTCTTTCTAGCAACAACATCAAACAATATATACTTGAACTACTACTATTCTTGCCGAATCTATAACAAAAAATGTGTTATTCAAGCGACTCTGCGGCATCAATTCATTTGTATTATGCGAAGGTATATTTTTACGCAAAATTATGAAATCATTAAACTAGTGTTCTTCAAAGTTTGCGTGTACTGTTTTAAAAGGAATAATAATACACGTGGAGTTATTGCTCTACCTAAGTTGCTGCAGTTTCTGTTGGTGAAACGGTTTTAGTAGCCTATTTATAAATATTTAAACGCATTAAATGGGCGTAAGAGAAGTTTTCCGAAACCACTTGAAACATTTATAAAGCATATCAACTTATTAAAGCCCTATTTGGTATCGAAAACTGGGCATCAAAAATATTTTGCATGGTTATATCAGTTGCTGCCTTCGTTATTTGACCCAAGCGAAGCTTTTACAGCAGGCCTACTTCATGCGAATGATTTTGCAAAAACATTGCTCAAAAATGTTTATAAACCTTGGCCTGAGATTTAGCAAAAATTTCGACTTTAATTGAATGCTACTTGAATGAACGATAAGTGGCATACTTTTAAGTTGTGCGATAGTAACTTAATTAATTTTCTTTGGCTCAATGCCAAAGCAGTTGACGCTATGAGACTCATTAGTCTATTTTATTATTTTGTTTATGCCGTTAATAACCATTCGCTAGTATTTTTGCTTTTATTGTTTATAAAATTTTTGCGAGTCACTACAACTGATCAGAACTACAGCTACGGCTACAATACCTTGTGGAAATTTATAATAACAAAAATGTAACAGTCAAGGCGTTGGCAGAGGAGAGCAAAGGGGCCATGCTCCCTAGAAATTTTTAATTTGAAACAGAGGTGTGCAACCTGCGGTAAGCGATATAAATTGGGTGGCAAAAGTACCAATGCTTTCATCAAAAAGTCGAATCGTTCTCCAAAAGACAAAAGGTCCTAACTTTTTTAATTTAAAGAATATAATTGCAAAAATACAACTATTTTGTGCGCAAAAAGTTTTGCATACAAACTCCAACTGGCTAAGCAACTTTCAACTGGCACATATTGCTATGCCCTCCCCTTGCAAAAAAACGTTTTGCCGATTCTCTTGGATAGCAACGATATTTGTGCCTATCTGATATTATTTTCTTTGTCTCAATGACATTATCTTACTCCAATTCAACAAATTGATATTAAGAGCACCAGAGAGATTGGACGCAGACCGGTATTGCTTGATACCCATTCAAAGAGTTCTTGAACCCGATTTTCATACCAAGCTACATTCTAGTAAACAAGCTAAAAGTTTTTTGACGTGATTGCATACTGATGTGTCCATTCATTTTTTGCGAAATACCCAACTGTGAGTTATACAAACTGTTCAATATGAAGCGGTAATTTTCTACAGTAAGTTGCAGTGAAATCTATTTATAAAACCTTGCATCTAATTGGTAACGCAGCATAGGAGCGCAAAAGGGCATTAATAATTTACCAAGGTTGAATATACAAGAAAACAACAATGAGTATAACCACCCAACCAATTTTTTACGATACCATCCCTGGACGCGTTTCGCCCTTTTGGACTTATCAGCAGGCCGGTTCCCGTAACAAGCAAGAGGAATCCACTCATTATGTTGTCTTTCAAACAAGTAATGTACACGCAAAAGTACTAAGACTTGAACCAACGACATCTTGCGTTGCTTAGCGGGGCAGGTTGACAAATTGGTTGGTTTTAGCTTCATATCAACTGGGAGATCAGTTTACGCAACATAGCGGACGACTGATCTGAAGAAGCTAGATTCAACGCTGTATATATAAAGCAAGGACGAAACGCGTCCAGGGATGGTATCGTCAAAATTGGTTGGGTAGTTATACTCATTGTTGTTTTCTTGTATATTCAACCTTGGCAAATTGTTAATGCCCTTTTGCGCTCGTATGCTGCGTTACCAATTAGGAGCAAGGTTTTATAATTTTCCACCTTCGCCTATAATTTTTGAAATCTATTTCTTATAACGCAGGATGTAAAATACTCCTGAAATCCAAAAACAATGCGAATTAGAAATTATGTTTAAAATCAAACTCTTCTTTTTAGGAATATCGAAAATTTTTTGAGATGCAAATTCCAAAACATGCTATCGGAAATTAAACGCTTATGATAATTGTAATACTTTCTTGAGTTAACACTTGAACCCCAAACTCTGAATACGCCTTGCATTAATGCCCAATGGAAAGCGATGTAGCTTAGCAACCGAATTTTTGTAACTCAAAGAGGCCCCATTCTATGACAACAACTATTTTTTGTATACAAGTAAAGATAAATTATTCTTGGTATAATTAGATGTTTTAGGTCTACATCATCTTAAGAGAAAAACCTTCAAACAGCAGAAAAGATGATTTTTTGCCAGGTTTTACTAATAAAGATTTTTCTTTTGTTTAATCTTCATTTTAAAATGCTACGACTTTACAATGGTAAGAATCACAAAAAAGAAGCCATTTCGGCTTGTTTGCTGTCTAAAAAATTTCTTCTTTCTTGAGTAAAGTGATAAACTCACTGGACATATGTCAAAAAAAAAATAGTCCTAAGTTAATACAAGATGAAGACTAATGTGGTGATGTGTAAGCTTACTTTTGCATTACGTATTTTTCACACGTTTGTAACCACAAAAAAAACAAGAAAGATCAAGCTGAAACTGGTAATTTTATCACCTTAAACATTTGTTTGATTGATTTTGGATTCAGTTTACGTCATCACGAAATTTTTTGCTTTTATCTCATAGAGTCAATTGCCTCTGTTAATTAAAAATTACAAAAAATCTGTTTTGTTTCAAGTGGTCAGATAGTTATCAGCTGTTTAAAATGACGTCAAGTCAAACGTCTTGAAATGACGATTGACGTGAAAGAGTTCCAAGACTTGTTTTCGCTATAGCTTGATGATAAGTTTTAAAGGGCCGGTCATATATCCTATGACACTTTCAAGGCGAGGGGGATAAAAATATCATTATATTACAAACTTGACATCATATTTAAAGCAAATTAATGTTTTTAATTGTTGGATTAAACACAATTTTTGCGGCGATTTTAATAATCCCAGTTTGCGTGAGTCCTTTTTTAAATGAAGCGTGTCATGGGGGAAGAGAGTTTACAAAAACGTCACAATGCGACACATAGATAGAGAAAGGTCAAAATTGAATAAAATAAGCGTCCTATGATTTATAAACAGCCTCTAGCACATTAGGAAAATCTTAGTCTGCAAAAGCAAACAAACAATAAATTATCACTCAGTCATGACCAAATTTTACAAACTTAAACTTGTGGCAATTGCTATACTTCGCAATTAAAGGCATTAGTTCAAACAGAATAAATTTATAAAGCAATTGCTTATCGATTCTGCTTAACGCAAAATAAAAACTGTACTAAATACTTGATGCATTATACATCAAAGTAAAATTCATTACAACGACTTTTAATGGCAAAAATTAGGCGATTATGTTGATCGATGAAGAGTTTTGAGTGTTGCTTAAACTGCAAGCTGCAGCACGCAAGAGTGTCGGGAGGTAATTTTTGCGTGCCGCCAAACATATTGGAAACATTGCAGACTAGCACGCTAGACTGCAATGCGCATTAGCATCCGTAAAGATTCAGAATCGTTTAAGGAAATGCATATATACATGCGTGTTCTGGATTCGCTTATCTAAAAAGGGTAGTGGGGCAGCATGTTTTGCAGTTTCCTATGAACTTCACAATCTCGAGCTAGGCGGCTTCCGCCAAATAACTGGTTTAATTTCAAGTCTTGACGAAACCAAGTTGTTTATTTGATTCAGCCACCTTGCTCTTGAGGTGGCTGGACGGTTTTTTCGAGTTGGTGTAACAAAAAGAATTTGATAAGTGAGTCTTTTGGGGCGTTCTGGTTTTTTCATGATCATTTCAACGCAGAAGATGTCGGGCGAAGAAGTAATGATTAGGATGTCGGCTTTGCCATTGGTAAAGCTAGGTTCAATTTAATTGCCGAGTCATCAACAACCTCAAAAGCGATATTCATAGATTTACTATTAGGCGTTCAGAGCGAAACTGATAAAGAGTGGAGAAAAATCCTGCAAGTTTACTTGTGTGATTGGGTGAAGCATTTAATGAAATATCCCTACCCGTTTATGCGGGGGCACATAGGTAGCTGGGCGAGCACTATACAAGTCGCAGCGACACAGTCTAACTAAATACTAAGAAACAGAGCCTAAGTTTAGATGCGTGAGCGGCAAAGAAAGAACTAGCTCGTACCAGACGACAACTTTGACGCAGCTAAAGTCTCTAAATATGAAGGAGTAACGGCTCAATCTCAAGAGATTTTTGAATCGCGTTGCTACAAATTTCATCATAGGAAGTAAATCTTCAATCATTAAAAAATTTTCTGCAGCCTGCATTTTAGGTTGCAATATTTCGGTCATATTTACAAATCGCGATCACTGATTGGATAGAAACAAAAATTAATTTAAAGATCCAAGGATTGTTTATTCTCGTGACTAAGATGATAGTATTTTCGATGAATTTAAGAGCAGAACTATCGAGAGTAACTTTTGCTGTCAGCAGGGTCACCCTCAGCGGTATGCTAAAAGGACAAGACACACAAAGTGCTATCGGTAGTAGCAAACTAAAAACTGTAAACTTTTGACTCATGCTGCATATACCGTTGAACAAGATTAGCGTTCGTGTTTTAGGGCAGAGGGGCTCGTTTGAAAAGTAAGGTGCATTCTACTCGACAAGCTATCCATTCTTCCTATGTGTTTGGGAAGGCAAATGGAGGCTATGAAATGTCATAATACCGTGTTATTTCATCGAAGTATTTGCAAAAACAGAAATTGTATTTGCCTTATCGCTATACTGAGGGTGATTGTCTCTTTATAATTGCTGAGTTGCTACTGTAGCTAATGATGTATTTTTAGTGTTTTTTACAAAATTGATCTTCGACTACGTTAACTAGCGCGTTCATGCTAGAAGGAAAAACTGCATGGTAATTTGGTCTGATTGACATAAGCTTCTTTAAATTGCTTAAGTCGCTTTAATCTCTTTTTGAAATCGAGGGCGAAATGCGGGTGTGTCTTTATTGGCAATGCTAAAATTTCAGTTCGATATTATTTGTTTTCAAAAACAGCGACATCCTTCGCAATTACTTGCAAAAATATTTGAACAAGTTTTTTGTGTTTGTACTAAATGTAGCACACAACTTTTTTATCATTTTAGCGTGCTGCGAGCTAATACCTTTTAAGCAACTGGTCGGCAAGAATATTAAGGCTATTTGCTATTGAGCAATTTTTACATCATTACATGCTTTTCAGTTAAAATAGAATTGATGACTTCATACAAAGTGATTCTAAAAATTTAATGCAATACACGTCGTTGATAATGTTATCACAGAGAGAGTAATAGCAGGTGCTAACAGCAATGTTACAACTTCTAAGCTCTTGTCAAAGCATTTGTGTTGCGAGTTGAAATTACGTTTTTAGTGCAGCAATTGTTGTGGAGCTGACTACAGCATGAACTATGAAGTGTACTTTCTAAATATTTTCTCTTTGTAGTTCTTAACAAAGTTTTTGTTTGAAAAAACGTCTTTTAATTTTTCATGTACTCTCCCCTTTTAGCAAGAAGAGTGCATGAAAAATATTCCTGTGATTGTATGCGCCACTATGGTAATGGTAGCCTAAGGATAAACAGCAAACATGCCCAATCTAGCCGACTAAATTAAAGAAATTATCTCTGTGAATGTTTTCGGCTGCTAAACATGACATCGCAATAATTCAAAGTAGGAAATGGTTAGGGTTAGGGTTAAATATATCCTTCACCAAATTCGAACTGCGGAGTTTGAATTGCTTTAGAACTTTAGGTGTACCATACCCCCGAATGCCCGGTTTATGACAGTCTCGGGCTACGTAGATACTGGCGACTTGGTTTGGAAGCGTCGATGGTTTTTGCTTTCAATAGCGCCATGGTCCGCACTTTTAACACTAATGTTGGTCAATGAGCTGTTTTGGTTTTTGATACCTAATAGCTCAACTCCGATACCGCAACTATATATTTTCTACATTGTAGTAACGCATCGCGTCCACTTGTAATGTAGGGGCAACGTTAATTTTTAATTCCATGCTCATAACGTCTCCCCTGGTGGCGTTGGCTGTGACGAGTCCTTGCTGATGACCAAAAGGCCGAAACCTGGGTCCAGGGATGGTCCCGCCTATTTCGCTATGCTAACGTTGTTCGGTTCGTGATCTTTTGTAAAAACTAATTTTTGTCCGAAGGTCTGTTTTCCCCGGGTCTGGTTCTTGTGAGATTCGAGCCCGCGTTTTTTGAGCTGCTCTTCCACATGCGCCGAGGCTTGCTGTCATGTAATCACGTACGACTATGTGTGACTTAAAGCACCACATTTAGTGTGTTATCTTTGGAAGGTTTTTTACGCGTAACTACCTTTTGTGTGATCAATTTCATGTAAGGACATCAGTTTTAGTTTATCCTTGCAAGGTTAGCAGTAACATCAAAAGGAACTTGTTTCAAAAGTAAACGGTAAGGAAGTCTTGTGCTTTGTGTTGGATTGTTTGAGCTTGTTTCGTATACAGTTTTATGTAGAATATTGGGCTAACCAGGAGCCATGCAAAGTATCTTACGCTTGGCATGAGACCTAGTGATGACAATGTGTCTTTATTACCCGTATTTGAGGGATGGTTTCGCCTATTTTGCCATTCAAACATTGTTCGGATCGTGACTCTTTGTAAAAACTAAAAAAATATACACACATCACTCGCTATGTATGCATCCCCCAAGCTTAATACCCAGGCCCGGAGCATTGGGACCGTTCATGTTAACAAGTTCATCGTTCGGTGAAACACCCATTCCGGTGTGCACCTGTGGTGCGGGGGCCTTGTTAGTAGCTCGAGCACTGTGATTGCGCAAACCCTGGCGAAGAACTGTGTGGGGGAATCTCCGCGTTTGATTGTTAAGTGGTATCTGGCGCTATTTACGTCATCTATCGGGGCGCGCTATGTAACATACTAGTCATTACCCGTGCGGTGTGCTGGTTGTCGCAATCGGTAGCTATGCTCAGAGTAGAATAGGCGAAGTTGTTGACCTCTTGGCGGCCGTGCATTATATAAGTTGCGGTGCAGCCATGCGGGACCCACCGAAATCAGTTAAGCACCCTTTTAACGTTACGCCTACATTGTATTCTTGAACGTCAGCGTTACTGCAACGCGTCTGTGGGATTCGAACCGGATATCAGTTTTAGTCCATAGTTGAACGGCTAGCAGTACGTCAAAACGCACCTCGTTCAAAAGTAAACGACACGTAAGTCTTGTGCTTTGTGTTAGTTTGTTTTATAAAAGTCAACGTTAATGCTATTGGAGGGTTCTCTTGGCCCTTGGCAAGCCCTGCTGATGAGTCCAAAAGGACGAAACGCGTCCAGGGATGGCTTTGTAAATTTGTAAATATCTCTCAATAGCATTGCTTCCTTCGGAAGCCTGGCGCTTTCAGCACTCGCTTTGTTGTTTCGTTTCTCGCCTATAAAACGCTCTCTGTTCGATCGTAACCGCTTGGAGCTAGCAATACAATATACAGTCTTGCTGAGTACTGTCAATAAAGTGGCCAAAACCTTCTGCCTCGACAAAAACGCCTTTTGTCAGCTTTAGTCTATTACGTATGACAGATGCTGAGAGCACGGTTTAATTCATACGATCTTGGTTTATACTAAAAGCGTCTTTTCAATATTTCTCAGAAGAGCTCAACAGTTGAATTTTGTAAATTTGATTTGTTGCAATTTGTCCGCTTGTTTTAAGTTCAACATCTTCTACAGTACTTTTTTTTTGATCCGGAATGCACCTTTTATTACCTGTGGTTGCTCTCGGATCACACTTGTACATTTGGTAAAAAGTAGAACCTGGAGGTGAGAAAGATTCCAATGTAACGACTACAATTTGACAGCATTTAATCAAGAAATCAATGACTGTGCATTCATTTTTGCTTTATTTTGAGTGTTGTGTGTTTGTGCTGTTTTTGGGTAAACAGCCAAGACAAATGATTATGCATTCATTTTTGTTTTATTTTGTGTGGGTGTTTGTGTTGTTGTAGGGTAAACAGCCAGGTTGTAACGCATAATTTTCATAAATTCATGTTAGAAACTCAACAAAAGAAGATCAGAAACATGAAGTAGGCTATTGAACAACTGAAACACATAAAGTGGAATTTTTTGATTTCCACTAAATGTGCTTTGGCGAAGCAGAGGGTTGCGGTTTTTATCCTTATGTGTAGTGTTTTAACCAGAGATGTGGAAGCGGAAGCGGAAGCGGTGGAAGCGGCCCTTTTTCTGTGGTAGCGGAATCGCGAAAAATCTACCGCTTCCGCTTCCACGTAGATTATTTGACTTGAAGGGTAACTAGGCAAAAAAGTTTTGTCCGCTTCCCGATGTGATTAAACGGTGAAGCTGCACTATATGTCTAACTGAACGTGCGATATCAGTAGCGCGAGAGAATGCGAAAAACTAGCATCACATTTTATAACGATTACGGGTAAGACAAAGATAATGGACAACGAAACGTAGCCAATAAAATGATGATTTGATTAAAGTTAACTGACCTTAGTTTGGGGGTTGAAAAAGTTGAAAAGCAAATTATTCACGACGAAAACATTTTCATCATTCTACAATAGTGCTCTTCAATAGGGGTTACACAAAACGTGTAGTTGTGTTCCGTGAGTTTTAAAGGGTTCCGTGAAGGGACCGCGAAGGTTCTTTGTTTATTAATAGTATTTATTTCAGTATATTGATTTCTTATATGTAGTGGTGTTCCGTGTATATAAATGGTTAGTAATGAAATCTTGTGACAGCAAGTTGCAGATTGTGTTATAATCCTATTTTCAACTG
Source organism: Trididemnum clinides (assembly GCA_963675345.1). NCBI lineage: Eukaryota > Metazoa > Chordata > Ascidiacea > Aplousobranchia > Didemnidae > Trididemnum > Trididemnum clinides. The sequence continues at coordinate 24,520,917 of OY776298.1, read as the reverse complement.
TAAGAACGTCTGAATTTGCTAACTCTTTTCGTTACGTAACAGTGCGTCTGTAATTTTAATTTTGCTCGCCTTATATGAATACTACCGTAATTTTGCACTTCGCTATTCAGAAGGGTTAAACTCTACATTCAACACGAGTTCAAATATCTAAGAAAAAGCAAACCCAAAGTAGTTCGGAACAATAAGTTTAATCAAAGTAGGAACAATGTATGGATAAGTTATTATCTTCTCAAAATGATAAAGTGTTGGAGATGGCAGGCTCCAGACCCAAAAAGTTGTTTTAAGTTTTTGAAAATTGCTCTGAAAATAAAATGCAGTCTTCAATTTACCCCAACAGAGCAAAGGCTTACAAAAGTATGATGAGCTGGTATTTCGTAAACTGACAAATAACAACATAGAAAGGAGAAAATTCTGAATTATGAACAAGCGATAGAGGGAGTTTACAATACATTTATAACTGACATAGATCTAAACACCTAATTGACAATCGTGTGTTTATGAGGCTGTAATGCTATGAGTCGTATTTGTGAGACTAATTCTAATGGAAAACAACTTAACACAACCGAAGGGGATCGATATCACTTTTAGTTTATTTATTATGAACAAGATGGAATTGTACCTGGAAAACAACTCATGGATACTGCTTTCTCCTATGACTACAGTCGGCTTGTACTCGGAAAACAAATTATTCAAGCCACTTTCTCCAATTTGAAGAAGCTACCCCAAAATCATTATAAATAACAGCCCCGAATTCTACTACAGCATATTGAAGAAAGCATTGGTTACAAAGCCGTACTAGAGTATTCATCAGCTTTGATAAAGCATTAAGCACGGTACGTTTATTGAATGCTGCTCTGTACGAATGTGTAGATATAGAAATAGTTATACAATTTTTTGCATTGTGGAAGTAAGATAAGCCGAATTTAACATCATTTTCACTATCGCGAGCTTAGCCCTCTCCTCTTGTTTGTCTTATGGCCCATGAAACATGTGTTGCATTGGAAATCTGCGATAAATAAATGAATTGCTCGCTTATTGTTGGACCATCAATTACCGGGAGACGAGAAGAGTGAATTGATAGAGTTCTAAAGCGTCGTACCAACAAGGGAATGCTGATAGACATGCCGACCCGTTGGGGGAGTACTTTCATTATGCTTCAACGATTAGCGGATTTGAAATGTTTTGTTCAGGATCTTGGCTCACATGAATCATATCTTACCGAAAGTGAATGGGCTGAGGTCAAAATGATGGTTGAAGTACTACAAATACCTTACGCAGCAACAATTTATTTTCAAAAACAAGATCTCACTCCGGAAAAATGCCTGCTTCATTGGAGAGAAGTCATGTCTATATTGGAGAAGCTGGATAACAATTTGGCTTCTCCTCTTGTTACCGCCCTGCAATCACACCGAGAGTTTTTATTGTGGAAAAAGGCTTTCTCAGCAGCTGTTGAGTAAGTAGTGTTTGTTGACTTAGTTGTTGTGACGACCTAGCAATATTTTTTGTTGATATTATATTCAACTCAATACTGGTAAGCGTTTTTGAACTTGATTTTATTTGAGTCGAGAATAACAACTAATGTATTAGTTGACTGACTTATACGTATAACCGTGATATTATCTATCATTTTATTATCTTTCTTGATAGGTTGATGTTCGATCGAGAATCCTGTTGAGCAACCAGGAGCAACTACGTGCAAAGAGCGCTCTTCATTCAATTTCTTGGGCATTCAAAGCACTTCAAGCGAAACAGCAAGTGCTGATGCAGAAACTGACTCAAGCGAAAGTGAAGCAGCATCAGAATGTGCAGCATCAGTATCTGACTTTGATCCGTATTTCAACTCCTTACATTCAACAGCGGCTGCTGAGGCATCAGCTACAGCGTCTGCAAAATCTGATCTTACTGCATTTGCTGAGGCGCTTGTTGATGTAGAGCGGCTCGAAAGATTGAAACTGCCAAATGTTTGGGACATTATTTTCAAATACCCCCTTATTCTACAACCAGTATCGCGAATCATTAGCTGTTTACTCTGCACGCCGGTATCCGTTGGAAGTATGTTCTCCCACTTAAACTCGTACTTCGTGAAAACAGAGTCCGAATGGGCAATGAATTAATTGATGCCAGTGTGTTTATGCGGACAAATAAATCTGTGTAAAGTTGAAATTATTTTATCTTCGCTGTCTTTTTGCTTGTTTACTTTTATTTTTCTTTCTTTTAGTCGTTTTTGGCACTTTCGAATCATTGGTTACACTTTTTGATTGTAGTAAATGACAAATTTTGTACTGCGAAGGTCAACAGCCGTTTTCTCGTTTTTTGTTAGTGGAAGCGGAAGCGATAGGTGTGGAAACGGAAGCGGTTGAAAAATTACCGCTTCCACACCCCTGGTTTTAACACGCCAAAACTGTGGCAGAGCACTTTGCAAGAGCAATGAAGAATAATTCGCTGTAATATCTAGACAGTAACTGTGAAAAATGAATTAAGTAAATAAAAGGAGAAAAATGGGGAAAGGTTTGGCACATTGTAACAAAAAAGTTATTTTTTGGTGATTGCGTTATTATGTAAGTCAACAAACAATGGACACTTGATGTACAAAACCACACTCTATTGTGAAGAATATAACTAGGTTGAAGAACACTTAGTGTATTCGTGCAACATAACAAAACAAATTAAAACGTGGCACTCCAACTTCGGGCCCCCCCAAAGTAAGCGCAAGAGCCCCTGCGCACAGGTCATATCACTTTAGAGGTGTAAAATTGAAAAGCTGCATTAAGAAAATACACCACAATTTGTACATAAGTAAACAGGCTAATGTCAGAATAAAGCATGCCGATACCGAAGGTGCAAGTCATAAAAAATTCGGCACCGATGCCAGAGTTCAGTAGGACATTTATGCAGACACTGCCAAACGAAAGCAATGACACTGAAAAATATGAAAAAGTTATAAAAACACAGTATCATTCAAATAGTCTGGAGCGAACCTTTTTGTTCGCAAATGCTGTTATGACATTGTCATAATCAAGAGATCGGGCGCAGTCATTTTCGATTGACAACATGGCTAATGAAGATAGTCTACTGTCTGTCATAGACGTTCTATTAAAAGTTTTGATCAGTTTCAATTTACTGAAGCTTCTTTCAGCGCTGGCAACAGTCACGGGGCAAGTTAGTAAGATTCGAAGTGCGATGTACACATTCGGATACAATTCAAATAAATGAGTCTTTAGAAGATAGTTCAGAAAGTCTTGAGCCGTATTGAGATTGCGTTTTTTTTGTAAAATTAAAACAAACCGCTGTAGCTCAGCGCTCATTTGATCAGAATCAATGTCACCGAACTTTTTTTGGAACTCTTTACAGCAAGTAAGAAGAGCATTTTCTTGTTGCACAAGCAAAAGTTTGTCTCGTGTGTACAAAAACGAAAAGGCGGAAGAAACCTCACGTAACAAATTAAAGCGCTCCTTTATTGACATAATAGCCTGGTCTACTAATGGATAGAAAAAGTTGCTTTTAAATTTCAGTTCAGAAGTAGCTCGTTGTTCCTCTTCACCTTGGTAATCAAACAATCTTCTTTTCTTTCCACTTCTTGACGGAGGAAAAGAAGGATCAATATCCAATTCCTGTGCTATTTCAACAGCAGATGTTGCGGCACTGTCATAACCCGTTGTGCGATAGTTTTGCAAAACCTTTTCAGTTGCCTGGATTTCCGTTTCCATTGTATGAAGGGAGACTCCATACGATTGAAGAATCTTGCTTGCTTTATTGACTTGGAATAGGATATCATACCAAATAAACACCGACAAAAGAAAACTCCATTTTGATAAATGAGCTATCAACGATTTTGTTTCTGAGGCAGCTCTTCCATCTTTTCTTTCTATGGAAATGGCTTCCAAGTCTTTCAGTGCCAGCAACACCTCTTTTAAATTGTATCGAAGAGGTTTGATGCATTTAATTCTGCTTTCCCAACGAGTATCAGATTGTGACTTTATGGACAGCTCCACATGTTTCTTCAAAATTTCCCAACGCTGAGCAGAGGAAGAAAACAGCACATACAACCTTGTAAGTACTCCAAAAAATGTCAATGCTTCCGTCGATCAATTAGCACTGTCAACAACAACTAAGTTAAGGGTATGGTTTGCACAGGGCACGTAAACAGCTTTGGGATTGATGTCTAGCATTCTTGCTTGGACCCCAGAATGTTTTCCTTTCATGTTAGCACCATTATCATATGACTGATCTCGACAATCAGACAATTCAAGTTGCAGTTTGGTCGCTTTTTCTAAGAAAGCGTCCAACAAGCCTTTCCCAGTACTGTCACTTATTCTCAAGTAGCCAAAAAATGTTTCTTTAACAACAGCAGCTTCTTCATTACATAGTACATAACGGAGAATGACAGACATTTGTTCATGATGTGACATATCTGAAGTGCAGTCCAAAATTATAGAAAAATATTTTGCCAATTTCAATTGCTGTAAATTTTCTTTTTCAACTTCTGTCGCTAGCAATTCAATTAGTTCATTTTGTATGGTAGGACTCAAATAGTGATCTTTAGTGTTTTTATTCTTGATTCTGTCTTGAAGCTCTTTTAGGATCGGATCTCTTCTTGCCAAAAGCTCAAATATACTCAGAAAATTTCCATTGTGAGGAGATCCTAAGACTTCTTCAGATCCTCTAAAAGCAAGATTCCTTTCCGATAGAAACAAGGCAATGTCGATAAGTCTCTCTAAAACATTTCTCAAAAAACGTCTTTCATTGAAAAAAATATTTATCTCGCGTTTGTCGATAGTGGATGAATTTCTTATCCCTTCAGCTAGCAACATCCATTGACTGCAGCATTCTTGGTGGGAAATGCCGTTTTCATGGTCTTTCAGTTTTTTCGAAACACCCTCCCATGTATTTATACCACTACAAAAGGGGCTTAGTGTTTTTCCAAATAGCTTACAACAAAAGCAAAAAACTTGATCTGATTCCCCACAATAAACTAGCCACGACCGTGAAACACTTTCACCATTAGGTAACACACGTTTATAATGGTTGGAGGAAAAACGTCGCCTTGGAGACGTTGGAGTTGTGTTATTATATGGAAAATTCATTATTAGTTGATGTGGTCCACGCTTTACTATATCACATCGTTGAGCATCAGAAATACTTTCAGGCCATTTACATGGGTCATCAGGGATAGGGGTAAATTGAGATTCAGTTATTTTTGATATTGAAGGTTGCGTATTGGCAGGTAAATCACAACTTACATTTTCTGGAAATTCACAATCACTTTGATGCTGATCGTCATAGTCTTCTTTTTCTTGTACACTATAGTTTTCTTCATCCCTCTCGGTACTAGTGCCAGGTCTACTCTGCTCAGTAATCTTGAAAAAACCTGTCATCTTGGGCAATTTCGCTACAGCATCTCGAGCAGTGGCTGCTCCTTTTCTCTTTTGAGCACCACTTTTTGAACGTTTCATTCTATACAATGTCAATAAAATACTTTATCTGCACTCTGCAGTGTATATATATTGTCCCGGTATTTATAGCCAAACAGAATTCCAGACCATTCTATGATTGTTGCGTAACAACGGCATTGTTACGTCAATCGAATATTCAAGATTCTACCAGAAAATCAATCGAAATATTCTAGATTCTGCGAGATAAAATGACCTAGCATTCACTTATGATGTCACAAGCCAATTTCTTCCTACAGTTTAAATCGGTTGTAAACAAGTCTGCTGAACTGAAAATAGTCACGTAGCCAAAAAGCAATTTCAGACTAACTTGGGCCCCCAAAGTTGGCCTGGGCCGCCCCCCAATTGGGGGGTTTGGGGGGCGGCTGCTACGTCTCTGACTGTGGGACAATCATTGGGACAGAGTAGGACAAGCTTCTGGAATTGTTTTAGTTTAGCCTACATTAAGCAACGAAAATTCGTGAGCAAAGTTAGTGATAATTTTTGCCTTATAGTTGATCCGCATTGATTGGGCACAGGTAAGGCGACCTTCATATCACAATGCTTTACTGAAACCAAATCTTCAACTACCAGTTGGTCTAAACACCACTTAAAATGCACAGCGCAGTAGTATATATTCTCCCTAACTGGCCGTTGAAATACTAGTGTGATAACCACCGTAGATCATAATTTCATGGGAGTTAATAATAGGTATTCAACAACTATGTCCCACTGTACCACAAATTTTTTGTCCCGCTGTTCCCTTGCCTGTACTTGCCAGCATTCTTTTGGAAGCGTCAAACCTGGCATCCAACTGTAATGCGGCAAAATATATTTGAATGTTTTCACTAACTGTGCTATAACTTTTGCTACAAAGGCCACTTTATCTTGACGAAAATGCATCAGAAATTCATCACAACAAATAGGCTTTTTACCTCTAAAAACTTCTTTTTTCCCAAAAGCATTATCCATGTGCTTCAAAAAGCAAAATGATTACTAAAGTGTAACCGCTGTTTGGAGGCTAAACGATCAGCAAACGCCAAACGGTGACTTTTCAGAGTTTCCAACTTTTTCTATAAAATGGTTTGTATCACTGTGCCCCACCTTCCCTTATACAACAGCCAGTAAATTCTGCATTCAGAGACAAACAATTAAGCCAAAATTTAATGTTTGATATGTTTACCTTTTTAGACGTAAAAATTTTTGACTGATAAATTATTTGCTAGCTCCAAGCGATTACGATCGACAGAGAGCGTTTTATAAGCGAAAAATGAAACAACAAAGCGAGTGCTGAAGGTGCCAGGCTTCCGAAAGGAAGCAATGCTATTGAGAGATATTTACAAATTTACAAAGCCATCCCTGGACGCGTTTTGTCCTTTTGGACTCATCAGCAGGGCTTGCCAAGGGCCAAGAGAACTCCCAATAGCATAATGCAGTTCAACCTAAGTGTTTAAGTGGCATTCACAAGCAGAGAAATGGTGTTTTGTGTGTTGGAGCATGCTAGAACAAATTCAAACAAGGTTGTGCAACGTGCATTTGTCCTAAAGTTCTCTAAAATGTCACCAACAGTAAAGCAAATTTGAAGCTGGCAAACAAGATTCAAAGACATAGGCTGTCTGCACAAAGCAAAAGGATCTGAATGATCAGCGACTTGACGTGTGCCGTGTAGCAGGCGGTGCACACATTGAACATTTGTGAAATCTTTTATGAAATTCAAGTCCTTTAAACTTCTTATTCAAATTTACAGAAATACATCTTGTTCGAGTGCAATCATGTTGTCAAGCTGATGCACTAGAAACAGCTAGCAATGTATTCATTGATGCTAAATTAGGAGCTGCACATAGGAATTCAAAATAGAAGTATACGTCTTCAAGTGTGGTTGGTGCAAAACATTGCAGGAAGGCCGTTAATCTTATGACAAAACTGTGGTAACGCCGTTACCACACCACTACCACCCTGATTGCTCCTTACCTCAAATGTCTTTCTTTAGGTAGTTGTGTGAGCTGGAATAGCACGGTTGCTACTAGGACTAAGCCTGCAAGCTACTAAGCAAGTTCAAGTTACAGGATAAGTTGTAAAGTTTGAAGTCGTAGCCTACTATAAACTAGATCAGCGTGATCCAACTACTTATGATCTACCTACCACTTTACAAAAACGTGACAGCTTACGGGCCACTTCCAACAAAAGCTTCCATGATTTTGAAAAGTTTTGGCACGACATTTGTCTGTTTTCAACCATGCAACCAATTTTTCAATCATTTTAAAATTATCTATTGGTCACTGCGGTGTTGGTTTCTGAAAAACAAAAAAAATCGACCAAAACAATCACACAAATATCCTAGTTCTCAACAACCAAGTTATCGACCAAAAAGCTCGCGGGCCGTAAAAAATCTGTTAGCGGGAAGCATGTGGCCCGCGGGCCTGTGGTTGGACAACGCAGAACTAGATAAAATTTGCAAAAGGTTACATCAGCCTTTCAAAAGCTAAGTTCTGCAGTTTTACACTATTTACAAATTCTAGATTAAAACACAGTGATCTTATATACCAAGTTAACTTAAATGAACTGTGATTGTGTTAGAAGGCACAAAAAAATAATTCAGTGAGTGAACAAATTGGAATGATTTCTTGCTTAAAATGTTTTCAAATCGGATTTTTGTGCTTCCATGAGTAGAGGCTAAAGTAAGCATTGATTTAAGCATTTAAAAAGATGGAACATGAGATATAGGCTAGTTTTTTTTACAAAACAAGGTTTTCCTAGGATGTAAATCTTTTTAAGTAAGTTACGACTTGTTGATATAAAGATAATGATTAGGCAACTAGATTGACCATTCGGATACTTAAATTTTTAACTTTGTAGTACCAGTCTGGCTCAGCCTTAAACTTAGGATTTTGTCACATTTAACTTTGCCCCAAATTTACACCTACCTACTTTTAAATGAAGAATAGTCTAACGTACTGGGGCAAAGAGCCCATCAAGTGCCAATTTCAGTAAAATTCTTTACTACACTCGGCTTTTGTTTTTCCGGACGTCGTTAATCCGGAATTTGGTTTATCCGGACAGTGAGTCCGGACGACCGGCAAATGAATTCAAACAACGTGCGCATCCCGCACTGCCAGAAATGCCAGATAGGTAGCCACCGACGCTCGTAGACACTGTATTTTGTCGGGTATCAGTGAACAATTCTGCCGCTATAGGTAAACAATTCAGCCATGGACCATGAATAACAAGTTTTCTTAATCCTGTAAATAATGTAAATGCATGGTACATACTGTTAAGGTCGGTTGATTCATTTTCTTTACATTTCACAAAATACATTTGTGTTATCCGAACGTTTTCATTATCAGGACAGGTTCTTCCATCATATACTCCGAAAAAATGAGAGTCGAGTGTATTTATGTTTGCTATTAAAATGACAGTGGATAATTTTTCCCGTCTGCTGCTCTTCTCAGTACATAGTGGTAAGCATTGTGATGTCATTTAAAATATGACCTAGCTGTGTATTAAAAAGAATTCAAGACAGAAGAAAAAAACATGCATAGAAATTATTTATTCCAACAATCGCTTGTTGCACCTTGGCACAGAAAAAAGCTTATAGAATTACTTTTAGCAGTAGCAACTTGTCAATGTCTTCAAAAATGCTTTCAATCGCGTTTTTACGGTCAGATTGTTTGAGAAAATGAAGAAAACAAATTTGGGAATCAATGTTTAATTATATTGTTACCTTTGTTCCCAAAACCATGAAAAAATTGGTTGAAATTGGCACGTTGGGCGCTGGCTTATGTTTAAGCACAAAATCGCTTTTGTTCATCAAAAAAATGTGTTATTCATTGTGACGTCACCATTCTCCTTACGACCTTTGCCTTGGCGTGGTGATAAGTAAGGCCAAGTTTAGAGTTTGTATGTCCAAAAGTTTCGGAAGAGTTAAGCTCAAAAATGCGGTCAAACGCAAAATTTCCGGTTGCGTGGCCAATAATCCTTCGACAAAAACACTGGTTTGGGGAATCATGTTGTTGATATCTCCCGAAAGAACCATCAAAGGCGTTTCTACGGTTAGCATTTTTAAAAAAAATTAAGGAAAACCAATTTTTAAATCAATTGGCAATTATGACGTCATCATAAATCCTAAATCAATAAATTTATTTTACGTTAGCAAATCGTGCGCTGTCTTTTATTTGAGCTTGAAACGGCATTGCTCAGTCAAAAAAAAGGCAACTTTTGAAAAAATTGTCTTTAATTATGACGTAATCAACTTCCTTATGATATTCATTCTTGTATGGTGATTAATCGTACCAAGTTTCATATTTTTGTGCGTAGTAGTTTCGAAGGAGTTAAAGCGCGCGTATGTTCGTACGTACGCACGTGGGAACAAAGCAAAAATTGCTGTTTGGTAAATATCTGACTTCTATCACGACGTCGTCAACCCCTCTTGAGAATTCCAAATTTTGGACAAGAGTGAACCTAAATCCGGAAAACAACTAAAAAAGTATAGGGGAGACCGGGGACAAATGTAACGTGGGTCAAATGTAACAATTGAGATTTATCGCGCTTTAAGCGTTACAAAAAGTCTATAAATTGATCACAGATCTGCTTAGTACGTGGGGCGTATCAGACAAAGCAAAAAATTGTAGTTTCAGCGAGACGCAAAATATCTTCAAAAAGCTGTTTTCAACCCAAGTAATTAACTTTTAGTAAATGCTAAATGATTTGGTATGCATCATAGCGCAGGAATATTTGAATCTCACTGCTGTAGTAACGAGGAAACATAAGTTTTGAACTACATTAGATTAATGTCTTTTGAGGTGAGTGGTTGATGGAAAGATGACAAACTTGTTCACAAAATGGACGACCATTGTCAGGGTCAATTGTAACGGTTGTTACAATTACACCTGAAATAATCAGTAGTAATCGCTATACCTGAATCATTTTCACCAGAAGAAATAAGGCCATTCTCCCAGGTACAGGCAAGAAAAACACAGAGAGGGGAAAGAAAAAGAAGAGAGACTGCAAATTTAACTGACACACCAGTAAAAACACCATTGAAAGAAGAAGCAAATAGTGCAACAACAAGAAGAGCTACAAAAGCTTGCAAGGAACTGATCTCAAATGAGGAGCCAGTATCAACTGCCAGTTCAAAAGTAGAATCTGCAAAAAAGAGGTTGAAAAAGGGAAAAGATACAAGAATACAAGTGGAAAAATCTGACTAGGACGAGGAGTTAAGTAATGCTTAGTATTCTGTGAACACTTCAGTGACAGTCAGCCTGGTGAAGATTGGGTTTAGTACTTGACATGCAAGCACTGGGCACATGAAGTCTGCACAACTGGAGAGAATAAATTCATTTGTCAGAACTGTGATTCTGACAATGATTTGGATTGAAATCCTTTTGATTTTCTGTCAAATGTTAAATTGACAATTTTGTTACAACTGACCCAAAGATTTGTTACAATTGACCCGCTACATGGGGCCAAATGTAACACGTGACATAGAGTGTTTAGATCACCATTACACACAAACCAACAACTGCATGGATTTAAAATGTTTTGGAATATGTAGACGGGATGCTGTTTCATTTTTTGCAACCATTTCTTTACGCTAGTCTCATTGAATTTTGAGTAACAAAGCAACTTGTAAATTTTGTTATATTGTCCCCGGTTTTCCTACATTCTCCATAATATGTATATCACACAAAGTCGGTCTCCAGCAAAACTTTCAAGCAACGAGGTCTTTGTTTGATTGCAACGAAGGTCTATTTCTATTTTATGAAAAGAGGCAAGTTTATGGTGGCGGTTTTCCTTTTTTTCTTGATGTCTGTCATTTGTTGCAAGCAAAACGATTTCAACAATTAAAATGTGAAAGCATCAACATCAGTTGATGTCCGATGTCAAAAATAACTAATTTTTGATTTCAAAACTGACCCTGCCAATGAATAAGCTAGGAAAGTAAGAAGTACAAAAAGATTGTGTTAGAACTGTTGCTGCTAGCAACATTTACAAATTTGTCGTCCAAATTGAAGGCGAAGACCATTTTTGTTGTGATCAAGTTTTTTAAAGTCTGTATTTCCGTATTTTCTACCCTACTTGCAGGCAAAAACTTTTTGGGAGATGAACATTTTTGAAGTTTATTTTCCGCAACAAAATTCTTTTTTGATGTCAAAACAAACAAGCAACCATAAGGAAACGTCACTTTAAATGGCTAGTAGAGGAGATAGGCCACATTCCTCTTGAAATCGCTACCGAGAACAGTGTACCGGTATGCAAAACTTTGTGCAAACATAAAACTTAAAGCTAATGCTAATGCTAAGAGAGCAACAACAGTCAAACTCATCTGTATGTAGAAAAAAGCAAAACATTCTACTGAATGCTGAAAGAGAAAACTATCCTGACAAAAAGCCAAGAAGACATGGAATTTCTATGCTCTGATTTTAAGCAGAATATTTCTTATCGACACATTGCGACAGATAATGTTTCTACGACAGGCAGCTTTGGTTGTTTGATTTTGGTATTTAGTCAGCAAAAACTGTTAAATGCAACATTGCGTCGCATTATTGTTATAATTTTATGTCATTTTGACAAAATAACCACTTTTTTGAAATCTACTGTAATTTTGTTGTTATCAAACAATAATGGGATTTTGCAATTGGTATGAACTAGAATCTTGTAACTCTTAAAAATCAATCCTTTGTCATTTACCTATACGCTCTGCACATCAGTAGACTAGCATGTATGTACCGATGGGTGTCGTGTCCAAAACCCAATGGTATAAGCGAATATCTGCATTCTTTAGCGTTAAACAGAAGATTGGATTCCATAACCAATCATCTGTCTGTACGTTGTCATAGTTATTTGCCATGTGAAAGAGAATACGCTTTTATTGTGAAGATAAAATCATGTAGAGCTATTCATCGCATGGAATGATGTGATACGAGAGCGTTTCGAATTGACAGTCATGAGAGAACAGCAAATGATGGATTTTACAAGCTCTCTCGGTCAATTATGTAAAACCATTTCCCAAAACTGGAAAACTATAATGCAAAGCAAGCTTATCTATTTCAAATTATTACCAATAAAAGCATGAAGGCAATGATGGAGCGAAAGTTCTACCTTTCATAGCCACCATATGGTAAGTCATGTTTCCTATCAATCCACCCTGACACTTTCCATGCTCATATATTCCAAGGAAATAAAGAATGCCCAAACGCTAGTAGAATATCTTTGAGCGAGGGTCAAGCATAACTGATTAAAAGGCAACCCCGCTGCATTTTCAACGAGGACTTGGATTATGAAGAGTAACTATGATTCATAAAGAACAACATTTTCTGGTAAATGATAATGCCGTAGATCAAGAATTACCAACCCAGTGCCCGAGGGGGCCAGGTCTCCCGTAAACACGATATGAGGCGCCCGCCGGTCTGCTCTGAAACTATTTCAGTGGTTTCCAAACTGGCAGATCAAAGTAAACATACCCACAGGGACATGATGACACCTGTTAAAGAGCAAAATTTCTTCGAAAAGATTAGTAGAAGTTGAATCTCCCCTTTTAATAACTAGAAAAGGTCCTTATCTTTGTTTTGTTTTGCAAATGCGCAAATTTGCACATTTTTTTATCAGCGTAGTAAAACATGACTTAGCACTGAGCATAGAAGGGACACCGTCTGCACACAAAAAGCCACATAATTCCATGAGAGACTATTTTGTTAAAAAAAATTATCCATTTTTTCCAAAATACTCACTACTTCTGTTGCGGTCTCTAAACTTTTGCACATCAAGAACTCTTCCTTCGAATTACCAGCATACACATAGCGACAGTAAATCAATAAATACAGGGTGTCCACAAAGTCTTTAGACAATTTTACAATTTCATTAAAAAATTTTTTAAAATGCTATCAAAATAATTCTTTTGGCATATTAATCAGTTGTTATAAAGTTTTTTATAATATCACTCTTTTTATTTTAGAGATGAATTAGCTAAATAAAATAATTGATTTCCAATCCTTGTTAAAAATGACTACTCCACAAGAAAAAGCACAATGTGTTTCTTGGTTTATCAAAACGAAATCTGATATTCAAGCACAAAGAAATTTCATAGCTACTGTAAATATACAAAACGAGCCACAGCGCGTCAGCCGATTCGCAATTGGCATAAGCAGTTTGTGGAAACGAGAACGTTGCTACTAAAATCAAGGAGTGGATAGACAAAAACTTCTAAAAAAGGCATCGAGCGTATTTGTCAGTCATTTAGTCGTAGCCCAACTAAGTCCATCCGCTCTGCTTTCGTTTGGGCTACGTGAAAGATGGTGTGTACCGCACCAAAGTAAAAGACATAAGTGACCTTAAGGAAAGAATAACAGCCGCTGTGGAGACAACTGATGAAGAAATGTTAAGAAGGACGTGGGCTGAAATTTAATATCGTTTAGATGTCCTCCGTGCTACAAATAGAGCTCATATAAAAATTTATTTATGCTTTGAATAAAAACTTTACTATTTACTTGAAATTATTTAATCATTTCAGAGATAGAGTTCATTAATGTTTTAAATAAAAACTTGACCATTTAATTGATATTATTGAAACATTTCAGACATTTTCAACATCAGTTGTAGTGTCAATAAATTTTTTTAATTGTCTAAAGACTTTGTGGACACCCTGTATATACAGCTCGACACGTCAGTTGACTCATCTTGCTGAAGGATGATCTTTGCCTAATTAATTCCAATTTTCTTTGCTACCTGGTCTAAAATATCTTGAGACCTATCACTTATAAGACAACGCACTGTATCGTTTGACAAAAAAATTTTCTTCTTTTGTTCTCTTTCACAAACAAGTTGAAGTTTTCTTCCACAACCATGACCGTAGCATACTGCTTGAAAAGTTGTTTTCCAATTCTATGAGACCTCTTCTCTTTTGATATTCTCTGATTAACGTGATAGGATGCTTCCAGTGCTTATTTGTCTTCGCAAACAAATCCTAGATTACGCTGTATTCCTGCAGCACAGAATCGAGTACGCATGGTCGTCATGCACATATGTGAAATAGCATGAAGTTAAGTGAGCTTTAAATATTGACAGTTTCATAAACATATCACTAAGCACTTTGGAGAAATAATACACCGAGATTGTTGAACGTCATCTTTTATGATTTACTCAAACTCGAAGTTCATGCATGATTCTAAATAAGTTCTATTTTTTGACATAAAAATTGCAGAATGATTTATCCTTTATTAGGTAGTTCCAGAATAGCTCAATCGCTACAGACCTCAACTGTGCAGATTGCCTATTCCAGTGGGCTGTAAATAAAATAGGGAAAAAGTGGCGCAAGGCTAGACAATCTGTTTGTAGTGAGAGCAAAATATAGTTTATTTCACAGTAGAGAATTTTGCAATCTCAACAGTGTCGCAAACTTTTTGTCGTGTGATTCTTACGAATCTGTTTGCTATTTTTGTTAGACTTTCAATCGCAGTAGGACCATCTTGTTTTGCAACTAGCTTGTTCCTTTTAAATGAGCGCTTTTTGAAGTGCTCTGCTTTGCTCACAAGTACTTAAATATACGCTCGCGGTAATTTATGATTTAGTAAGTGTATCCCCTTGATAAGGTGAATTTACCCATTACTGCCGGTTGAGAAACCCTGACCTAGACCGAATAAAAACGGCAATCGTTACAGCAGCAATGCATTAGTAGCGCAAATACAATTCTTTTTCTTCTCGTTTAATTAAATTTAACCAAGCTGCTCATTCACATAAAGTCAACAATCTTCTTGGTCAATTTAGGCTTTTCGTGTAGTCATTATCATCAACTTTCAATGACTCCAGAGAAATGGCGACCACCATACTAGACAAAGACTACAACGTTTGAATAACATGCCAAAGTATTGATTAACCAATTAATTTTGCTTTCATACACAACAACTAAGAGTAAATCTTATAAAAACACATTGCATTTTCTGCAATATTGTACAAAAAAACCACGTTGCAAAAAATATGCTTCAATAAAAGGTAAATAACTTTATGCAATATTTCGTAGCATGTTCACCACAAAAAAGAGATTCATTTGTTTATATAAAGTACAAATAATTTCCTGCAATATTACATGAAATTGTCACTACAAAAAACAAAATATATTATTTTACAAAATATGTATGATTTATGATGCAATATCACCAAAGATTGTCGTTACAAAGAAACTCAATTGAATACTTCTACAAATATCACTGATCTGCATTTTAAAAAAATTCTGATGACTGAACCAATAAGATATATTGCACCTAATTTTTAGGCGCTGAGTTCAAAAATCACATTTGTTTTTACCCATCACGTCAAATTTTTTGCAAAAAGCGTTTCAATTTTCTGCAGATTAAGAGTAAAATTAGATTTTTACTGTCTTTATTTGCATAAAAGAAGTTACAGTAAAATCTTTGAAAAATAGTTAAAATTACACAATGTGGTACACCCTGTTTTGTTAAGTGCTTAGATATAGCCCTGAGAAGTACTTAAAAATTGTTTTAAGTTGATTACTCATTATACACAATATATACAAACTGTTAGCAACGCATCGTTAATGTATCAAGACTTTTAACAAAGCATGTAAATTAATTTGACGGTAAAGGAACAAGCTTTCGTTTTTTGGATTTTTGGGAGGGTTTAAAGTTTTTCTCATCTCTCATGACACACCAACAGTAATCTGCTATCATGTAAACGTTTCATCTATCTTGGTATCTCTTCTCCATGATCTTAATATCTTGGTGAAATCTCTCATCTTGCTCCTCACTCAGAGCTCCTAAATTTTTAGGAAAATACTCTAAATGGCTGAGCAAAAAATGTATTTTGATACTCATTTTACAACCAAGTTTGTGAAAGGTATCAAGCAAAGTTTTAACAATTTCTTTGTATTCTGAAGATTTGGTATTGCTCAAAAATTATTTACAACCAGGCTAAAAGCGATCCAACCATTTTTCTCCACTGAGCTCATCCATCAAACTCACCGACTTTTATTTTTTCATGGCTTAAAAGCGAAAACATCTGGCAAATGCACTTGAAGCATTCTCTACCTTTGTCTAAACTTTTTACATATTGTTTCATTAAGCCCAGCTTAATGTGAAGCGGCGGTAGCAAAACCTTGTTAGGCGACACTAAACTTTCATTAGGAATTTTCTTTTCTCCAATTGTAAACTCATTTCTTGTTGGACATTGCTCACAAATTCCGTGTTCATTTTTAGCTCTGCTGTCCCATAAACACAAAAAGCTTGGGTTTTTAATATGCTCCTCTTGTTGACTAAGCAACATGCTTAAAACTTTCAAGTCTACACATACCATCCAATTATGTTCATTATATTTTATTTTCGTTAGTAACACATTCATATTTTCAGAAGTTTTCTTAAGATGTACAGAATGACCAATTATTAAAAATATTCAAGCATATCTATTACCATTTTGCAGCAATACACACTTTAATCTGGCTTTTGGACTGTCAATAAATAGTCGCCATTCTGGTGATTATATACACAGCCCATTGCTTGAAGAAGACCAGTAACTCTGTGATAACACACAAATATTTCCTCCAAGACAAAATATTGCACCAAATCTTTTTCTCTTTGCCAGTACCAGGATTATGCTGTGTTTGGAACAAGAAGCTTGATGCGTTATGTGTTATAGCCTGGACCCACGAAGTTCTGCAGATTCTTTTGGCAGGTTCGGGTCACTAGCTTAGTCTTTCAAAATGGCTTGAGTAATCAATTTTGGTAATTTGTTGTCAGCCAACGGTTGATAACAATCGTTTTCTAAAGATCTTTCCTCTGATGTACTACTTATTGGCTCATCGACTAGTTCAGCCAAGGAAGAAAACAAAGGTGGAGGAAGGTCAGCAGAATGAGGTATAAGCCGGATGGCTGATGGAAGGTCTGGGTACTTGATGTCGCCTTTACTTTTAGAGCTAAAACCAGTGACATTGGTCATTCAGAAATAACAATTATTAACGCGATTGGCTTGTTCCTTCCAAACCATAGGAGCTGCAAATCCTATACTTTTCTTTTTTTTTTCCTCAACTTCCGTAAATTTTCAACATATGTTCGACAAACCTGGTAAGAAGCCCAATTCTTGTCTTCATCTCTTAATTTAACTCTGAAGTATGCCAAATATGCTTTATTCACAAACTCTGTAATTCCTTGCCTTTCTTTAGAAACAGTAAAAGAACCGCAGATAAAGCAAAAGCAGCTTGGATTAACCTTGCACTTTCTTCGTGTAAACGAAACAGTAGCCATTGATATCAGAAAAACAGTTCGCAATTTAAGCAACAGAGCAATACTTTTATAAAAGGCCAAATTATTGCAACAAAATTTCTTTTAAATATATCTAAAAAATAATCTTGATATGATATTCTAGTTATTTGCGATTGAAGATTTAATACTGTTCAAGTTATAAACCAATGCAGGCTTAATGTAACAGCTTGGAGGATTTGGACTGTTCAGCTTAAAATTTGCACATTTACAATAACTGAATACGCTCTGCATTCAATATCCAAGTGGTGAATGTGGTGAATAGGAAGAAACACTTCTAAAATTTTGAAAATTACAGAAGTGTAGCTTGTTTTTGATTTTAGGTTAAAATATAAAAGTATATAATAAAAATTTTGATTCTTAGATATAAAAAGCAATGAAATTACTTGTAACCACAACGCTTAAAATGCCTTTAAAAGGCAATAATTGCAATTTTTGTTTTTCATTTTGCGGCAAAACGTGACGTCATAGGCAAAATGAATTGTATTGGGGAATTTAGCACCTTCAAATTGTCTAAACCAACCTTTGGTTGGAATTCAGCAAAATTGATGCAGACCAGTGTAATGCTTGTTCTAAAGTTTTACGTAAAATAGTCAGAAAAATTTTAACTTATTTTACCCCATTTTCACAGCGAGGTAATAGATCAATTGCACTTGACGTCATCACCACTTGCAGCGCCCTTCGAAGTTTTGTTGGAGGACCAAAAGTGCATTGTTTGCAAAGGATTTCATTAAAGGCTTTTGTTATCAGTTAATTTTCTTAATATTTTATCCCTTAATGTTGCAATTTTTTCGGAAATCACAAAGATTGATAAGACAGTTAAATATTAGGACACTAACTGTAAGCGAATGCACAAAAAATAAGAGATTTTTAGGCTCTATTTGGTTAACTAACCTA
Organism: Trididemnum clinides; assembly: GCA_963675345.1. Lineage (NCBI taxonomy): Eukaryota > Metazoa > Chordata > Ascidiacea > Aplousobranchia > Didemnidae > Trididemnum > Trididemnum clinides. The sequence goes on along the minus strand of OY776298.1, from coordinate 24,502,331 downwards.
GGACAGTAGGATTAGCAATTATCTAATTTAAAATTTGCAACAACTGCGCGTAGGCATTTGCGTTAAGGGTTCAGGCAATACCGAAAACTGAAGATTCTGAAAAGAACCCAGAGTAGTTGAAGTAGCTGCAACTTAACTCCTTCTGTTTTAAAAATTATTTCGGCATTTTTGAAAATAGGATTTAATTTAATGTCCCTCAAAAGTCCGTTTTCAGCTAAACTTTTGAGGGTTTTTACAAAAAAGACGTCGATTTTCCCATATTGGAACAAGTTGGTACATCATTTTTTTCAAAAATAAACTAGAGTTGTTATGCATCAAGATTTCTCCGACATTTCTGAGATTTTAGTGGTAAAATAAACGTCAGGGAAAAATGTTAAAAGGTGCTCAAAAATCAAAGATTTACTCTACCAAGTGAGCTTGATCTCCCCGAATTAGTCTTCGTGAATGTTTTGTGATGATATAGGCGAAGCCTCCTCTTTGAAAAAGTTGATCTCCAAAGAGAAAAAAGGTCTTCGTCTTTGAGACCAATTGGGAACATAAATGCGACCACATAAATGTTTTATGAATTGTTTATCATAAGATATGGCAAACCAAATCTAACCACAAACTGTTAGAGTAGTTTGACAATAAAAAAACAAAAGTGTTTACACCATGTAAAGTGGAAAAAATACTGCGATTTGAAAAGGAAACTTTTTATTTTTTCTCGAAGTCTAATTCAAGCGCAATAGGCTTTGTTTATTGAAGCATTAATTTTTATATCACATAATAATCTAATAAATGCATACCAATGATTTGGACTTAATAAATGGCTGCAACTTAGCCAGACATCTTGCTAAATCTTTCATCAGTAAAACATTAATTTCAATAGCAACTTCTAAAAATGTCGTTGCTTCAAATATTTTTGGCGGGACTTAAGACTAATGATGTTAAAGTCTACATTATTTTTCAATTTTAAAATTTCAAAGTGGAAGAAATTCCCAGAACTAGAAGTTAAGCTTTCTTTGAGCGCTATCAGACTTCATAAAAAGCATTAAAGCATTATTTGAATGATTTGAAATCTTGCTCATCTTCGACATATTTCTGTGTTTGCAACTACAAAAATATTTTTTAGAGTCGTAGCTTTTTTATTTACGACCAAGTACACTTGACTCAGTTTCGCATTTTATTTTCTGTTGTGGGCTATATAGCCGTTAGAGCTAGGTAAGCATCAATCATAAAACGACGAACTACTATTGTTAAAATTTGTTTGTAAGTGATCGTGAAACATGAAGGAGCAGCGATAGACATAGTGGCTTCATAAACAATTAGGCTGTAAAATTGATATTAAATAACGACGCAATCCGATAAGTAAAAACAAATCTATACCAAGGACTCGAAATACGACTCACAGATCTCTTGCGAGGTAATGAGCAATTGAGTAATGAGGAAAATGAAACACGGAACCAATTTTGCTTAGACATGCTAACGCCTTTGCGCTAAAAAGCTGTTGCGCATGAATATGGTATAAAACCTACGACGTCACTGAAATCCAAAGTGGAGACTGACTTATAAATCGTCACCCTAAATTCAGTAGCACCACGTAGCGGATCAGCTCCTTTTCAATGACAGTGGAAATACCCATTTATCACGTGATTGATGTAATATTGTTAATTTATTTAACAGTAACAACAAAGTTTGTCTGGCACCAAAATATTGGCTTAAACAATAAGCTATCAATACGCTTTGATGTGCTCATTTGTTTTCAGGTGAAATTCTCAAAAGCAATTTTCTTTAGTTAATTACTTGGCAAGACCGGATAATAATAACACGTTATTAAAAGTTTTAAATGAAACTCACGCCTATATAAGCACAGAGCGATCGTCTTCGCTTGACAGAAAAATATTGAGTATTAGAAACTACTACGTTTCTCGATTATAAGCGCAAAATGAAAGTTTGATACTTGGAAATAATCTGGCAGCTAAAAAATTGCCTGAGTTTTTCGATTACTTTACATTTGCAATTCAAAATCTGAAATTTGAAAAGATTGCATCGACGAATATTGAGCAAAACAAAGTTTTAAAGATTGATACCCGCCCTTACAAGTACTTTTATGGTTGTCGTTTAATACAGAGCGATCATTATATGCCAAACAAGTGTTCTAACGAAAGGATGAAGCTAACCAAATTTTTGAAAAACTTTTGCGCTGGGAAAATGACAGTAAATTTAGAGGTGACTTAAAATTGAACTTTAGTAGTAATCACCTGCAAAAATAGAAAAGGTAGCCATCCAAAAAAATTACTTTGCGCCCTCATAAAGTGCGCTTTATATGGTCTTTTATCAGTTATAATAGTTATAACATGTCAATGTTGCAAGAATGGGTTAACAATATCCATACACATGAAGTTACACCAACTGATTTTGCTATAAAAAGACAATTAATGGGCTTTACAGAACAATTACTTTAATCACTAAACCGTAGAGCGCACAATATAAAAACAACAATAACAGTAATAATGAATATTAAACAACTGCTACGAAGTTGCGATAAATGATCCTTTGCTCTGCAGTCGTGTAGGCAACAATGACACATAATAACAAATAACAAGTCAACATCATAACCAAAAAACAACACAAATGTCTCGGAAGCAATTGTTAAGTTTTGTTCACAGTTTCAAATTTTAACTTGACGTTTTCAAAAGAAATAATCAAGCAAAATAAATATGTCTTTTAATTACGTTTAAATTTAAATAAATTGATTTTAAATCATAAGGTGGCAGGATGTTGTTTCCAAGGCTTTGGTGTACTAATGGAAAACGCACGTTTTCATATTTTCAAATCATTATGTTGAAATTGAGGTCTAATGCTCAAGAATGTTCGAAAGCATAAAAATAGGATGGCTGAAATCTCTAAATATTGTCATCCCCCCAAAATTAAAAAATTTGAGAAAACATTGTTTTCATATGAAAAGATGTTCGCCTTATTTTGGAGTTGAGATAAAAAAAGTCACTCTAAAAAGCTTGATTTCAAAAAAATATTCATCTTTATTATAATACAAAAATGTCCTGCGCCCCGCCCTTCGTTGAAAGCAAAATGTTACGGCTATGATCAATAGTAAATACAAAAAGTAATTCATCACGGTATAGTAAATAAATTTACAGAACTTAAAACCAAGATTCAAAACTTAATGGTTAACTAAAGCAATTCACAAATTAACTAGACAACATGTTCATACTTGTTTGTAATAAACCATATAACTGCACAGTTTCGAGCAAATTGTAATGGGTAGTGTACTATTATTTCGAATAACTTTGTGCTATTACTACCACTGATCTTTTTAGAAAAGATATAGCTAGAAAATAATCATCATAAAACACAATAAATTTTGCTTAAAATAACTATTGTATTAGCGCTACGATTTCTTCAACATGTTTACTATTGTTAGTATTTTGGTGATATTTCTTGCAACGGTAAAACGTTCATCCGGAAATCCTGTACCAAGTAAGTATTTTCATTTAGAGCATAACAGTTGAGCATTGTCAGCGTAGCTAACTGGTTGATAGCGTCATTTTATGAGGCAGTGATCAAATGTAACTGCGTTACTATTCCACCAAAATAGGCCAACGAGTCTTTCCCAAATATATTTTCTCTTGGAAAATTCAAATTCAAAGTTTGTCCAATTTGAAGTTAAAAATTCTTTATTTTTTAGAGCAAATTTTAGAATCAGTTTTGTTTTCCTGGACGTTTATTGATTCTGAGTATACGTTGTTCACATTAAAATTGTAGACAATTTGTAGTAGACAAATTGAAGACTTTAGTGATCAACCAAATACAATTTTTTTTGTTTGATGTAAGAAGCGTTTTTGGCAAAGGCACCTTGGGAACCACTGAGCTTGTGACCCTCAAAATTAATAAACTAGAAGAGTCGATGAGATTGGTAGAACTAATGATAAAGCGTATCTTACAGTGATATAGGAGGCAAGCGATACAATTTAAAGCAAACTGCAGACAGTGACACTATTTCAATCGATCAGGTTTTTTTAGTGCAATTGGTGGCCGACAAGAAGCTAGAGACTCTAAATAAAGCATTGCTGAGACTGTCACATACTGTTTCGGCTTATCAAGATTCTTTAGTGCAGTTGGTGAAGAACAAGTAACTAGAGGCTTTAAAGAAGGCCTAGCTGAGACCGTCACTCTGAAGAAACCTGATAGGTCGAATCAGTGTCGCACAGTCACCCAGTGTGACGGTCTCAGCTAAACATTATTTAAAGCCTCCAGCTTCTTGTCAGCCTTCAACTGCACCGAAGAGACCCGATAGATCAAAACAGTTTTAATGTCTGCAGTTTGCTCAAAGGAATTACCTTCTTCTCCTCACATGAAATAACTTGTAATTTAGAGTAGCCTGTGGTAGAGTCCAATTTGCTCCTTTAGAAACTATCTTTTTTTTGAGGGTGCAACTTGTGCTGGGGTCTTAAAAGTAAGAGTGTAACTCTAGAATTTTAGATTACTACAAAACACTTCAAAATCGAGTTTGAAACAAAACTTAATGAGTTTCTCTGCTTGACGGAATTTTGCAAGAAGTAAATTTATAGAAAGCGATACAAGCTACACAAACGGAAGGTTAGAAGTTAAGATAGGCGAAGACCATAACATATGAGCGGTGCTAATGTTCTGCGAGTAATTGAAATCCGCACCCCAATTGGAGTGCCAACCAAAGTTAAAAACAATAAAAGAACAAAAACGCTGAGAAGTGACTTTCAAAAGTGAGTAATACTAAAGTTTTAACTTTTAAGAATTTCGGAAATACGGAAATACAGGCATAAATATACAATTGCTCAAGCACGAAAATAAAGAAACAACGATCAAGGTGCGGAAATCGCCGATACAGTAAACTATCAAATTATGGAAAGAAATAAAAATCAAAGACATACATCCCAGTTAAGTCATACAAAAAAATTGCATTGATTTAAACTATGCATCTTCGTATTTAATAACTTAGTTCTCAAAATAAGTCGCTCAATTTTCGTAAAATCTTCCATTTTTGAATTTCGTATTTTCGTATTGCCTTCCATAGTAGAGATTTATCAAAATAGCAATCGAAGGGCAAGAACGTAAAATCTGGCATTCTAGATGACTTGACTAACAACAGCGATCTAATACAACAAGCGTATAAAGGCTAGAAGTTGACGTTGTAGTCAAAATAGCTTTCAGAGGTTGTCGTCATAGCAGATGAAGTTCCTTTACTTTGACTAAAAATGTAAGTTTGGGGTTCGGCGTTCTAAAATGTACCAATAGACAAGAAAACTGTTGTTTTCATTGCCGGTGTTTGTAGTCAGCCAAAGCGCAACGTCAACTCTCTTTAGAAACGCTAAAGCTATACAGTTAATTACATCGACGTTTACAGTTTTTTTGAGATTTCCCATGGTATGAACTCTCTTTTGAACTACACATTCAAACTCATTTATCACTTTCATATTTTTAATGTACGCTATTTGGTTTATTAGCAAACCAACCGATTTTGTTTACAGTTGATCCACATAAACGCGTTAGTTGAACTCCTTGAACACCAAGGTAATTGGCGAACTTATGGATTGACTTTATGGTCTTCGAGACAGCATTGGCCCTCATATGGAATGGGGGCGCTGCAAGTCACTAGCGTCGACAGCAATCATATGCGCTAGCGTATTTGCAAGCGATAGTACGGCTTGGTCATGCTGTATAACAAAATACTATTTTGAGCGTTGAACTATCGTAGAATTCCGACTACAAAATTGTCGCTCGGCCCGTCTCGATATCCGACCCACTTCCAGGACTGTTGAGAGGCACACCCGGATCCGGTACCGTAGTTTTTGGGAGTCAAAATTGATGGTGTAACAAGAAAGCATTAATTGCGCCGTTTTTTGCGCTCTTCTTGTGGTTGGAAACATTTTATTTTCAGAGATCAATTTCTTCAAGTTAAATTTTGTGTCCTTTATATGTTCAGATACAACAATATCCCCCTCTCAAGCTCTTTAACTGATATGGTATCCCGGGCAATTGGTACACCCTGAAACCCCTGTTGACGCTGATACAGCATTTATTTCTGTGAATAATTTAAAGTTTGCAAAGTCGATATATTTTAGCAGCAATGAATCCACCTTTTGGAAGCTTTCGCTCTTCTGTCAGCAACTCGTTGCCTTGGCATGCCACTATTCTCGTTTTTCGCTCATATAATCAAATGGAACGGGCAGAAATCTGCGGAGGAATACTCGTGCATAGGCAATGGGTTCTAACAACAGTCAGCTGTACGAGGTATTATAAATCAGAATTTGTTTCAAGACAAAGCTAGACCAAAGAAAATATTTAGAGGTTGAAACTCTTTCGTTGTGGTTTTCTAGATAAAAATTGATTAGGTTTTACTTCAGTTTAACTTGGTATTGATGATTTTAGCTTTATTTCAACCAGATTAATTCGTTCCTTCGACAATTTATTATTCAAATTTAACGTTTCGCTCCCCTTAGTTACCGGGGAGCTTCTTCAGAAAACGGTAGCTGTTAATAATGTAACATACAAACTGTACAACATAAAAATATAAAGACTACCTGTATTACTAAACACTAAAAATTATTTGTCAACAGGGCAGGCAATCACGTAATAACAAAAACATTGTTACATCACAGATACAGGAGTGGCCAAGTGAAAAGTGTTGTGAGATACATAAGATATTATTTATTGGAGACAAACACACTATAAACAGTCGGAAAATTGGCACCATCATTGTTATTACGTGATTGCCTGCCCTGTTGACAAATAATTTTTAGTGTTTAGTAATACAGGTAGTCTTTATATTTTTATGTTGTACAGTTTGTATGTTACATTATTAACAGCTACCGTTTTCTGAAGAAGCTCCCCGGTAACTAAGGGGAGCGAAACGTTAAATTTGAATAATAAATTGTCGAAGGAACGAATCGATCTGGTTGAAATATCGTTACACTCGACATACGAGGAATGCCTGCTATACTTAGATTTTAGCTTTACTATATACGCTTGGATCAATGGTTTATTAACATTTTGTGGATCACTGATGCCAAAATATTAGGCTAAGTACTAAATGAAACAAATATGATGTTTAATCGATACAATCAATCAGAGGTAGATTTTACCTGTGCATGTGCTCTCATGTACTTCCCCACTTTCTCTTTTTAATCTATCTGGGACAGGCACAGTTGCATTGCCACATCGAAGCCCTTCATAAGACTGACTCTGCAAACTTGTCATTTTCGATAAAACATAGATTAAGAAACTGATCCAGATCAATCGACTCAACTATTTACTCGAACTTTTTATCGCAAGCTGTGCTGCTGAGCAAGTAAAATTGCTTCAAAATGTCCTTTAGAAAAGCACAATGTAAAAACCTCACAAGTAAGAATTGATCAAACAACATGACGCTTACGAGATAGCTCTTGGTCTCTCTGCTAAATGTAATTGAATTACAATATATATGGCCATTATCGCAACGATGCGATCAGCGGTAGCTAAGTTGGCTAAGCTCCAGAGTCAGATTAAGTTTAAGTAGGGCGTTATGAATTTACGTTATTGTTACAGATGAGTTAACGAATTACAAAATTATTTCAGGAAGGGTCAAATGCTTCAGCATTAACAACCCCTAACTTAATATGACTCTATTGAAGCCCCTACAGTCAGCCACAACAATTCTGCTCAAAAAATCAAACAAAAACTTTTTTCAAGACACTCATAAAAATAACCCTATCCTAAATCAATGTAAATACACTTTATAAAGATCAAAAAATAGTTCTGGATTGCCTTCCAATCTGCTCGTTTACATGCACGCGGTGACTGTCATTTATTACAAAAAGATTTTATAAGGTTTTTGCTCCATCGAATTGAGCAAATCCAATTTTTTTTAGAAACTACACAGAAATGGAGATCATTCTTGGATTGTTTGATCTATCTAGTCTTCGGGAACCTAATCGAGAAGTCTTCACTTTGAATAAAGTAGTTTATCATCCTTGCAGCAAACCAGGTAAAATGTGCTGTAGGTTATAAGCGCTAACTTATTCAAAAAAGGAACATTATACCATCCCCTTCCAGTTGATTGCGACAACAAATAAAAATTATCTTAGTTTATGTTGGGTAATGATTTTCATAAAAACAATCATCTTAACCAAAACTTTGCTCTCGCGATACATCTTATAAAAAAATTCTGAGTAAATTTAAGGGTTTTACCCTTAATTGTAACTAGAAAACGCTCAGGTTAAATGCGATTTTGAGTGACATCAAAAAACAATTGTCTTCATTGAAGTTGATTGATGTTCATGTCGCCCTTTCAAGTATCTCTGATACGCTTACGGTCATAAACTACTACAAAAAGGCAAATTTTTTATAAAGTAAGAAGTTTACACGCTCTGTCTCAATCTCTTTTTTCCTGCTTGAATGCTGCTTTGATTGAAACAAAACCAACAGCCGACTGCTGGTTACTTTGAGGCAAAAGATTTGTAGAACTATACATGATGTTTTTGAATCAATATATTTAAATCAATCAAAGTGAATTTTAAAAAATGATTGCTTGTAAACTAATCGAAAAAGCAAATTGTAATGTTTATAAGCATTTATTGAGGAAGTTAAAGAACTGTCCCTGTTCCTCTTCTCAAGTAAACTTTGATCGCTGTAGTTTTGACAATTAACCAGAGATAGTAAACAAAACTTGTTCAATCAGTAAAACTTTCATATAACTAGAAGATGAAAAGTTAGCAAAATCATTAACATGATGTTTTTTGACAAAAATATTTTACAGGGCAATTAAATGGCGTCGAACTTGCGTTGGTTAAACTGAATACTTTGGCAAGTCGAAGTGAAGTTGCATGTTTACCGGCTAGCCCAAAAGAAGACAGTAGTATGCTCGACACAGGAAGTTTATTGGAGAATTGTGTGGCGACTGGCTTCGGAGGTAGTTCTGCAAAGAGTTTTTGCATGGCTTTTTTGAGACCTCCTATTTGGTCATATCTGGGTGGGAGAAGCAAAAAGCAATTAATGTAACACTCTAAATATGGCAATATGTTCAAGAAACGATGAATTCCTTCTAAATCGGAAATGACTTTACTTTTTAAATCTTTAATGAACTGTCAAAATATTCGAAAGGAAAACTATGCCGTGTCGCCTAAAACAATATTGCGGGAAAAGACTTAAGACAAATGAACCTAAAATTTGTAAGTTTTTTAAGCTTTAAAGCAACACGCTCCAAAATTTATGTCGTAACAATTGCAATCATAATCTCAGCAATAATGAAGCTTAATTAGATTTTTTCATTTTAGAAACAGGAAACCTGTTATCTACCACGCTGCGACGCGCTTCGTATGGAGCGATTTCGTCCACAAAGTGCCGTGAAGCTTATGGAAATAGAGTATGGGGCGCCATTTGTTCACCGCTGATTACACATGTTTTAGGACAACATTTATGACTAAATCAAATGCATTTGTTTAAATGCACAAATACATTTAACATTTGTTTAAATGTTTATAACATTTGTTTAAATGTTAACATTTGTTTAAATGTTTTTAACATTTGTTTAAATGTTAACATTTGTTTAAATGTTTTTAACATTTGTTTAAATGTGCAAATACATATGTCACTCAACCGTATCATTCACATATGTCACTCAACCGTATCGTATCGTTCTTTAAAGCGAATGTACTGCGAATAACGCTTTTCCGATAGATTTGGTCATTGGACCATCACGTGATAGGTTTGCGACAGACTCGTTTGAAATGGGCGACAGGCGCGACATAGTTAAAATTCTTGAAATGGGCGAGGAAAAGCGGAGGAAAAGTTTGGCGAATGATAAATCGCTCAAAGATGTTGTAACTTATATTCATAAAAAGACTGCGAGTTTAGCACTTATAGTTACATTGCATGTAGCATGGCCGAAACGAGTCGGCATTTACAGTAAATTGATTAAACAAGATAATAAAGAAAATATACATCATAGAATATAAAATTAAAAAGGTTTTTTAATGTTTTATCCTATGATTAGGGTGGCCATACGTCCCGTTTTAGGCGGGACAGTCCCGCTTTTTCAGGCCTGTCCCAGTTAAATTATGGAATGTCTGGTGTTTTCGCTCAGTCATGCAGCACAGCTTGACCTAGGGTATGCCAAAGTTAGCCGTGATAAACTAGGGCATGTTGGCAGCGAACCCTACCTGAATGATAATTCCGGCCGAAAATGACAACAAACGGGCAGCGAAATAGGTGGTGACCTTTTTTTTTGGAGATCCACCCCACCGTAGGCGCGACCGCGGTCTTGAGCGTCCCGATTTTGTTCTAGAGTCTATAGTAAGCCCAACTATTTGGCTTCGTGAAAGGCGGCCATCCACTGTCCCGTTATTTGCTCATGCAAAAACGGGACGCTCAATTGGAGGTCTGTCCCGCCTAAATCGGAACGTATGGCCACCCTACCTAGTCATAATAGCAGTCTGCAATAAGCATCCCGGTTTTGCATTTCGAAAAATGGCCAGCCTACCTATGATGTATATATATACATACATAGTCTTTCATAAGTATCATTATTTTCTGCAAGAAACTGGCAGACTGAGTTTATTGACTAACAGCATAAATCTATACAGCCTATGTTGCACTTTTGCTTCCAGCAGTCATCCTATATCCTATCCAGCAGACATCTTGTAGTAAGAGACTCGGACTTTTGCGGTTGGTGGTTTAATTTGCTGCAGACCACATGTTTCAAGAATTTTAACTATGTCGCGCCTGTCGCCCATTTCAAACGAGTCTGTCGCAAACCTATCACGTGATGGTCCAATGACCAAATCTATCGGAAAAGCGTTATTCGCAGTACATTCGCTTTAAAGAACGATACGATACGGTTGAGTGACATATGTGAATGATACGGTTGAGTGACATATGTATTTGCACATTTAAACAAATGTTAAAAACATTTAAACAAATGTTAACATTTAAACAAATGTTAAAAACATTTAAACAAATGTTAACATTTAAACAAATGTTATAAACATTTAAACAAATGTTAAATGTATTTGTGCATTTAAACAAATGCATTTGATTTGGTCATAAATGTTGTCCTAAAACATGTGTAATCAGCGTGGACAAATGGCGCCCCATAATAGAGTTACCACTGATAAGCTGTGTCCAATTGGCCAGTTCAACAGAGGAACTTGCAATGTAAGTATAATTTATTTCAAAATTTTATTTAAAAGGATTTAATGTTGCTAAATGGGTAAAATTAATAGCGGCTGCTAGAGTGATCAGATTTATCTACCACAAAACTGAAAATTTACTTGTATTTTATTTTTCTGCTTTAGACTCGCAGGAGAGCAACTGTGACACAAATCATGTAGAAAAGTTATCTAAATCGATTTAAAGTTTTCAATTTGTAGCATTCTGCTTGAATTGCTTGCTATTACTTTTGATTAATTCACTTCTTGTTAGAATCCACAAAACAAGAAAGCATTTTAAAGCGCCCTTCCTTTAAAAGCGCCCTTTAAAACGGAAAACAATAACGTAGACATCATAAGAATTAAGGCATTTTATTATTGCATCTGCAGCTTAACAGCATCTACGCACTCGCGCCTGAAAGAATTAAGAAACCCGAAATTAATCTAGGAGGCCCAGATTTTCAAAAATACTGCATCCCAATTCAAAATTGAAAAAGAATTGTTCCTCACAATTTGGATCAAAATTGAAAAAATTTGGGCTCTACTCTAATTTTTCCGACAAAAGTCCTTCTTTTGGCAAAAATCTGTGCGACTCTTGAAATAAATTTGGTGCCGGGCTCGGATCAGTCTCTTAACTCTCTTGCAAAAATATAACGTTCCAAGTCATTTGACGATAATTCTGTATTTTGAAGAGGTTACTGGGTCTCACAAGGTTTGTTTAACGAGAGGTTCCTATTATCTAATTCTAACTTCCGACAAAACTATTTCGTAGGAACCATGTTTTGTGGTACTTTATAACACTTAATGCGTATCTTTTAGGGTGATATAGGAGGTCCGTTGATGTGCCATTCGACCATTCCAAGCTGTAGACAATGGTATGTGGCAGGATTAACTCTGGATACGGCTGCTAGCTGTGGCAATCCAAATAAACCTGATGTGTTTATATCATTATCCCACCACGTGACATGGATTGAATCAATAACAAATGAAAATACTAAAGTAAATGGGAAAAAATTTCATTGCAACAATGACTCGATTAAAGGAAATCACAACAAATAGCCGACATCAGCCCCCAGCACATAAAGAATTGCAGTGCTAAAATTTTAACAGAGTTTTTGCCCCACTATTTATTGGTTGAAGTTACAACTTTCTTTTTGAGATGGTGGCAATTGTCAACATATTCTTCTTCAAACAGCATTCAGTTTATTCAAAGCACTGTCATTACAAAATTTATTTGAATAAGCTTTGGCCTACGTAATTACTTCCCAGAATTTGTTTTGCCACGATAGAAGTCAATTCCAAGCAGAAAAGCAGCTTTTATATGCAAATATTCTGGAAGCGCAAGTCTTCGTTAGAGACGGTTTTTTTGTGTTTGCATAAAAATATTAGTCGCCGACTATCAGTTGTTGGCGTACGCTTGTGTCGGCAACAAAAAAATGAAGAGTTTGAACTTATCGTTTTTGAATTAGCACTCACATTTTTAGTCATCGCGTTCGGAGCAAAGCGTAGTTTAAATCCGACCTGAGAGCTTTAGCTCTGTACGGTGGCTTATTGACGCATACAACGTAACGCTCTGAGTAGCCTTTCAACTACAGGGGTTTTCTGGAAGGCAGCCCTGGGCTGCTAAATGAAAAAAAGACAAATTGGAAAAACAAGACGTGAACCAAATAACTGCGCGCACTGTTATAGGGCAGTTGGCTATTGCTTGTGTTTTGAACCATTGCACGCTCACACACACACACACACACAAAACCTACACGTAGTTTGGTAGGAGGACTAGAACATTTGAAAGTTGTACAGTAATAATTAAATGATGTAGAAGTTATATTCTACATTAATTTCAAAATTCTGGTCAAAACTATATAAATGTAAGCTATCGTAATGTCAAACATAACACGTACAAATAGTTTTCAACCGGTACAAATACTATTCAACTCAATTATAGGCACCATATAATCATCCATTTAAAACAAGCGCCAATGAGCGGACTAACGACTGGGCGGCCGTCCGGAAAGCCGACGTGCGAGTATGGGGGCGCCATTTGTTCACCGCTGATTACACATGTTTTAGGACAACATTTATGACTAAATCAAATGCATTTGTTTAAATGCACAAATGCATTTAACATTTGTTTAAATGTTTTTAACATTTGTTTAAATGCACAAATACATTTAACATTTGTTTAAATGTTTTCAACATTTGTTTAAATGCACAAATACATATGTCACTCAACCGTATCATTCACATATGTCACTCAACCGTATCGTATCGTTCTTTAAAGCGAATGTACTGCGAATAACGCTTTTCCGATAAATTTGGTCATTGGACCATCACGCGATAGGTTTGCGACAGACTCGTTTGAAATGGGCGACAGGCGCGACATAGTTAATAAGAAATATTGACCCAACCAAATCCAGAGAAATTTAAAATCCCTAATTATTTACTTAGAAGAATATTTATGTTGTCGAATTTAGCCAAGAGTTTACATAATAATATATCATCAGCAGAGGAAAAGTTTGGCGAATGATAAATCGCTCAAAGATGTTGTAACTTATATTCATAAAAAGACTGCGAGTTTAGCACTTATAGTTACATTGCATGTAGCATGGCCGAAACGAGTCGGCATTTACAGTAAATTGATTAAACAAGATAACAAAGAAAATATAAATCATAGAATATAAAATTAAAAAGGTTTTTTAATGTTTTGTCCTATGATTAGGGTGGCCATACGTCCCGTTTTATGCGGGACAGTCCCGCTTTTTCAGGCCTGTCCCAGTTAAATTATCGAATGTCTGGTGTTTTCGCTCAGTCATGCAGCACAGCTTGACCTAGGATATGCCAAAGTTAGCCGTGATAAACTAGGGCATGTTGGCAGCGAATTCTACCTGAATGATGATTCCGGCCGAAAATGACAACAAACGGGCAGCGAAATAGGTGGTGACCTTTTTTTTTGGAGATCCACCCCACCGTAGGCGCGACCGCGGTCTTGAGCGTCCCGATTTTAATCTAGAGTCTATAGTAAGCCTAACTATTTGGATTCGTGAAAGGCGGCCATCCACTGTCCCGTTATTTGCTCATGCAAAAACGGGACGCTCAATTGGAGGTCTGTCCCGCCTAAATCGGAACGTATGGCCACCCTACCTAGTCATAATAGCAGTCTGCTATAAGCGTCCCGGTTTTGCATTTCGAAAAATGGCCAGCCTACCTATGATGTATATATACACATATATAGTCTTTCATAAGTATCATTATTTTCTGCAAGAAACTGGCAGACTGAGTTCATTGACCAACAGCATAAATCTATACAGCCTATGTCGCACTTTTGCTTCCAGCAGTCACCCTATATCCTATCCAGCAGACATCTTGTAGTAAGAGACTCGGACTTTTGCGGTTGGTGGTTTAATTTGCTGCAGACCACATGTTTCAAGAATTTTAACTATGTCGCGCCTGTCGCCTATTTCAAACGAGTCTGTCGCAAACCTATCGCGTGATGGTCCAATGACCAAATTTATCGGAAAAGCGTTATTCGCAGTACATTCGCTTTAAAGAACGATACGATACGGTTGAGTGACATATGTATTTGTGCATTTAAACAAATGTTGAAAACATTTAAACAAATGTTAAATGTATTTTTGCATTTAAACAAATGTTAAAAACATTTAAACAAATGTTAAATGTATTTGTGCATTTAAATAAATGCATTTGATTTAGTCATAAATGTTGTCCTAAAACATGTGTAATCAGCGGTAAACAAATGGCGCCCCATATGCGAGTGTCAAGTGTAGTCCGTTTCTCCCCGCTGCTAGCACTCATGTAAAGTGATCGCGTTAGAACGCTGCCTTGCCTTTTGTGACGGAGTTTTTCCTGCGTTAGACGGCTTTAGTCATGGACGATAGTGAAAGCGTCATATCTCTGATATTGTGTTTTAGAGAGAGTCAAACTTTTAAAATGCACTGTGCTATAATTTTGATTTTTGCGAGGTAGGCCCAACACTGTATTGTTTTACGTTTTACTGTTCAGATAGTTGTATGCAGTCAAGGTAAACAATACAAAATGAATACCGTACTTCCCAGCAAAACAGAATAAACAAAAATACTAAAAAGTGGTCACCTCCACTCATCTTGATACAGCATGTCGTGCATGAAATACTATTGTGTAGCATTTCTTGTTATTACAGGATCATTTTGTTGACGTTAGCAAGAGAGGATATTTCTAAAATTCTTAGATGCCAACAGAAAAATTTTACTGTTTGCATACATTGATTTTACGAATCTCACTTCCATACTTTGTTGTCATTTTATAAGTGTATATTTATTTTTGTTTGATTTTTGCGCTAATTAATATAATAAAGAAGTAAAGAAATCCTTATATTTTATTCTGCATCAATAATTATTGAAAAAAGGCGTAAGCTTTGTCCAGTTATGGTGAGCAATATAGGCGTAGATAACCACTAGGCGCTTAGAAAATCCAACGTAGAATAACTTTCTTTGTGAGGTTTCAGTAAAACCATAGACTGTACGAGCAGTAGCCAAGATTTGTGAATTTTAATTGTGAACTTCTTTTACTGAAATGATTTCAAACAACCGCTTTTTGTTAGGTCTAACTTGATTACCTCATATGTAGAGTAGAGTTCTGCCTGTACGACCGTATTGACTCTTCTCTAAGTAAAGGGCCCACAAACACGAAACGCGGCATGATTGATCACCGCCACGGAGTGAGCGTCGTAAGGGGGTTCGCGACGTCATGATGATGTGATAGCCATCGATATTCTTTTTGTATTTGCATTTCTTGACGGAGGAAAGCGGTTGTTAGCTCAAACAAGAGCCCGCCTTTAACATACCAATCTGTAATTTGACCATTTTGGGGTGTAGGGAGACATCACACATTTGCAACATTTGATTTCAAATTATTGTTTTCTTTATTTTATAAAAATAATGAAAAATGAAACGCAATAAAAAGCTTTTTCGGGTGATATTGACGAGGTACTTTTGATGAAAATAGTTCTACAACAATTTGAGCTGAATTGGCAATGCAATAAAAAATATTTTAAGGATTGTACAGTGTAAGTATACTTTTTTCTTAAACGCTTCAAAAACCTGTTTCATCATAATACTATCTGGTATACATTATAATGAAAACAACAGCAGGCAGCAGCTGAGCTTATACCATTTAACTAGTGCCCTTTTGACAGCAAAGAGCTTTTGTGCAGCCTGTTAAACTTCTACAATATTACCCACTGGACTGTGTAATCTGAAAGGTAAGTAAGCCCACCTTTACTAAAAGTTAACAAAAAGTTACCATACTTGTCACAATAAAAGTAACTATTGTCAACAATTTCACTGCCAGCTTTCATTTGCATATAACCGGCTATGTTCGCCAATCGCTAATGCTAACATATTTTCGCATGATGTACTGCTCTCGTGTTCGACCAAACTGTCCACAATCTCTTGCTCGTTTTGATCGAGACAACGATTACAAATATAACAATAGTGACGATCATCGCCCTCGATTTGCATCATGACTGTTTTGCTCTCTGAATGCGAAGCTTTCACTTACAAATTGAGCTCTTCAGTCCCGTAGCACTCTAACTTCGGGCCCCCCCCCCCCCCCCCCCAAAGTAAGCGCAAGAGCCCCTGCGCACAGGTCATATTACTTTAGAGGTGTAAAATTGAAAAGCTGCATTAAGAAAATACACCACAATTTGTACATAAGTAAACAGGCTAATGTCAGAATAAAGCATGCCGATACCGAAGGTGCAAGTCATAAAAAATTCGGCACCGATGCCAGAGTTCAGTAGGACATTTATGCAGACACTGCCAAACGAAAGCAATGACACTGAAAAACATGAAAAAGTTATAAAAACACAGTATCATTTAAATAGTCTGGAGCGAACCTTTTTGTTCGCAAATGCTGTTATGACATTGTCATAATCAAGAGATCGGGCGCAGTCATTTTCGATTGAGAACATCGCTAATGAAGATAGTCTACTGTCTGTCATAGACGTTCTATTAAAAGTTTTGATCAGTTTCAATTTGCTGAAGCTTCTTTCAGCGCTGGCAACAGTCACGGGGCAAGTTAGTAAGATTCGAAGTGCGATGTACACATTCGGATACAATTCAAATAAATGAGTCTTTAGAAGATAGTTCAGAAAGTCTTGAGCCGTTTTGAGATTGCGTTTTTTTTGTAAAATTAAAACAAACCGCTGTAGCTCAGCGCTCATTTGATCAGAATCAATGTCACCGAACTTTTTTTGGAACTCTTTACAGCAAGTAAGAAGAGCATTTTCTTGTTGCACAAGCAAAAGTTTGTCTCGTGTGTACAAAAACGAAAAGGCGGAAGAAACCTCACGTAACAAATTAAAGCGCTCCTTTATTGACATAATAGCCTGGTCTACTAATGGATAGAAAAAGTTGCTTTTAAATTTCAGTTCAGAAGTAGCTCGTTGTTCCTCTTCACCTTGGTAATCAAACAATCTTCTTTTCTTTCCACTTCTTGACGGAGGAAAAGAAGGATCAATATCCAATTCCTGTGCTATTTCAACAGCAGATGTTGCGGCACTGTCATAACCCGTTGTGCGATAGTTTTGCAAAACCTTTTCAGTTGCCTGGATTTCCGTTTCCATTGTATGAAGGGAGACTCCATACGATTGAAGAATCTTGCTTGCTTTATTGACTTGGAATAGGATATCATACCAAATAAACACCGACAAAAGAAAACTCCATTTTGATAAATGAGCTATCAACGATTTTGTTTCTGAGGCAGCTCTTCCATCTTTTCTTTCTATGGAAATGGCTTCCAAGTCTTTCAATGCCAGCAACACCTCTTTTAAATTGTATCGAAGAGGTTTGATGCATTTAATTCTGCTTTCCCAACGAGTATCAGATTGTGACTTTATGGACAGCTCCACATGTTTCTTCAAAATTTCCCAACGCTGAGCAGAGGAAGAAAACAGCACATACAACCTTGTAAGTACTCCAAAAAATGTCAATGCTTCCGTCGATCAATTAGCACTGTCAACAACAACTAAGTTAAGGGTATGGTTTGCACAGGGCACGTAAACAGCTTTGGGATTGATGTCTAGCATTCTTGCTTGGACCCCAGAATGTTTTCCTTTCATGTTAGCACCATCATCATATGACTGACCTCGACAATCAGACAATTCAAGTTGCAGTTTGGTCGCTTTTTCTAAGAAAGCGTCCAACAAGCCTTTCCCAGTACTGTCACTTATTCTCAAGTAGCCAAAAAATGTTTCTTTAACAACAGCAGCTTCTTCATTACATAGTACATAACGGAGAATGACAGACATTTGTTCATGATGTGACATATCTGAAGTGCAGTCCAAAATTATAGAAAAATATTTTGCCAATTTCAATTGCTGTAAATTTTCTTTTTCAACTTCTGTCGCTAGCAATTCAATTAGTTCATTTTGTATGGTAGGACTCAAATAGTGATCTTTAGTGTTTTTATTCTTGATTCTGTCTTGAAGCTCTTTTAGGATCGGATCTCTTCTTGCCAAAAGCTCAAATATACTCAGAAAATTTCCATTGTGAGGAGATCCTAAGACTTCTTCAGATCCTCTAAAAGCAAGATTCCTTTCCGATAGAAACAAGGCAATGTCGATAAGTCTCTCTAAAACATTTCTCAAAAAACGTCTTTCATTGAAAAAAATATTTATCTCGCGTTTGTCGATAGTGGATGAATTTCTTATCCCTTCAGCTAGCAACATCCATTGACTGCAGCATTCTTGGTGGGAAATGCCGTTTTCATGGTCTTTCAGTTTTTTCGAAACACCCTCCCATGTATTTATACCACTACAAAAGGGGCTTAGTGTTTTTCCAAATAGCTTACAACAAAAGCAAAAAACTTGATCTGATTCCCCACAATAAACTAGCCACGACCGTGAAACACTTTCACCATTAGGTAACACACGTTTATAATGGTTGGAGGAAAAACGTCGCCTTGGAGACGTTGGAGTTGTGTTATTATATGGAAAACTCATTATTAGTTGATGTGGTCCACGCTTTACTATATCACATCGTTGAGCATCAGAAATACTTTCAGGCCATTTACATGGGTCATCAGGGATAGGGGTAAATTGAGATTCAGTTATTTTTGATATTGAAGGTTGCGTATTGGCAGGTAAATCACAACTTACATTTTCTGGAAATTCACAATCACTTTGATGCTGATCGTCATAGTCTTCTTTTTCTTGTACACTATAGTTTTCTTCATCCCTCTCGGTACTAGTGCCAGGTCTACTCTGCTCAGTAATCTTGAAAAAATCTGTCATCTTGGGCAATTTCGCTACAGCATCTCGAGCAGTGGCTGCTTCTTTTCTCTTTTGAGCACCACTTTTTGAACGTTTCATTCTATACAAAGTCAATAAAATACTTTATCTGCACTCTGCAGTGTATATATATTGTCCCGGTATTTATAGCCAAACAGAATTCCAGACCATTCTATGATTGTTGCGTAACAACGGCATTGTTACGTCAATCGAATATTCAAGATTCTACCAGAAAATCAATCGAAATATTGTAGATTCTGCGAGATAAAATGACCTAGCATTCACTTATGATGTCACAAGCCAATTTCTTCCTACAGTTTAAATCGGTTGTAAACAAGTCTGCTGAACTGAAAATAGTCACGTAGCCAAAAAGCAATTTCAGACTAACTTGGGCCCCCAAAGTTGGCCTGGACCCCCCCCCAATTGGGGGGTTTGGGGGGCGGCTGCTACGTCTCTGGAGCTCTTATAAAATGCGTCCCACCAGATCCTTGTCTCAGCTTGATAAAGTATTTTTCCAAAGGATCAGTCGAAAACTGTCTAAAAATTACATAGTCGATGCCACAACTTAGTAAATATTTAGTCAAATCCACAACAGGCATGATGAACAAAATTGACAGTGTCTCAAATAAGTTGACAAACTCTTAAGCGACAAATTCCTTTCATTTTCCGAGTCATTTCTCCTTTATCTAATATAAATTGCAAGCGTGAATCATTTATTAATCAAACTACGGCTCGTAAAGTGTCAGCATATCTGTCATTTAATCCAGGACTGTTCACATCAATTATTTTCCACAACCTAACAAAAGTTTTAAAAAAATTAGCGGTACCAGAAAAGGCATCATGGTCCAATTGTGGCTGAGTTCTCAATGCTTTTTAATATGAAGTCACATACGAGTACGTGTTACTTTTTGTTAGAGCGATAAATCCATCATTGAAATAGGAGCGAATGCTAATGCATACCACACTATTTGGCCTTCTACAAACGTCAACGCACGAGGAAAAACTGTTAGAATATTTCCCCAAAGATATAATCTCAATTTTTGCATTCGTGGCACTCTGACTCCCACTAAACCCACTCTCAGAACTACAAATTGATACAAAGTGTTGGACTTGGCTCTGGTGAGTTACAATGCTTGGGAGCAAGTAAGTGATTGGGTTGTCAGTGATGTGCTTTCATTCAAAATCACATGTTCATTAGTTTCACAGTCTAAAGCAACATCAATAAAAGTAAGCGAAAAATCAGGAACCTTTTGTGTATTTGTCGAGACAAATACACGATGGAACTCGATTTAAGTGTAAAAGATCTCATCCAAATGCCCAATGTTTATCTTCAAGAGTGAATAGTGAAAACTTGGCCTTAACTATTCAATCAGAAGTAATCAATTTCTATAAAGTTGCTTGTCCTTGGAGAACAGAATGACGTACGTTTCACAATCGATGGTGGAATTCCAAATTGACAAGACTTCAAAAAGATACTTTTCGAGCCAGTGGCCTATGGAGGAGGGTTTCTATGCGCGCTCCCTCTCCCCTCAGAAAAACGTTAAGTGTCATTATCAGCCGTTATGCTGGTAACGGTAACATATCTCCTAGTATGGCTCTGAGAATATTGATCTCCAATGAGAAAACAAAGTTTCGTCGCGACTGTGCTGTGAAATTTGAAATTCGAACAGACATTTTTGTGCAGCTTTCTCAACGAATTTCTGTGTGCGCCCCTGCTTCGAACCAGTCGCATTGCCATCAGCCTAAAAATAAACAAGTTTGGGGAACCAAAAAACAAGCCTAATCATTTTTTGAAAACAAACTCAAAAAACTTAATGATCTGTGCAGAAGCTGTACAGTGTACAGCATCAATAAACAGTCAAAACCAACTGTCCTTTTGGTTAAAGCTTATTGTCATAATGCTGCATTGCGAGTAAATTGAGTATTAAATTTCAAAGGTGAATACACTAGGTCACCAGAAGATATCATAAACTGTCTAATAGACTTTGAATCCCTTAAAAGTCGAGAGATAGACTTAAAAAGATATCATAGAGTTTATAAGTCAATTGCATTACCGTTTAAAAGTGAGATGATTGCCACTATTTGTTTTTTCGATCTAATTCCAGTGGCTATCAAGGAATTTCAGCCCTATAAGCACCAGTACCGAATTGTGTCTATCCGGTGTTGCTACAAAAGGGGTGAGTTAGACCTTATGAAGTGAGATCTTTCCGCATGTTCACTTTAATAATTTCTTTTCAATTGAAACAGTTAAAAAGACTAATTCTGTATCATTTAAGCAAAGATGCAAAATTGAAAACAAAACTCTGTTTTTCTCGGTACAGTTTTTGTGTAGACGTTTTAATGGAAATCGTACAGCAAGTATTTGCAGGGTGAATGGAAAGAAACTTAGCAAAAAAGAAATTGGCATTAGGTATCTTTTTGAATACCGTAGGTACTTTTGACAATTTTCCTAGTATCACTGCGGTGGTGTGGGGCCTCATTGTATCCCCGGTTTATGTCCGATAAATTGAGAACGTGGTGAGGCATCTTACGGTCCGACTAGAACCAGCGGTAACACCGTGAAAAGGAAATTATTAAACCGTAATCCTCAGGGAAGAATCTTACGCCCTTTTTCGTGAAACTGTGTTTTAATTTCTTCATGAAAACAACTTTATATTAAAAATATGATTATTCAAGCTTATGCCGATGATCTACTCGCGTTAATCAATGATAATGATTTGTTTTGGATTACACCAGAGCACAAAAAGCTGTAATTTCAGTTGCTAATTGAGCTGAGAAGCAAGAGGTTTAGTTAAAGCAGCAACAAAACCAAAACTGTACTGTTTACTCACAAAAGAAAATCTTTTCCAGAAATTTTGCGTTTGAACAGATTGCAACTAACAATATTATTATCTCACACTCTAGAAGCTAGAGTGCAATACTCTAGCAATACATTCCAACTTGGCTTCGAAGAGATGGGTTGTCGAAGTAGCATAGTTGTTAAAAATTGCAACATCAAGGCAAGCGTCAAAGTTAGTTTTCAAAATGGCTAGAAGCTGACATGTCTCAACTTTGAGTTCAGAAAAGTCGTTGCGGTTTTTACTGACTTTCCGGTCATGAAGTGCTGAAAATTTTGCGTAAATTCTTTATTGAACTCTCCTAGTCAGCAGATGATATTTTGTCTAAAAGTTTTTAATTGTATCACGTACATCAATAACGGTAACACTCTTTTCCTGCATTTGCACATTTAGCTGATGTAAAATTGAAAAAATGCCTGCCAAATATACTAATGCATCAATAAATTTGTCGTTGTTAAACTGATCACTCAACGGGGATTTGTGTTCTCGCAGAAAAATCTTGATTTCAACCCGCAGTTCAAAAACTCAAGACAAAGCCAGGCCCTAGGGGAGCCTCTGGATTTCCGTGTGATAAAAGAGAACAGTATGCTCTGATCTTATCTGATCGCAGAATTGTTTGAAAAAACGATGATTGAGAGCGAGTGCTCTAATAAAATTCGCACATTTAGTCACTTGCTCCAAAATTAATTTCAAGTATTGTGGAAGGATTTTATTTGCCTGTGCATGCCGAGGAAGGACACAGTGAATAGAAATAATGTACGTGACCGTTTTTTCATCAGCGTTGTAAAACCTGACTCAGCACTGAGTACAGAAGGAGAACCGTTTGTACACAAAGAGCCCAGATGATATCATGGAAGATTATTTCGTTAAAAAAAATTATCCACTTTTTTCCAAAATATCAACCACTTTGTTTTGGCCTTAAAATTTCGCACATCAAAAACTCTTCCTTCAACTCACCAGCATACGCATAACAACAGTAAATCAACATATATATGTTCGACAAGTTAGTTGACTCATCTTGCTGAAGGCAGATTCTTGCTCTCCTAGCTCCAATTTTCTTTGCTACCTGATCTAAAATATCTTGGGGCATCTGACTTGTACAACGACGTACTGTATCGCTTGGCAAAGAAATTTTCTGAATTTTCTTCTTTTGTTCTCTTCCACACACAAGTTGAACCATGTTCGTTGCACACGGCTTGATAAGACGTTCTCCAATTGTATGAGACTTCTTCTCTTTTGGTATTCTCTAATCAACGTCATATGATGCTTTCAATGCTGATTTGTCTTCGCAAACAAATTCTAGACTAGGCAATATTCCTGCTGCTCGGAATCGAGTACTTTTGACCAGCAAAGACGTATAGTCGTGATGTTCATGTAAGAAATGCCATAAAGCAAAGTGAGCTTTTAAAATTGACGGTTTCATAAAAAAAATACCCAACACATTCGAGAAAAAGATACACTGAGGTTGTTGAAAGTGATCTTTTATGGTGAACTCGAAGCCGACGTCTATGCAGGATTCTACATAAGTTCTATTTTTCGACATAAAAGTTGCAGAATATTTTATCCTTTATTTTTTAATTGCAGAATAGCTCAATCGCTTCAAACCTCAACTGTGCAGATTGCCTATTCCAGTGTGATGTCAATAAAATAGGAAAAAATGGCGCGAAGCTAGACAGTCTGTCCTCAGTAAGAGCAAAGTATAGTTTATTGCGCAGCAGAGAAATCCCAACAGTGTTGCAAACTTAATTTTTAGAATTCGGTTGAGTGAATAAAATTATTTTTCTTCTCGTTCAATTAAATTTACCGAAGCTTCCTATTGACATAAAGTGAACAATCTCCTTAGTCAATTCACGCTTTTCGTGTACTCATTATCATCAACTCACAATAAATCCAGGGAAATAGCGATCACCATACTAGACAAAGACTACAGCGTTCGAAAAACAAGCCAAAGTATTAAATAGTCAATTAATTTTGCTGCCATACCCAACAACGAAGAGTAAATTTTATTAAAACACATATTTTCTGCAATATTGTATAAAAAACGTGGTTGCAAAAAATAAGCTTCAATACAAAGTAAAAAACTTCATGCAATGTTACCTAGCATCGCCACCACAAAAAACAGATTAATTTGTTTATATAAAGTATAAATAATTTTCTGCAATATTACATAAAATTGTCACTACAAAAAACAAAATATAATTTTTAATAAAATATAAATATATCTTTTTTTACCTTTTACAAAGAGCCACAATCCGAACTACGTTAGTATGGAAAAATAAGCGGGAGTATCCCTCAAATACGGGTAATAATGACGCATTGTTCTCACTAGGACTCATGCCATGTTTAAGATACATTACGTGGCTTCTGGCTAGCCTAATATCCTACATAGGACTGTATACGAAACAAATTCAAATAATCCAAAGCAAAGCACAATACTTAAGTATCTTTTACTTTTGAACCAGGTTTCTTTTGACGTTACTGTTAACGGTGTAAGTATGAATTAAAACTGATAGCCTTACACGCAGTTGATCACATAAAAGGTAATTAGGCATAGAAAAACGTTTTAAAGATTTTACGCTAAATATAATGTTTTAAGGCATACGTGGCTGTTCGTGATTACATGACGGCAAGCACCGGCATGTGCGGAAGAACAGCTCCAAAGACCAGGGTTCGAATTTCACAGGAACCAGACACGACAAAGCACATCTTGGAGCAAAAATTAGTTTTTACGAAAGGTCACAATCCGAACAACGTTAGTACAGCAAAATAAGCGGGGCCATCCCTGGACCAGATTTCGGCTATTTGGTTTCATCAACCGGGACTCGTCCCACCCAATGCAGCGTCCCCGGAGGAGGCGTTGTGCGCAAAGAATTAGAGACTAACGTTGCCCTCTGCATTGCCAGTGGACTTGATGCGTTACTAAAAAATGAATAATTTATTATCAACGATTACATGTAATCTTTCACAAACAGTTACCTCTTATCGTACAGCTGCATTACTTTTTAACTTGGCTAAAAATCGCAACAGAAAACGAAACGAATATACAATGTGAACCACAGCTTAGTTAGCGTGTTTTTGACTTTGGTGTGTTGACAAAAGCTGTGTTTTTGCAAAGAGACCTTTACACTCAAGTAAATACAAGCTAAAAGTCGGCAACGTAGCTTTATGTGCTGACTCTAATTTTGAAGTAATTTTGAAGTAGTAAATTCGATACGTACGTGCTCTTTGCGTTTTGTGTCTTCACAAAAGTACCACACGGATATTTCCTTTGTTTGGTTCAGTGCTAAATAAAGAAATCTTCCATCCCAGCAGTAGGCTCCTGACAATTGCAAAACTTAAACAAAAGTTGCGTTACATTCATGGCTTGGCTTCATGAACGTGTATCAAGTGGGTTGTCCACATCTATTGTATGCTTGGTTATGACTGATAAAACGAATTCGTGTTATACAGATTTGACAACAGGGACTGCAAAAGGAAATGCTGTGGCAGGCAGTGGTGAAGTTGCAACACAACTTTCCCTTCTGTCGCTTCTTTTCAAGGGTGTATCTACTGGCTACTTTAGAGAAATTACAGAATGCATCCGATGGCAACACTATCGATCAGAACTTCTGGGGTTTTGGAAAATTTCGAGTTCCCTAACTGCCATTACTACCAGGCCTACTCTTACCCAATGTAGTTGTTTCTGTAAGAATCCCATCAATAGCTCAAATTGCTCTAGTGCTTACGAGAATGGTTCTTCAACTACAAGTTAAGGAAGGACAGTCTGAAATAAAAATTACGACTCAAGAATTTTGTTAATCTTGTCGCAGCCTCCTTGGACAGGATAGAAAATCCTGACTGGAAAGAATGGAAATATCATTGCGTACATTATAAATTAGAGTAATATGCAATGCACAGACACATGAGCAGTTTAACGTCTTGTCCAAGTCTCGCAGCAATTTGAAAAAGGCGGAAACTGCAAATAAAAGATATCACTGAATGCCTTGTTCTAATTGTGCATGCAGGTAGCTCAGGTGCAGCAAATAGATTGTTTAATTGTTGACTTGGAGATGGCAACATCAGTCTGTAGCAACTTGAGCGATGATGCAGCCTTTTTAAGAGATAGCACTGCGTTTTCCTCAAGGACAGGGGCAAAGAAAAGGAGGCCTACACAAAACTCATTTTGACAAAACCTTGGCTAGTCATTGTCAAAAGACATTATAAAGCCGTAGTCAACGGGTTAATAACAAGAAAAAGGTCTCTACACTTTACGTAACACCTGTAACTGTTCTACATGAATACACTATAAGACACACTAGTTGTATTAGTAGCCCACTAGAATATTTCCTAATAGTGGTGGGATGATTAAAAATATCTCATGCTTACTTGGCATTAAAAAACGACATAAATGCAATTTCACATGATAAACACAATAAAAATCAGGTTAAGAAAAGCGATAGTTTATTTTTAACGAGGCACAAATGTAGATTTAAGATTGGCAATCTCACCACCACCAGGATGAACTGTTGCTTGAGTGCGCCGCAAGTGGCTTCTTTGAACATGCAGGATAAGCAGTTTCATTTTTTAACGCAGTGAGATACACGAGAGTTAAAAATGTGCTTGGATGAAATCTTGTAGAGACAAACTTTCTTTCAGTTTCCTTGAGCTACAATTTTTTGATGTAAACCAGAGTTATTATAGGTCAAGATTTTTCTGACACCTCAGAGGTTTTATTAATAAAATAAATGTCAGGGAAAAATATTAAAAGGTGCTCAAAAGTTAGAGATTTACTCTACCAAGTGAGTTTGATCTCATAAATTAGTCTTCATAAATATTTTGAGACGATATAGGCGAAGCCTCCGCTTTGACAAAATTGATCTCCAAAAGAAAATCAGGTCTTCATCTTTGTTTCGAGACCAATGGGAAGCATAAACGTGACCGACATAAATATTTCACGGATTGTTCATCATAAGATATGGCAAACTAAGTCCAGCCACAAACCGTTATGTATATAGTTTGACAATATTAAAACAAAAATGCTTACACCATGTAAGGTGTAAAAACAACGCTGTGATGTATGACATGACTGCAGAACCACTAAACCAATGCAATCGATTGTTTCTCGCCACGTGCATTCTGTGCTTTGAACTATCTGTGCTTGCAATCATCGCCTTGAACTGTGCAAATAACGTCACATAGTTTGCTAATCCGATTCATTAGTAGCTGTGCACTCGTTGTGCTGTGTCGCATGTGCTGTAGCTGTGCATTTACAGTAGCAGCGTATATTTCAGAATTTGTGTTTTTTACAGATGTAATTTGTTGTGATGTTACTACGTTTTTGAAGTAAGTAAAAGCTTAAGTTTGGTTGTTACAATACTTTTGTTCATTTAAATGTACACTATGGATCGTTTTCCCAGACCAGAGAAGTTTGATACTTTACTGGAAGATTCGGAATCAATGAGAATTTTCGATTTTTGGCGCTTTTGAAGAGATATAGCGGCTGAAGCAGCTAACGCTGGTGAAAACAAAGAACTAACAAACTTGCTTTGCTAACGAACTTCTTGACTCACAAAACCTAATCATTTATTGCAGAAGCCGCCTCCGACGACAAAACCAAGACTGCTCTCACTTGGGCTTACACAAGCAACAAAGTTTCGTTTTTACCAGTCTTTTATTGAGGAACAGGACTCAGCATCCAGGCAAAAGCATTGCGGAATACGTTTATTCTCTTTGGGGGCAAGCCAGAGATTGCGATTTTGTTCAAGTCACAGCTGAGCAAGACAAAGATGAACTTGCACGAGACGCCTTTATCAATGGGCTTGCCTTGTCCAGCACCCGACAACGCTAATTTGAAGTCGATGATTTAAATTCGAAAACAGCTCAAACGTGCCGAAACACTTGATCGGGATGAGTACCATTAAGTATTCTACTTTGCTCTAGTATTTACTTCGCTATAGCAACAAAACATGACTGGGAACCTGACTTTTTGGGTTCCCCGTCTCCTGTCTTAACTCTCCTTACAACAGGGAAAAGCGTATACGCCAGTGCAATTTTTGTGGTAATGCTCTTCATTCAGGCGGGCAAAATTAATGTCCACCCAAAGACAAGCGCTGTCATAAATGCAGAAAAATAGGTCATTTCCAAGAAGTATGTCAGAGCAAAAAGCGAAAACTTTTTGCTCTTTGCACTCGCTTAATAAATAAGGAACTTTATTGACAAACAAGACTCCACTTTTACTGTCTATTCTGGCCGGAGCCTTCTCTAGTAGAAAAGGAAATGTCGTTCCCTGTTTCCTAAATGGTTTATCGTTTAATACTTTACTAGATACTAAAGCTTCCGATAATTTTGTCGATGAAAAAGTTGCAAAATATCAGGGTTTAAAACCCCGATGTGGCACTTCAACGGTATCTATGGCTTCTGGAAAACTAAACGCTCCAATTCTTGAAAAATTTCACGCAATCTTGAGTTCAAGGAAGAAAGTACTTTGCTGTAATTCTAGGCGTTGTACCTCACCTTTGTTCCGATACCGTGCCAAGACAATTCTTTACGAGCAAGCACAAAAAAATTACTTTCAAATTAAATAAAACGCAACAAGGACTTGTAATCCAAAATCCTGTTCTTGTGGAGTTGCGACATCTATCGTAAAGAGTCACCGACTATTTAACAATCTCAATGCAAACCTAAGCCTAATCGCCACCAAGAGCAGACGATTCGACAAAACAGAACAATTCTTCATTAAAAAGAGGTAAGACAATTACCTGCTAAAGGTATCATTGAACCCTCGTATTCCCCTTGGCGTGCTCAAGTTCTTGTGACAAAAAATGAGCGACATAAACGCCAAATGATAGTGGATTATTCACCAACTCTTTACCAATGCACTCTACTTGATGCGTACCCTTTGCCTAACATAGACGAGCAAGTGGCCAAAATTGCAAATGCTCTGTGCTCAGTACTCTCGATTTAAAATTTGCTTATTACAAGGTACCTTTAACGGTTGAAGATCTACCATATACCACCTTTGAAGCAGAAGATAAATTATATCAATATACACGATAACCCTTTGGTGTTACCAATGGTGTTTCATCTTTTTAACGTATTATGGACAATATTATTGGTAAGTATGATTTACATGATACTTATTTATTATGGTGCTTATTTAGACAACGTAACGGTTTGTAATAAAACTATGAAAGATCACGATCATAATCTCAAAACGTTGTTTTCCGCTGCTAATATAGAAAACTAAACCTTTAACAACAGTAGTTGTGTTTTTGCTTGTACTGAAATTGATCTGTTAGAATACAGAATTTCTCATAATCTAATCCGACCTGATCCTAAGCAATTAAGATCTTTGCTAGACTTATCTCTTCCTCAAAAAAGCTGAACTCCTAAAAGTCATTGGTGTGTTATTTTACTTTGCTAAATGGGTTCCTGAATTCTCTACCAAAATACAACCCTTAATGCTAACAATATTTCTTCAATTCCACTTTCTTCTGAAGCTGTCAACGCTTAAACCTTACCTTCGCAACTCACCTCAGCATGCTTTGATAGCATTTAGAGAAGGACTTCTGCTCACTGTTGAATGTGATGCTTCTGAGCACAGTCTTGGGGAAACGCTCGGTCAAAATGGTTTATCTGTCTCTTTCCAATCTTGCACTTTTACTGCCATCGAAAAACGTTATTCTGTCATTAAAAAAGAAGCGGCTTTAATAGATGCTGTGAATAAATGAAATCCCTTTCTCCGCGTTCATTGGTTTACCCTTGCGACTGATCAACAAGCTATAAATTTCAGGCTTGACCTTAAACAATTAGGAAAAATCAAAAACACCAAACTACAGCTCTGGCGTGCCGCATTGGGCAATTTTGATTATTACATCGAGCACCGACCAGCCAAACCAAGTGTTGTAGGTGATGCGTTACAAGAGTCCCTTTCCATTGCTTCTTGCTATTTAAAAATTGCCGAATTCCACCAACAGCTCGGTCACCCTGGTGTATCTAGACTGTCTCATTTTGTAAGATCTAAAAATTTTCCGTTTTCTATAGAAGGTGTAAAAAAGTCTGCCAAGCATGTAAAATCTGTGCCAAACTTAAACCAAAATTTTTCTCAAAAGTTCCTGAACGATTAATAAGAGCTTTATATCCTTGCGATCAAATCCGCATTGACTTCAAAGACACATTAGGAGAAAGAAACAAACACATCCTTTATGCGATTAATAAGTACAGCCGTTTCCCCTTTGCTTTTCCTTACCGTGACATGACCTTCTGCAGCGATCAAATGCTCAGTAGTTTACTTCGTCTATTCGGACTTCCATCGTACGTTCACAGCAGTGTTCCCTCTAAGATGTGCGCTTGTGCGCGCGCAAACAAGTAAAATAATGCCGCACATGAAATTTATATACTTTTTCAATACAAATTTAAATATTTTTTTAAGAGCGCACACTTCAAAAACTTTCCCGAACATAACAAAAAAAAATTAAAGGGAACATTGGTTCAGGGTGATCGAGGTTCTGCCTTTTTGTCCAGTGAACTTAAAAAGTACTTGACTGAAAAAAAATCACAACAAGTTAAGAGCATTGCATACCATCCCACCGAGAAATGTCGATGCGAGCGAGTCAACCAAACTGTTTAAAAAACAGAGCAACTTGTTTTAAAAACGAAGCAATTTCTTACTAGCTCCTGGGAGGCGGTACTTCCACAAGCATTACATGCTGTGCGCTTTCTCTTGTGCACTTCAACTAACGCCACTCTACATTAGCGGTTTCTTTCCTTTCCTCATCGGAGTATAATTGGCAAAAGCTTGGCCTATTGGCTGATATACCTGGCCCTGCTCTTTTACGGCGTTTCGTGAGAAACAAGAATCAACCGTTGGTCGATGAAGTCTAGCTCATGGAAGCAAATTCCAACTTTGCTCACATTCGCTTTCCAGATGGCAGGGAATCCACAGTTTCAGTTACTGATCTAACCCCATGCCCTTCCGAAACAACTACCATCCCGGACTCTACTATATATCAATATGAAATTACGGGAATTGAGCAGCCAACCACTATCTATGACAATTCTCCACTTTATAACTGTCAAACATGAGCATATTTCAATAGACAGTGTTGACAATTTTCTTACCACATTCCCAGACCACTCTACTTGACCTTATTCTTTTGAGTCTTCACTCTCTCAGCCTCTTGTCCTACGCAGCTCTTCTAGAAACACCCACCCTCCTGATATATTTGGAATCAATATATATGATGTTTAACAATAGCGAAATTAATATTTAGGAGGGAAGAATGAAACGACATGCAGAACCACTAAACCAATGCAATTGATTGTTTCCCACCACGTGCATTCTGTGCTTTGAACTATCTGTGCTTGCAATCATCGCCTTGAACTGTGCAAATAACGTCACATAGTTTGCTAATCCGATTCATTAGTAGCTGTGCACTCGTTGTGCTGTGTCGCATGTGCTGTAGCTGTGCATTTACAGTAGCAGCGTATATTTCAGAATTTGTGTTTTTTACAGATGTAATTTGTTGTGATGTTACTACGTTTTTAAAGTAAATAAAGGCCTAAATTTGGTTGTTACAATAATTTGCAAAAGAAGCTTTTTGTTTTTCCTCCTAGCCGAATTTAAGCGCAGCAGACTCTATTTATGGAAGCATTAATCTTCGTTGCACTCAATAATCCAATAAAATGTATAACAATAAATTGGACTTAATAAATGATTGCAACTTAGCCAGAAATCTTGATAAATCTTTGATCAATAAAACATCATTAATTTTAACAACAATTTCTAAAAATGTCGTTGTTTCAAATATTTTTGACGGGACTTAGACTAATGATGCTAAAGTCCACATCATCTTTCAATTACAAAATTTTAAGTGGGAGACGTTCCCAGGACTAAAAGTTGAGCTTTCTTCGAGCGATATTAGACTTTATAAAAAGCATTAAAATATTATTGAAACGATTTGAAACCTTGCTCATCTTGGTAATATTTCCGTGTTTCCAACTATAAAAATATTTTTTAAAGTCAGAGCTATTTCATTTATGACCGAGTATACTTGATTCAGTTTTGTATTTTATTTTCTGTTGTGGGCTATATTGCCATTAGAGCGCAGTCAAACATCGGTCATCAAACCACAAACTACTATTGTTTAAATTTAGTTTTAAGTGATCATGTAACACAAATGAGTAGCGATAGATACCGTGGCTTCATAAACGATTGAGCTGTAAATTTAATATTAAATAACGACGCAATCCGATAAGCAAAAATATACCTATACCAAGGACTAGAAATACGATTCACAGATCTCTTGCGAGGTGCTGAGCAATTGAGTAATGAGGACAATGAAACACGGAACCAATTTTACTTAAACACGCTAGCGCTTTTGCGCTAAGAAGTTGTTGCACATGAATATGGTCTAAAACGGCAAGCTATTATGGGTGGAGATTCGAAGAGCAGCTAACATTACCGAGTCCTACAGAGTAGTGAGGCGCAAAAGCAATTATTGTATATTTGACTGTTTGGTAGTAATGATCGGTAACTAAGCAATGATGGTTACCATTAATCGAATGAAAACATCAATGAAACGTTTCGAGGTATTGAAGAACAATCTGCGACGTCACCAAAGTATAAAGTGGGGACAGACTTATAAACCGTCACCGTAAAATCAATAAAATTATTAAGCCGAGCCCTTGCTTTTTGAGACGCTTGCTGGCTAGAGGGTCACCCATAACGCACTGGCTCTCTTGTAAAAACAATAGAAATACCAATTTATCGCATGATAGATGTGACATTGTAACAACAAAGTTTGTCTGGCACCAAAGTTTTGGCTCAAACAATAAGCTATCAATACGCTTTGATGAGCTCATTTGTTTTCAGGTGAAATTCTCAAAAGCAATTTTCTTTAGTTAATTACTTGGCAAGACCGGATAATAATAACACGTTATTAAAAGTTTTAAACGAAACTCACGCCTATATAAGCACAGAGCGATCGTCTTCGCTTGACAGAAAAATATTGAGTATTAGAAACTACTACGTTTCTCGATTATAAGCGCAAAATGAAAGTTTGATACTTGGAAATAATCTGGCAGCAAAAATTGCCTGAGTTTTTCGATTACTTTACATTTGCATTTCGAAATCTGAAATTTGAAAAGATTGCATCGACGAATATTAAGCAAAACAAAGTTTTAAAGATTGATACCCGCCCTTACAAGCACGTTCATGGTTGTCGGTTAATATAGAGCGATCATTATATACCAAACAGGAGGCCAAACCAAAGGACGAAACTAACCAAATTTTTGAAAAACTTTTGCGCTGGGAAAATGACGACATATGCAGAGGTGACTTAAAATTGAACTTTAGCAGTGATCACCTGCAAAAATAGAAGAGAATGTCATTCAAAAAAAATTACCTTACGCCCTCGTGAAGTGCTTTGTTCGTGGTATCTTATAAGTGATCATAGGCATAACATGTCAATATTGTAAGAATGAGTTAATAATATCCATACACCTGAAGTTACATCAACCGATTTTGCAATGCAAAGACGATTATCGGGATTCTACAGAACAATTACTACTATAATCACTAAACCGTAGAGCGCACTAAATGAAACAAAATTAGACAAGCATGCAAAACTGACCTTTCGTCAATATTGTTCAAAAACTATAAAAATAATAATAATAACAGTAATAATGAATATTAAACAACTGCTACGAAGTTGCGATAAATGATCCTTTGCTCTGCAGTCGTGTAGGCAACAATGACACAAAAACATATAACAATAAATAACAAGTCAACATCATAACCAAAAATAACTCAAATGTCTCAGAAGCAATTGTTAAGTTTTGTACATAGTTTCAAATTTTAACTTGACTTTTTCAAAAGAAGTATCCAAAGCAAAATAAATATGTCTTTTAATTACGTATAAATTAACATAAAGTGATTTCAAATCATAAAGTGGCAGGATATTGGTTCCAAGGCTTTGGCCTACAAACGGAAAACGCACGTTTTCATATTTTCAAATTATTACGTTGAAATTTAGATCAAATGTATCAAGAGTGTTCCAGGTATAAAATTAGGATTGCCGAAGTCCCCAAGTATTGTTAGTCCCCAGAAACGAAAAAATTTGAGAAAACATTGTTTTCATATGAAAAGATGTTCGCCTTATTTTGGAGTTGAGATAAAAAAAGTCACTCTAAAAAGCTTGATTTCAAAAAAATATTCATCTTTATTATAATACAAAAATGCCCTGCGCCCCGCCCCTCGTTGAAAGCAAAATGTTACGGCTATGGTCAATAGTAAATACAAAAAGTAATTCATCACGGTATAGTAAATAAATTTACAGAACTTAAAACCAAGATTCAAAACTTAATGGTTAACTAAAGCAATTCACAAATTAACTAGACAACATGTTCATACTTATTTGTTATAAACCATATAGCTGCACAGTTTCGAGGATATTGTAATGGGTAGTGTACTATTATTTCGAATAACTTTGTGCAATTACTACCACTGATCTTTTTAGAAAAGATATAGCTAGAAAATAATCATCATAAAACACAATAAATTTTGCTTAAAAGAACTGTTGTATCAGCGCTACGATTTCTTCAACATGTTTACTACTGTTAGTATTTTGGTGATATTTCTTGCAACGGTAAAACGTTCATCCGGAAATCCTGTACCAAGTAAGTATTTTCATTTAGAGCATAACAGTTGAGCATTGTCAGCGTAGCCAACTGGTTGATAGTGTCATTTTGTGAGGCAATGATCAAATGTGGCTGCGTTGCTGTTCCAACAAAATAAGCCAGTGAGTGTTTATTAATTTTATTTTATTTTGGCTAATTCAAATTTAAAATTTGCACAATTTGAAGTTAAAGATTGCTTTTTTAGAGCAAATTTTAGAATCGGTTTTATTTTCCCGGACGTTTTTTGATACTGATTTTAATTTTTCCATTTAAGATTGTGGACAATTCTTTGGTGATCTACTATATATAATTTTTTTTGTTTGATGTAAGAAGCGTCTCTGGCAAAGGCATCTTGGAAACCGCTGGGCTAGTGAACCTCAAAATTAATAAACTAGAAGAGTCGATGAGATTGTTAGAATTAATGAAAAAGAACTTACCTTCTTCTCTTCACATGGGACGACCTGTATTTAAGAGTAACCTGTGGTAGAATTCAATTTGCTCCTTTAGAAATTGTCGGAGAGCAACTTGTGTTGGGGCTGTTAAAAGTGAGAGCAAAACCCTAAAATTTGAGGTTGCTACAAAACACTTCAAAATCCAGTTCGAAAACCACAGGGATAGGAACTTAACAATGAGATCCTCAGCTTGACGGAATTTTGCAAAAAGTAAATTTATAGAAAGCGATACAAGCAGCTCAAACGGCAGATTAGAAGTTTAAATAGGCGATGACAACTATTTTTGAGCGGTGCTAATGCTCTGCTAGTAATTGATATCTGCACCCCAATTGGAGTCCCAACCAAAGTTAAAAACAACGCAAGAACGAAAACGCTGATAAGTGCCTTTCAAAAGTGAGTAAAGTTTTAACGTCCAAAAATTTTGGAAATACGGAAATACAGGCGTAAATATACAATTGCTTAGGTACGGAAATAGAGAAGAAACAGCAATTAAAGTACGTAGATCACATAAACTTAACAAATTATTCAAAGAAATAAAAATCAAAACCACAACCTCCAATTGGGTTATATTAGACAATTACTGTGATCTAAACTAAACATCTTCGTATTAAAAAATCAAAATAAGTCGCTCAATTTTTGTAAAATCTTCCATTTTTGAATTTCGTATTTTCGTATTGCCTTCCATAGTAGAGATTTATCAAAATAGCAATAGAAGGGCAGGAACGTAAAATCTGGCATTCTAGGTGACTTGACCAACAACAGCGATCTAATACAAGCGTATAAAGGCTAGAAGTTGACGTTGTAGTCAAAATAGCTTTCAGAGGTTGTCGTCATAGCAGATGAAGTTCCTTTACTTTGACTAAAAAAGTAAACTTTGGGGTTCTAAAATGTACCAATAGACAAGAAAACTGTTGTTTTCATTGCCATTGGTTATTGGCAGTCAAAACGCGACATCAACTCTCTTTAGAAGCGCTAAAGCCATACAGTTAATCATATCGACGTTTACAGTTTTTTGGATTTTCAATTTTATGAACTCTATTTTCAACGCAATATCTGAACTCATTTATTACTTTCATATTTTTAATGTACGCTATTTGGTTTATTAGCAAATCAACCGATTTTGTTTACAACTTGATCTGTATAAACGAGTTTGTCGAACTCCTTGAACACCAAGGTAATTGACGAACTTATGGATTGACTTTATGGTCTTCGAGACAGCATTGGCCCTCATATGGAATGGGGGCTATGCAAGTCACTAGCGTCGTCAGCAATCATATGCACAAGCTTATTTGCAAGCGATAGTGCGGCTTGGTCATGCTGTATAACAAAATACTATTTTGAGCGTTGAACTATCGTAGAATTCTGACTACAAGTTTGTCGCTCGGTCCATCACAATATGTGACTCATATTCAGGACTGTTGAGACGCAGACCCGGATCCGGTACCGTAGTTTTTGGGAGTCAAAATTGATGGTGTAACAAGAAAGCATTAATTGCGCCGTTTTTTGCGCTCTTCTTGTGGTTGGAAACATTTTATTTTCAGAGATCAATTTCTTCAAGTTAAATTTTGTGTCCTTTATATGTTCAGATACAACAATATCCCCTCTAAAGCTCTTTAACTGATATGGTATCCCGGGGCAATTGGTACACCCTGAAACCCCTGTTGACGCTGATACCAGCATTTATTTCTGTGAATAATTTAAAGTTTGCAAAGTCGATATATTTTAGCAGCAATGAATCCACCTTTTGGAAGCTTTCGCTCTTCTGTCAGCAACTCGTTGCCTTGGCATGCTACTATTCTCGTTTTTCGCACTAATGATCGAACGGAACTGCCAAAAATCTGCGGAGGAATACTCGTGCATAGGCAATGGGTTCTAACAACAGTCAGCTGTATCAGGTATTATAAATCAGAATTTGTTTCAAGACAAAGCTAGACCAAAGAAAATATTTGGAGGTTGAAACTTTGTATTAGTTTTTTTGACGAAAATTAGTTAGGTTTTGCTTTAGTTTAACCTGGTGTTGCTGATTTCAATTTTACTATATACGCTTAGATCAATGATTTATTGACACTTTGGGGGTCACTAATGTCAAAATATTAGGTTAAGTACTAAATGCAACAGATATGATGTTTGACGGATGCAATTGATACCAGATAGATTTTACCTGTGCATGTACTCTTGTGTGCTTCCCCCACTTTCTCTTTTTAATCTATCTGGGACAGGCACAGTTTCAGTACCACATCGAAGCCCTGCATGAGACTGATTCTGCAAACTTGTCACTTTCGACAAAACGAAGATTGAGAAACTGATCCAGATCAATCGAATCAATTATATACTCCCACTTTTTATCGAAAGCTGTGCTGCTGAGCAAGTTAAATTGCTTCAAAGTATCGTTTAGAAAAGCATAATGTAGAAATCTTTTAAGTAAAAATCAATTAAACACATGAGGCTTACCAGATAGCTCATTGTTTCTCTCTGCTAAATGCAATCAATTTATAATATATATGGCCATTATCGCAACGATGCGATCAGCGGTAGCTAAGTTGGCTAAGCTTCAGGGTCAGATTAAGTTTAAGTAGGGCGTGATGAATTTGCGCAAATAAGATTTATTGTTACAGATGAATTAACGAATTACAAGCATATTTTAGGGAAGGGTTAAATGCTTCAGCCTTAACTGCACCAAACTTAATATGACTCTATTGAAGCCCTTACAGTTAGCCATAACAACTCTGCCTAAAAAATCAAACAAAAACTTTTTTCAAGACACTCATAAAAATAACCCTCTCTTAAATCAATGTAAATACACTTTATAAAGATCAAAAAATAATTCTGGATTGCCTTCCAATCTGCTCGTTTACATGCACACGGTGACTGTCATCTATTACAAAAAGATTTTATAAGGTTTTTGCTCCATCCAATTACGTAAAATCAATTTCTTTTTCAGAAACTACGCAGAAATGGATATCATTCTTGGATTGTTTGATCTATCAAGTCTTCGGGACCCTAATCGAGAAGTCTTCACTTTGAATAAAGTAGTTCATCATCCTTGCAGCAAACCAGGTAAAATGTGCTGTAGGTCATAAGCACTAACTTATTCAGAAAAGGAATCTCCCTTTTCTTTGTCTGCCATTTCCTCTGTCTTTGTCTGCGACAACAAATAAAGATACATCTTAGTTTATGTTTGCTAGTGATTTTCGTAAAACCAATCATCTTAACCAAAACTATGCTTTCGTAATGTCTCTTTTAAAAAAAATTCTGAGTGAATTTTAGGTATTTATCTTAAATTGTAACTAGAAAACGCTCAGGTTTAATACAATTTTGAGAGACCTCAAAAATATATATTTTTATTGAAGTTGATTGATGCTCATGTCGTCCTTTCAAGTATCTCTGATACGCTTACGGTCATAAACTACTACAAAAAGGCAAATTTTGTATAAAGTAAGAAGTTTACGCGCTCTGTCCCAATCTCTTCCTTCCTTCCTTCCTGAACACCGCTTTGATTGAAACAAAACTAACTGCAGACTACTCGTTACTTTTGGACAAAAGATTTGTAGAACCATACATGATGTTTTGAATTAACATATTTAAATCAATCAAAGTGTAATTCAAAAAGTAATTGCTTGTAAACTAATCGAAAAAGCAAACTGTAATGTTTATAAGCATTTATTGAGGAAGTTCAACAGCTGTCCCTGTTCCTCTTCACAAGTAAACCTTGATGATTGTAGTTTTGACAATTAACCAGAGATAGTGAACAAAACTTGTTCTATCGGTAAAAACTTTCTTATAACTAGAAGATGAAAAATTAGCAGAGTCATTTGAAATGATGTTTTTTGACAAAAATATTTTACAGGGCAATTAAATGGCGTCGAACTTGCGTTGGTTAAACTGAATGCTCAGGCAAGTCGAAGCGAAGTTGCATGTTTACCGGCTAGCCCAAAACAAGATAGCAATATGCTCGACAAAGGAAGTTCATTGGAGAATTGTGTGGCGACTGGCTTTGCAGGTAGTTCTACGAAGAGATTTCGCATGGCTTTTTTGAGACCTCCTGTTTGGTCATGTTTGGGTGGGAGAAGCAAAAAGCAATTAATGTAATACTCCAAATATGGTAATATGTTCAAGAAACGATGAATATCATCTGAATCGGAAATGACCTCACTTATCAAATTCTAATTAAACTATCGAAATATTAAAAAGGAAAACTATACCGTGTTGCTTAAAACAATATTGCGGAAAAAGAGTTATGTAACTAAACGAACCTAAAATCTGTAACTTTTATGCTTTAAAGCAACACACTCCAAAATTTTTGTGGTGACCATTGTGACACCCTTAGCAATAATTATGCTTAATTAGATTTTTTCATTTTAGAAACAGGAAACCTGTTTTCTACCACGCTGCGACGCGTTTCGTATGGAGCGATTTCGTCCACAAAGTGCCGTAAAGCTTATGGAAATAGAGTTACCACTGATAAGCTGTGTCCAATTGGCCAGTTCAACAGAGGAACTTGTAATGTAAGTATAATTTATTTCAAAATTTTATTTAAAAGGAACTGACGTTCTTGAATGGTATAAGTAATGAAAGTAATACCAAGCAATTCAAGTTGTAGCATTCTGCTTGAATTGCCTGGTATTACTTTCAATATATTTACTTCTTGCTCGAATCCACAAACCAAGATAGCATTTTAAAGCGCTCTTCCTAGGAATCAATGACGCGGACATCATAAGATTTAAGGCATTTTGTTAATGCATCTGTAACTTAGCAGCAATCTTAAGAAGAGTCCAGGGGCATCTACGCACACGAGCCCGAAATTATTAAGAAACCCGGATATTACTAAGAGGTACAGATTTTCAAAATGCTGCATCCCAATTCAAGATTGGAAAAGGATTGGTCTTTACATTTGGGATTAAAATAACTCTCTTGCAATAACATAACGTTCCAAGTCATTTGACGACAATCCTGTATTTTGAAGAGGTTACTGGGTCTCACAAGGTTTGTTTAACGAGAGTTTCCTATTATCTAATTCTAACTTCCGACAAAACTATTTCGTTGGAATCATGTTCTGCTACATTGTATAACACTTAATGTGTATCTTTTAGGGTGATATAGGAGGTCCGTTGATGTGCCATTCGACCATTTCAAGCTGTAGACGATGGTATGTGGCAGGATTAACTCTGGATACGGCTGCTAGCTGTGGCAATCCAAATAAACCTGATGTGTTTATATCATTATCTCACCACGTAACATGGATTGAATCAATTACAAATGAAAGTACTGAAGAAAATGGAAAACAATTTCATTGCCACGTTGATTCGATTAAATGAAATCACAACAAAGAGCAGACATCAGCCCCCAGCTCAAAAAGAATTGCAGTGCCAAAATTTTAACAGAGTTTTTGCCTCAGTATTTATTGATTGAAGTTACAACCTTCTTTTTTGAGATGGTAGCAATTGTCAACATATTCTTCTTTAAGCAGCATTCAGTTTATTCAAAGCACTGTCGTTAAAAAATTTATTAAAGTAATTGTAGGCCCACGAAATTACTTCCCAGAATTCATTTTAACACGGCAGAAATTAACAAGTCAATTCCTTGCAGAACAGAGGTTTTGCATGCAAATATTCTGCAAGTGCAAGCCTTCGCTTGAGACGGTTTTTTTGTGTTTGCATAAAAATATTGGTCGCCAACTATCAGTTATTGGTTTACACTTGCGTCGGCAGCAAGAGAAATGAAGAGTTTGGCAGACTTACCGTCTTTGAATTAGCACTAACTTTTTAGGTCATTACGTTTGGAACAAGCTGTAGTTTGAACCCGACACGTGAGCTTTAGCTCTGTACAGAGGGCCATTGACGCATACAAAATAAAGCTCCAAGCGCTCAACTCGCAGCCTTTCGACTACGAGTCTGAAGTCTAGTCCATTTCTCTCGGCTGCTAGCATACATGTAAAAGTGGTCGCGTTAGGACTCTGTCCAGTGCCAGCGTCATATCTCTGTTGTTGTGTGCTAGAGAGAACTAAACTTTAAAAATGCGCAGCGCCACAGCTTTGGTATTTGCGAGGTAGGCCCAACACTGTATTGTTTTACGTTTTACTGTTCAGATAGTTGTATGCAGTCAAGGTAAACAATACAAAATGAATACCGTACTTCCCAGCAAAACAGAATAAACAAAAATACTAAAAAGTGGTCACCTCCACTCATCTTGATACAGCATGTCGTGCATGAAATACTATTGTGTAGCATTTCTTGTTAGTACAGGATCATTTTGTTGACGTTGGCAAAACGATATTTCTGAAACTCTTAGATGCCAGTTGAAATATTTTACTGTTCGTATATATTGATTTTACAAATCTCACTTCCGAACTGTGTTGTCATTTTATAAGTGTATATTTATTTTTGCTTGTTTTTTACGCTAATTAATATAACAAAGAAGTAAAAAAATTTTTGTGTTTGATTCTGCATTAATAACTGTTGAAAAAAGGCGTAAGCTTTATCTATCTATAGTGAGCAATATAAACGTAGATTACAACTTGATGCTTGGAAAATCCAACGTAGAATAACTTTCTTTGTGAGGTTTCGGCAAACCATAGACTGTACGAGCAGTAGCCAAAATTGGCTTATTTCGACTGTAAACCTCTTTTACTAAAATGATCTTAAACAACTGCTTTTGTTAGGTCTAAATGATAGGTAGAGAAAAGTTCTGTCTGTACAAGCGCATCGACTTCTCTCAAACTATGGGCTACAATCACGAAACGCAGCTCGATTGATCACCTCCCCGGGGTGAGTGTCGTAAGGGGATTCGTGACCTCATGATAATTTGATAACCAAGGATAATTTTTTCATTTGCATTTCTTGACGGAGGAAAGAGGTTTTTGCTCAAACAAAAGCCAGCACCCAACATACCAATTCGCAATTTGATTTTTTTGGGGTGTAAGACGACATCACATTTAACATTTGATTACAAATTTTTTTTTTATTTTATAAAAAATAATAAAAAATGAAACGCAATAAAAAGCTTTTTTGGGTGATACTGACAAGGTACTTTTAATGAAAACAGTTCTACAACGATTTGAGCTAAGGTGGCGATGCAACAAAACAATTTTTAAGGATTCTAAGTATGCTTTTTTTTTTGAACGCTTCAAAAATTTGTTTCATCATAATGCTGCCTGCTACCCATTATACTGAAAACAACAGCAAGCAACAGCAGCGTTTATAATTTTTATCCACTGCCATTTTGACAGCAAACAACTGCTTTACTGCCTGTTAAACTACTACAAAGCATTACAGTACCATCGTAGCGGCAGGCCAGAAAACCGGTTTTTCAGTATACAGTAACAAGATAGAATTCATTTGTACAGTTGTGTCGCGTGCCTGACTAATCTTCAGCAGTAAGTCAAGATCATGAAATGTATCAAAATTGAGAAAAGAGGCAATTCTTCACGTGCAGTATAGCCGAAATCACAAAATTTATCCGCTTCTTTACTTAATGAATTATACAGGGTGGGCCGTAAGTCGCGCGCCAAAACATTTAAGACAATTTTCATTACACAAACGTTATTTTATTTAAAACAAGCTTATCTAAGAAACTGATGACACGTTACACACGCTGCTACAATCACGAATGCTCAAAATGATCATAAATACTAACTCAACTCGCTCGTTTATTGTCAAAGGCATATCTGAAAACTAAAGGAAAAAAATTTAAATGGAAATTATACCTAAAAAACTTTGATTATAATTAAATTTGACAGATATAATGACTGATGCATTCAAACAATGGTAAATTACTCTAAAAAGAATATTTATTATACATCAAAAGAAAGGAAGTTATTCTACTCCATCAATTTTACATTGTTTTACATCACACTCCACGTAATTTCTTGGTGTGCGACTTACGGCCCACCCCGTACTTTTAAACCCTAACCTAAGTTGTGATAATAACTTAAGTGTACAAGCTTTACTTCGAATTAGTTTGCTCTTTTCCTAGCAATGCTAATGTCAGAACCAAGTAACATATGCGCAGCCACAGGCTTTAGGTCAAACAAATAGACCTACCTACAATTACGAAAAGTCGTAATTACTAAAGCTAACATTTACTAGTTTATTCCTGCAAACACGTATCATTCACTTTGGCGCCTTTCCAACAATAATATTTTGCATTTATGCATTCAAGTGCTTGCTGAAATGAAAGAATAAAAGTTTGTGGAGTTATTGGTTATTTCAATTGTGAGCAACCTCTATCTTTAGGTACACCTATGCTGAAAAAAGTACAAGTAAGAAGTTGCCAGAAACTCCGAAACCTCGAGGAACATATTGCATTTATGCCCAACCTGCATATTTTTTACTTGATTCTTATTCAGAAAACGGTATTGTAAAACTGG
Organism: Trididemnum clinides; assembly: GCA_963675345.1. Taxonomy (NCBI): domain Eukaryota; kingdom Metazoa; phylum Chordata; class Ascidiacea; order Aplousobranchia; family Didemnidae; genus Trididemnum; species Trididemnum clinides. The sequence continues at coordinate 24,458,574 of OY776298.1, read as the reverse complement.
GTGAATCCGGACAGCGGGGTGAATTCGGACAAAAGCTAAAAAAATTTTTTTCATTTCAATATCTTCAACTGTTCTTATTTGTTTAGGTTCAAACGTTTTGATTATTTTCTACAGGTACATGTATTATTAGTTATAAAAATTTGCACTGAAACCTGTTTTTATTCTTGTTCTCTGGAACAATTTGGTAAACCCAGGGATCACCTCGAATTTTGCAATCAGTGCAAAACTTTGTCTCTGAAGATTAGCACTATGGTACGTCATTCAAATTGTTCATGTTATATTTTGTGCAATTTAATACTCTTTCAAGTGACTTGGTTTAATTTGCAATAACTATTTTACTTTGATTCAAATGTTAGATTTTTGAAATTGATGCACTTTTTGTTGTTTTTAGGGGTGAATTTTGACACGCCCAGAACATAGAAAAAAGTTGTTGGGGACCAGCAAACGGAAGCTGTTTGGGCTTACAAATTAGGTCGGATAAGTCTAAGAAGTGCTGCCGAGAAATATGGCGTCAAAAAGTCGATGCTATATGACCATGTGAAATCTAAAAGCACAAAGCGTCAAGGCGTCAAGGTGGGCAACCGCCGATATTAAATGAAGAGACTGAAAGACTTTTTGTTGAGCAAATAATTACTTGTGCTGAGTGGGGTATCCATTGAAGGCTTTTGATTTGAGAATTATCTGCAAAACCTTTTTAGATCGCAAAGGATTAACCATAACGAAATTTTCCGGAAACATGCCTGGAGAGGATTGGGCAAAGAGCTTTCTAAAAAGACACTCGACTACTCTATCCAAAAGGATATCTCAAAATATCGAGGTTTTTCGTGCATCTGTTGGTCATGAAACGATGAAGTCTTACTTCTCAAAATTGAAAGCAGAAATTGACGGTGGTCCTTTGTATAATATTGTAAACTACAATGAAACTAACCTTACTGACGATCCAGGAAAAAACAATTATTGTTAAAAGAGGAACTGATATTAGATGACGAATCCGACCTGGATTTAGATCACATGTTATCTGATGAGGAAAACAATTTATTTTTGAAGAATGAAGTCTGTTCTCGATTAATGTCATACAAGAAATAATAACGCACGGTATTTAACCCTTAACTACTCGCGCCCTTTTTCTTAACGCAACTACTCGCGTCGTGTACTTTGTACACCAATGTTGACGTGCAGCTTTTATTTTCCGAAACAAATGAAATTATGCACAAAAACCACAAGAACGTTCTTTAAGATGATTTATCAGTTGCAAGATGTGCGCAGGTGTCACATTTTACATCAGTTTTTGGATGATCTTTGCAGACAAAGTCATTGCACGAAGAGCATTTCATTGTTTTCACCCTGTTTTTAGCTCTTCCACAGAGACGGCACCTTTTTCGAGATTTTGCAGGAAGTGGTTCACAGGTGTCAACTTGTGATTGTGGCTTATATTTTGACAAGATGGATTGAATGTCAGATGGAAGATTTTGTAGTTGTGCTCTGTCCAGCAGATGAGACTTCATCAAACTCATAGCAAGATTCTTAAGAAACTGCCGCCTGTTTTGTGCTTCATCTACCGACTTACGAGTCTTGTTGAATAAGATTTGTCCATTCACGCCTGCAATGTTTACAAGATGGAAAAAGACACATAAAGGCCACCGGCGGGTTCTCCTTGACACAGAATAATTGCCACAGAGTTGGTCAACTGCATCCACTCCTCCTTTCGTAGAATTATAGAACTGGCTGATCTGTGGCTTTTTAGTTTCGGCATCAACTGCAGCATCACGGTGCATAATGGAAAGCAAAACAACTGATTTGTTTTTTTTTGGTGTAAAGGAAATCAGAGTAGCATGCTTTTGAAATCCAAACATTGATGAAGAGATCGGCTTTTGTTTGTTTGGCAAAAATTCAGCTGAAATTTCTCTTTTCTTTTTCTTTTTCCAAGTCCCAACCAGAGTTATTTTATCTTGCAGCAGTGGCATTGCAAGTGTGTAACTAGTGTACCAATTATCCGTTGTTAGATTACGGCATGTACCTTTCAAGTGACTTATCAGTCTTTCAACTATGTCACCAGGGTTGTTGGAGGCTTCATGTGAACCAGTTGGTTGTTTACCGCAATAAACTTCCAAGTTTCCTGTGAAATATGTCTTGGCATCACAAAGTGCGAAGATCTTTACACCGTACTTTGCCGGCTTGCTTGGAATGTATTGGATGAAGCTGCATCTCCCCCGAAAAGGTATTAATGTTTCATCAATCGTCAGGAACTCACTAAGGCAGTAGGTGTTTTTGCAGTTTTGTACAAACTCATCTAGAATATACCGAATGGCAGCCAATTTATCTGTTTCTTTTCTTTGACTCCGCGTCGTTCTATCATCAAACCGTATTGCCAACAACAGGAACAGAAAGCGGTTGTACGACATGCAAGTTCGAAAGATTTCTATTCCACTACCATCTGTGGCCCATAATTCAAGAAAACTCACATGCCCAGCCCTCTTTACACCTGACAAAACCAATAGTCCAAGAAATGCCATGAGTTCAGTTTTTGTAGTAATTTTTGCATCTCTTTTCCTGTCATAGTTTGACTGTACAGCTGTGATATACATATTGGTGCATCCAACAATTTCCTCTATCATCTCATCTGTAATCAGTAATAGAAAAGCTTGCAGTTCATCTATGTCTGGCATTGTTTCTTGGGCCAGGAAGAAATTTTAAAAGGTTTCGTGAAGGAGTTTTTGCAAATTTACTGACACAAGGATTTTTGTACCACTTAGTTACTTTATCTTTGCAAAGATAATAGTTTTCATTGTCTTCATCTGAGCTTTCAGAATGAGTAGACCTATCAGAATTCTGCAATTGGTTACCATCAATTTCGGAGTCCGTGCTGTGATCGCTTTCGTTCACAACTCTTTCTCGTCATCATTTTCCTCACCTCCTATTTCCTCATCAGATTCATCTTGTTGTTCCAACATTGCCCTAATTGCATCATCATCTAAAGACCTAATCCGTCTAGCCATTATGTATAAAGTATTTCTGCACACAAAAACAGCATAAGCAAGCAAGAAAACAATAAAAAAATCTTTTCAAAAAGCACAAAAAATTATAGTTACATAAGTACTCGCGCGGTGTATTTTGTACATCAAAACAGCACCCCCACTCATTTGTCTTAGCACACCGGCCGCCACGTGCTTTCTAAAACTACGCCGCCAACGCGTCAAAGCATGCCTGTGGAGTTAATTAGAGGATAGATGGCGCTTGCTGCCTGCAGAATTTCAAAATAAAAGGGGGAACCGAATTAGTAAAAATGGTGTACAAAATACACCAGCGCGAGTAGCTAAGGGTTAACCAATACGAATAAACTAATTTTTTTTTGTTTAGCAACAACAATAACTGTGTTGATTCGTTTCAAATAAATTCTTTCACAATGATAATAATATTAGTGTTATTAGTGAAGCGTTATGCAGATGCCAATCTTCGGCGAAAGTGAAACTCTAAAGTAGGCAGTAAGTTTATTCAGTGCGCTTATAAGCAGTTGTTGATCTTAGTTGCAGTGAAGGTAAAACTTCAAACGAGGCAATCGGTAAAAGCAGCACGTGCATCGCTGTCCAATAGAGTTAAACGGGGTCAAATATTTCAGAGAATCACTAATGTTTCGTGATGTAGACCAGGGATGTCCAACCTGCGGCCTATCATCAACTCATTAAAAAAATTTTTTTAGCAAATTTATCAAGTAGTGAGCACAAGAGTCTTCGTGTAATTTAATCAAACTACTTTATATTAAATAAATAAAATAATTAACATAAACAATTTAAAAATCAATATAATTATTAAGATAAAATTTACGACTGAGCATGCATACTAAGTTCATAATATTGTCAATTTCTTAGTTCTGTGATTACGGTCTCCAAAATATAATACACACTATGGACAAATATCACTCTGAAGGCTATCTTGTTAAAACTAAATTAACATTATTGGATTAATTATTAGATTAATTGATTATATTAATGGATTTTAAATTTCCTTTGTTGTTGAAATAACTGCATTTTCAGTAAACTACGGCTCAGTATACCTATTAATGGTTAATTTCTTTTTCAGAGAACTATAATTTTAAATATTGAAAATTTTATATTCATGTGGCCATGAAATCTATTATTTAAAAAAGGAAGATAGCAGAAGAAAAGAGGAAATTTAATATCCTATCGACGGAAAAATACTTTGTGTCCCAGTTATTTGGCAATATAATATGTCTTATATGTAATGATAAGATTAGCGTATGCAAGGAATACAATATCAAACGTGATCATGCTTCTACACATGAGTTAGAATATCAGAGGTTTAATAAAGAAAGAAGAAAAACGAAAATTGAAGAATTGACAAAGGCAATTAGGTCACAACAAGCTAGTCTTCAAAAACATCTTGTTAAAACTGGAACATGTGCAAAAGTTAGTTACCTTATAGCTGAGAAGTTAGCTAAGAAAGGAAAACCACTTGTTGATGGAGAATTAATAAAAGAACGCATTGTTATTGCTTTTAATGAGTACTGTTCAGACAAGGTCAATTAGTAAAGGAAACATGTCCATCTCATCAGACAATTGGTAGAAGAATTGATGACTTGGGTGATAATATTGAAGGCACACTAAAGGACAAATTGTCTGCATGCATTCTTAACAGTTTAGCGTTGGATGAAAGTACTGATTAAAGTGATACTGCACAATTAGTTATTTTCATTACAGGAATTGATGAAAATTTCAATATTATTGAAGAAATGTTGGACTTGTGTCACATAAAGGGCACAAAACAGGCAAGGACATTAATGAGTTTGTTAATTTGTCATTAGATAAATTCAATGTTGATAGGAAAAACATTTATTCAATTACAACTGATGGTGCTCTCGCCCTGACTAGTAAACACAATAGTTTTATTACTTTATTCAAAGAATCTGTTGATCATGAGATTCTTAGTTACCATTGCTTGATACATCAACAACAATTATGTGCTCAAAAGCTAAATATGAAACATTTGATGACTGATCTTGTCAAGGCTGTTAATTTCATCAGATCACGGGGTTTAAATCATCGCGAATTTAAAGCATTCTCGGACGAAGTTGGCAGTGAATATGGAGACGTAGTATATTTCTCAAAACTTAGATGGCTCAGTAAAGCAGCAACCTTAAAAAAATTTCAGTTATTGTTGCCTGAAATAAAAGTGTTCTTGGAAGAAAAGAAGCAAAATGTGGATTTTTTAGAAAATGAAGAATGGTTGAATAATTTATCTTTCTTTGTAGACATTACCAAAGCATTAGCTGAACTTAATTTGCATTTACCAGGAAAGGACCAGTTATGTTCCTCAATGTTTGAGCGGATAACTAGTTTCACAAAGAAATTGGAACTTTTTATAGCACAGCTAAAAGCTTGTAAAATTGTACACTTTCGTAGTCTATCTGAAAGAGAGAAGAGTTTTCTGTAAACTATGAAAAATATGCTAAATTATGCCAAGATTTGCTTGGAGAGTTTACAATTACATTTTCTGACTTTAGAAAGATTGAAATTGAGTTAAAATTGTTTAATGATCCATTTTCATTTGAATATGATAAAGCACCAGTGGAGTACCAACTTGAACTGATTAAGCTGCAAAGTCGGGAAGGTTAAAAACTTTCCATAGGGAGAACACACTTCCTTTATTTTAAAAGAAATTGCATTCTCTCAAAAATGAATTCAATCAAATTCTAAATTTATCCAGAAAATTATTATGCATGTGGGGAAGTACATACTCTTGCGAGGAGTTTTTTTTAAGCATGAAAAACAATAAAACTGCAGAAAGAAATAGGTTGAATGACACACATTTTGCAAACATTCTTAGAATTAAAAATGCATTCTTCGATGAAAATATTGAAAACATTATTGCTGGAAGACAAAGTCAAAAGTCTCATTGAATTAAAATTGGTCAATTAAATTTAATGTTTTTTTTATGTATAGCTACATATAAATATTAAAATATTTACAATGTTGTAATAATGTAAATAAAGTGTATTCACCTGATTTTGTTCTATATTGCAATTTTTCCATTAAATTGTATTAAGATATTTTGGTGGTTTTGCGGCCCAGTAAAATATTAAAGTTTGCAGTGCGGCCCATTAAATTAAAAAGTTGGACATCCCTGATGTAGATTAATCACTTCAAAGTTTCTATTCTCCTAAAGGTATATAGCTTCATTACATCACAATCTTCAAGCAGAAAGTTTCTCCAACACATAGATTGTCCAAATTCATCGTATTTGCGGGGCTATCACATACATATAATGATTTATCACAAGATTCAACACTCTGTCCGAATTCACCCCAATTAGAGGGGTGAATTTGGACAGACTTCAATTAAAACTTAACCATATAGTGATAATCATAGCTAATCTTTAAATGTTGAAAATACAACAGTTGTTTCTTGATACCTACCAGAAGTAGTTTCGGCAGAATGCATAAATCAGAACAAATTTTATCCAAAAAAACTCTCAAAATTGTCCAAATTCACTCCATTCTAAGGTACTTTTAATTTAGAAACGTGGACAACCATGTCAAAAACTCTTTTATTACTGTTCTCACGACTATTCAATGAGTGAAGCCGGCGCAGCCACTGATCTGATATTTTTAATTCCGTCAGTATGCACTAGTGCAAATTAATTATAAAAACCAAACAACAAAAATTTAGTTTTATTCATTATATGTTTATTTGAAAGAACATTCAAATGTGCGAATTAGTACGTAATATGACTTCCGCAATTCTAAAGAAGCCTTTTGATGAGCTATGGTATTAAATCTGCTATTTTCGAACAATCTTTCAGATTTGGGAATCCTTGTACCACGTTTGAATTAATTATTGAATCAGATTTTCTTTGTGGTGTAGTGCATAGCACAAAGTCATTGAAACATGAATATATCATAGATCACAAATTTTAGATCGGATTTAAATCGATATTTTCCGGCTAATCCAGAACATTTGAAAACTTTTTGACTTGCAGTTTTGGTGCGTACACGGGGCCAGATATTGTTGAAGCATGTCTGATCCTACTGCATAAAACCGATTCATTTTAAAAATGCCTCTTCTTTAGAAAAGTTCAATATACTGCGGCGAGCACATTTTTACTTCAACTGGGTACAAGCCACTAATGCCATGGTAGCTGAAGCTTTCCAAAACATCAACTCTTCATTGCATCAGAAACAAATAGCAATGTAAACCTTCGCCTGTAAAAATTTACACATCAAATCAATTTAGACTTTATCTTGCATAGAAGCGTGACTGCAAAAATAGAAAACATCTGAGCTTTCTTTTAATTAATTTGCACAAGAGTGCATTGTTGGGGGCGCTGCGGCAGAATCCACTAGTAAACTACATTATCAAAATCGATAAAATTTTTTCTAACAAAGCAATATTTCAAAAAGTTCCCGTTGATGATAACATTGCAATTCCAAATTTCAACAATTTTCCTTAACTTGAAATAGAAAGATTTTCTAGGAAAACAATATTACAATCGAGTCACAAAAGATTAATTTTAGCCATAATTTTTACATTTCATGGTTTGTAATATCTCCCACAAAAGCATTAAACCGCGCTTCTACGATCAGTACTTTTTGAGAAAATAAAGAAAGCAAATTTTGCAATCAAATGAGATGCAGCTTTTTATGACAATGAGTCGGCTATTCGCTTTTGTTACAGCTGAAAATCGTTTTCCGATGTCAAGACATGTAATTTTTTAATAACGTTATCTTTGTTTGGTACGGCATAATGACGTCACAATGACACCTATCCCAGGGCGGAGATCAATTGTACCAAGTTACATATTTGAACGTCCAGCACTTTTGAAGGAGTTGAAGCGTACGTACGCGAGTACAGGAAAAACTATGCTTTTTTTGCATAGTTGCCAAAACTAAAATGAGACACCGAGAAGAACTGATTAAATCAAAATAATAAATTTAAAGGTAAAAAATTATTGCAACTGAAAAACCGATAAACTAAGACATTTCCTGCGTCTAAGAGTTCTCCTATTCATATAGTTTGACTATAAGCAAATTTCACTAGCTTGTGCTCGTATTTCTCTCTAGCAACAAAATCAAACAGTGTATACTTAGGACCACTACTATTCTTGCCGGATCTATAACAAAAAATGTGTTACTTGCGCGACTCTGTGACATCAATGCATTTGTATCATGCAAAGGTATACCTTTATGCAAAGTTATGAAATCGTAAAACAAGTGTCCTTCAAAGTCCGCGTGTGCTGTTTTAAAAGAAATAATAATACACAAGGAGTTATTGCTCTATCTACATTGCTGCGGTTTCTATTGGTGAAACGGTTTTGGTAGCCTATCTATAAATTTTTAAACACATTAAACGGGCATAAAAAGAAGTTTTGCGAAACCACTTAAAACATTTATAAAGCATATCAACTTATTAAAGCCCTATTTGGTATCGAAAGCTGGGCATCAAAAATATTTTGCATGGGTATATCAGTTGCTTGCATTTGTTATTCGGCCCAAGCGAAGCTTTTAACAACAGGCCTACTTTATTTGAATGATTTTGCAAAAACATTGTCCAAAAATGTTTATCAAGCTTGCCACGAGTTTTTGCAAAAAATTCGATTTTAATTGAATGCTACTGGAATGAACGATAAGTAGCATACTTTAAGTTGTGCGATAGTAGCGAAATGAATTTTCTTTGGCTCAATGCCAAAGCAGTTGACGCTATAAGACTCATTAGTCTATTTTATTATTTTGTTTATGCCGTTAATAACCATTTGCAAGTATTTTTACTTTTATTGTTTATCAAACCTTTGCGATTCACTACAATTGAACAGAACAAAACTACAGCTACAATGCAAAGTGGAAATTTATGGCAACAAAAATGCAACAACCAAGGCGTCGGCAAAGGGGAGTAAGGGGGCCGCTCAGCGACATAAATTGGACAATAAAAGTACCAATGCAGTCATCAAAAAGTCAATTCGATCTCCGAAAAAAAAAGGTCTTCACATTTTTTTAATTCAAAGAATATAATTGTAAAAATGCAATTATTCAATGCTTGAAAACTGTTTTGTGCACAAAACGTTTTGCGTACAAACTCGAACTGGCCTAAAAAATTCTCAACTGACATATATTGCTATGCCCTCTCCCGCCAAAAAACGTTTTGCCTACGCTCTTTAGTAACAATGATATCTGTGCTTATCTGATATTGTTTTCTTTGTCTCAATAAGATTATCCTACTCTAATTCAACAAATTAATCTAAAGAGCTCATGGAGACTGGACGCAGACCATTTTTGTTTCATACTCATTCAAAGAGTTCTTGAACCCGATTTTCATACTAAGCTACTTTTTAGTAAAAATCCTTAAAGTTTTTCGACGTGATTGCGTACTGATGTGTCCATTCATTTTTTAGGAAGTCCCAAACTTTGAGTAACCACAAACTATTCAATGAAAAGCGGTAATTTACTATAGCAAGTTGCAGTGAAATCCATTTCTTGCAACGCAGGAAGTAAAATATTCTTGAAAAGCGAAAAAGCATTGCGGATTAAATATTATGTTTAAAGTCAAACTCTTCTTTTCAGGAATACCGAAAATTTTTCGAGAAGTAAACTTTTTATTAGGTCTGCTATCATTAAATCTAGACAATATGTTTTTGCTAAAACAAATGGGTAATAACTGTAAGGACTATACGAAGGAGCCTTTCAATAATCTAGTGAAGCAGTTGCCAAAACGTGCTGTCGGAACTTAAACGCTTATGACAATTGTGATACTTTCTTGGGTTGACACTTGAACCCCAAACCCGGAATATGTCTTGCATTTATGCCCAATGGAGTATGATGTAGCCTAGCAACCTAATTTTTTTAACTCAAAGAGATCCCATTGTATGACAACTGTTTTTTGTATACAAGTTACGTTAAATTATTATTTGTATGTTGAGATGTTTTAGGTCTACATCTTCTTGAGAGAAACTCTTAAACAGCAGAAAAGATGATAATTTGTCAAGTTTCGCTATTAAAGATTTTTCTGTTTCAATCTTCATTTTAAAATTCTACGACTTTTCAAGGACAAGTATCACAAAAAAGTAGCGATTTTGGCTTGTTTACTGTCTTTAAAAAAATTTCTTTTTCTTGAGTAAAGTGATAAATTCACTGGACATATTGCATGTCAAAAAAAATAGTCCTAAGTTAATACGTGATAAAGAAGAATGTGGTGATTTATAAGCTTACTTCTGCGTTACGTATTTTTCACACGTTTGTAACCACAAAAAACAAGGAAGATTAAGCTGAAACTGGCAATTTTATCATCTTAAACATTTGTTTGATTGATTTTGAGATTCAATTTACGTCATAACGAAATTCCTTGCTTTTATCTCATAGAGTCTATTGCCTCTATTAGCTAAAAATCACTAAAAATTTATTCTGCTTCAAGTAATCAGATAGATATCAGCAGTTTAAAATGACGTCAAGTCAAACAAACGTCTTGAAATAGCGATTTGATTTTTGGCGGTTGTTTTTGGTAACCGACCAACGCGTAGCATTTCCGAGACTTGTTTTCGCTACGGCTTGATGATATGTTATAAAAGGGACAGTCATATATCATATGACGCTTTCAAAGGGGAGAGGGATAAAAGATATCATTATATTACAAACTTGATATCATATTTAAGGCGAATTAAAATTTTTGATTGTTTGATTAAACACGATTTTGCGTCGATTCAAATAATTGAAGTTTACTTGAGTACTTTTTTGAATAAAGCGTCTTCCAACACGACTTACTAAGTATATCTGACTGTAGTAATTACAAAGTTTCAAGACTGATAAAAAGATCTCCTACAATACAATCCGTGCAAACAAAGAAATGATTACAGCAAATCAAATTGTTCATTATTGAATTATGCAATATCACGGCTAGCTTAAACCGACAATATCAAAGGCACAAGCTATCTATTGTTTGCCAATTAACCCTTGTCCGGCGGCATAATTTTATGTCGCTAACAGGCGGCATAGGTACAATTGTACCTAAACTTATTTTGAGGGAAATTTGTCGTTGTAGGTATAATTTCTGAAACACCTGAAGTGGATTCAAAAAGTAAGCCTTTCAAAACCATGCGACATAATTAAGCACCCCCCTACACAACGTATTATTACGCATAATACATACCGATTAAATTCTAATGCTGAGAATGCATCATGCTTTTAGGTGTTTAGAAACACACACTGTGCGTTGCTGCTGTAGCGACATTTCTGTCCCCAGTCAATTATTAAAAATAATTAATTAAAATTAAATAAAATATCGATATCATCCTAATGTTTAGTTTTTCTAAAAACAACGTGATTATTATTTTTATCTCTCTTCGTTAATACTCCTCGTGGAATATGGTGATGATCTGTAGTAAAAAAGGTAATTGATGTTTGAAATCTTGTGTTATATCCCTGTAGAGCTGTCAGGTGTGTGGGCTGTCTGACGGAAAAAGGAGAATTCACAGCGAGCACGAGCTCACGACGAGAGAACCTATTATGAAACTACACTGCTATTCAGCTACTTTAGAGTCAGGCAGAAAAAACGTTTTAAAAATTGAAAAGCGCCAGAACTACAAATGCTAAGCCTAATAGAGCTTGATTACGCAAAGCAGTAACTGTTTTCCTTCTGGATAAGCCTTTAAGCCTCTTAGGCTAGCCCGGTTAGCCAGTTTTACAGTAGCCAGCCCTTACAGTAGTTACAGTTATATTATACAGTTTTTAAAGCTTTTTTACTGTATAGTAGTTACCCTGTTACTAGTTTATAGCCTGTTAGCCTCTACCAAATCACTAAATCAGTACTTTGCATAAGCAGTAGCAGTACGGAGCTGCAGTATCAATATCGGTAGGTTTTGTAAAATCATACTTCTTGGTGCCACTGATGCCTGGTCCATTCACGATATATCATCTACTGGTTGTTTCAGGTATTTTAATTATATTTTAGGAAGCTGTTGATTTTTACTGATTGACAGAATTATTACACTGGTGAACAAAAAAATTTTAGCACTGAATGTGAGACCGATTTTAGGATACATCGAGGTCGCTGAACCCAAATATGCGCTTAGTTTTTTCGAATTGGCTTTAGTTTTTGAGATATGGAGCGTCGAAAATTTTCATGAACAATTTTTGCGTACTGAAAACAAACAGCAGTACGAATATAATTCACAGTATGATGAAACAATTGCGGTATTGTTCTGTTGAAATGTCTGTATTGTTGTGAAACAACAAAGTTACTATAGCTGTTTTTGTTTAGTTAATAGCCTACTGTACATTGCAAAGTAAACTATATTGCTCGAAGGTCGGTTCATACGGGTACAGGTTTAATCTATAGCCTACTTGTATGAACATAGTTTAATACGTCAGTGTTGAAAAAATTGTCAAACTAATGTTTTGTAAGACTTGTTTTAGCAGTTTGCTGATGTCAACTACTTTTTTCTTAGGAATAGGAAGGTTGCATATGACGTCACACATTTCGCGCCAAAAAACTGGCTTACCAAAACCTGTAATTTATGCTGGAAAAGTAAAGAAGAAACACCAACTTTTGGAGTTATTTTCAAAACAAATGAGAAATTATTTAAAAATTGGAATGAATTATTACTACTTGGATCCTCAAAAACAAATGAATTTAATCAAAAGCAATTTGTTTGAGATTAGGTCTTTCAGTTGGCTAGTCTAAACCTAGTACTATGTGCCAATTTAAAAAAATTGCCCCTAAGAGAAGTGCCATCTAAACACCATTTTCTCCTCAGTTAAAAATAACTCTATTCCAATTAGATACTCGTCTGTACATTAGCAAAAACAACCATTATCTCATCATTACAACCGGTATGTTACCGGTAAACTTGCTTGTTGTGTCCATAGGCAAGGCACCTACAGGTATGCCCTCACCTTTATGTGGCAAACAGGCGATGGGGCCAAGCACTCTACCCGTCGTGGTGGCTCAGTCTGACGAAAGACGTGCAAACAGAGCTTGAGCTCATACGCATAAATAAATGAATCGGTACCGTAAGTTTTTTAATTACCTTTGTTTCAGCAGCGGGCAATAGCCAACAAAATTGTTTAAGGAGTAGTTAAGGTCACAAAATTACATTGGATATATCACTACGACTGGTATGCAAGCACTATTGACAGAAATTACTGATTTTATCCCTCAATATCTAATCGAACACATGGCAAATGGTACAGAGGTCTGCCTGTCTATTAGGCTACAGTATAATTTAAGTTTACAACTTTTCAGTATGCTTGTGAAACTAAATATACTGTATAAGTTGCACATTACAATTCACTTAAACTCAGCATTTCCAAACTCGCTGATTAATCCAATATGAAACTCTACCAGAAGCTGGCTACAAATAAGCCAGAATGTTTAGCCTATAAAATTAGTCCAACTATTAGCAATAACAAGAAAACCTTAGCACCTCTTATCTTACTTTAACTTCAGATTTATTCCTTAACATCAGTAAAATAGAATATTTAACGTTCACTCAACAACTGTCACGTTTGTCGATTTGATTGGCAAATAACGATATTACTCCTATTCAATTCAATGCAAAAACATTGACACTGGTCAGCCAGTTTTTTCAAGAGTGCATTTTGATGACGTTTGATCACGTGCGTGCAACCTTCCTATTGTATTTAAGATCAAATTAAAAATAGAGCTATGATTTCAAAGCGTAGGAGTTGTGTCAATGATCCAGATATATTCTGCTACATTTGTGGAGAGTATATGAAAAACGAGCATCGTTTCAATGTGCGAGATTTTACTAAAAGAGCGTACGAAGCATACTTTGACACGAAGCTGTGAGATCAAGACAAGCAATGGGTTCCTCACAAAGTGTGTAAAAATTGCACTGATACTCTTCGCCTCTGGACTCAAGGTAAAGTAAAAGCAATGCGATTTGGAGTGCCTATGATTTGGAGAAGTCCCAAGAACCACCATGACGATTGCTATTTTTGCATGGTAAACATGTCAGGATGGAACCGCCACAAAAAGAATTCGTGGTATTATTCTGACCTAGAGTCTGCAAGGCGGCCGGTGCCGCATTTCGAGAAAGTACCCATTCCAGTTTTTCTTCTTTGCCAAAGCTTGTTTCGAATGATGACTTGTTTGCAGAAACAGAAGAGGTAAACAGCGATGGCAGCAGAAGTAAACAGCGACAGAATGTCTGATATAACTGCAGAATGGCAAAGTAAGGTAAAGCGTTTTAGCCAGAGCCGGCTCAATGACCTAGTCAGAGACTTAGCTTTATCAAAAGAGGCTTCTGAGGTTTTGGCTTCTCGTCTCAGTGAACATGGCATTCTTGATTCCAAGATCAAAATAACGTTCTACCGTCACAGGGATGAAGCGCTTAGTGATTAGTTTACTAAAGATAACTTTGTGTTTTGCAAAAACGTCAAAGGACTTCTTACAGCAATGGGTGTTCCCCAATACAAACCGGGTGAGTGGCGTCTGTTTATAGACAGCTCTAAACAAAGCTTAAAGTGTGTTCTGCTACACAATGCAAGTACCTATGCTGGTGTCCCTATTGGTCATTCGGTAGCTTTGAAAGAGAGCTACTGGACTGTACAGATGGCCTTGCAGAAGCTGTGCTAAAACTAGCATAAGTGGACAATATCTGTGGACTTAAAAATGGTCAACATTTTATTGGGACAGCAAGCCGGCTATGTAAAGTACCCGTGCTTTCTTTGTCTCTGGGACAGTAGAGCTGATGATCAACACTGGCAGAGAAAGGATTGGCCCGTACGTCAAGAGCTGGTGGTGGGGGAAAACAACGTGATAAACGAGCCATTGGTGGATCGTGATAGCATCCTTCTTCCACCCTTGCATATTAAGTTGGGCTTAATGAAACAATTTGTCAAGGCATTAGACAAGAATGGCGATTGCTTCAGGTACATCCGCAGCAGATTTCCTGGTACGAGTTATAGGAAAGTTAGAGCTGAAATCTTGCTGGAGCCTTATGCGGGATAGTACCCAGCAAAATTACAAGCAGAAATCACATAAATGTGCCTTTCAACAAATGGATTGACCTAACATGGACTGTTGAAGGTAAACCTTGTTTTGTTTACGCTGACATAAAGTTTTAGTGTCATTAGTTATTGAATTTTAATAGACTGTCTTTTCTGTTAAAGTTGACAGGCATCTACTGTGTGTACACATTTCATAAGCGTTATTTTGAACTGTTACAGTGACGTTCATGTCTAATGCAAGGTTTGTTTGGAATGTAACTTTAAAGTAAAACCAACTTTATTGTTTATTCTGTCAACAATATCTACTTAAGTAGCTTATGTGCGCTCAAAATTACGATCGGCTGTATCTAATGCAATCTACAGTAATCTGTAATGCAATACGCAGTTTATCAGTAAGCGCTAATGCGAAAAAAATAATTTCGCTATATCTCAAACACTAGAGCCAATTCGAAAAAACTAAGAGTATATTTGGGTTCAGCCACCTTGATATATCCTAAAATCATTTTCACATTTAGTGACTTTTGAAAAAATATTTTTTTGTTGACAGTGTTATGAGTGCACTTAGAGCTTGATCTAGTAGCCAAAATTCACAAGGGTGAAGGTTAGTATGATACAGTCTTTCCTTATCGGCAAATTACTTTACGTGATTTTATTTTCATATTTTTTACAGATATACGGATGATGAATTGAGACAAATGATTGAAGAAATGGATTCTGAATTTGAGGAAGACTTATATGTCGCATCAGATTACGATAACTATATTCCAGCAGCGAATGGGTCCAGAAGATTCAGACATCGAGCAAGAAATGATCATAGAGCAACAAGAAGAATACGACTCCGATGAAAGTGTCGAGGATGAGCCTGTGTCTCAAAACGTCAGTAGTATCTGGACAGCTAAGGATGAAATAGAATGGGGTAGCAACCCATTACCAAGCGCACAAACAAGATCTCGTAACATTCTGCGTCAAAGGGGTGGACCTGCTGTAACCAGTAATATGTTTGCACCAGATGAGTTATCCAAGTCAATAATGGGACCAGAGATTCGTGCATCATATTACGAGAAACAAGTCGAAAGGGCAAAAGAGTGTGAGATGCTTTCAACAATGATCTGCTGAACAGGTTTCTTCTTGCTTCCGGACGGCCACCATCAAAAACATTCCAGCCTTTTACTGAAGCTGAGCTGCTCGCATTCATTGGCATTCTGATTGCTGTGGTTTGCACAGACAAAACAAAGAGAATCTGGACGATATGTGGAATGGTGATGCTCTACTTCTTTAACGAGCAGCTATGTCTCGTGATTTAAAATTAATTCAAAATGATGCTCAGATTTAATAGATTTGACAACGAAAACACCCGCGCAGAACGCGTGCAAACAGATAAGGGCCCACCAATACGAGACATATGGATTATGTTGAATAGAAATTTGAAAGAAGCCTACAAGCCTTCTGAATGCATCACCATCGACGAAGAATTGTTTCCATTTAGAGGCCATACTAAATTTACGCAGCACACACCATCTAGATCTGCTAAATATGGCATCAAGGTTTTTTGGGCTTGCAATGCATCAAACGTATACTCACTGCAAGGTCAGATTTACACTGGAAAATCAACAGATGGTTCCCGACAATTAAACGTTGGCAAGCAAACGGTTCTGAACCTGGTCAGTTTGTATAAAGGCTCTGGAAAAATGTAACAACGGATAACTTTTTTACAACTATGGAATTAGCTAAGGTATTAAACTCCTGGAGCATGATTTTAGTTGGTACAGTCAGAAAAAACAAAAGATTTCTGCCGAGCAACATGCAGCCTACCAAGGAAAAGCTTGTTCATTCAACCAATTTCGCCTACTATAGTGATGCAACAGTCTTTTCATATGTGCCAAAGAAGAAGAAAGTGGTCGTGCTTTTGCCATCTATGCACATGTCAGGGTAAGTTGAATCACAATCAGTCAACCCAGAGATAATAAAATACTACAACAGAACAAAAGGTGGTGGGGATGTTATGGATAAAATGCTGGGCGAGTACACTGTGAAACGACAAACATTGCGGTGGCCGCTGGCATTTTTTTACAATATGAATAACGTAATCTATAGAGAACATAGTGCAAAGTTTAGGGCAAAGGATCAACAAAGAAAGTTCCTGAACGAGCTTGCCAATATGCTATGTTTGCCCTCGATGGAAGCTCGTAGTAAATAACAATCGGATGTTGATGAGGAACCATTTTCTTCGCTGCGCAGTGGAAATGATGCTTGGACGGGGAATTGTGACCCCACGAGAAAATTATGCTGTCGCTCGTGCTCCTCATGGCAGTCGTGGACCCACTCCGATCGTTGGCAGCTGTTGTGTCTGCCTAGACCAGAAGAGGAAACAACGAAAAACTAGGAAAAGCAGTGTGATTTGTGGGCAGCCTGTATGCAACGAACATTCAGTATCTAAAACGATGTGCACCCCTTGTAGAAATGACTAAACTATTCCTCCTCTACTCGTTTCTTCATGTTGTAAATAAATTGATTGATTTGCGTGTGTTTTAGTAAAATAAGATTATTTTTAAAAAATCATGATTAACAACTTTTGCATTCATTCCAAGCAAAAGGTATATGTAGGTGCAATTGTACCTATGCCGCCTGTTATGGGTGTAAGAAAAACTTCATCCAACCAGGAACGCGTCAACATATTTGGCTAAAGGTTTTCTCGAATAAACCAATGCAAGAATGTAGAAATGTCAGAAAATCTCAGGTATCTACGACCTGTAACAAAAAAGTTATCGCTATTTAAAAATTGCAAAAGTTAGAATTGTACTTGTGCCGCCGGACGAAGGTTAAGCTGAAGATATCAACAAATTCTGGTACAAATACATTAACAACTAGCCATTCGCAATGCGAACGTAATCAAACACTAGATTTATTCTTTACGCTACTCCCACACACTAAACACTGCCGTGCCAACGTCGGCCAAAAGCAGAGCAAGCTTCAACAGCCACTGAGCCTATATACTCGTAGGTTGAGACGGGCAGTAACTAGTTGCTATTGTAATCATTGTAACTGGTTACTTTTTTACATATTTGCTAAAAAATTGTATTCATCTACTTAAAAATTGTGTACCATCATTTTTCATGGGGACTTTGACCCCCAAACTTTTTTCCGGTGCGTACGCCACTGTATTTAGGACAACAAATCAATATGAAATGAGTCAGCAAAATTGTCACATTGCGATTTACACGAAACGAGAGTGTTATACAGATTAATCTTGAAAAGATCATTCTACGACAAAAAAATTCGCTCGATAGAGTTCAACGGCCACCTTCTATGCTCTTTCCTTCGGACCAAGGACTAAAGCCCTGTTTACAGCGATAATTAACAAATCGTATCCTTTGTTTGTTTTATTATTTTTTTATCGTTACGATTCATTTAGCTCACTTATAAGTGCGCTTAAAAATTTAAACGCGCCGTTGCGTGCGAGATCGTCTACTTGTAAGTATCGGAAAGTTTAATGAGTGTCTGGTTCATCATAAAATATTGGGATACATAGGCTCAATGGCATCTTATCTTGCATTTAACGTTTGTAGCTAGTAGTAAGCACTTTGTTAGGTATGCAGTGGTGTTCCAAGAATGTGAAAGTAGCAAGATATTGCGCTAGCTGCAGAAATAAGATATTTTTTATGCCACCAATTGAGGTAAGCCTGGAAGCTTAAGCTCTGTTAGCGGCTTATACAGTTATTGGCCTAATTGTGATGTCATTTGCAAAAAAACAGATTAGCGTATAGTACGCTTACACCAATAAGTGTATACTATCTTGTGTGCACGCTTACCAGTAACGAAACAGCATTGGTTTGAAAAAATGATAATTAATTACCTACTGTAGCAGTGTAGGCCTAGGTTTATTTTTGATTTCAAAAGGATGGACTCTTTTAAGCAAATGCGCCCATAAGGTGTGCAAGTACAAAAAGTTTATTATTGTAGTAATACATCTTCAGAGTGTTCAAATGCTATAGGCAGGTAATTCATCATCAGTGTTCAGGTACTAGCGTGTTTGTGTCTCTTAAAGTTTGTTATTTCATTGGTTTGTTCATTTGTTTCATTAAAGTTAGTTGTTTCATTAATGTTTCATTGGTCAGCATAAAAATTGTGATTTGTAGTAACGATTTCAATTGAAAAAGCATGACATCTTGTTGACTACATCCTTTCTAAGATGTCATTGAAAATCTGTATTAAGTAGATCCGACCTACTACAAAATAACAGGCTTTTTCATTGGCATCTGCTTGTTTTTGTTATCAGCTTGACAGGTTAAAACACTGCTTTTAAGACAAGGTAACTGTACAAAAATAGAAATGATATAGTCCCAGCTATACATTGATATGTCAGACTGCAGTATTTTATAATTTTACACCATTGATGTCACACTGTCTACATTTATGAATTAGGGGAGAGGGCGAAGTAATTAAGGTATATTAAAAATAGGCATAGCAGTATTTGAGGAGATCAGCTTAAAATCTATGTATAGCTGTTATCCCTTTCCTTGCAATTTTTCACCTCAAAAATAAGTAGTGATAAGCATATATGCACTCAGGCTGTACCAGACCATAAATTTCCAGTCTTGATGGGCTCAGACTTTGTCAGAAAGTATTAAAAGTATATAGTTAAGTATCCATCAACCTTTGTGCGATATGTCTTACAATTGGTCTTTTTAGATTTTGAGATCATTAGATTTAAGTTTGGTTATTTGGGATTGCATAGCTTTAGAAGGTACAAAACAATAACAAAAACTTGCACTACATTATTTATCGATGATGTAGAAAACGAGAAGTTAATTTTGGCAGTGGAGGAATTTCCATGTCTTTGGGACCCATCAAAAGAGTCTTACAGAAAAAGTTTGGCAAGAAATATTGCATGGTCAAAGGTTGCTGATTTGTGCAACAAACCAGGTCAAGGTAAGTTTGGGTATAAGTTAACATCTCATGAGCAGTGTACTGCAACTTGAAATGGTTGTTTACACAACTCATTTCAGTAATAGCAGTCATAAAAATGTGCTGCTGTCTTTTGGAAAAAGCTTTTTTAAACCAAGAACAGCAAATTATTAGTGATTTAGAAGTCTTTTAGACAATAGATTGAAACTTTTTCCAAAATATTTATGTTTAGACAATGGCTATCTTGCCATCGACTACATTTTACCCTTTGAATCTATTTTTCCATCACCATTAAAGTGTCTTTAAATAAGCACATTTGCTACAATGCACGTGGTGTTGATGTGGTGGAGAGTGCTGCTGCCTTCAAATGTGATGAATTTGAGTTTGAATCTTGGCAGGCAAGGTACTTGACGAATGCAGTGTATACTGGGGGAGCCCAATATATGAATATAAGGAGGAGTATACACTGGTGGCACATTTTTTGTGTTTAACACATCTTTAGAATTGACAAATCACAAACGACCAAGAGTCATGTTTTTAATACATTGTTGAAATTGACCTGTCACAAATATTCAATGGCAAAATACATTCCATGGTTAAAATTCTGTTGATGGCAAAATAGCCTTATATTTACCTTTAACATAGTAAAATTTACCAATACATTTTCTTTGCTAACTAAATGTAATAAGAAAGTTATGCAAATGGTTGTATCTCGTGATAACGTTAGATAATCTATCAATTTATTAATTAAGTGTTATTACTGGTTTTTAATTGTTGAATTCCATTGGTAACATTATCTTACTGTAGATTTCAATGTGTTTTGAAACGTGTGTACAAACTACATAAAACACAAGCAAGTGAGGTTTGGGCATCATCACAATATTAACCCCAGGTTATATAAGTACATATTTTACAAAACACGTTGTCTTGCTTTTCTTCCACCCTCAAATACAACACAGATATTGCTGCAATAATGGTGATATATTTTGGCCATATGTTGTTTCCATACATTACACTTGGTTATACATTATTTCATATTTTATTTATATATAGAAGCAGATTGCCAAAAGCAGTGGAAAGCTTTGAGGGAAAAGTTTAGACGAGAAAAAGAAAAAAATAAGACCAAATCTGGTGATCCAGGCTCAGTCTCAAGACCCTGGAACTTATATCGCACAATGTTATTTCTAGAACCATTTGTATCAGGAAGAAAGTGAGCTGTGTTCAGTCTATTTGAAGAAATGTGTGATCAGCTTTATTTGCTTAAGCTTGGCTTTTGCTATTATGACCTAATTTTTACTATTGGGTTTCAACATTATGGTGTATTGTTAGCTCAGCTTTTGCTTCACTCATTGTTATGCGTTGCAGCTTCGCATAATGTCTAGTGCATGATGTTATATCTTAGCATCCTAGTGTTTGTTTGTATTGCACAAACCATTCGTTCATTTTCAGTTAAAACATTGCTAAGCTGACAATGAGGGATCTCTTCTTACTATTGTAGTTTCACAAATTTAATAGATGAGAAATATATCTCATTGGTGGCAGTACAATCAATTTTAGCATCTGAGTTTAACTTACAAAAAATTGAAGTAGTTTAAGATTGAAGCCAAGTATGCTCGGAAATTTTTATTTGGCAAAAAATGGAAGTATTTTGTTTCAGCAAGTCAAGCATCTATGCATTTGATTGACAGGAGTTGTAATTTTTGGAGACCCAAAATAAATGGAGATAGTCAATTAAGGGGTTTTAGCACTACCACAAAAATATATGCAAGTGTAAGAAATAAACTGGCATCTAATTTTGAAGCTTGAGAGTGAAAAAAGGTCTTGGTAAGAGCTTAGGCAATTAAATTTCGTTTTGTTTTGTTTTTTATTTAGACTAGACCATTATACGTGATTTGGGAGAACACCGCGTGCCTCTGTTTCAAACACTCGCTTGGTTTACGTAAGATGTATTGTCTCGTAACCCTAAAACATAAAATAACAAATAATGTGCTCATAAACGAATTAATAAACTAATTACTTACAAAAGTGGCGAGCCGAAATAGATTTCAGAGACAGGATAGATTATGAACATAAGTACTAGCTACACAAGTCTAGATCAAATAAAAATGTTGTTAATTAAACAAATTCTAACTAAAACTACATGCTATCCGAAAACTAAAATAATTCTAAACAGGTGCCCAGCTTCCTTAACAAAGAACAAACTACTACTGCTACTGCAACAAAGGAGATCTAAATAGATTGTAGTGCGAGATGCGCTAGGCAAACTACGCAAACCGGATTAATTACTCATTTTAGATACGGGCAAGCACGCAAAATCATTAAAAAAAAGATTAAACAAAAAGGGCACGAGTAAACCAAATCACTCCCCACCAAGCGCGGAAAGAAATTGAGCAGCGATAACAAAACTTATTTTCGGTAAAACCCGGAACCAGATGGGACAAAGTGGAGTCAAAACACAATAAGCACATCAAATAGACTATACATCGTCACACGGAATAAATATACATTACACGCAATAACAAAACAGTAGGTCTAACTATCATAGTTCAGTTCTTCAGCGGTTGCTATTAAGCAAAGTTTGTGAATAGGTCGTATTAGCGTTCGTTGACCAGAGAGACGCTATTCGCATTTTCGTACAAGTCCGTCAATCCCAGGGAAGGTCTTAGTGACAATGGCGTGTTCCCATAAACCGCGGGGCGCAGCTCGGCCTTTCATCCCAGGCTCCAGTATTATTACATAATCTCCTGTTTTCAGATTCTTCCGTGGCCGGAACCATTTATTTCGAAAAAGTAAATGTGGTGGCATGTGGCGAATCCACGCTTCCCAAAATTGTTTAACGAAAGATTGAACGGATTTATAGGATATTCGGGGGTCCAATGGCTCGATCATTTGAGGTTGTGGAATTGAGGGTTGTCCGTGCGGATAAAGCAGTGTATTCCCAGTGAAGGGTTCTTCATCTAGATCATCAACAGATTTAGGAAACAAAGGTCTGGAATTCAAAAGATAATTAGCTTCTGCAACAATAGTTTCCCACTCATTTCGAGTGTATGCTCGAGTGCGGTAGTTAGAAGCTGCATCAAAGGCTTTGCGGCAGCTTCTTATCAACGATTCTGCCACTCCGTTCATATGACTAGCTTGTGAAATATTGTACTTCCACTCGAACATAAATGAAGTGTGATGAGTGGCCATAAAGTCAGCTATGATTGTTTTATTCCACCCACTAATCCATTGTCTGATGGGGTTTTCAGCACCAATGAACGCTTTTCCTTGATCACTAAAAACATGAACAGGGTGAGTACCTCGTTTAGATACAAAACGTCGCCAAGCTAAGATAAAATCATTTGTAGATTGAGTTTCAGTTACTTCAAGGTGAACGACTCTTGTGGTGTTGCAAGTTATCAGTAATACACATCCATCGATTACAACATTTCTTGTTTTTCGAAGTTTAATGGGGCCAAAAAAATCCATAGAAAGTGATGTAAAAGGGGGTTGGTTTACTTTAAATCTGAATGTGGGCAGTTGTCCCATCTGCTGTTTCATCAAATTGCGTCTATTGATTCGACAAGTTATACATCGGGCAGCAATTTGCTTCAATAGTTGTTTGCCACGTAGAATGTAAATACCTTCTACACGCAAATTAAGAATAACTACACGATAACCTTGATGCCCGAGCTTTCGATGCATATAATCTGCGTATAATACCACAATTTTGTTGTTGCTAGGCAGGGCAATAGGTTTGGTTACTTCATCGTTATACGAAAAATATGATAAACGTCCACATATGCGAAGGAGGGCAGGTTTAGTGTTTAGAGTAATTTTTGCCATGACGAAATACGTGCTAATAAATGTGATGTAAAATCGATCAACTGTTCTGAGTGCAGTACAAAAGGAGGAGGACATTTTTCCTCACCTTGTGCCGTTGAGGAAAGTTTATCCAAAGGGGGTTTATCTAGAGGCCATTCTTTTGGAGGCAATACAAGAAACTGAGGCCCTAAATGCCATTTTGCTAGCTTAGAAACATGAATAGGTTTCGTTAATGCATCAGCAGGGTTTAATTTGCTATCAATGTATTTAAAACATGCAGGGATATCGGACAAACTTTCTTGAATTTCTTGTACACGAGTTGAAACGAAGGCCTTAAATTTCGATGAGGGCTTAGATAACCAATGAAGAACAACAGCGCTATCAGTCCACATATACACATTAGAAGCAGCAATGATAGTTTTAATAGAAGTCAGCATACGAGAGAGGATGAGTGCACCCAGCAGCTCCAGTCTCGGTGTAGATTTCCGTTTGATGTGCGCTACAAAGGATTTAGCAGCAACAAATCGAAGAACAAATCCATCTGAGGTAGGCCACCGCAGCCAAATTGCGGCACCATATGCTTGCTCTCCTCCGTCACAAAATCCATGGAGTTCTGCATTGCCAGTCACATTGTCAGGTTTTAAAGATCGTGGCAGTTCCACTTGATTGAGAGCTTGCATTTCTTCGATTATATACAATACGTTTGATTCAATTTCTTTGCTTACAGGGTCGTCCCAGGATATACGCAAAAGCCACAAAGATTGAAGCAATATTCGTAACCGTAAGGTAACAGGAGCGAAAATTCCAATAGGATCCCAAAACTTTGAGATAACCCCAAGGATGGTTCTTTTAGTAAGAGAGTCGGTTATTTTTAAATTGGGAATTTTGGGCTTGAACATATCATTAGATTTATCCCAATTATGACCTAACACGCACAATGTTGGTTGGTCAGGAAACTCATCAACTTTTAATGAATTCGAGTGCCAACCTTTGACAGAAAATTTTCCCTTAGCTAATATCACATTGATACCTTCTTTGGCTGTGATCGCTTTATCTTCAGAAGGGAGCGAAGTGACAATATCATCCATGTAACAGTGATGCTTGATAATTTGCGAGGCAATGGGATGCATTGATGACAGTTTATCAGCTAGATAATGGAGGGCACTAATGGAAAGATCAGGTGCGGGTTTGTCTCCAAAAGGAAGTCGCTTCCATTGATAGTCATTGGGTGGTTGGCGGATATTTCCGTTTCTCCATAAAAATCTGTGATAGATTCTATCAGCGGGCTTCATTTCAATTTGATTGAACATCTTCCTTATGTCACCAGCAATAGCAATAGTGTTGTTGCGCCAAGCAATCAGGACATGAAATAGGTTGTTGAGCAAGTCTGGTCCTTTGTGAAGACCATCATTGAGTGAAAATCCATTGTACTTTGCGGCGGAATTCCATACAATTCTGCAGGATGTTGATTTTCCTGGACTGAGAACTGGAAAATGATTCAAATACCAGCCATTTTGCCGAAAAATTTCTTCTTCTGGAACAGGTTCTGCGAATTCTTTGATAATCTGGCTCATCTCCTCGTTGTAGCTTTGCAATAGATTGGATTTCACGAGTCTGCGTTCAAGCAATTTTAGATTAGACAAAGCCTGATGCCTATTAAATTTGAGACAAACAGGAAAGCCTTCTTTCCAGGGCATAGACACTTCGACACGTCCATCTTCAGTCAGATGAATAGTCTTTTTCACGTGCTTTAGGAACTGGGATTCTTTTATATCGTTATTAGAACAAGTACATATTTCAGTTGGCTTGACCCCAGATAAATTCGCTTCATACCAAGACTTTACGCAAAGTAAATCATTCTCAACCAAACGGACATGTTGCGATTGTACAAATCCCTCAGGAAGGGATTCTGATTGATTAGGTCCAAAAACATACCACCCTAAAGACGTTTCTGCAGCTGTAGGATAATTGTTCGGTTCAGTAGGATGTCTTAGATAGGACATAGGGACCATTAAATTCGCATAATCATATCCAATTAATATGTCAACTGCGCTGTTTTCTTTAGGCAAATACTTTTTGATTGCTTTTAGATAAGAGGTCTTCAAACAACTCGTTTTTTAAACAGTGAGACGGGTGAGCTGGCTTTTCTAATTCTAAAGCATTAATGTTGTATCGACAAGACCTTTTGTCGAAGCGACGAATCCAAACCGACACGATAGCAGACTTTTCATAGCGATAGCCGCCACCAGCTACACCAAACTTAAAAGTTTTTGGATGACGCTCTAACTGAAGTTTCTTTACAATGTCCTTTTTAATTAAAGTAACATCACTTCCGAAGTCAAAAAGAGCTACGGCTTTATGCCAAGTACCGTTAGTGTCTAATAATTCTACCAAAGCCGTGGGCGAGTAACGAAAGTTAGGTGCACATTCATTTGTCGATCGTACAGAAGGCTGAGATAGTTGAAAGCTTGAAGCATTGGCATTTAGCGAAGAGTTTTGCTGAGAATTTTCAACGCGAATCTTGTTTTGCTCAGGTTTGGATACGCAAGCTAGTAAAGTGTGATGAGATCGACTACAACTCGTGCATCGGCGCCGATAATAGCAGTCTCTAGGATCTTTGTGCATTGGTGAAAGACAAGTAAAACACCGATGTAGGCGTCTCATTGCGTCAGTTCTTTGTTGGGGTGAATAACTCATAAATTTTTCGCATTCAACAAACTTATGGCGTGATTTGTTACATAAAGTGCAACGATCATCAGAATTTGAGCGCACTTGATTGATCGTGGAGCTTTTCGGTTTACTAGTTACATTCAAAGACAATTCATTTGCGAATCTTTCTTCCAACTCTGTTTCAGTTTGCAGGAATTTGATAAGCGTATCAACCGTGGCTTGTTCATTTTCGGAATGCAAATAACGACGAAAATTGCGAACTAAAGTAGTTGTGAGTTTTTGTTCGATTAAATCGAGAGTAGCATGACAATTCAATTCGCCATTGCAATTAGCATCTTTAGCGCGACGAGAATATTCCTTAATTTTTTCTAGCACTCTTCTCATTTCACGCGCGCAATTTGAGGCCATTGGTTTTGTTTCCTTTAGTTTAAACAAAATAGCTCTAGGTATGCTTTCCGGGGGAATTTTTTCATGAAGTCTTTCCCAAACGCCATTAGCTTCATGTACAGACACGCAATCTTGCAGGGTAAGTTGCAACGTGGCAGGGAGAGCTTCTTCATACAACAAAATAGCTAATTGCTCTTGATCACTATCGAGCCCCGTTAACTTGAAATAATCAGTTATGCGCAATTTCCACGAATTGAAATTAACAACATCACCGTCCCACTTAGGAATACGAAGATCCCTTGGTTTAAATTTAGGCTTTTTTTCGGTACTAGATATTTCAGTAGGTTTAGATTTAGATTCTGCTTCTGCCATTCTTGCGTCAAAAACTTGTTGTAAATTAGCGAGGTCGTCTTCCCTAGTTTCATATTCAAGCTCATTTTTTCCCAAATCTTGTAATGCATTTTTATGCTCATCTCCGGGCACGTTTAATAAGGTCTCGGAGATGGCATCTAAATTAGATCGCAAACTACTGAGAGTTGACTGTAGGGAAGATCTTTTTTGTTCAAAAATTGATTTACTTAGAGTGTCCACGTTTACATAGTTTCCCAGGCTATTCAATTGTCTCGTCACAGAACTTTTCAAACTTGTTCTCCGTGCTTTTAGTCGAGCATATCTCTCCATTCTAAGCGATTTTTATTCAAACAAAACAAGAACAATCTCACCAAGCTTTGTAGCCGCTTTTTGGTTACTGATTTGGGAGAACACCGCGTGCCTCTGTTTCAAACACTCGCTTGGTTTACGTAGATGTATTGTCTCGTAACCCTAAAACATAAAATAACAAATAATGTGCTCATAAACGAATTAATAAACTAATTACTTACAAAAGTGGCGAGCCGAAATAGATTTCAGAGACAGGATAGATTATGAACATAAGTACTAGCTACACAAGTCTAGATCAAATAAAAATGTTGTTAATTAAACAAATTCTAACTAAAGCTACATGCTATCCGAAAACTAAAATAATTCTAAACAGGTGCCCAGCTTCCTTAACAAAGAACAAACTACTACTGCTACTGCAACAAAGGAGATCCAAATAGATTGTAGTGCGAGATGCGCTAGGCAAACTACGCAAACCGGATTAATTACTCATTTTAGATACGGGCAAGCACGCAAAATCATTAAAAAAAAAGATTAAACAAAAAGGGCACGAGTAAACCAAATCAATACGTAAGGCAATTCTTCCACCTATTTAAAGTATACAGTTTTCCAAATTGAGATTGACAACTTCTGCAGTTTGCTTTCAATTTTTTACTGTACGTAGAAGCCACCATGCAGGAGAAGTCTTTAGTAGAAAGTGCATTTATGAAGGGCATAGCGATATGACTAGAGGATCAGAGCGTTGAGCTTACCGCCATTTGGTTATAAACGTATTATTAACAGTGTGGTAATTATCTAAACTACGTGGCCCTCCCAAAATATGTACAACCAGCGTGCCCCTCTCTCTCAAAATTTTCGGGTCCGCTTCTGTCGATATGTCTGCTTATAATCTGTTTTTATTTTGTTGATGTTAAGGACTATCTCCAACATGTGGGAAGAAGAGAAGCCGCTTCTGAGTACAGTGTTGCACACAGCGGTTGATAACAATCAAGACAGCTTCAACATCTTGATAGATAATAGCCATAAAAGTATATCTCCATCCACAAGTTCAAATTCATCGAAACTCGAACAAAAAAGCGATTGCATTGATTTAAGTAGGTTTGTGTGAAAAAAACGTTAATCGTTTTGGTATGCTATGCTTTACATATTTCTTTAATTTTTTTTATTTTTTAGCACCATCTGCAACAAAAAAAAACAAAGAAAGGTGAGATACAACTAATTGGTGAAACGATACAGGATGTGGTCAGCATGCTTAAAAGAGAACAAAGTAAGATGTAGTATTTTACTTCTTAAAGTACGCTGAATATCAATACTATCTCGTCTGCTTTCATGATATATGGTGTTCCTTAAGTGCTAAAAAGGGTGTTCTATAAACATATTGTGTGTTAAAATTTCAGGGCATGCTTTTATCATTTTTGCCAAGTGCCTTCACTCCGTTTAGTTGTTTTTTGTTTTATTTTGAAGAATACTTTATGTAAAATTGAATTCTTTGCAGAATACCGGTACTTGTTTAGTAATTGTTGTGTAGCTGTAAACTATCTTATAATTCCGTGCATTAGATAGAAAACGAAGAAATGATTAAAACAAATTTATTTTTTAAAACTCTTGCCAACTATAACTTAAAAATTCAAATGTCCAATATGTCTCCAAACTCGAAAGACGCAAATCTCAAATTAATTAAAAAGTCCCCAATCTTGAATAACGGAAATCTTGAATTGATTGAAAAATGCCAAACTAAACTACATTATCTACTAATTTGCCAAAGGGTGCGCAAGAAACTACTACGTGATTTAAAAGGCAAAATAACAACGTAAATTAAAATGAGGTGATGTTACCTAACTTAAAGGTAAAGTAAAAATAACGCATGAATAAATTTAAACATCCAATAACTTAACTAACAAATAAATACAGAGGAAGTAGTTCCGACAGTTGCACAGAATATTGTGTCATGGATCGGTTTTCAACTGCGCAATAAATTCTTATTTTTAAGATATTTACGAAAATGGAGGTTATGCGATGCAAAATTCGATGCAATGAAGTGGTCGGGATATCCAATTGCGGCAAATTGATATTTTTGGACTCACAGTGACACTGTCTTGCAAAGAACAAGCTGTTCCTCCGATCGACTCGAACGTTTCGGCCCAGGCGATTTCACGGTTTAAAACTGAACTAATTGTTTCGAACTTTGTCATTAGTCTGCGTCCAATAGACCCGCACGGTGCTTCATTTCTTCCAAAAATGATTTGGAGTTTTTGCACTAGGCGTCGTACATTCTCTATTTTCGTAAAATGTCTTTAACAATGAGAACTTGTTACGCAGTTGAAAACCGCTCCATGACATATCTTATGCCACAATTACTAAACAAGTATTGGTATTCTGCAAAGAATTTAATTTTACATAAAGTATTCTTTAAAATATGACAAAAAACAACTAATCAGAGTGAAGACACTTGGCACAAATGATAAAATGTCCTGAAATTGTAACCCAATGCGTTCGCCGAATTTGAAATCGGCCGGCTTTATGGAACACCCTAGGCCTATATCAACGCGATCTTCCATTTAGCTACGCAGTAGACAGGACCTCTGCCATACCGTTAAGTCATCTTGATTGACATTTAATCTTTCAGTCGCTTTGATCGTTTACCAAGGCAATTTAAAGTTTTTTTTGTAAATACATTTCATTTTTTAGCACCTAAAAATGGTATCAGGGTAGTTATCCCTTGGACATATACCCTCGGTCTCTTGGGTTAGGGTTGGAGTGCCTAGGGGAGGGGTATATGACCGGATGTATGTGACAGAGGGTAAGTGTCCTGAACCCCTAAAAACGAGGTGTCGCTGCTGTTTCTCTCGGACCGCTTTAAGGCTTTTTTTCGTTTAGGCCTACCATTTTGCTTGTGTAACTGGTGACGTTGCTGAAGCTGTTCTCTAATGTCAGGTAGTGAAGCAGATGCAGTGGACAAATTTTATCATTCTATGGCCGCTGAAGCCAAAGTTCTTCCGAAGTTAAAGAGGCTGGAACTGCAGCGAGAAATTCTTGAAGCAACATTAAGAAAAACAAGCGAATGTCATTAATTTGTTTACAGCTTGTGTAGGGGAAGGTGCCATTAGTTGAGCCAATTTTTTTCTTTTCACTCTTCTCGCCTAACCCAATAGATTTACGCTTCAGCAAAGATATTTTTAAAAATCGCGTTTTTGTATATTTTTCGTGGAAACACAAACATGGGAGAGTATCATTTCCCAAAGCGTTGATTGTGGCGGCCATCGTTACTAATTCGCCTCGTTCTCGCGGTGTCAGAGATCCAACCGGTGGAAAAAGAAATTTACTTAATCGGTAGTGAGAATACAGGCTATAGTTCAATAGGATAACAAATTAGCTAAGAAATAGCAATAGGACGACAAAATCGACAATAAAATTCGCTTAACACATTGTGTAGACTGCAAACATGCCCTAAAACTCAGATAAGCTGGAAACCTCAACAAAATGTACGGGTACCAAACTTTATATTTAGTTATCCAATAAAGCTTTGACAATATATTAACAAATCTAATGTTTAGTGAAGTTGGCTTACCTGTTTTTGACCACGAGGTGCAAGAGCTTTTTTAAAGTCTGCACGGTAGAACAGCCAGTTTCATCCATATTGTATATTTGTCCAGGATCAAATTTGTGTTTCCCCATCACAGAGTACAAATTATTGAAGTAGATGGACACATTTGTCTTGTTAAAGGCTGTTGCTTCTGTTACTCCATGATAAGTTATGGCGATGCCTAAACTCACGCAACCATTTGTCGGTACTACAACTTTCAGGCATTTTGGTACTGTTTTTAATAGCGTATTTCTATGCTAGTATTCTGACTTAAATGGGTGTTAAACCATAAAATCGGTTGCAAAGGTCAATGAGATGTTGAGCCAAATCGCTTTCAATTGTGTTAGTAGATATTTTTCTGTGTGAGGAATAACCCAATAGTGGCATCATCTGTGTTCTTATCGGCTACTTTTTCAAGATACCTTTTTAAAATTATTCGGTCGATCCCATGCTTTTCTGCACCTTTTTTGATAAAGTTTGTTTTTCCTAATATCTATCGCAGCAATATAAAGTACCATAAGTGGCACCTTTCATCGTTTGGCCATTGAAACTTGCTAAATTAGATTATCAATGCTATTTTGGATAACCTTTGGAATAAAAGATTTACTATAACTGCTTGAAAAATAATCACATTTGAGCCGCATGGCTCAACTATGAAATCATGCATCTCTCGCATTAAAATTATAATTTTGCCATTTCTGTTAACTAAGTTTTAGCTGCATAAAGTCACTAGTTAACAAGCAAGTTAACGCTACTATTTTCGTGTCTTTGTCTACTATACTTTCCAGGATAATCAAATTAACTTTTTTTTTCCAAAAAGTTGGATTTTTGCTGTGAAAACAATTTGATGCTGAACTTTTTGCTTAGGAGGCAGCAAAACGAGGCTAGCACGAAAGAAGCCTCGTCATACGACATGCATGTTAGGGCTACAGTTCAGTAATTTAACTACGAGAAAAGAAGAAGGCAATGGATCAGCTATGGAACCGGCTCACCTAACTTCACCTTCCCTTTTTGAATTACGAATTTTTAAACGTTGAGTTATTAAATGATATCCACAAGATTAGACTTGTAACAAAATAAGTCAAGGCAGAGGCAGCAGGGTGTTTCATATTTTTTTCGGTTTCAAAATCTAAAATATCCGAGGTCTTTTATATGGTGGGTTATAAGAAAGAAGTAACAGCTAAAATTCATTATGTGGCAGGTCATACATGTATAACAAGCATTGGTTGAAATTCAAATTTGTGCTATTTTCGGTTATCCGAAAGTATAAGCTTGATGTATTTGCGCCATTACCTTAAAATCATGGGAATAGCACTCACGATAAAACACCACGTAAACTATTAACTGTGCAACCATAATCTAGTCTCTATGCAACAATAGTCCACATTTAACATAAGCCTTTGGGTGTATTTTTGTTATCCAAAAACGAATCAGAAGGGCTACTGAAAGCAACGAACGGTCAAGCAGTTTTAAATAACTAATAAACCACAGAACAAATTTCTAATCAACTCTCTGAGTCAAATTATCTTGCCAAGAAATAGATCCTTTTGGTGAACAAAAATAGCGAGGAAAAGCTTCCGGTGCTCACAACTTTCTTTATCTAACTTCAGAGCTCTTGGCAGCTCTCACTCTTGGAGCTGCCCCCCCTACCGTAACACTGTGACTTGGACTCCTCCGGCACGTATACCTCCACTGTGGAACCAGGCCCCCCCTCTGCTAATGCTGCACTCTTGCCCCACCCTCGTCTCCAAACTTCTTATCCCCCATCTGCCCATCTTATATCTCCTTCCCCTGCCCTCCCACCACCGTCCCTTGCTCCTGGCTATACTTCTGCACCTCCTCTCCTCCCCCTGACTCTCTCAGGGTTCTTCAATGGAATACTGGAGGTCTTCGAGCCAGGAGCACTGAACTACTTCACTTTCTTTCATCCCATCCTGTCGACCTTATCTGCATTCAGGAATCCAATCTTAACTCATCTTCCTCTTTCCGGATTCCTGGATTCTCTGTTCTGCGTTCTGATCGCACCCACTCCCGGTCTGGCATTCTCTCTTCTGATGCCTCGCATGCCAGTGGCGGCGTTGTCATTTTCGTCAGACAGGGCCTATCCTTTTCTGAACTTTCTACCACCTCTCTTTCTTCGCTCGATCCCTACTCTGATTATGTAGGGGTCAACATCTCTCTAAACAAATCGTCCTCGGTGTCATTTCTTAATGTGTATGCCCCCCCCATATTCGCTCCTCCCCAACGGATGGCAGAACCGATTCCTCCTCTCCCTCCATTCTTCCCTCCTCCAGAAATCTCTTCATTTTGGGAGACTTCAATTGCCATCACCCGCTTTGGGACTCAAGAGGTACTTCCGACCCCCGTGGGGAGGAAGTATTCGACTGGGTCATCTCCTCAGACCTCCTCCCCCTCAATGACCCAGACACACCCACCCTTCTCCATCGCTCCTCTCCTGACATCTCCTTTGCTCCTTCTACTCTTGCTTTTTCTTGCTCCTGGGAGGTGCTTCAGGACCTGGGTTCTGACCACCTACCAATTCTTCTATCTATCCCTCTCTCTCCGGTCTTTCGCCCCAACGAGCGCCCCCTTCTTCAATTTTCAGAAAGCTCACTGGGATGACTTTGCCTCCTACTTTGACTCTCACTGTCCTACTGCAGAGGAATACTCGTCTCTTTCCTCTGCAGCTGCTCTCTTTACTTCTCTGGCAATGAATGCGGCCAAATCTTCCATTCCTTTCGGCCGCATCAAACGCCCTCCTAAAGCTTGGTGGTCTGCTGAGGTGGAACAAGCGGTTGGTGAAAGACGCAGGGCTTTCGCTACTGCTCACAGAAGTGATGAAGATCGCCAGGCTTACATCTCTGCCTCTCGACGCGCCTCGTCAGTCATTGCCAAAGCCAAGGCGGAGGCATGGCAGACGACCTGCACTTCTCTTTCACCTAAATCTAATCCTAAATCTGTGCATTCTCTTCTTCGCTCTATCGCTGGCTCTCCTTCCTCGTCTTCTTCCTCTCCTAACTTTCCTAACTGTTCTTCTCCCAGGGAATCGGCGGCTTCGGTTTATGCCGCTTACCTGAGGTCTCACTTTTCCGTTTCTCAGCCAAAGGCCCTGCGCAGCAGAGCCAGAGGCTACCTCACTGAGCTCCGCCGAGCTACGTGGTCTGTGGAGTTTCACTCGTCCTTTGGCTCTCCCTTCTCTCCCGCTGAATTTCTTGCGGCTGCCTCCAACCTCTCCTCATCCACTGCCACTGGTCCAGACAAAGTTGCCTATCCCATGCTAAAGCATCTTCCTCGCTCTGGCATGGATTTCCTTCTTCACATCTTCAATCTTTCTTGGTCTTCACATTCCTTTCCTTCCATCTGGAAGACATCTATTATTCCCATACATAAGATGGGAAAACCTCTCGACTCTCCTGCTTCCTTCCGGCCTATCTCTCTCACCTCCTGCGTATCAAAGCTGTTTGAACGCATCATTCTATCCCGTCTTCTCTTTTTTCTGGAATCTAATTCCATTCTTTCTCCCCGCCAGGCCGGTTTCCGCCCTGGACGGTCTACACTTGATCAAATTCTGTACCTTTCCCAGTCCATTTCGGATGGGTTTAACAAACCCAGGCCGGGCTCTCGGACGATCCTGTCTACTATCGATTTCTCTAAAGCTTTTGACTCTGTCTGGCATCCCGCCCTTTTCCACAAACTTATTTCGGCTGGCCTCCGTCCTTGCTTTGCTCGTTGGACTCAATCTTTCCTTTCTGACAGGCGCGCTTCTGTGGTCTTTCAAAATCACAAAAGCCGTTCCTTTCGAGTCCGTCGAGATGTTCGGCAAGGATCCGTTCTTGGCCCTGTACTTTTCTCTCTCTTCATTAATGATTTTCCGGCTTCTCTGCCTTCTTCCGTCAGCTGCTCTCTTTACGCCCACGATCTGGCCATTTGGTCCTCCGCCCCCTCGGTCCCTACTACGGTGGAGGCCACACATGGAGCTCTGTTTCGATTGGAACGCTGGTCTGAGTACTGGTGTCTTCCTCTCAATCCGAGCAAATGTGAGGCCTCCTTCTTCTCAGTGGATCCCCACCAGGCTAACCTCAGCCCAACCTCCTCCTACTCGGCTCCCGCCTCCGTTTTAATCCCATTCCAACTTTTCTTGGGGTCACCTTCAACGGCATTCTTTCCTTTTCTAAGCATGTATCTTCGCTGAAGGCCAAGTTTTTCCCTCGTCTCAAGGCCTTACGCTGTATCTCTGCTTCCTCATAGGGCCCCTCTAAGGAGTCCCTCTCTCTTCTGTATAAATCTTTTCTTCGGTCCCTTCTCACTTACGCTTCACCTGGATGGTTTCCTTTCCTAAGCGCTACCAACATTACCAAATTGGAACGCCTCCACCGAGCGGCCAGTCGCACCATCACCGGCTGCCTCTCGTCCTCCCCTATCCCTCTACTACTCACCGAGGCTTCTCTACCTCCCCTACGAGTCACTCTGACTCACTTCACTCTTTTTTCTCATGAGCGGGCTCTTCGTCTTCCAACCTCCTTTCCCATCTCAGGTTTGGCCAGATTTTGGAGTGAAACCAAGACTCTGCAGATCGTCCTGGAGAGCTCTTGCGTCCACTCACCCGTTCATGCTTCCTTCTACTTGTTCTAGGGAGGCTCTTCTTGCTTGCCCTCCCTGCCCTCCTTGGCATCAGCCTTCCTTCACGGTGGAGTCCACCCTTTCCTCTCCATGCTCTCGCTCTGATTCCTCTTACTCTCGCCCACCTTGACTCTCTCCCCCCTCATAATCTGGTACTCTGGACAGACGGCTCTGTTCCTTTTCCTTTTGGCAAGGGCGGCTCCAGCGTTCTTGCCAACTGCTCTCTCTGTGGCACTGAGGCCACTCTCTCCTTTTCGGCAGGCCCAGTTTGTTCCAGTTTTTCCGCTGAGGCCTGCGCCATTCTGCACGCTCTTTGCTGGTCTCGGCAACACCATAAAGTCTGCCATTTTTCTTCTCTTCTTCTCCTGTCTGACTCTCGTTCTGTCCTCGCCACCCTGTCCTCTCCTCCACCTTTCCTGTTATCTCAAACTCTGTGGCAAATCTGGCAGGAACTGTCCTTTTTCTCCTCCTGTTCTATCAGGCTACAATGGGTCCCCGGACACTCGTTTCTCCCAGGGAACGACACAGCTGATGATCTTGCCAGACGGGGAGCGCTGCTTGCGCCCTCCGCAATCCCTTGTAGTCTCTCTCCTCTTATCTCTCGTATCCACTCTCGTCTTTTCTCGGACTGGAGGCGTACTGTGTCTTCAAAGTATTTTGACACACAGGTTCCCTCAATTTCCACTGAGGAACTTGTGCTCCCTCGTCATGCTCGCTGTGTCCTCTCTCGTCTTCGCTGCAACGGACACAGCCTTCTTTTAGGTTCCTATCTCTCCAGGATTGGAATAATCGAGAATTCTTCTTGCAGCGCCTGTGGACACCCGTCCCAGGATATCTCTCATCTCATTCTGCACTGTCCAGCTAGGGACTCTTTGTGCCGCTCACTCTTTGGCGACTCTCTGTCTCTTTATGACCTCTGGTCCAGACCCTGGGGAGTTTCCCGGCTTCTGGGGCTCCATGGTCTTCCGCCATGCCCCCATCCCTCGGAAGGGGTCGGGTAAACAACAACAACAACAACAGGAAAAGCTTCCCGAACATTGCTTGCTGTTGAACTGTACGAACGACCAACACGCCGCATCGACGTTAGTTGCATTGCTTGATTATTACAGCTCTGAATTTCTGAAGTAATTTCCGTGTACTGAGAACCAACTTCACGTCTTAAAAAATTATGAAGTACTACAGCTGCAACATGTTTTGTTGTCAGCATGAGTGGACAATGAAAACAACATAAACGAAAGGCCAAAATTCCAAAAGCATTTTTCACTCTACGCCTCGCCCGTGAGAGACGATAGTTAAAAACAATTTTTTCACGCGTTAAATTTCCACTAGGGTAGGGCCTCATTAAATTTTGAAGTAAAGGAAAGGCTTCGTCTCCTACAAAGGTTAAACGAGACAGATCCTCCTAATAGTTCTGGAGGAGGTATGGGAGGTTGTTGTGCCTTCAGCATTCTACCAAAGAGTGAATTGGCAAAAACACTACCGTCACTTTGTCGACCGTATGCTCCAATGTTCACAATTACAAAACTTGTAGTTTGCATCAACAACTTTTTGGATAACAACACTAAAATGTTTTTTATAATTCAAGAACAACGATCAGGAGTTTTTAGGAGCTTGTATCATAATGTGCTTCCCATTAAGGCTCCCTAAGCAATGTGGAAATTGCCACAATTCTTCAAATTCCTCAGCAATATGATTCCATTTGCGTTCATCCGGAAGTGGCGTCACATCAGGCTGTAATACGTTCCAGAGAATTTCGCATGTTTGGGGAACAATTTTCGACACGACAGACTTGCTCATCCGGTAGGACGCAGCAATTGTATGATATGTATCTGCAGTTGCCAAAAACCTAAAATGAGAGAGAATGTTATTTAAAAAACGCAGCTGATTTGTTTAGTGGCTTTGCGATTGTGGTACCGGTAATGGTCGTGGAAGTGATTACATAGAATATTAAAACAGTAGTTGACGACCACTCAGTTTTTCATGCTTCTACTCTTTAAAAAAATAAGCCTTATAAATAACGTTATAAAATATGCTTCTATGCAAGCAAGCAAACTTACCGCAGAGTCACAGCCAACCTTTCAGCAGGAGATATTGTGTCCTTCCTGTACAAGTCGCACGTTTGCAATTTGTGTTCAATTTTTAGAAGAACTTTGTCAAATATTTCTGGAGTCATGCGAAAAGACGTGTAAAACGCCATTGGCGAAGCTCTCTCATGTCTCTGACCAATTTATGATACTCGCCTGCAACAAGTTGCAACTGTTTTTTTGTTCATTTTATTACTTTTCACGATGTCTCCCATGCTCTTTTTCAAATACGACTTAGTTTAAAAGTACGGTACACCATTTATTTTCATCTAAAGAACACATGTAAAAATACACAGTGGGCTACTTAGTTTTCTACCTTCATCCATTAAGGGCCCTGAAAAATAGTGGGCCCTTTCTTGAAACCTTGAACAACTTTTGCACAAAAAATTGCATACCCACTACACAAAATTGTCATTTACATACGATCGATCAGTCAAGTTTATTTGTTGCTAAAATATATACTTAAAAATAATAAACACGCGTAAAAGAAAGGCACGATTTACTAAATTCGTTTGCCATGTTTAGTTACTTATTGTGCACTTGGCTAGTGGGCTTTCTCAACTTATGAGCTGCGTGTCTCGCCCCAGTAAACCCCTAAAAACATGGGTATTGGGTGGCCGCCCGGTCTGACCTCTATTGGTGAACCTGCCAATCAGTAGGCTACAAGTTTAACGTACCGGCATTAGCTTACGCAAAGACCTACCTTTATAATTCTTTGTTCTTTTTTCCAACAGAGGATGCACCTTATATTGCCTAGGTCTACGCCTTCTTGGGGAAAACAGCAATATGGATTGTGTTTTCTTGTATTGGTACAAAAACGAAAAAATTATCAAAATTACTAATTTCAACCTTATGTTTCGACTGCACATTTTTGTAAATAGGCTACCCTATAATCTAAATTATAAGTAGAAACTTGTTATAAATGTTTTTTAGATGAAACTGCAGTAAATCAGCTAGGACATAGCCTATCCTAAACTACCGGCCTATTTAAAATGCTAATATAAGCCTGTATAGTTGCCTACCTACTGTTATTCTACAGCAAACAACATATTGGCTTTAAGTTCATGTGAAGCAAGATCGTATTTTACTTACTGCTATTGAAAAACGCGGCATAAAATTAGGCGATCAAATCGTAACCATTCGTAACAGCGCTTATAAAAATTGATTTCTTGTGCGTGAGTAAGTTTTGTCAATTATCGCTGTAAACCCGGTTTAAGGCTCGATAAGTTAGACTACCAGCTTACTCTTTAACAATACCAACTCTGTTGATACATAAGCTGTTGCATGCAAATAATCACCAACACTATTCTTATAGCAGCGGTTAGTCCTCCTCCCTGATAGTGCCTTGGTCCTTGCCTTCTAACTCTTCACCCCTGTCTCTTCTGTCTTCTCTTCATCTCCTTTCTTCCTTTCCTTCTTTTTTGCAAAAAAACCACTAATATATACTGTATACTCCTATTGCGTCACGTAATAGAGAAGTAATCCCCAAAAATTTTCAGAGTTTAATCAATAAAAATTGCTGGAAACCAAAATTAACCAAAAAAGATTTGTAGACGGGGAATACTGGAAACAACTGCCAATAGGAAGATTGCACCCACGTGATCAAACGTCATCAAAATGCGTTTTTGAAAAAAGTGGCTGACCAGTTTCAGTGTTTTTGCATTAAATTGAATTGAATAGGAGTGATACCGTTTTTTTTTGCAAATTTGAATGGATAAACTAGAGAGTTGTTAAATGAACGCTAAATATCTTGTTTTACTGATGTTATGGAATGAATCTAAAGACAAAGTAAGGTAAGATTTGCTTGTTATTGCTACTAGTAAGACTAATTTTATGGGCTAAACATGCGAAGGTGCTAAGGTTTGCTTGTTATTGCTAGTAGTTAGGCTAATGTTATGGGCTAAACATGCAGGCTTATTTCTAGCCAGCTTCTGCTAGGGTCGCATATTCGATTAATCAGCGCATTTGGGAATACTGAGTTTAAGTTTAATTGTAATATGCAATTTATACAGTTTATTTAGTTGCATAAACATACTGAAAAGTTGTATACCTAAATTATTCTGTAGCCTAAATGATATGGCAGACTTCTGCATCGTTTGTCATATGTTGAATTAGATATCGATGTATAAAATTAATAATTCTTTAAAAATTTTTTGTCAATAATGCTTGCAGACCAATTCTATTGATGTGTCAGATGCAATTTTGTGACCTTAACTATTCCCTAAGCAAGTTTTTTAAGCTATTGCCTTGGCTGCTGGACCAAGCATCATTAAAAAACTTATGGTACCGGTAATAATGATCAAATGGTTGTTGTTGCCAATGCACCTACGAGTATCCAATTGGCGTAGAGTTATTTTTAACTGAGGAGCAAATGATATTTAGATGGCACTTCTTTAAGGCGATTTTTTGGCAAATTAGCTCATAGTGCCAAGCTTAGATTAGCCTACTGAATGGCCTAATCTCAACCAAATCGCTTTTAATTGAATTTATTTGTTTCCGAGTAGCAAACTAGCAATAATTCATTCCAATTTTTAATTAATTTCTCAATAGCTTTCAAAATAACCCCAAAAGTTGGTGTTCGCCCTATACCCTTCCAGCATAAATTACAGCGTTTGGTCAAGCACTTTTTTTGGCGCGAAACGTCTGTCGTCATATGCAACCTTCCTACATAACTAGCAAAAACCGCTTAGAAAATAAAATAAATAACGAAAGGTTTGTATACAGGAGAATACCGGAAATAATTAACAAAACCCAAAAAACTGCGTTGAAATGGGTTAATGGTTTAACTATTCCCAAGATTATTATTGTTACATTGACTAAATGGCACAACAATTAATTCAATGACAAAGCTTAAAATCACGTTTACAGATCTGAATATTTGTCATTTAATCACTGTATTTTTGCAAATTCCATAAGAGTTACTGTTTTTTATTGCAATATTTTGGTGTTGTCCACATCGCATTATAGCTTTAATTCAGTTGCAGTGGGAGCAATGTGACGTGTACAAAAGCCAACGGGCAGCAGACACAAAGTTTTGTGTCCGTGAAATATCTACTAGGTGATACAGGCAGAAAAAATCCCACACTGTATGGGATGCCAATTGTATAGTTTGTACTTTAAAGCATAATTTTGCCGTAATTAAGACATATTATACTGTAACAAAAACATTTTTTTCCCTAAAACATATAAGACAGCACAGCAACAAAAACATACAGCATATGCTTGTTAGATCAATTAATTAAAGATTGATAATGGGGTGACAAAAGATCGCGACAACTCGCTTTTGATCACGTCACGTGGCATGCCAAGACTATGTGGTCAAGAAATAACACATAGCCTACTATGAAAATAATCGCTTACAAACAATCGCCTGCATCGATGTTCTGGCAGAGCTAACCGCACCATTATTATTTTATCTAAAGTGGTTTTAAGTACCCTTCTTAAAAGCTTTCAAATGCGTTTCTACGACTACCATTTCTTGAGAAGATGAAGAAAACAAATTCTACAAGCGAAAGTTAGTCATGTTTTCATTCCTTAAGAGGTTAAGGGTTTTAAAAATTAATTAAACCTGTGTCGGCTAACGTTTAAGCATAGAGTCGCTTTCTTCGGTCAAAAACGACTAATTTTGGAAAAATTATTTCGGTGAAGATGTCGATAATTATTTTATGCACTTATCCTAGCTTAGAAATACGAAAATTGGCACGATTAACCGTCGCCTTAGCACAGTGTAATATCAATTGCGGTAATTTCGGTGTTTTTTGTGCCCAGCAGTTTAGAAAAGATTCAGTTATACCTACAGAATTGTACGTTAGGTATTTGATCATGATCAAATTTAAAACGCTTTTTTGTTTCATTTGATATGTTACGCCGGTACTAAGATGTAATATATTCACAGATTCAAGCCTCTCTGTTCCTTTCCCAAAGAAATGGTTCTGTTGGTGACGCGAAGTGGTTTGCCAACAAAAAAGCTTTTAGAGTATTAGACTTTGCTTACTTGAAAAAGAAAGAAAAATTAATATTTCTTGTTTCATGCTCTAGCGTCAGTGCCGGATAAAGATGTCCTACGGCTCCCCAGCTATTTCTCTAAAAGGCTCTTACAGGAGCCTACAATAACACTGCTGATGAGAGCGTCAGATGGCAAATTGAAAATTTTTTGCATTTCAAATTTTTGTCAAAGTGTCTGAATGGTCTTTAAACGTTCATGGAGCGAGGACCAAGAGCGTCGCCAAGGTGGCAAGAGGGACTGTGGGTCCGCTGAAATTAAAAAACTCAGAAAATCTATGTTAAACCGCTGATATAGAAAGTAACTTAATAAATCGGAGAGTAAATTACAGCAATCTAACTTGTATAACTACGTATTTTCCTCTAAAAAATTTCTGCCGACGTCCTTCGTGAGGATCTTACAAAAACGTACAATTGTAGTTGTCATACCTAATGTAAAA
This sequence comes from Trididemnum clinides, assembly GCA_963675345.1. Classification (NCBI taxonomy): domain Eukaryota; kingdom Metazoa; phylum Chordata; class Ascidiacea; order Aplousobranchia; family Didemnidae; genus Trididemnum; species Trididemnum clinides. The sequence goes on along the minus strand of OY776298.1, from coordinate 24,416,451 downwards.
CAGTGCACAATTAAAAAGAAATAAATACATTTACAAACATTCTTGTTGTTCGCCATTATTTTCTGTTGTTACAAAATATCGTGGATTGCCTAATGAAGCAGTCGTCTTTCTATTGAGACATTATTGGTGTTGCGTTGCATTTTTAACAAGTCCTTTTAAATAGTGCCACAACAACATGTCCAAAAGTATAAACGCAAAATTTGGGGCAAACAAAAAGGCTGCGATCTCATAAGGCAGTTTTCAGCTCTCTCTCCAAAAAAAGTGTTCTCCATCTTTGTTTTGAGTCGAAAATAAGCAAATGCATAATTACTTACAAAAAGCTAATTATTCAGAAAACGTCTTTTACCTGTTCAAAATAAAGAGCTACGCTATGGTCCAAAACGCTTCGAAGACAGCCATTTTGTAAGATATTTTGAGGAAAAAATACTTTTGAATGTAAGTTCTGTTTCTTCTGTAAACAAAAGACTTACGCCTACCGAAATTTACTATATCAAAATAAGAAATATCCTTAAGCTAATTCAAAAACAACTCAACACTAAAAAAATTTTTGTCTCAAAAAACTTGAAACTCAACTTTTTTTGCATGAAATAAATACACTTCTTACGATTTTTAGGAGTACATACTTTGTCTAGTCATTACTAACAGAAATGTTGCAGTAAAGAATCAAACGACAATTTCGTAACTGAAATATTTAATACTAGCCGGCTCTGCCGGCCTCTCAATCAGTAACGTCAAGGGTAAGAATATCGGTTCATCGGGCCAAGGCGGCTTCACCCATTGGGCACTTGTGTGAACAGTATCAAACGAAACGTTGATGTTTCTTCTGCACATTTACTTTCCACGATTTTGTGCGCTCATTTTCGTAATAAAATTTGTCATTTAAAAGTCCTGGTTACCCCTTAGGTCTATGTCCTTTGCATAATGCTTACGCGAAGCCAAGGAGAACTTGCATTTCCCTTATTTTATAATTAGAAAAGACATTTTTGATATAAAGGTATTTTGAAGTAAAAAAGCAAAAATATTTCTATGAGGTGCGGTTTCACACAATGGCATTTTTAGATCCATTTTTAGATCCCAGTAGTTCTATAAGGCTTTTTTCAAAGGATATTTTTCCTAAGTATGGTGCGAATTTACCTCAACGGGACATGCCATCATCTATGCCGAGTTAAAACGTATCCATTTGGTCAGCTTGGCAATACTCACAAAGAAAGAATGATGTCCCGGGCTATCGTTCACACTTTCAAGAAGTGTGTGTGGGGTAGGGGGTTAAAACGTAAAAATTAAGTTTTTTGGCTGCGGTGTTTGCGTTAATTCCGCCATAGCCACACAAAAGGTCATATCTTCTCCCACACCCATTTATCATACTTCATTAGGCGCCTATTTTGCCATTGTCCGGAAAAAACGGCTATTGTTGATGTTATAGTTTGATCTTTTCTTAAAATGGGAATTTTATTACATTTAACTTTGCCTTTAATCCAGATCTCAATACTTTTCAATGAAGATTAATCTTACGTACCGGGGCAAAGAGCCAATCAATTACTGATATCAGTAACGGGTTTACCATTTATTTTTGCTATTAAAATGACAGTGGAAAATTTTGCTGTCTGTCGCTGTTTTCAGTATGTAGTGGTAAGCATTGTGATGTCATTTAAAATATGACATAACAGTGTTTTAAAGGATTCAAGACAAAGAAAAAAGCATGCATAGAAATCATTTAGACCAACAATCACTTGTTGCACCTAGGCACAGGATAAAAGCTTATAGAATTACTTTCAACGGTAGAACCTTGTCAATATCTTCGAAAAATGTTTTCAATCGCGTTTCTACGGTCAGATTGTTTAAAAAAAATGAAGAAAACAAATTTTGGGATCAATGTTTAATTATGATGTGACCTTAGTTCCGAAAACCATGAAATTTGTTGAAGTGGCCACATTGGGTGATGGCTTACGTTTAAGCACAAAATCGCTTTTATTATGAAAAAAATCTTTCTTCCATTGTGACATCACCAATCTCCATATGACCCCTGCCTTATCTGGTGATAAATGAGGCCAAGTTTGGAGTTTGTATGGCCAGTTGTTTCGAAATAGTTAAGCTTAAAAATGCGGTCAAGCACAAAATTGCTTGTTGCGTCGCCAATAATTCTTAAATGTAAAAAAACACTGTTTGGGGAATTATGTAATCAACCACGCTTTTACGGTTAGGATTTTTTAGGAAATTAAGGAAAACTAATTAGCAATTATGACGTCATCATAGATCCTGATGTAATGAAATTATTTTTAAAATGACAAATTAAGCGCTGTATTTTATTAAGCTCAAAATGACATTCCTCACTCAAAAAATGCGATGTTTAAAAAAAATTATCTTAAGTTATAATGTTGTCAGTCTTCTTTTAACATTCACTCTCGGTTGGTGATCATTCATACCAAGTTTTATATTTTTATACGCAGTAGGTTTGAAGGAGTTAAAGCGCGCGTACGTTCGTACGTACACACGTATGAACAAAGCAATAATTGCTTTCTGATATATATCTGGCGTCCATCATAACGTCGTCGACTTCTCATAAGAATCACCCCCTTGTGGTGACTAATCGTGCTTAGTTTAATGCTTTTAGATCCAATAGTTTAGGATCAGTAAATACAGTATAAACAAAACAGAAAAACGTTTCTTGATAGTATAGATCTGCATGCGCAGACCTCGCTTCAGGAGGGGGCATGTTTCCCAAAATTTTGAACAAGAGTGAACCCAAAAGTTGGAGAATAACTAAGAAAAATACACATACTCCATAGTATGCATATCAAACAAAGTTGGTCTGTAAAACTTTCAAACTAATGAAGTTCCTGTCTAAATGCAACGAAAGCAAATTTTTCATATTATGAAAAGATGCAACTTTATTGTGGCGGTTTTCCTTTTTTTCTTGATGTCTGCTATTTGTTGCAAGCAAAACGATTTCAAAAACTAAATGTGAAAACATCTCTGCCAAAAGACTTCAGACAAAAGACTACTGATTTCAAAACTGACCTTGCAAATGAAGAAGCTAGTAAAGTAGAAAGTAAAAAAAGATTGGGCAAGAACTTCTGCCGCCAGCAGCTGAGTAGTAATGTTATGAATCATGTATCAAATCACATCAAAAGACATGTTGGGAGCAAAAAAACCAGTGTCTCAAAGTGATTATATGAAGATGAAAGTTAATGCTCATATTACTGGCTTCTCACACGAGTGTTTCACAATGGCGGTCGCAAAAACAAAAAGGGCTATTTAGCGATTGAGTACAAAGTCCTTAGATTGTGTGCGTTGGTTTTCAAGCACAAGTAAAAGGCGTGAAAATTTGGACTGCGAAGTCAAACATCAGCACTTTGGAAGATTACAAACAGACAAGTGCATAGATAGTGGCGGATCCCAAAACTTTTGGCACGGGAAATGTGAAAAGTCGACATTTACGCATTTGTCATTCAAATTGAAAACAAAGACCATTTTTTTTATGATCAAGTTTTTCAAAGTCTGTAATTTCGTATTTTCTACCCTACTTGCAGGCAAAAACTTTTTTGGGAGATAAACATTTTTGAAGTTTATTTTCCGCAACAAAATTCTTTTTCGATGACAAAACATACAAGCAACTATAAAGAAACGTCACTTTGAAAGGCTAGTGGAGGAGATAGGGTGCATTCCTCCTAAAATCGCCACTGAGAACAGTGTACCGGTATACAGAACATTGGGCAAACATAAAACTTGAAGCTAATGCTGATGCAAAGAGAGTAACAACAGTCAAACTTACCTTCATGTGCAAAAAAGGTAAAACATTCTACCAAATGCTGAAAAAGAAAACTATCCGGACAAAAAGCCAAGACGACATGGAATTTCTATGCTCTCATTTTAAGCAGAATATTCCTTACCCACACATTGCGACAGATAATGTTTTTAACGCAGGCAGCTTTGGTTGCTTGTTTTCGGTATTTAGTCAGCAAAAAATGGTGTCGGATCTACATCTGGCCAGAGACAGAGGCCAGAAGAGAAGTAAATGGGGCCGTGATCTACCTGAGAGCCCTTTAAGAATCATTGTAACATATGTGGCGTTATTGTTTATTGTTATGTCGCAATAGCCACGTTTTTGAAATTCATTATAATGTCGTTGTTACCAAACAATTAAGAAATTTTTTCAAATGTTGTAAGCTAAAATTTTATAATCCCTAAAGATTTAATGACTACTTTGCCATTTATTTTTTTTGCTCTGTACATCAGTAGACTAGCATGTATGTACCGATGGGTCTTGTGTCCAAAACCACAGTCCTATGGTATAGGCTAATATCTGCATTCTTCGGTGTTAAACAGTAGATTGATTTCCACAGCCCATCACCTGTCTGTATTCATCGCATGGAATAATGTGATAGGAGAGCGTTTTGAATTGACAGTCATGAGAGTTTAGCAAATGATGGATTTTGCAAGCTCTCTTGGTCAATTATATAAAACCATTTTCCAGGACATAAAAAGTGTAGTGTTAAAAGCAAGCTTATCTATTAGACATCCTTACCAATAAAAACATAAACGCAATGATGGAGCGAAAGTTCTACCTTTCATAGCCATTATATGCCAAGACATATTTCCTACCAATCCACTCTGACACTTTCCATGCTCAGTTAATTCCAAGAAAATAAAGAATGCCCAAGCACTGATTGAATATCTTGGAGCGAGAGTCAGGCATAGCTGGTTAAAAGGCAACCCCGCTGCATTCTCAACGAAGACTCGGATTATGAAGAGTGACTATGACTCATAAAGAACAACATTTTTGTATAAAATAATGCCGTAGACCGAGAATTACCAACCTGGTGCCAGCAGGGTATCTTAGTGGTTTCCAAACTGCCTGTTCAAACTAAATCAAGCTCACAGTAACACGGTCATACCTGTTGAAGAGCCAAAGTTTCTTTAAAAAGATTAGTGGAAGTTAGATTCCCCCCCAAAAAAAAACATAAAAAGTCCTCATCGTTGTTTTGCTTTGGCAATGCGTAAATTTCGACTTCGATCGAGTCTATTTAGGATAGAGAAGTTTTATTTGAGAACCGGTGACTCCTCAAAACAATGAGTTGATGGTGGATCTTTAAAAAAAAGGTCTTCACTTTTGATTCGATTTAGAATCCTTTATAATATCAATCTACTCACCCTTAGCCTTGACAGTACCCTGGCAGTAGCTCGCGATTCCAACATGGTGTCCACTATCGAAGACAATAATTTTGTGTTGATTTGTGTATTTGAATAGTTCGTACAAGATATTCTCAGAAATTTGTTTGTAAATAATTTAGCCGCATACACACAACCCTGTAAATTTGAAAAAGGATCCAATACCGACGTGTAAACTTTAAGACAGTTTTGTTGGATAATCTCCGCCAAAAAAAATTTTCAGGTAGATTGCTACTTCTTATCTGCACATTTGAAAGTGAGATCAATATTGAAGTTGAAGCTATAAAACGAAAAATTCAAAATAAAAAAATAAGTTTATCTCAAACAAACACTTTTGCATATTCGGCTATTGTTGAAATGAAGTACTCGTATTTAATCACAAAATCTACCCGTGATAGTAAAAATATGCTGTTGTTCAATCAATTCTCAAGCTCGATCGGCCCACTTCCCTCCTACCTACCCTTTTCTTCTTTTGCAGACCTGAATTTAGAGGAGTTGAAAATGAAGTGATAAAGAAACATATAACTTCTGGAAGGCAACCATTATATTCAGCAGCTGTCGCAGTAGGAATTTTACAAAAAGCTACACAACGTTCTTCTTTTGAAAAGCAGGTTCTTCGTTCAAAAAAGTGATTGTCGTATAAGACCCTATAAAGTGTCCAAATTCCCTTGTTTTTGCAATCAATCGCATATTTTAAGACAAGTGCCCACAAATGGTTGCAAATTCAATATTGTTTAAAAAGAGAAAAAAATTGATTTGTAGCAATTAATCTAATAAATAATCTTTAAGTAACAAAAAAAGAGATCTGCAAGGCCAAATGGGTAAAAAAATCTCTTTAAAGGTCTTTGCTAATGAAAAAAAACATAAAACGGCCGAATAACAACCCCGACATTTTGTTCTCCTTTTACAGGATAAAGAGTAGCCCTGATTTTATATTTGTCAATAACAACGTAATAGGAAACAAAACAGCGGCAGAGGAAAAACGGTAAAACGATACCGGTATACAATAAAGCATGCTCAACTGAATTTAGTACGATCAATATAAATTCAAATTAGATGCATGACCACAACCCCAAAATCCGCACAAAAGAAGTAAAGTAAACAAAACCAAAGACAGCTGTTGTTTGTCCACATGGTTGTTGTTGTTGTGATTGCCCCTCCTCTTCCTTGGGATGGAGGTACGGCACGAACTACAATTTAGGTTCATGCCGTCAACCTAATTTAAATTAGGCTAGGGGAAAGATGGCAGCCCATTTCGAACCAGTCTTAAGTGGCTGGTAGCCCCACCACCAACAAGGGGGACTGCCATTGGTGGAGTCGTCTTTTGCGACATGCCGGGTTAGCAACTTCACAATTGTAACCCGATGAAGTTCGGGTAGGCCACCTGTCTTCCACATCAAGGTGGAGGCGTCCCGTTAAATGCCTTGCCCAAGGAGACAACGAGCAAGTTTGATGGATTGTTCTCCACATTATCTTTTTTTATGCTGAGCGCCAAGCAGGGCAGCTGTGAATACCATTTTTTAGTCTTTTGGTATGACTTGACTTAGGGAATGAACCGCAGGTCTACCGACGGCGAAGCGGACGCTCTCACCACTACGCCATCGCGCCGGTGTTTGTTCACATCGTTTGATTCATAATCTTCGCATATAAATCACTATAAATTCTACAGTGCTGGTTTCCACTAGATACAGCTTGAGACAACAATTAGCAGCCGGTTTGAGACAGAATGAAGCTATCTCTTTGCTGTTGTTGCTCTTGGGTTACCCTAGGACAAGGTTGAGTCTCCCAAGTTCAGGTTTCTAATTTAACATAAATATAGCAAAATTAAGTTGGTGATAGTGCTGCGTTGCCTTTTCGTCATGGGCAGCGTCACCGGCTACCCCCTCCGCTCTAGAAAAAAAAATTCTTTTTGTCGCCGAGGGGGTGAACCGCCAGGCTCTGAGCCTCTCGTTTTGAAGCACAAAAAATATTTTGAAAAATCACATAGCTTTAAATTTATATGCAGTTGGAGTAATCCGAGCAAAAACATGAGTAATAGTGCTACTATGCATTTGAAAATTTTTCAGCTTGAGCACAAACGCAAGTAGGCCAAAACAATAGTGAGACTAATGATGAAATTTAGTCCGACAATCATTTTTTTGTCGCAGTTCTGGCTTATTATTTTGAAAATGTTACGCCAATGTTATTTGTGCGATTGGCTGTTGGGATGACACATTTACTAAATCTGGCTTCAGCAACTGCAAAAATGCTCCTGGTGGAAGTGGAAAACTTGCCAAGCATGCAAACTCAAGAATGTATTTGCTTTTTCTTCAGCGGGTGGAAAATTTAAAGTCAGGAACGCCAATTAATTTTTAGTTGAATAAAGCAGCTCTCGAAATCAGACGAAGACATGAGAAGGAAAATCATGGAAGTCGTCACATTGTTAAAATCACATATGATGTCATTCGAAATCAAGCTAAGCAAAACGTCGCTTTTCGTTTGCGTGACCGTTTAAAAACAAAGGAGACTTTCTTAAGGAGCTTCAAATTATTTCTAATTACCTCACACAATTTTAGAAGTGGATAGAAAAGCATCCCCAAAATATATCATACTTTCTCATGTGAGCCAAAACGAGATGCTTGGTATTTAAACCTTTTTCTTTCCGAATGTAATTCTCATGTTCAAATCTGCTTTATTTTTATATATGTTTGTTTGTAGGTAGTAAATAACTTATATACTAATTTTTATGTTCATACCTTGTTCCGGAAGTGAAATACGTCATGTTTCATTTGTGGAACACTGGCGGGTTACCGTACACAAAATTGGGCGTTGCTGATTTGTTGCTTCAATGATAGCGTTTCGCTTTTGCAAAACCACGTAAACTCAATCAACAAAAACATACCTTGCTTTTGTTCGGGGGCAACTTTATTGATTGGTATGATACACTTCAAAACAAAGCTTGCATGCAGGCATACATTGCATTTTTTACGCATGGTTTTGGTATCTTTTTGCACATTTTACAACGTCCTTGAGAAGTTGGTCTTAGGAAGTGGTTCATTTTATAAAATTTCACGTTCTTTGGAAGTTCAGCTTCTCCGTCTGGTCTATTTTGGGCTTTCTTTTCTGTTTTAAGCCAGCAAAGAGTCACCTGTCTCCAAAACTCCAGGTGAGATACCTTTTTCTGGCCAAGTCTGCAATACTTTTTTTACAGTCGTTGCAATATATTCTCCATGCTGCAACGACTGTAACGTTGAGAAAGTTTACGAACAGAGTCCAGCACCATTTTTTTCCACGTATTGTTGGGCGATATGATTCCAGCAAACGGTCCATCAGAATAACAGCGCCTATACTTTTGTTATACGAATTAATGAGATGTAGCTGTGTGACTTCTTTAGCTCCTTCTTTTCTCCTCCACCTTACTTTTGTGCATAGGTTCATGATTTTCCCAGTTATTTGCAATATTTACGACAGAATTGTTGGGCTATTTTGCAATGCATACCTTTCCATCACTGCAGTAATCGTATGTACCTCTTTCTTTCTTCCGAAGCTCTTTGCTTTGAACAAGCTGTTTGTTCGCCCCTTCTGTTCTCTTTTGTTGTATGGTTCCTGTGGCTCGCACGCTTTTTTCAGCTAATTCAATTATCAGATGGTCGCTAGAGAGAAAATTATCAAAATAAAGTTGGCAATACAAAACATTAGAATTACTGGAGATGATAAAAACTATATTATTGATGACAAGTGTCCCAAAAGACTGGTTGATTGCCTTTGACTGCTTTCCCTGACATATCTGCATGGGATACGGATAGCCATCTCTTTCACACAGGCACCAAATTTTGTAAACAAAACGAATTGGCTTCCCTCTGATAAACATTTTGGCACTGTGCATCCAAAGTAAGGCACCATTTACTCATCTACACTCAATAGTTCATAAAAAATACCAAACTGAACCAAATTGAAATTCAGCATATTATACAAAAGAGATATTTTGCTCATTTTATGTCCTTCTGTGAGCATTTGGTTGTAAGCAAAATGTAAATATTCTTTGGTTTCGTGATATATGATTCTACTGATTATGTTGTACACTGTTGGAACTCCCAAATCAGGCTGCGTTGACCACTAGTGATGTTATTCCGGTAGGCTATGGTAGCCAGTAAGCAAAATTACTATCAAAAATGGCATTTCTTTATTCGATACCATAAAATGTGGGTTGTTTTGATCTTGATTGCTATAAATATGGTTTGAAGAACGATGTGCTCCAGTATGTCTTTGGAAAACAAATTTTTCCACACTTGGAAAAGTGAATTTCCCTCCAAATCTGACACGTTTTCTGTGAAATTAGTTTTTCCTTTAAAAAGCTTTTTCAAAATCAGAAACTTTTTTCCATCTTGGCGGTTCTTGTTGCCTTCTTTTGGAACGTGTTGGCAAGGGCAGTTCAGCTTCGTCGTTACTTTCAAGATCTTGTTCAATTTTAAGCTCCCCGGATGGTTCGTAAATGTCTTCTATACTTTCAGCTGAAACCTATTCTGTATCACTTTCCTGATTACCATAGTCACCGGCATTTGGCGGAAGTACAACGACATTGACGACAATTCTTGAACCTTTGATAGCTTAATGCGCTTCGGCAATAGTTGCTACTTTTGTCGTCTTTCTTACTCCATTGAAAACTTTGGTTTCATCTTTGCTTATAACTGTCAATCACTCGCTTGCTTTCTAACAACTAACTGCTTGTCAGTGAAACAATTAAGTCTAAATATGGTAGCTCTTTTGTTTACTAAAAGTAATTGTTACGCGTAAATAAACGAAATAAACGTCTGGGCTGAAAACTAATACTTGTTTGTTTTCTAGTGTAGTTGTACGGTAACCCGCCACTGTTCCACAAATGGAACGTAAAACTTTACGAAAAATTTATGATAAGTTATTGGCCGCACATCTTACTAATGTTTGGGTGAAACTACTTTAATATCAGTAAGCTAAAATGTATCAACCTTTGAATACTTTTGTATAACAGGAAATACGTTTGATACTGATTAATATTGCATCCATGTCAAAACGTAATTTTTTACGAAATTAACGTTATTATATTTCGCTCACTAAGCAAGGTATAAGTAATAATTATACCTAGTAAGAAGGAACAGCTCTTAAATAATACAGTAAAACCAAAAAGTAGTTTAAATTCAGGCAATAGGATAGTTTGCAAGCGTCTTGAAGTTTTGTTCCATTTATGGAAGGCTGGTATGAAAAAGGTTAATTACCCTCATAACTAAAGATAATTGCTATAAGGTACGTGCTGCTAAATGCTTTGCAATTTAATGCCACAAGATGACGCCACATAAAAGAGTTTCTGCGTCTATAGGAAAGTTGCCTATGACGACACACATTTCGCGCCAAAAAAAGTGCTTGACCAAACGCTGTAATTTATGCTGGAAGGGTATAGGGCGAACACCAACTTTTGGGGTTATTTTGAAAGCTATTGAGAAATTAATTAAAAATTGGAATGAATTATTGCTAGTTTGCTACTCGGAAACAAATAAATTCAATCAAAAGCAATTTGGTTGAGATTAGGCCATTCAGTAGGCTAATCTAAGCTTAGTACTGCGTGTAAATTTGCCAAAAGATTGCCAAAAAATTGAAGTGCTATCTAAATATTATTTGATCCTCAGTTAAAAATAACTCTACATCAATTAGATACTCATAGATGCATTGGCAACAACAACCATTATCTAATCATCACTGTCGGTACTGTAAGTTTTTTAATGATGCTTGGTCCAGCAGCCAAGGCAATAGCCAAAAAAATTGTTTAAGGAATAGTTAAGGTCACAAAATTGCATCTGACAGATCAATATAACCGGTCTGTAAGCATTATATTGACAAAAATTTTTTAAGAATAATTGATTTGATCCATCAATATCTAATCCAACATATGACAAACGATGCAGAAGTCTGCCATATCATTTAGACTACAGAACAATTTAGGTTTATAACTTTTCAGTGTGCTTTTGCAACTAAATATACTGCATAAATTGCACATTACAATTAACTTAAACTCAGTATTCCAAAATACGCTGATTAATCGAATATGAAACCTAAACAGTAACAGCCTAAAAATAAGCCTGCATGTTTAGCACATAAAACTAACCTAACTACTAGCAATAACAAGCAAACCTTAGCAATCTTACCTTACTTTGACAACAAATTCATTCCATAACATCAGTAAAACAACATATTTAACATGCAAATAACAACTCTCTAGTTTATCCATTCAATTTGCAAAAAACAGTATCACTCCTATTCAACTCAATTCAATGCAAAAACACTGAAACTGGTCAGCCACTTTTTGCGAAAGCGCATTTTGATGACATTTGATCACGTGCGTGCAATCTTCCTATTGTTTTGCGTTGTATTTTTGGTTTTAAAATCAATCAACGATGCATTTAAGTTTGTCAATTATGATGTTTGACGGGAACATTTTTGGTTGATGTTATACTATCAGTACTAAGGATCTCAAACTTCTTTTAAAAACCTCATCGGTAAAGTTCTTGATGGTGCCCCCAAAATGTCAGGCAAAGATGAAGGAGCACCGCAACATTTATTTTGCTGCCGGTGCCAAATTTTTGATATGTTTTCGCTGCTTCCACGCTGCTTAAACCTGTTTTCGAGCACAGCCTGGAAAATATACCAAGCAGCGAACCAATAGTGATAGCTACCGTTTTATAGAAAGTTCTCTCAAAAAACATAGCTTTTTTCAAGAGTATTTGAGTGTAAAAGAGAATTACTTCTCACAAGACTGCCTTGCATTTACCGTCTGATACAAGATGATCTTCTTACTGAGATAGTTTGAATTGTATTGTTAACGTTTACCCAGCGCTGCTTTCAATGTTTTACCAGATGTCCAAGGAAAGCTAAAATTTCGTGGCTACTGGTTTGCTGGTTCGCATTAAACAGTTTAAATTTATTGCAGCTTGTCTTGCTCTAAATAAATGCTTTTCGTTGAGTAGACATGCTGCGGAGTATCTATAAAGCGAAGAAATGGATATTACCACAGCAACTGCAACTGGTGAAGACCACACAGCGACATTTGAGTCAGCTGCGCTTATAGGATGACTTAAATTAGTTTTTCCCAACCAGTGAGCCTTAGCGTGGTTTCCAAAAATTCCAAGTGGGCCGCAGAACAAGTTAAAAAAGTATTTACAATCATTATGCTTTGAAAACTCAAAAAAGTGATCCGCAAAGATGACTATTAATTGCATCAACAATATTTTTTCCAAACATTTATAAACGAAATCCCTTTTTTGCTTGTGCAGTACTCCTAAACAAATATCTATTGTTTTGCAATAATGATGTTTCTATCTTTGATTGTCTACTCTACTTCTGTAGCAGCACTGATACTTGCTAGGCTAAAGCCTAAAATCAGTTTCTTAGCAGTACAAAAGTTTTAAGCAAAAATTTTGCAGAAAGTTTTATTTTTCACAGATAGAAAATGGCTAAAAAAAAGTTTAGTAATGATTACATTAAATATGAATTTACATCAATTCTTGATAGTAAAGAAGAAAAGGGCCAGTATGTTTTGGGTTATAAAATTCTTGGGAATCATTCTTTGAGACCGTCGAAGTTAATGCTTCACTTCAAGGGGTGCATCTCGAACACAAACATAAAAATACAAAATTTTTCAAAAGAAAAGAAGCTTGTGTGAAGCGTCAGCGCTTGGATGCAAGTGGAGTAATTCGACAACAATCCCAAGCACTTATTGAGGCTTCCTATGCAGCCTGTCCGATTATTGCAAAGCAAATTAAACCGTGTACCATTGGGAAGACCCTTGTCAAGCCTTGCGCTTTAGAAATGACTGTACTTAGGCAGGAAAGTGAAAAAACGCTAAAGCAGATATCCCTTTCTGATAATACTGTGCAGAGACGGATTAGTAATTTGGCAGGCGACATAAAACAGCAAGTGATTTCCGATATAAGGAATGCTCAATTTGGTGTTTTTTCTGTTCAACTTGATGAAAGTGCAAATGTTTCTGCTTGCTCTCAGCTTATGGTGTTTTGCAGATACTTCACAAATACTAACATATAAGAAGAGTTCTTATTTTGTTCTGCATTAGAGATAAACACGAAAGCAGTCGCTGATATGGAAAAGATATCATAGCTTTTTTAATTCGAAAACCTCAGGTGGGAAAATCTCTTGTGGTGAGTGTTCTGACGGTGCATTTTGAATGTTAGAAGCAAAACGTTTACAAACAATAGTTGGAAATCTATCACTTAAAGTCATCACAGTTCACTGCATAGTACACAGGCAAGCTCTTGCTTCGAAAACTCTTCTAGAACCTTTCTACAATGTTCTTAAAAAAGTTATCAAAACAGTAAACTACGCAAAGAGCAGGGCTTTGATCACTCAAATTTTTAGAAAACTGTGTGCTGTTATGGGATCAGAACGTTTGTACCCATTTTATTATACAAAAGTACGTTGGATGTCAAAGGGAAACGTTGTGGCTAAAGCTTTTGAACTACGAGAAGAATTAAGGAAATTTTTAATCATGCAAAAACAACCCGAACCGGGATCAGACTTTAAGGATAATGCTTCCACATCCAGACTATCTTATCTTGTTGACATTTTCCACTAACTGAACCCCTCAAATCTCAAGCTGCAAGAAAAGAAAACGACAATCATTGACTTCATTGATGCTTTGAATGCCTTTGTGCAAATGCTTGTAAACTGGACAAGAAAAGCTGAAAAGGGAAATTTTGCAATGTTTGAGGCCCTTTCGACTGTGATTTCTGCTGATGTGGACAATGCTTTGTCATCTGAAATCTTGCTACACCTTACAAGTCTTCGAAAAGAATTTTTGAGGTATTTTTCTGAAATATCGGAGTCAGATTTGTAGCTGATGAGAACAACTTTTGCAGTTACGGTACAAGAAGTCAGTGATGACCTATAGAATGAACTCACTGATTTTAAAAATGATTCTACTTGTAGAGATATGTTTGATACTTTATTAATCTGTGAGTTTTGGGCAAAGATGTGCACTTCTTACCCGCGTGTCGCCAAAGAATGCTTCACAAAGCTGTTACACTTTAGTAGTACATAATTATGCGAATCAGGATTTTCCACTTTAATGCAGATGAAAAACAAGACTTGAAACCGATTAGACGTGGAAAATGTTCTCCGATGTGCACTTTCTTCAACGCATTCAAGAATCGAGAAACTGGTTCATTGTGTTCAGCAGCAAGTCTCCAACTGAGGTGAATTTTGAAATAAACTGCTGCTTTAGAACAATGTGTGTTTGCTTTATTACTAAATAGATACTAGCTACGATAACGTAGCCAACTTTAGCAACTCATTATGGGCCACGTAGAAAAAAGGTTGGGAAACACTGACTTAAACAAATTGATTTCTGATTTATCCTTGTTTGAGGATCATGTTCAAACCCTCGTGGCCGACCACCCCACGTTGCCAAAGCGACGAGGTTTCCTCCCGATCCGTTTTAGCGATGGTCAAACTATTTGAGATACTTCCAACAGCCTCCCTAGGAAACATCAAGAGGGTGAAACAGTTGCAGATTGTTTTAGGAAAAAAACTTTATTTTCCATTTCTTGACCGAATGCTAAGTAAACGTAAAAGCGATTCACAGATCAAGGTTGTGAACTGATGTCAAATGCAGCAGCCCTTCATCGACGATACATCTCGCCATCAAGTGTGCCGAAAATTAAAAGCCTTGCAAAGTTTTATCATTTTGATTTAAAACAGCATCATCTCCTATTTTTGCGACCGAACAATTGTCGAAATTGGAAGCAGCAATTTGAACAACATTTAAACAAGCTGATCAAAAATGAAGAAGATAAAATTATTTCGTGGATGTGATTCCCCTTACTCCAAAAGATTTTTGGTTCTAATTCTGCTAAAGTAAATTATTATGTTGGTTTTTCATTTACGAGCTGGGCCTACTTACTTGGTAGTTTCATTTTTTCTTCCGCTTTTACTTGAGTTGTTTAGTAGGAAGTAACACTAATGAGTAGTTACAACTTTCACTTAGACGTGGAGTATATTAGCATAAAAAACAACTTTGAACTAAAGTTTATATTTTCCACCATTCCAATAAAGTGAGCCAATTTTGTTTCAAATTTTAGAAACAAAGCAAAAATGCTGTTAATCCACAACTTGGCAAGGTGCGATGGGTTATTGTCAGTGGGTCGTGCTGTCATAAAGATTCTTGCTTTTAAAGCATTTGATGCCAAAAGTAAATTTAAATATTTTTCTGTGTTTAATTTTTTGCTGTTTGTTTTATCTTTTCAAACATACAGTAGTTTGTTCACACACTAGTTGCCACCCTTGTCAAAATAATAGCCATGGGGGACCAATGGCACATTTATACTCTTCAAAAAAATTTACAAAAGTGTTGTTTGTCGCTGAGTTCTTTAGTACCCGATTACAAAGATTATCATGAAAGCTTAATCTTTACAAATGTCCTTAGACTTTTCTAGATACTGTACTCATAACGTTTTGTCAAAAATGTAAGACGACAACAAAAAATGCAATCAAATTGACGTCATAGTCCGCCTCTTTTATAGTGCCTTGGTCCTTGCCTTCTCACTCTTCACTCTTCTCGCTTGTTCTTTACCTCCCTTTTTCCTTCTCTTCCTTTTTTTTGCAAACAACCCACTCGTATATATACTTTTCATGCGCCACGTAATACAGAAATAATTCCCAAATATTCCAGAGTTTAACCAATAAAAATTACTAGAAATTAAAATTAACAAGAAAAGGTCTGTAGACGGGGGAATACCGGAAACAGTTTCCAAAGAAACAACCAATAAAATTGCTTACAAAATAAACAAGAAAGGGTTTGTCTTTGGGGGCAGTACTGAAACTACCAATATAACCAGCAAAAATTGCTCCGAAAATAAAATAAATAAGGATGGGTTAGTATACGGGGGAATACCGGAAATAATTACCAAAACAAAAAACTACCTCAAAACGGGATAATGGCATCAGTGTTCCTAAGATTGTTATTGTTACATTCATGAAAAGAGCAAAACAAAATATCACTCACTGAACTGTGTGATCTAAACGGTGAGTAAGGCCACCTCTACTTAAAGTTTGCAAAAAGTCGCCATACTTATCACTATAAAAGTGACTATTGTCAACAATTTTACTGCCAACCTTCATTTGCACATAACCAGCTATGTGAGCTACTCCAATGCTAATATATTTTCGCTTGATGTAATGCTCTCGAATTTGACCACACTATCCACAATATCTTGGTTTTGATCGAGAAAACAATTACAAATATTACAATGATGACGATTATCGCCCTCGATTTTTATCTTCATCTGCAATGACTTTTGCTCTCAGAATACGAACCCTTCATTTACAGACTGAGCTCCTATAAAATGCGTCCCACCAGATCCTTGTCTCAGCTAACTGAAATATTTTTCGAAAGGATCAGCCGAAAACCATCCAAAAATTACATAATCGTCGGCACAACTCATTAAATATTTAGCCAAATCCACAGCAGGTTTGTCAAACAAAATTGGCAGTGTCGCTATTAAGTTGACAAACTCTTAAGCTACAAATTCCTTTCATTTTCCGAGCCATTTCTCCAACATTCAGCATAAATTGCAAGCGTGAGTTATTTATTGATCTAATTACAGCTCGTAAAGTGTCAGCATATCTGCCATTTAATCCAGGACTGCTCACATTAAGTATTTTCCACAGCCCAACAAAAATTTCAATAAAATTAGCAATACTTGAAAATCAGTACTTGATATTGTTGCAATTGTGGGTGAGTTTCCAATGCTGCAGCAGTTTCATCGCAAAAAGCATGTGAGCAAATGCTTACCTTCTGCCTCTCAATCAGGGATGTGGAAGCGGAAGCTGGAAGTGGAAGCGGTGGAAGCGGTCCTTTTTCTGTGGAAGCGGAAACGCAAAAATTCTACCGCTTCCACATAGGTTATTTGACTTGAAGAGTAACTTGGCAAAAAAGTTTTGTTTATTTCCCAATGTGGATCAAACAGTGAAGTTGCACTATAAGTCTGAATAAACGTGCGATATCAGTAGCGCGAGAGAACAAGAAAAAGTAAAACTAGCATCACATTTTATATCGATTACGGGTAAAAAAAAGATAGTTTGGACAATGAAACGTAGCTAATAAAATGATGATTTGATTAAACTTAACTAACCTTGTTTAGGGGGTTGAAAATGTTGAAAAAGAAATTACGCACGACGGAATCAACTTGATATTCCACATCAGTGCTCTTCAACAGGGGTTTCGCAAAACATGCAGTTGTGTTCCGTGAGGAGACAGCGAAGGTTCTTCGTTCATTACTAGTATTTATTTCTTATTTCAGTAAATTGATTTCTTATACGTAATAGTGTTTCCTGTATGTAAATAGTAATGGAATCATGAGATAGCAAGTTGCAGATTGTGACGTAATTCTGTTTACAACTTTAAGAACGTCTGAATTTGCTAACTCCCTTTGTTACGTAATAGTGCATCTGTAATTTCAGTTTTGCTGTTGATGTTGTTTCCCGACCCCTTCCGAGGGATGGGTTGATGACGGAAAACCATGAGGCCCCAGAAGCCAGGAAACTCCCCAGAGCCTGGACCAGAGGTCGTAGAGAGACAGAAAATTGCCAAAGAGTGAGTGGCGCAAAAAGTCCGTAGCTGGACAGTGCAGAATGAGATGAGATGTGTCTTGGGACGGGTGTCCGCAAGCGCTGCAGGAAGGATTTTCGATTCTGCCAATTCTAGAGAGATAGAAGCTTAGCAGAAGACTGTGTTCGTTGCAGCGAAAGCGTGAGAGAACACAGCGAGCATGACGTAGAATCACAAGTTCCTCGGTGGAAATCGAAGGAGCCTGCGTGTCGAAGAATTTAGATGAGACAGTATGCCTTCTATCCGAGAAAAGAAAAGAGTGAATACGATAGATAAGAGAAGAGAGACTACAAGGGATTGCTAAGGGAACAAGTAGCGCTTCCCGTCCGGTCAGCTCATCAGCCGAGTCGATGCCCGGGAGAAACGAGTGTTCGGGGACTCATTGTAGCCTGATAGAACAGGAAGAAAAAAAAACAGTTTCTGCCAGATATTAAGATAAAAGGAAAGATGGAGGAGAGAACAAAGTGGCGAAGACAGAGCTAGAATCAGATAGGAGGAGAAGAGAAGTGGAAGACTTGTTGGTGCTGCCGAGACCAGCAAAGAGCGTGCAGAATGGCACAGGCTTCAGCGAAAAAACTTGAGCATACTGGGCCTGCTGAACAGAAAGGAATAGCCTCGGTGCCACAGAGAGAGCAGTTGACAAGTGCTCCAGAGCCATCTTTGCCAAAAGGGAATAGAACAGAGCCGTCTGTCCAGAGCACCAGATTGTAAGGAGGACATTCGTTGTCAGAGAAGTAAAGAGAACAGCAGCAAAGGAATGACAAAGAGACCAGTATTTCTCTGCAGAAGGACAGTGACAGTGAAGGAAAAAGCAAAGTCATCCCAAGGAGCTTTCTGAAAATTCAAGGAAGGGGGACGTTCGTTGGGGCAAAAGATCGGAGAAAGAGGGACGGTAAGTACAATTGGTAGGCGATCAGAACCCACGTCCTGAAGCACCTCCCAGGAGCAAGATAAGGCGAGTGAGAAAAGAGAGGGCAAAGGAGATGTCAGGGGAGGAGCGGCTGCCAGATGAGCAATGAAGAAGAGTAGGTATTTCAGAGTCATTGAGGGGGAGGAGGTCAGAGGAGATGATCCAATTGAATGCTTTCTTCCCACAGGGGTCGGAAGTACTTTATGAGTCCTAGTGGGAGTGATGGCAATTTAAGTCTCCCAGAATAAAGAGATTTCTGGAGGAGGGAAGAATCGAGGAAGAAAAGAAATTGGTTTTTCTCTCCTTCGAAGAAGAGCGAATAAGTGGAGCATAAACGTTAAGAAATGAGAGCAAGGAGGAGTCGTTTAGAGAGATGTTTACCTCTACATAATCAGAGTAGAGGTCAATGGAAGAAAGAGCGGAGTTAGAAAGCTCAGATAAAGATAACCCTTGCCTGACGAAAATGATGACGCCGCCGCTAGCATGGGTGACATCAGTAGAAAAAATATCAGAACGGAAGTGGCTGCAATCAGATCGCAAAGCGGAGAATCCAGAGATCAGAAAAGAGGAAGATGAATTAAGGTTAGATTCCTGGATACAAATAAGGTCAACGTGATGAGAGGAAATAAATTGTAGCAGTTCAGTGTTCCTGGCTCAAAGATCCCCAGCATTCCATTGAAGAACTCTGAGGGAGTCAGGGAGGGGAAGAAGAAGCAGAAGGTAAAGAGAAACAGCTAGGAGCATGACGTGGTGGTGAGGGCGCAGAGGGAGAAGATACGAAGTGGGCGGAGAAAGGATAAGAGGTTTGAAGGCGTGGGTGGGGTGAAAGTGCTGCATTAGCAGAAGGGGGGCAGATGGGCCAGATTGAGCAGTGGAGGTATACTAGCTGGAAAAGTCCGAGGAGGAAGTCACAGTGCTGGTAGGTGTGGGATCTCCAAAAAAACAGGGACGCAGCAGGGAGGGCGGCTCCAGGAGTGAGAGCTGCCAAGAGTTATGAATCTAGAGAAGGAGAGTAGTGAGCACTTTTAATGAACCCAATTAAAGCATGTGCAGCATTGCACTGACCTACCACGCCAGGTCACATTTCCAGGGCACACTGAACAGGGGAAAGAAGGGACAAGAGTTAGAATGAACGTTGCCGCTCATCAGAAGCAGAAGAATGAGAAGACGGGCAAGAGAAAGGCAGGAGAGGAGAGAAGACAGACCGATTTTAAAGAGGCTGCGTGCCACCTTCTGCGGTCGTTCAGGGGCTGCACCGCAAAAAAATTGTTTGTGTGAGGGGTGTGCCCGGGATAACTGGGACCCTCGGAAAGACCAACAGCCATTTTAACCCAACCCAAACGGGGTTGGTTGCCGTACTACCACGTTGAGGCGGCTGTTGGTTCGTGCAGTTCAATTTTGCTCGCTTTACATGTATATAATGTATATACGACAGAAATTTTGCACCTCACTTTCCAAAAAGATCGGAGTCAATGCGTGTTTTCGGGACGGACAAAAAGTCCGTAATGATGTTTAGAGCTAAAGTTAACTCAAAGTCAGAGTTAGCTGAGAATAGAGAGGGAAAATCAGCGCTATACGGTGTAATTTGTTGTTGTGAAGACAGGTTGTTGTCGAGAGCTGTAATATGTGGTCATACGGTTTAGATCTGAGAAGCATCAGGTTAACTGTTGTAAAAGTGATTGTAAGTAGTGAAGGAACTTGTAATAACTGGCTATTTGTTGAAGTGTTTAATTATTACGAGTATTTTTTGAATTGTAGTAACAAATACTTGATTTTCTTGCAAGAAATTTGTGATTTCTTAATTTTTGTCAGTGGGGGTTCCGTGACAGACGCGAAAGTACATTAGGGGTTCCGCGATGACAAAAAGATTGAAAAGCACTGTTCTATATTCAACACGAGTTCTAATATCTAAGAAAAAGAAACACAGAGTAGTTCGGAACAATAAGCTCAAGCGAAGTAGGTAAAGTAATAGCAATAAATGAAGGTTTTTGTTTTCTCAAAATGAAAAAGTGTAGGAGAAGGCAGGATACAGACCCACAAAAGTTTAAAAAATTGTCAACGGTCGTTTTTTCGTTTTTTGTTTGTGGAAGCGGAAGGGATAGGTGTGAACGCGGAAGCGTTTAAAAAATAACCGCTTCCACATCCTTGCTCTCAATTGGTGATGGTGTTATAGAGGTTTGATCAAGATGAGATAACAAGAGATCGCCGAGTTAAAATCAATATTCATTTGAAGTTGTATGTTAAAAATGCTTGCAGGTCACTTACATCGATATATCAGATGCAATTTTTTGACCTAAACTATTTTTTAAACAAATTTTTTAGGGCTATTGCCTTGGCTGCTGGACCAAGAATGGGGTAATCAAAAAACTTACAGATAGTAATGATCAGATCATAGTTGATTTTGCTGATGTACCTACTGGTATCTAAATGACATGATGTGACTTTTAAAGAAGAATGAATGATAATATTATATTTGTTTTCGGCCAATTGTTTGACAAATTGGCACATTACTCTAAGCTTGGACTGGCTAATTGAAAGTCCTAACCTCAACCAAAGCACTTTTGATTAAATTTTTTAGTTAATGAGTTACAAACTAACATTAATTTACTCCAATTTATTACTCATTTCACATTCGTTATCGAAATAATCTCAAAACTTAATGTTCGCCCTATATTTTTTCAGCATAACTTACAGCTTTTGGTAAAAAAATCTAGATACCTTACATTGATAATAAGCTGTAAAAACGCTGATACCATTCATGCTCATAACACACCCTACCATGGACCCCATATTTTTATACTATGGATATCATTGCCATAAACATCATATTGTTCAATGTAAAAACACTGGCAATGGGATGCAAAAACACTGATACCAATCACTAGTAAGGAGAGGATGCTACAAAATGCAGTAGCATTGCAATTTTAGAAAAAAATGTGCATACCATATTTCTTCGAATAGGAGCCGCGGCTAATATCTATTTTTGTGATCATTTTTGCGGTTTCTATTCTAGAGCGGTTTCTAATCGAGGGGGGCTTCTATAATTTTTTATCATAATAAATAACAGAGCTATAAAAATTTATCTCTCACAAAAAGTTTTAAACCCTTCGAAGCAGGCTTTTTGTGAGAAAAATTTTACGACTTTCTTACGGCAATTGAAACTATCGAGTGAAAGCAGGAATTAGCTGGGTTTCTAAACAGAGAACAGATTGTCTGTAAATACCTGGGTTTCTGTTGATCTCCCGCTGCGTGTTTTATTGTTTTACTGGGCTGTTCAAAGTTTAATCGCTTTTTCGTTATGTCAAAAATTAAGCTTACGTCTTAAAATTGCAGGATATACAGTAGAAGCAAAGATTCATTAAACGCAGTATCATTTGAGAAGTAACTACTTGCAGCGCTGCTGAAAAACACCGTTCTATCAAAAGTCTAAATAATGTCGAAACGACTTGCATGTAATATGGAATTTAAAATGGAAGTTATTGAGTTTGCAGAAAAGCATATCTGAGTAAAAACAAAAAGCAAGTTTGAAATTCATGAATCACTTGTGCGCCAATGGTTGCAAAAGAAGGATGATTTGAGCAGAAAGTATAAACAATCAGGAACATTAAAGAAGAAATTTGGGATTGAAGGAAATGGGAGAAAGCCATGTTTGTCTACCATTGAAGATAAGTTGATGGAGAAAATTTCCAGGGAGCGAAAGCAACAGCAACATATCTCTTGTAAATCAATCCAATTTTGGGCCAAAAAATTGGCTGACAAAAATGACTTAACTGACTTTGCAGCATCTCGTGGTTGGCTTAGTAACTTTCTGAAGCATTGCAATTTAACATCAAGAAGGCGAAAGACAACGGGCAACTAGTGCCAAGTGATTTGGTGAAAAAAATTTATAACTTAGTTGATTTTAATAAAAAGCAAAGAAAATTTTATAAATTTCAACCCTCAATGATGGCCAACATGGATGAAATGCCATTATGGGCAGACATGCTAAATGCTACACCATTGATAAAAGAGGCATCTACACACAGTCTCTATCAAAACCACTGGTCATAAAAAAAAACGCCTCATTGTGTATTTGGCTCTGAAAGTGGACGGGACAAAAACGAAACCTTATGTTGTCGTCGTCGTTGTTTGGTCAGGCACCCAAACTCAATCCGAGCCAGCACAAATGAAAGCCAGGGCCGAGGGTCTAATCTTTTACCACCCCGGGCTGCTGCGCTGCCCAGATTATATGTTGGCAGTGGTGGTGTTAAGCCAACATCGAGTTGCGTCATCCAAAACCTGCAGACCTCGTGTTCCTTTTGATACATGATTTGTGAGAGACATGAAGATATAACGTGATCTGCAGTTTGCTCAGTGGCGCCACGTTTGCAATTCGGTGATGGAGCGAGACCCCATTTGTACATGGACGAGTAAAAACGTCTTATACCAGTCCGCAGGCGATTGAGCTTTACCCAAGATGTTCTGAGCAGACTCATTTAAAGTGGCCTTGAACTGATTCTGCGAATGAAAGCACGGACCCTTGAAGTACTCTCCGAGTAGACCGCGTTTCATTTATGTTTCGTCCACTGCTTTACACGGATGTCCAGTTTAGACAAACTACCTAATAGTTTCCACGCAGCAAGTACAAATGGGCCTCTTGATCTAAGTCTCCCCTGGAGCGCATCCTGCTACCCAATCAACTGTCTGTGCATTACATGGTCGGGGTCATGAATAGCACGATTCGCCATAGAGAATGTCGCTCCTAATCGACGAAGCTCAGCTGGCTGGGTGCCTGGGAGGACAGGCAAGTCCTCTGCTGATGTGGGACGCAAGCATCCAGTGACAATGCGCAAAGCATTATTGAGGATGCTGTCGATGAGGCGAGTATGCGTACTACGACACCAAACTGGTGCGCAGTACTCAGATGTGGAGCAGAAATCAAGGAAATAACAGAGATGCCCAATGCTTTGGCACCTGCACCTCATCTGGATCCCGCAAGTCGCCCCAACAGCGCAACTCGGGGGTGAGGTTTTGCGCAAACCCTCTAGGTAGTGACGGAAAGTGAGCGGCCGGTCCAGTTTTACCCCAAGACACGATGGCACTGAACAGGGTGGCAATAGGTTGCCATTGTTGTGAACATTAAGCTCACGTATGGCCTCTCTATTGTTAAGATGAAAGGCAGCCGTCACCGTTTTCGTATTGCTGAGCTTCAGCTTCCAAGTCTGGAGATAAGCTGAAAGTGTAGTGATGTCTTGGCTTAGGGTGTCCTCCACAGCCTTCCAATCTCGAGAAGTATACAGCACTGCTAAGTTCTCAGCATATACATACTTCTGAGAAGTCATAAAAGGCAGATCGTATGTGTAGATGTTGAAAAAGAGTGGGGCCAAGACCGATCCCTGTGGAACGCCATTTCGCAAATGTCTTAACCTGCTTTGCCTGCTGTCACAAGTAGTGAGCGTGAAGCTTCTATTCCGGACAAGTTCCATAATCATCCGGACCGTGTGCTTATCCGGTAGAAGCCTAAGCAACTTACAGGTGAGACCACATTGCCAGACAGTGTCGTAAGCAGCTGTCAGATCGACAAACACGGCATCAGCCTTCTTCTTGGCCTCAAATAAATCTTCGATGTTTTGAGTTGGCAAAACTGTCTGATCCACGGTTGACCTTCCCCGTCGGAACCCAGCCGGCTCCCTAGGGAGAAGTGGGTCAACAATCGGCTCAACACGAGCGTGTATGAACCTCTCGAGGATCTTGTAGGGGACACAAAGCAAGGAGATGGCACAATAGCTTTTCGAATCCTTTACAGGCTTCTTGGGTTTAGGGATCGCCACTACCAGTGCTCTTCTCCAGAATTTTGGAATTTTGAGGTATTGCAAGCAGGAAGAAAGGAAGCCACACAAACAAGACTTCAATGCAGCTCCAGCATGGGTTATTAGCTCCGGGAAAATAAAATCAGGGCCTGGAACTTTTCCTGGTTTTAGGTGTTTAAGGGCAGCAGCGAATTCCTGAGAAGTGAAACTTTCAGAGATGGTCACTGGACCTGTTGGAGTGGCCCTCCCAAGATCTGACACTTCTTGCAAGTTTAATCGAAATAACTCACGATCAATACCCTCGTATCTGTCGTTTCTAATCAGCTGGGATGCAATAGCGTTAGCTGAGATGGCACAGTGACGAGGGGAGCGCCGTGATTAACCAGTTAGGTTGTTCAATATACTCCATGGTTTTCGGCTAGAGTGCGAAAAGTCGATAGTCTGAACTGCCTCGGGCCATCAATCTCTGCGTTTCTTGTCGAGCCTGAGGAGCAGGGTATTGGCAGCCCCGTTAGATTCGCTTTCTTCAGGCGACTGAAGAAATGTCCGGTAGAGGTTCTCGCACTCGGCATCCCAACACGGTACCTGGTTGTTTCGACGACCGCGTGGGATAGAGTTTTTGGCTGCTGTTCTGATGACATTGCAGAAGTCCTGGTAGGCCAGATCCACATTCGGTGAAAGTGGTGGCAACAAATTGTTGGAAAGTTTGTTGGTAGTGGCTTCAATTGGCCTTGCGGAAGTTCCATTGCTTAACAGGCTTGCTCGGAACAGGCGAAGCAAGTCTTGGTGAAACAATAAGCGGAGGTCAATGTTGTGACCTAGGAAACTTCTCTAAGATGCGTCTGTTAGATACACGGCTGTCTGGACCAACACTGGCAAATGTCAGATCAGGGTTGGTGCCAGTGTTCCAGCGGCCAGAATTGAAAATAGCCACGTCCTTTGGGTCGTGGAGAGGGACAAGGTCGTCAAGGCTTGCCCTAGCTACAAGGCACTCTCCATCGGCACTGCTGGTTCTATAGCCCCAGTTTACATGCGGACAATTAAAATTGCCAGCATAAAAAACGGGGTGAGGGAACATTGGGAGATCAGACGCTTGCAGTCGGGTAGCTGGAGGTTTGTAGACATTGACGATTCTATAACCATCAACGTCCACGCGCAACCACTCAGTCTCCGATGTAGCTGGAGACTGATTAGCAAAGGTCCATTTTAGCCGGTCATATAGAAACGTAGCAAGCCCATGCTTCCGGCTTAAAGAAGACCTACCTTGTGCAAATCCTGGTATTGTTAGCTTATCTTCACAAGTGCAGTGGGTCTCCCAAAGAAGAATGACGAGTGTCTCATACTGCACAGCGAGATGATGAAGTACATTTATCTTGCTTGTAGTGAGGCCTTCGATGTTTAGCTGCAAGACTGCTGGCTTTCGGAACTTGTTGACAATATGCCCTGACAGGGGCACATCGCTCCGCCCTGAAAAGGGCGTTTGCCGAGTGGTAGGCCCCGCCTAAACATCAATATTGATTCTGGGATTAAATTAAGAATTGCTTGTAGCATAATCAAATGAACAATAATTGTTGTAAAATTGTTTTTATCAAAAACAGCTTATTGATATCTCCTAAAAGAACGTTTAATCGCGTTTGTGCGATGAGTACTTTTTGAGAAAAAACGAAAACAGGTTGTTCAATGAATCGTTGATTGTGACGTGATTTTAGACCCCAAACAAATGTAAGCTTTTGAAATGTGGTGAGTCGGAAGCTGGTTTTTGTTTAAGCAAAAAGCGGTTGTCCTCTGTCTAGTAATGCAAATTCTAAAAGAATTATTTTGGGTATGACGTCATCATGACGTCACAAATACCCTTATGACACTCACAACGAGGAGGTGATCAATCGTGCCAAGTTTGATACTTGTACCTACAGCAGTTTCAGAGTTTAAACAGACAGACAGACAAATAGATAGAATTGCGCTTTATATATGAGATTACAGGTATCATATGTAAAGGCATAGTAGGCTTGCATCAAATGTTTCAGCCTAGGTCTAAAAGTTTAGGCTACTTCTTGTCATGTTATTACCACTGCTTCTAAGAACTGATTGGTTGTTTATCTACTTGTCTCAGCCATGTCTACTACTAGTAGGCTGGCTGTTTTATGCCTTTAATAGTAGTCGTACTAAACAGGCTTAGTAATGACAGTAGGTGTATTAGGCATAGCAGACATGGAACAGACATAGGCCTACTAGGTGGTTCGAACGCTGGGGTTTCGGAACCGGGTTTTCTTAATTTCTTTGCTCGTGATGTCTGGCGAGCACTGTCTGTTCTGAGTATCACCATGAAACGATGATCTCACTTCACGCAATCAGGAAGAGTAGCTTGGCGATTTTATTTACCAATTGAAGCTCAAGCGCTTACTTCTAAGTGATTTACGCAGAAAAGTACTCTAAATCACCGCGGTTTCCAAATTTAGCTACTAACAAAGCTCGGCCTTCCAGTACCCTGCTTGTTTTCGAAAAATGATCAAAAGAAACATGTGTCAAACGCTACGTGTACATAATAGAAAAAGTTATCTTATGACGCACA
Organism: Trididemnum clinides; assembly: GCA_963675345.1. Classification (NCBI taxonomy): domain Eukaryota; kingdom Metazoa; phylum Chordata; class Ascidiacea; order Aplousobranchia; family Didemnidae; genus Trididemnum; species Trididemnum clinides. The sequence goes on along the minus strand of OY776298.1, from coordinate 24,389,386 downwards.
GCTTACGAATGTCTCGATGTCTGGAAGAGGATACCAAACCACAGAATATCGAGTCAGACAGGTTTGCGTCTGGAACACTAGGTATAGTTAAGCTTTGAGGCAGGAGGGGAGTTGAGGAAGAAAAGGGGTACTTATGGGTTATCTGTCACCACTTTTTTTAAATTTAATATATACAGTTAATAGGCAGTGTACACTGTAGGGCAAGGCCCGGTATGTAAATGTACGGGGCAGTGTACACCGGAAGGGAGTGTAATTTTGCACCCCCAGTGTATACTCCCCCACCCTGTACACTCCCAATAGTAATTTAATACCTGGTGAAAAAAAGTGGTGACAGATAACCCACAAGTACCAGAAAAGGTGTTGTTGAAGATTAGCCTGGTGGAGTTCCACCAAAAATGAAGAAGGCTACTATGCATAATATACTTACTACGCTTGTTTATAACTACTTTTTTGATAGTGTGTCAAGCATCTCTAGGCCAGCTTGACAGTGTTTTTTCACAATTTTTCACATTCTATTAATTTGCCATTTCAATCTCAAAACAGCATCTAACCTCCAGCCTAGCTATCTCTTGGCAAGTGGTTTTAAACTTGTCTCTTTAAAAGTAGGTATCCTGTTTGTAAAGCAAGCAAAGTAGTAACTTAACAGCTTAACGCTAATACTAACCCCAATGCCAATTCTGATGTGCCATTCTGCAGAATTTGTATGTTTCAGTTGTATCACTTTTAGAAACGCTTTTTGAAGATGTCGGTATTTTCGTTTTGGAAGTTGCTATTTTGTTATCAGCAACATTTTATCTTTAGAGACTATTTTGTCATCACCATTTATGTGTGTTTAAATAGCCATTTTTGCTAGAATTCTGGCAGTGATGATGTGGTGCAGTGGATAGTGCAGCTGCCTTCAAATGCGATGATTACAGATTAGAATCTTTTCTGGCAGGGTACTTAGACAAAGGCAGTTCACTCAGACAAAGGCAGTGAACAGTCGAGAGGGGCCGGTATGTGAATGTGTTGGGGAGTGTACAGAGTGGTGGAGTGGTACCAAGAGGTGCAGAAATTTTTTTAATTTGTCTTTGAAATTGACTAATCAAAAAGAGTCAAAAGTCACAAGTTAAATACATTATTAAAATTGACCAATCACCAATGTATTACGGCAAACAGCCTCCAAAGGTAAAATGTTGTTTATGGCAAAGTAGCCACTCCCATTAGTTTATTATGCCAAAGTGAGTATTGCAAGCATAATGCAATGGCATTTTTTAAAGAAAGTGGATGCTTTGATGTCGATGGCATTTTACTCTTGGAGACTATTTTGCTGTAGTCATTCATATGTGCTTACATTGCCATAAATGCTACAATTGTGCAAGTGATGCTGTGGCATGTGGATAGTGTACCTGCATTGAAATGCTATGGTTACGGGTTGGAATCTTGGCTGGCAGGGCACTTAGAGAAAGCCAGTGTACACTGGAGGGGAGGCTTGTTATATGAATCTACGGGGTAGTGTATAGTGTGGGGGAGTGCACACCAGGGGTGCAAATTTTTTTTAATTATTAAAATTTACCAATCCAAAATGACCAAAAGTCACATGTTCAATACATCATTAACATTGACCAATCACAAATAACTCACAGCAAAATAGCCACTGCTTTTTTAAACCTTAAAAATTTTTTTGTAATCCCATCCCTTGACTAGTCTCACTTCTAATGATAAATTTCACTTTTTTAAATTTCCAAATTTTTTAGGGGTCTCAAAACCCCCCAAACAAATTTGAGTGGTAAGTAAATAAAAGTAAATTTAGTGCGTAAAAAATATCATATGTTGCTAAATACCGGTCTCATTTGAAAGCTTAGGAAATTTGCTTTCCAGCAATATATAACTTTAAATAGTCTAGACTAAGTGGTATATGATATTTACTGATCAAAAATGAGTACTGTACATCATGTCAGTTCAAAACCCCCAAAATTTTTTGCCTTACCTTCACTAAATTATAATTTTTACAAAAACTACATCCTATAAAAACATAAAATAAATTGCAAATGTTTCACCAATAAAGTCGTCATTTTGTATCAAGTTTCCAAGGAGACAAGAAGCAAAATACAAGTTTAAAAGCTAACACAAGTTTGGCTTCTCTAAATCAACGTTTGCTGTATCCCCCTTGTTTCTCAACAAATGGCAAGGGTGTAAACAAGCTTCTGTTTCATTGTCAGTGACAGCATATTCTATTTAAACTTGATATTTTCTGAATCTTGAAGAAATTCCCTGTTTAAAAATACATAATGTTACATGGTTTAGGCTAACCTCTAGCAGATAATGACTAATCATATTTTAGGTACTGAATTTAACTACCAAAATTTTGTACCGGTCGGTGCCGATCAAAAAATGGTCATTTGCCTCAGAAAATTGCAAATTGTAGAAAACCTAGGCTTTTACGTAAGTTTTGATTGATGTACCTTGAAAGCTTATTTCCTTAGCATCATTTTGCGACCATTTCTAAAAAAATTGGTAGAAAATTAAATCTGCAGTGATCTTTGAGGTGAGGGTACCTCTTTAATTTTGAAGACAACTACCCCCCAGTTGGGGGGTTCATTTGCATATTTAAAAAATGTTTTTTTTCCTATTTAAAATCCTCAAGAAATGTAGATTTCAACGATATATCGCACTTAATGTAGAAGTAGACAGCTGAGTAATGATTTACAAACAAACTTGAGGTACATAATTATGATTGATTATGACAGTTTTTCGCGCTGCCACCTTACGAACATTTTTTTTTCGCTTTTCACGCGGGAGCAAAAGAGTTAACCAAAGTATTGTTCAGACTTTTGGCCTCAACATGTATAGATGAGTGATATTGCAATTTGATGTTTAATTGGTGGGCAAGAGCATAAAAAAGGTTGGGAAACACTGCTGTAAAATTTTGTTGCACGTTCCGCTTCGTAAGCAGTCACGACTATCAGCTACTTGAAATAGTGCTTGTAAAAGCCAATCAGTCTAATTTTTTAGTTTGGCCCCGTTTTCCCTTTTTATTTCATAATTTTGTTGCAACTGCTTTGAGACATCTGTCACTTGTCTATCGCTAAGATACAGCAAGCCAAATTCAGTACAGTCAACTTCGGATTTAAGAGATCTGCCGGGACCAGCTTAATCAGTCTGTTATAACCGACTTATTAGTTTATATTAAAAATCATTTGGGACCTTTTGCGTAGTCCCTTATAAGCGAAAATCCCTTATATCTGAATCTCTTATATCCGAAGTTGACTGTAGTTAGTGCCAAATGTTTTGGTATCAAGTCGACCTATACAAAGTTTTGTGTTTGTGTTTTAGCTAAATAAGTAAGCTAAATGTACTGCAAAGTTGTTTCTTACATCAAGTGTTTGGTAGTCCATTGGCACAGAATTGTAAGTACCTGTAGGTTAGCTAAATTATTGCCCAATTTGTTGGTTGCCTCTCTTAAAGTATCTGGCTAAAACGCGGTTATTTTTTTACAGTGTTATTGTCGTTATGGTGTAGTCACTGGCCCATGAGGCTATATTTCTCAAATTAAGTGCATATTTTGGTGTTTATATACGGCGTATTTAAATTGTGATAGTTGGTGTATCGTTTTTCCGCTTAATTGTAGTTCTTTTTTTGCAGCAAACGCTGGTTGTTGGTATTGTAACAGTCTTGTTTGAATAAAAGTATGACTTTGTACACATGCCTGTATCTAGTTGCGTGTTGTTCTCAATCTTGGACTAACCTTACGCAAATCAAGTAGGTCAACTGGGCCTGCCACTCACAGTGCTTGTAAAGTATTCAGTGGTAAAAACTGCTTCCTATATACCCTCTACTTTGTCGTCCACCTCTTGTCCCAGTCTCGCCCCCGCCCTATTTTTGAAACCAGGCTAACACTCATCTCAACATGTCGTAACAGTCTCTCTTCAAAATATGTTCTTACCAACCTACCCCATTCCCTTTTGCCAATCCATTCTGTCACAAAGAAAATAGATTCCATAGCACTCAAAATTCATGCATTAAAGTTGGTTTGACGTATTGTATCGCTCAAACAAGATGTTTGATTGTAAAGTCGTGGAGACGTTGCTATTTGTAGTTGCAAACAGATAATTTCCAAACCATAAATTAGCACCACCTCTTGTTTGATCAACCAGAAATGTATTCTTTAAAATAAAGCCTCAATCTCATCGGTGCTACTAATCCCAGTAACAGTACTATCACCTGCTTTGCTCGTTAGATACAAATTATTACTCATGACGATTATCCATTACGTCTTAACCTCGCGTATGCGAAATCCATCAACTTTAGGCTTTTCCTTACATAAACTACTTTTATTTTTTAGCGCTTCCTCAGTTTTTCAAATCGTCATATCTTCGTATGTGCTGCATTCGTGTTTGCGCTCATTCTGATTTATTTCATAAGACCTTTCACCATTACATGATCCTCCTGCTGTAGGGTAGTAAAATGATGTCTCAATTTGGCTCATTTATGAATATTTGCGTGTTATTTGAAAATCTAATTGGAGTCAAAAGCTTTGGCCCCATTTAGGGGTGGTTTGTTCCAAAAAATGGGATTGAGGCAAAGACATTACCTTGCTCCAGCCATTTCCTGCATGAAATGCTTAGCTTGAACTTCAATGCCAAATTCTTTCAAATACCGGCAATAAAGTTTATTTAATTCTGAGAATACAAAAACAAGTTTTGGTCAGAAGCTTGTATTGTCTGTAACTGCGAAGATATTTTCTTTCAGCTTCTCTCAAACAACGCATACAGGTTTCCTTGATGCGCGTTTTCTGTAATATACATAATGCAATATAAAAAAACAAACAAAAGCTAGAAGCACCAATACAACGCAAAAAATGTTGCAGCAGAACTTACTGGTTGTTTGTGGCAGTATACCTTTCAGTAGCCAAGCAGTTACAATTTGTTGAAAGAATTTGTACTAAAGCTACCGTAACTAAAAACCGCAAGCAGTCTGAACAATTCGCGCGTCATACACAAACTCATAAATCGTAATTAAGGGCAAACAGTAAGTCGCCCAAAGCGATTACGTCATCAATTGAAAAATTATAAGTTCGATCCTTTGATGACAGGCAAGAAGAAGATCGCAGTTACATTGTCATTTCATTTATATAGGTCACCAATTCAGGCAGAGCCTTTTTTTTTATTTGCCATAGTTATTCTCCATTCACGAGAAAGCGATGTATTGCTATGTTTTGGACGGTAAGTCCGCACTGGCTTGGGAGTTGTCATTTCTGGGTCACCTGTCTTCCACATAAAGGTGGGGCGTCCCGTTAAGTGCCTTGCCCAAGGACACAACAAGCGAACTTGCCGGCTTGTTCTCCACAACCTCTCATAAATGCCAAGCGCCAAGCAGGGAAGCTATAGATACCAGTTTTTAAAGTCTTTCGGTATGACTCGACAAGGGAAATGAACCCAGGTCTACCGACTGCGAAGCGGACGTCCTATCCACTACTCCATCGCATCGGTTTTGGTGTATTTACCTTTCACTATCAATATGGTTTCCATCCAACGGTGCAACATCAAGTTTTATTGGACAAATTAGTCAAGCAGTTTTGATGGTACATTGCGTCTTGATCGATCATATCTCCATTTAAAAGCTTTGCTTCAAGTAAACGCTTTTGTAAATGTTGATGTAGTGTATTTTAATATTGGAAACATTGTTGTATACGCTTGCATTGTGGGTAGCGCTGCTTTTTGCTTTTTCAGATTTCGACTTTAACCAACAAGGTGTATAGCAGAATATCCCTAGTAATCGTGATATTGAGGATAGTAGAGATAGGCAGTAGGTAGCAACAGTAAACATGGTGACAGCTATGAGATATTTTTAACGGATTACTGATGCTTTTGACCTAATCTTGATTAACTCTGAAGCTATCTGAACAAGTTACTGATTAGCCTATATCACGTGCTGATAGCACTAGCCTTGAGATTGCCCGAAGCAATGGATATCAGCAATTTGAGACTTCCTGAGCCTTTGAATATCTATTCTAACACACTGGCCGAAGATTATTAGAAGTGGAGAGAAAAAATAGATGAGTACCTCACAGTTTGTGGCGCAGATGAAAAACCCAAAAAGGTGATCAAGTGCATCATTGTGAATTGTGCTGGACCAGGCATAATAAGTGCTGCAAAACAGTTTGTTTACGCCAAAGGTGAACATGAAGAGGACCCAGGCGAATTACTTAAGAAGATAACTGCCTACTACAACCCTCAAAAGCATGAATCCTTGGACGCATATCTATTTTGAAATATCGACTGGAAACCAGGTACTAGTTTTGATTACTTTTTGACTGAGCTTAGAAGCAAAGCAGACCCTTGCAATTTCGGCACCATGAAAGATTGACTCCTGCGAGATAAAATTATTTTTTCAGTATTCTAGACTCATGATCAATAAATGCTTTGATTGATCATGACGCAAACTTGCATAAACTGCATGAGCGTTGGCGAGAAAAGCACATCATGCTGAACGATGAAAAGGCTGACATGCGCGAGACTGAAATTACCTTCATGGGTCACCTCATTACAAAAGAAGGCATACAAGCTGATCCTACCAAAATCACAGCCATACGTGACATGCCCTCACCAACCTACGTCCATGGTGTGAAACGATTTTTTGGTATGATACAATATCTGGCTTGTTATATGCCAAATGTCAGAGCCTCTCAGACACTTAACCAAAAAAGGCATTGCTTGGAACTGGAGCCCTGAATGTAAAAATGCGCTCCAAGCCATAAAACAAGCAATTTCTCAGCCTCCAGTGCTCGCCTTTTATAACCAGAATTTAGAGCTTGTACTTCAAGTCGACAGTTCAAAAGATGGCATTGGTGCTGTCCTACTACAAAATGACCAGCCCATTGAATACGCCTCTAGAGCACTCACGAAAACAGAGCGCAACTGGGCACAAATAGAAAAAGAACTGCTCTCGGTTGTATTTGGTCTTGAACGTTTTGACCGGTACACCTACGGCCGAAAAGTGCTAATACACAATGATCACCATCCGTTGGAGACTATTTAAAAAAAGCCTTTGAGCCAAGCTCCAAAACGTTTGCAAGCCCTTGCTATACGTATTAATTGCTACGATATTGAATTTGCTTATGTTCCTGGTAGTGCTTTAGTACTTGCTGACACTCTAAGCAGAGCATACCCGGAGCTTGATGATACCTGACATCGGATAGCTCAATTTTCCGCAGACCCCTATGCGAAGAAATACATGATGAAACCTTATTGGCTGTTGTTGCTCAAGCCACAATTAGCGATGAAAAGTCACAACTCTTACTGTCCGTAATTATAAATGGCTGGCCCAATGACAAAAGTTCTTTGCATACCCTAATCAAACCGTATTTTGCAATTCGTGACACTTTAAGTTTTGACAATGGTGTGATTATGAAAGGTGAACGTGTTTTTATTCCAAAGTGTTTACGCCCTTTCACGAAAGCCCGACTGCATGCCGCACATACTGGCGCAGATAGCATGATTCGGCAGGCAAAAGAAACTGTATTTTGGCTAGGAATGCCAAACGAGTTACGACAACTAGCCCTATCTTGTAATATATGTCAACGCTCAAAACTCTGTAATGTTCAATAACCCCTGTTGTTACATGCGGAAGTCTCGTATCTTTTTGAAAAAGTAGGTGTTGATATTTTTGACCTTAATGGAAAACATTACCTTGTAACTGTTGATTACTTTTCGAATTTTGCCTAAATTGATGTAATGTCTACAATTTCTAGCCGTGATATCATTATTGCTCTAAAACGTCATTGTTGTCGATACGGTATTCCCAAATGCTTAATTTCTGACTGCGGACGAAAGTTTGTAAGCGACGAGTTCAAATCTTTTTGTAATAAATAGTCCATTCTTCACCTTACATCATCTCCTGGCCATCAACAAAGTAATGGCAAAGCTGAGGCTGCTGTCAAGACCTATAAAACCATGCTTATGCGTACCTCTCAGCAGTATGAGGACCAATGGCTCGCTTTATTAGAAATTCTCTACACACCACGACAACATATACTTGCAAGCCCGGTTAATATTATGTTTGGATGACCAACACGTACTGTTATTCCGGTACTTACTAAAAAAAAGTGCCGATTTTGATTTTGAACGACGTCGTAAACGCCGCAATACTGTGAAATTATCTTGTGATAAATATACACCTACCAAGTTGCTATCTCCTTTGCATTTTAATCAAAACGTGTATTTTCAAAGCTCGAATAAGGAAGGAGGGCAAAGTGGTAAAGTCGTAGTAACACTCTCTGCACGTTCATATGTGATTCAAACTAAAAATGGTTCTCGTTATCGCAGAAACCGTGTGCATATTCGCCCCAGCATAGTCGCGCTGTGCAATCTGGCGATGTTGATATTTATGACTATGTGTCTCCTACTGTTACGTTCCCTGACACTAATAATCCGGTTACCACTGCTCGTCAAGCCCATCATAATTTACAAACTTGTTCATCATCCAGTCGCAGCGGAAGAATCCGTAAACAGCCTATTTGGTTTAGGGACTATAAAACCTGAGATATGTTTTGCTTTTGTTTGTTTTGTTTGCTGTTTATGTGCTTTGTTTCAAAAAGGGGATGTTGATGTAGTGTGTTTTAATATTGGAAACATTGTTGTATACGCTTGCATTGTGGACAACGCTGCTTTTTGCTTTTTCAGATTTTGACTTTAACCAACAAGGTGTATAGCAGAATATCCCTAGTAATCGTGATATTGAGGATAGTAGAGATAGGCAGTAGGCAGAAACAGCAAACAGTAAAATTTCTCTTGCCTTTCAGTATCTATGTGGTTTCCATCTACAAGTAAATGTGCAACATTAGCTTTTTTTAGACAAATTAGTCAAGCAGTTTTGATGGCACAATTGCATCTTGAGCGATCATATTTCTGTTCAAAAGCTTTGCTTTAAGCAAACATTTTTTTGTAAATTTTCTCAACATAGAAGGATAAAGACAAAAAAAACAAAAACAAATTTGTGAGAAACCTCTCTTAAAGTTAACTTCTCAAACAAAAACTGTGCACGTTTGATTTCTTCAGAACCGAAAACTGATTCCTCATTTATAATTTGTGTAGTTATGATCTTTCCAACTCCATAATTTAATTGCCACTTTAGCTGAGTGCGAGCTCACAGTACACATTTGCATCGTTCTCATTGCTTCTTTCGTTGTTTTGCTGTCTTAGCTTTATATCATATTTTTGTTATTCATTATCACCCTATTTCAACAACGGTTTTTAAATGTTTTTGTTTAAACTGAAAATAAATATACCATTGTAATAAACCGTTCTGCTTTACGTGACACAATGCTACTTAACAGTAGAAGAAAACAGTATTTTTTTAATTCTTTGAGGTCTTGTCCGGAAAGAGATGACATTTTTTAAGAACTTATTGATAAGAAAACTGCACAATGATCTTTTTCTCAAAGTAGTATTATGGGCAATAACAGATAGCACAGAAATAGGCCTATGTACCGGTCTTCTTGAACGTTTACCAATCAAAATAGGTTTTAGAGCGACACGATGGATTAGCAGAACAATCGTCAAATCCTACATCTGCAAAAGATGAGGTTTATGAGCAATATGGTTTCAAAGACGAAACCAATTATAATGTGCACTTGCTGCTCGTTAAATGACAATAAAGCGATTTTGAAGGACTAAATGCAATTATAGATGCAATCAGTGGCGTACGCAGAAATTTGTCATGAGGAGGGCATTGGTTTGTCCAAGAATGCCAAACACACAATTATTGTAGTGGATCCGGGGATATTCCCTCCTTTTCCCGGAAAAATTTACATCAAATATAACCATTTTTTATGCTTCTAGAACAAGTTTTGGGCTAATGCTTTCATGAATTTTTATGAAGTTAAAAAATTGTATACCATCAATTTTTATAGTGGTTTTGACCCCCAGCCACCCTCCGTGCATACCCCACTGGTTGCGATACTTGAACTTTACTTTGGTTGAAGTTTTGGTCTTTTTAGGTAGTCTGTTAAAAGTTGGTAGCGCGTGAAAAATAGGCTAAGGTTCTTGGTAATTTGTGTCAAGTTTTTTCAAATTACTTGTTTTTCTATTAGAACAACAATTAGGCAAGTCCAAAGTACATTACACCTTACAAAACTGTTGCCTCTACCATTTATAGTAGATTTTCATGGTAGTACCGGTAAAGCAATGTTGATTATATTTATGATCAGTATCTAAAACATTCCAAGCTATTTTATTTATTGGACAACAGAGGTCTTAAACGCTTTCGAATGCTTCAATTACGCTAATGAAGTTGTGTTTCTCGCTTAATCTTGATGGAAAAGTTGTAATGGGTCTAGCAATCGAAGGACTCCAGTCGGTCTGAGTCCTTTGAAGCTGTGATTTGAGTCAAGTTCGAGTCCCTTTCTAGAATGCTCGAATAAAAGTCTGTAATGAAATGATTAATTGGGGCTATATGTAATGATAACCGGTTAACGGTTTACGAAAATCCATTTATATTGGTAAGCCTAGATGTGAATGACATCCTAATGAAAACTACTACTAGGCTATACGCAATACAAACAAAAAAGGTCTACAAATCGATCAGTATTTAGCGGTGCTAAAATTTTTAAGAGAGAACCCTGGTCCTGTGTTAGACTAACTGGACTAGTCCGAGTCCGGTGCTAGAGTCATCTGTTTTCATCTGATCCGCTCCACTTGTTAGGTCATGTGATCTGCTCCAATTAGCTGAAATATAATAAAGAAATCAGTCTGCAGCAAACTGTCCCCAATAGTCAGCACAACAGGAGTTAACTCTGGTAAAATAATATAAAGAAACACTAAGTTGCAAATTATGACTGGTAAGCAATAACTATCACCAGTTGACCAATCATAGACGTTTTACGGAAAAATAGCCTCCAAAGCTAAAATGCCCTAAACCGCAAAATAGCCACTGACCAATTAGGGCAGGCTATTAAACCTGTTAAACCCCAACATTCGGCTGGGCTTTCTCTATCCCTGTTTTACAAAAAGCATTTTAACCCTCTAACTTAAACTTATAAATATAATTCATGCTAAAGATGTTAAAGCTTTTGCAGTAAGCCAACTAGGCGTTTTCTGTTGGGGCCTATCACTTCACCTACTGAAGCACATGCCTACCAGTCCAGAACATAATCTTATGACTATCTCCAAATCAACCGTCTTAAAATATACCCTAATTAGAGTTCCAAAGTCTAGTGCTTTAAACAACAGGTTTGCAGTCATTAGCGCTGATATCATTTCCTTTCGGAGTCCTACCAAAATAATTTCTATGACAGACCTGGTCACTATCTCCAGCTCAAAGTTGAAGCTGAGTTTTTTGTAGAAATGTTAGTAATTATAGGCATACCATTACCTATTATGCAGGCCAATGTTGATCTGAAATGTAAAGGTAGCCTGATACCTAAGATATACTTGGTTGCAGCTTTAATCAGGAGATTTTATTGAAGTTTTTTATGCTGTGGCCCAGAGAGGCTAGAATAACTGACAAGCATAGCTGGGTATGGAGTTAGTCAATCTGCCGGTAGCTTGCTCTATGTTAGCATAAACCAAATTATCGTGGTTTCTCAAATGAAGATTTCATTTTTGATTTTATTTTGCATGGTAGCCTATAATGTCACTTTTATACTTCTCTGCAGTTACCAGTACTTTAAAGCATATTTAGTCTTGATTAACTGACCAGCTATCTGTTTCGTGGCTGTACATATGCCACACTAAATTACCCTTTTGTTACAAATATGCTATACAAGCTATTTGCATAAAACTTGGAAAGGTAAAAATAAGAGATTTTCAGTTTTTATAAGCTTTTTTAGATAAATTTGATGGGCTATAACATTGTTCTTAAAGCATTTCAATAAGGTAGTGGCTATTTTGTCATCAACGGTATTTTACACTCAGAGACTATTTTGCTGTGAGTTATTTGTGATTGGTCAATCTTAATCAGTTAATGAGGTACTAAACATGTAACTTTTGATCATCTCTGATTGGTCAATTTCAAAATCGAATTAAACAAATTTTGCACCCCCTGTGTATAACCCCCCACCCTGTACACTTCCTTCCAGTGTACACTGCCCCGTACATTTATCTACCAGGCCTGGCCCTACAGTGCACACTGCCTTTTTTTAAAGGCCCTGCCAGCTGAGATTTGAACCCACATCCATGGTATCTCAAGACCAGCGCACTAACCACTACAGCACAGTGTCACTGGCTGTAATGTAGCAAATATGGCAATATAAGCACACGTGAATAATTACGGCACAATAGTCTCCAAGGGTAAAATGCCGTTGACGGCAAAATAGCCACTACCCTTTAATGATGTAATGGCATTCAAATTAAAAGTGATGTGTAACCAGTTATAGCTTGGAAAGTTAGTGATAAAACATCGACTTTTTGTTTCAAGAAAAAAGTTATAGCACAGAGAGAATGGATTAAGTTATACCTGTACCATGAAACAATGACTAAATAGATGTGACTGTTGGTTAGTATTTGGGTGTTTTCTTGGATTACCTCCCGTCAATAGTAGTGAACCAAGCATCTTGTTAACCCAGTAAGCCACTATTACTTGCAGAAATGTGGTTTGCAGTTAATAAAAGCTTTAAAGAGTTATATTTTTGTAATTATTGAACTAAATATAGCTATAAATTGTAAGCACCTCAAAGATCACTGCAAATTTAATTTTCTACCAATTTTTTTAGAAATGGTCGCAAAATGATGCTAAGGAAATAAGCTTTCAAGGTACATCAATCAAAACTTACGTAAAAGCCTAGGTTTTCTACAATTTGCTACTTTCTGAGGCAAATGACCATTTTTTTGACCGGTACCGATCGGTACAAAATTTTGGTAGTTAAATTCAGTACCTAAAATATGATTAGTCATTATCTGCTACAGGTTAGCCTAAACCATGTAACATTATGTATTTTTGAACAGGGAATTTCTTCAAGATTCAGAAAATATCAAGTTTAAATAGAATATGCTGTCACTGACAATGAAACAGAAGCTTGTTTACACCCTTGCCATTTGTTGAGAAACAAGGGGGATACAGCAAACGTTGATTTAGAGAAGCCAAACTTGTGTTAGCTTTTAAACTTGTATTTTGCTTCTTGTCTCCTTGGAAACTTGATACAAAATGACGACTTTATTGGTGAAACATTTGCAATTTATTTTATGTTTTTATAGGATGTAGTTTTTGTAAAAATTATAATTTAGTGAAGGTAAGGCAAAAAATTTTGGGGGTTTTGAACTGACATGATGTACAGTACTCATTTTTGATCAGTAAATATCATATACCACTTAGTCTAGACTATTTAAAGTTATATATTGCTGGAAAGCAAATTTCCTAAGCTTTCAAATGAGACCGGTATTTAGCAACATATGATATTTTTTACGCACTAAATTTACTTTTATTTACTTACCACTCAAATTTGTTTGGGGGATTTTGAGACCCCTAAAAAATTTGGAAATTTAAAAAAGTGAAATTTATCATTATCGCTTGAAATTTTGTCAAATGATGCCCCGAAAGAGTAGTTTTCAGACTGTGTTAATGATAAAGGATTTGGTTATGTGGTAAAGATGTAATCTCAATTTGATTTTAGTGTAGTTGGCACGTGCTGAGAATTTGGCCAATTTTGTGGTCTGCAACTGGTTTCTTGGTCTTTTTAACCATTTTTGGGTATGGAAATCCAAGAATTAGGGCACAAATTATAGATCTTCCGATGTGTGAGGAAATAAGCGTGATCTTGTGAAAATTTTATGAAAATCGGATGAAAAATAAAGTCACAAATCGATTTTTTAGTAAACTAATTTTGTAACTCAATTTAAAAAAATTTGAGAGAAACACTGAAAACACAAGATCATCAATCGATGATCGCGGGAGCGAAAGAGTTAAAAGTTTGGACTTTTCAGGGCAATTCATTTTTATAAATAGGTAAAAATTGTTTCTCAAAAGCAATTTAGATTCTATGAAAACTTTACAGCTAAACATACTGCTTTGCAAAAACTACAGAATATGGAAAAAACTCGCCACCAGCTGTGAACTTAAGGTGTGTAGTATGCAATCCTGTTTTAAAGATCACCTTGAGTGGTATTAACCACTTGTGGACAAATGACTTATATATACACACATGTAAACTTTTGCCAAAAGACAGATTTTCATTTAGTTTTAATAAATGAGGTTTAGAAAAGTTTATTTTTGTAGTTTTGTTTTATACAGTATATAAATTTTCTGGGAAATAGAAAGCTGGGAATATTTGATATTAAATGCTCATTAAAATTTTTTTCTAAAGTTAATCCTGTCTGGTAGAATGCAAGCAAGAAAAAGAATGCTATACGCAAGTGGTAAAAGACTTTGAAAGTAGTAAGAACAGATCTTCTGCTTGTCGTTCTGCAATTGGAATAATGGTCTAAGACAGGGATTGGAGAACTTCTGTAAAGGTTACCCCAAAATTATTTCAAGAATAATAGAGTTTTACCTCTCAATAATTTAAGCACTGAAAAAGTTATACTCAATTTACATTTATCCAAATTAAAGATGAAGAAAACCTTTTTGGGGGGACCAACCTTTCAAATGTAGTATTTTTATATTTTCTATCCATAATTACGGCAAAAACTTGGTTTTTGAAAATCGTTTTTGTTCTGCATTTTCAAATAAAGAACCTTTCTTGTTTTCAAAGAAAGAACTTTAGGGAATCAAATTTGTGCCATCATGCTTTTTACTCCAAGTTTTTCTATTTTACTCTAGCTCCCCAGCCTTTGATATAAAAGGAAGATAAATAGGAAACCTACTATCCAGATAGTTTATACTCATTTCAGTCAGGATTAAAAAATTTTAACCTTAAAACTGTTGCAGTTAAAAGATGTAAAAAAATTTGGTCATAGTTCTCATTTCATTCAGCAAACACTTATCAAACAAAATAAATGCAAGTATGACTGCTACTATCTCAGTCACACGATTTGGGGGAAAGGCTTTAGTGCACAGCTCAAACTCAATCGCCATATCAGAAGGCACTCTTGATAATGGAATCAAATTTAATTCAGATGCAAAATACGATCAACCATGTAGGAATGGCATTGATACTGTGACAGGTTTTTTAGAATAATTAAACAATTATAAACAAATAGCCAAACTTCACACTTAATTTTGATTTAAATATGAGTAAAGTAGAATGATTAAAGTAGTAAATAGCAATGGCAATAACAATACGACAATAATTAATTAATAATTATGTAAGACGATTATAGAGAAGCACTTTACTTTTTACACAGTTAAGCTTATGGCTTTTGAACTGAAATTTAGCAAGATTTGCCACAGCCCACAATAGATGTACAGTATTATTACAGATACTGAAATTTTTTTCGTATAGCTCTCCCCACGATCTCAACTACTACATTGATGTTTTGTGATGTAATTTTGGCTCCTGAAAACAAAAATGGTATTTAAATCCGTTACAAATCATAGTTTTTGAGATATTTGCATTAAAAAAATAAACTATTTTAATGTACCTTTATGCCTATTTTGCTTTAGGGTTAGTATGAAGCTGGCCCTGAAAACCATTGCAAATTGATAGTTTTTGAGTTATGAGGTCATGTCGCCCCAAGAGGGTCCATCCCCTGACCTTGTTTTTTTGCGACAATTTTTGAGGCCAGATTCATGCTCAGGACCACAAAAACCATCAGAAAAACATCAAAAAATAACCCAATTAGTGGGGGGAGTGAAACGAAAAAATTACCTAGATGCTATTATAGTGTGATTTCATCACAAATTAACAAGAATTACATGATAAGGTAACAATAAGTGCTCATTGTTAACAATAAATACAGTAGCTTATAATATATACACTTACTGACTGTGTGTGTGTGACTTCCCTAAACAATTCAAACTTTGTAGCAGAGATTTACACTTCATCCATATTTTTGATTTTGAGAAAAGCCCCAAATGACTGAGGTGCCTCAGTTTTATAGTGCTGCAAATTGTAAGATTCTCACACACTCAAGTGGAAGTAGACAATAAAAACTTCACAGAATTGGCTGTCCTAGATATTGTTTCTTAGCATTGTTAACAGCACAAAGACACAAATTGTAAATGTAGGCCAGCAGCTATATGTGGTTAATGTAGTAAGAGGCCTTGCAATTTTACTAGGGACAAGAATCAGTTTTAATTAGGCAGTAGCTATTTTGCCGTCAATGGCATTTTACTTTTGGAGACTATTTTGCCGTAATCATTCACGGGTGTTTATATTGCCATATTTGCTACACCTCAGCCAGTGACACTGTGGTGTAGTGGTTAGTGTGCTGGTCTTGAGATACCATGGTTGTGGGTTCAAATCTCAGCTGCCAGGGCATTAAAAGAAGGCAGTGGCAATTTTGCCGTCGACAGCAATTTACCCTCAGAGACTATTTTGCCGTGAGTTATTTGTGATTGGTCAATCTTAATGAGGTACTAAACATGTGACTTTTGGTCGTCTCTGATTGGTCAATTTTAAAAACCAAAAAAAAATTTTGCACTCCCAGGTCTCTATCCCCCACCCTGTACACTCCCTTCCAGTGTACACTGCCCCATACATTTACATACCGGGCCTGCCCCTCCAGTGTACACTGCCTTTCTTTTAAAGCCCTGGCCAGCTGAGATTCGAACTTGCAACCATGGTATCTCAAGACCAGCGCTCTATCCACTACACCACAGTGTCACTAGTGTTATCATAGCAAATTTGGCTATATAAACACACGTGAATGATCATGGCAAAATAGATTCCAAGGGCAAATTGCCGTCGGCGGCAAAATAGATACTGCCTTAAAAAAAAGGCAGTGTACACTGGAGGGGCAGGCCTGGTATGTAAATGTACGGGGCAGTGTACACAGGGTGGGGGGGTAGACACTGGGGGTGCAAAATTTTTTGATTTGTTGACCAATCAGAAACGACCAAAAGTCACATGTTTGGTACCTCATTAAGATTGACCAATCACAAACAACTCACGGCAAAATAGTCTCTGAGGGTAAAGTGTCATTGACAGCAAAATAGCCACTGCCTTTTAATTAAAATTATCGTGAAAGGATTTTGTCTGTAACAACAAGCTTATAATAGACAGTGCTGGTAATGCTATCATGTAAAAGTGTTTATTAGCAGAGTTTGTTTTGTTCTGATTGTGTTTATTTATTGTCTAAAATGCCTTGGTTTGGTAAAAAGAAAACTCAAGAAAAACTTAAAGCACCTCCAACTCCAGGTAATATACAAGTTTAAAAATATATCTGCCCACAATATTTTTTGTGATATTTACAAAATTAAATCTAATGTCTAAAAAGTGGCCACTTGTTTTGGTCATTTCAATAGCTTGGTAGCTTATTTATACATGCAGATGTATTTTTTTAATGTTTTGGTATGAATATTTTTAAGTCAGTCAAATTATTAGCTTAGGCTTATACTGTAGTTGAATTTTTGTCTGGTGCTGCACATCAGATGGCAGGGATGGAAAAAGGAATAATAGTGCTATTTTATATCAGAAACATAGTTTTTTGGCATTTAGTGCAATTTTTGATAATAATATTTAACCTTGCTAAGGCTGTTTCTTGTCACTACGAAAGGTATTGCATGACATGTTTCCTTTGTTGTGTTTACTGGTAGAAACAGTGGCATAATTTCAAGAGAATTTTCGGGGAACTAAAGGCGAAAAATTCTAGTCTGACCTCATTTTAGGATACACTAATTACTACTCTGGTATCAGTTGAAAGTTTGTACATTTTTATTCTTTACCTAACACGGTAATTGTCAATTTTTTGAGAAGTCACCAGCATAGATATTATAAGGAGTAGCCAAAATAATTGTGTGGAACAAATTGTCCACCAGATCGTAACAGTATGTTTTCAAGTAACAGCAGGTGCAGTTTCTTTGATATTATCTAAGGTCAAGCACACTAAAATTTGCACTTGATAGGACTTTTATTGAGAAAGATGTCATTTTGCAGTATTAAGGTAGTAACTAGCTGGAGCAGCTGTTTCAATTGGCAAACTATTGCTCAGAGTCAAACAACGGTTTTGTAGCATTGTAAATCAACTTCTATGCTTGTAGCCAACATTGTTGAAACTATCGCCACAAATTTTTTGTGATTTTTTGGACACTATACATGTATGCTGAGAATATCATGCATGTGCCACTGCAACCTATCTTGATGCTGTCTACATTACTGCAGCCTCCACAAGAACTTTATTGCACTCAACTAACCTGTCGCCATAGTTGCTCTGTAGTTCATCCACAGCAGTTGGGTAAATTCATTTGGAAACTGACATCCATCTCTCTTAAATTTTGGTGCAGACTGTTTAGCTTGCTTAAGTGTTTTGAAAACTGGTAAAGTTGATATATATAAGAAAAACCACTGATTTAAAGAGAGTTATTTTAATGTCGATTGTAATAAATCTACATTTCGTAATGACCTCCATTAACAACTAAATAACATCGTCAAAGTGGATCTGTTTTCATACCTTGACAAAGTTTGTGACGCATTTAAACTCTTGGAGATGCATACAATTATACTTAAAACGGAACAGTGCATAATGATTCCAGTAAGACTTCGACCATTCATCCCTTGATTACTGGTTAAAAGCTTTACCATTCCAGCCAAGAAATTCTAAGCTCTAGCGCCAATAGAGGCTTCCTGCTGAGGCCCATTGCACTTTTGTGATCATGACTGAGAAGACTTGGTTTCATATTACACCCTCCAAATTACAGTTGTTGCTAAGCGCCAAGCAGCAAGTTTGTGAACATCATTTTTAAAGTATGTAATAACTCGACAAGGGAAACAACCAGAGCTCTTAACGATTACACCACAGCCATGGGACTGCTATTTGACCACGTAAATTGACTTTCAAGCCACCTGCTACTTATGAACTAAAGGTGGCTGCACTTTGTGCAAGTTTTTCTTTTTTTCTTTGCATATTTGTAAAAAATTGTTTTTGCTTAAATATTTATAAGATGCATTACAGTATACGTTGTTTTCTGCATTTTGTCTGCTAAGTGTACATTTTCGCTTATAAAAATGAAGTAAAATCTTTTGGTTTATACGTACTTAGCAGACAAAACCGGATGTCCGCACGACCAGATACATTTTGTAATATATTTTTTGCCAATCAAATGGATAAACGTGATAGTTGTTAAATGAACGTTAAATATGTTGTTTTACTGATGTTAAGGAATGAATTTGAAGTTACAGTAAGATAAGAGGTGCTAAGATTTGCTTGTTTTTGCTGATAGTTGGGCTAATTTTATGGGCTAAACATGCAGGCTTATTTGTAGCCAGCTTCTTTGAGGGTTTCATATTCGATTAATCAGCGTGTTTGGGAATGCTGAGTTTAAGTTAATAGTAGTGAGCAACTTATACAATATATGTAGTTGCAAAAGCACACTGAAAAGTTGTAAACTTAAATTATACTGTAGCCTAAATGAGAGGGCAGACTTCTGTACCGTTTTTCATATGTTCGATTAGATGTTGATGGATAAAATCAGTAATTTTTTGTCAATAGTGCTTGCAGACTTGATTATTGATATGTCAGATGCAATATTATGACCTTAATTGCTGCTTAAACAATTTTTTGGGCTATTGCCTAGGCTGCTGAACCCAGGATCATTTAAGAATTTACTGTACCGATTCATTTATTCATGCGTATGAGCTTATGCTCAGTTTGCATGCGTTTTGTCAGACAGGGTCACCACGACGGGTAGACTGCTTGGCTCTACCACTTGTTTGCCACGTAAATATGGACGCATCCCGTTAATTGCCTTCCCCATGGACACAACAAGCAAGCTTGCCGGTAAGCTTACGGTACCGGTAGTAATGATTAGATAATGGTTGTTTTTGCTAACGTACCGACGCGTATCTAATTGGTATAGAGTTATATTTAACTGAGGAGCAAATGGTATTTAGATGGCACTTCTCTTAGGGGCAATTTTTAAAAATTGGCACACAGTACTAAGCTTAGACTAGCCAACTGAAAGACCAAATCTCAACCAATTTGCTTTGATTAAATTTATTTGTTTGCGAGGATCCAAATAGCAATAGTTTAGGTACTTGTGGGTTATCTGTCACCACTTTTTTTCACCAGGTATTAAATTACTATTATTTAACTTAATTTAAAAGAAAGGCAGTGTACACTGAAGGGGCAGGCCAGGTATGTAAATGTACGGGGCAGTGTACACTGGAAGGGAGTGTACAGGGTGGGGGATAGAGACCTTGTTTACTTTAGGTTTATTAGGTTAGGTTAGGTTTATTAAATTTAAAAAAAAGTGGTGACAGATAACCCATAAGTACCATAGTTTATTTCAATTTTAAAATAATTTCTAATTAGTGTTCAAAATAACCCCAAAAGTTGTTGTTTGCACTATACCTTTCCAGCACAAGCTACAGGTTTGGTCTGGTACTTTTTTGGCGCCAAATGTGTGACGTCATATGCAACCTTCCTAATGAAGTCTTGGCAGGAATCTCACTTACTTCGGCTGACAAGCCGTACTCTCTCAGCGTTGGCGGGAAAGGCATGTTACGACCTCAGCAATCTCCTCTGTTCCTTTGCACGTTTCCGCTAGCTGCGCGTGCTTGAGGAGGGAAATGTTGTTGCAACCTCAGCAACTTCAACTACAAACCACTAGCAGAAAATCGCCAACAACACTTGGCTTTATATACAGATCGCCATCTACGTGAAGTAGCTCTCATGATAGAAGTGGAGTGCACTCATTTTAACTTGGACTACACTCGGATGCCTGCCGTTGCGCTACATAACAATCTCGTAGCTGTGTACGAATTATTCTGCGCCATCAAACACGGCATCTTTTGAAGTGTTATGCACGGAAATTAATATTTTTTTATTGTATTAAACAAAGAAAGTTGCTCTTTTTCTGTGATAGTTGAGTACATGCAGGGCCGGGTTAAGCACTTTAGAGGCTTTAAGCACTTAAGGCTTTAGTGCCCCATACATGTGAACATTTTTGTTAGTTCACACAAGTACTTATTGAACTTCATTTGTACTCTATGTTAAGTTGTAACGATCACCACTTTATTTTAAATAGGTTAAGCCCACCATTTTTTGGTAAGATTTCGGAAAAAATTACTATTTTTATATCAAAAAGAGCAGCAAAAGGTTTCCCAGAAAAAAAAAAGCAATCGTTGTCTGTGAATGTAGTTGGGGTGCTCTTGTACAAAATTATCCTTGATATAGTGACCAAAGTAATTCACTACAGTCAAAACTAAATACAAATAAATAGATTCAAACTTCAGCTCCACGACGTACTACCCTCTAGATCAGGGGTGGCCAAACTACGAACCGCCAGAACATTTTATGCAGCTCGCCAACTCTGCAATTTCCATATGTCTGATGAAATATTTGCAAAATTTTCTTGGGATGTTTTTAGTAATCAAAATTGCTTGTAATAAAAATAGTACTTTCTCTTTTCCGTAAGTGGCATTTCTTTGTTTAGTAGAGCGCACACTATTTGAAGTTTCAAGTTGCTATGTAATAAAGTATTTTTACATGTATATATTGACCCTGTTGTTTTCAGTGGCGCCCGCACCTCATTTGGGCATTGACAATGACTCAAATTTACCTCCAACTTATTGTGAAAGACCTTTTTTTCTGAGATGAAATAGTTTCGAGCCGCTTTCTTGGTTAATTCCGCAGAATTCTTTTCAAATTGACTTGTTCACTTTTTCTTCGTGGAGATCATTTATTTCAGATAGACTCGCGCCCCTCAGTTCAACACACACCGACAATGAAATAGAGCACATATGTAGATTTGCAAAAATGCTGCCCCCAAACTAATGCCGTCCGGGGCAGGCTGCCCCCCTCTGGTAGTATGGTAGCTGATTATGTAATTGTTGAGTAAAACACAACAAAAAATATTGTTTGTATACATTTTTATTTTTTAAACCAGTTGTAAATTTGTGTGTCTTTATTGTATTTGGCTAAGAATCAAGTCAGGGTTTACATATACAGCTATTGCAAGATTTTATGCAATAACCCTCGGCCAACTCTTGAATGGTTAATGCGGCTCTCGGCCAACTTTTCAATGATCAATGCAGCCCTCGGCCTACTCATGAAATGGTCAATGCGGCCCTCTGGCTAAAAAGTTTGCCCACTTCTGCTCTACAGTCTAGGCTCTATTTAATTACACATACAAGCATAGCCACACTTAAATATACATTTCCCTAACCGCCGAACCCAACGCCACAGGATGGTATTCAAAGCCCAATCAAAGGCAATAACACGAAAAAACTTCATTCAGAACTTGCAAATCACACACCTGATAGCCAATTGGATTGGAGGACAAGCTTGGACCAAAAAAAGGGAGCAAAACAATTGCTCTGCTTGTTCGGTCTCGTCAGCCTCATGTACGGGGATAACATTTCATCACATTTAAATACTGGGACACTATCGTAAATTCGGCTTTGAAAAATTTTGTGGTGCCCTCCCTCACGTGATGCACTTAAGCACGCGCTTGTTTTGCTTAATGGTTAATCCAGCTCGGAGTAGTTGTCAGTAGATTTGGTAACTTTTAGCCTGGTACAGTATGTCATAGACATTCCTGCGCAAGGCAGAGGCGAAATTATGTCTCTCTGTTTAAGCCCACCATTTTAGCCCAAAATTGCTCGGTTCCGAGATGGGCTTAATAAGCGAGTACAACTCTACTCGCCATTGAGCACTTCTGAGAGCTAAAAACTATTCCGGAGAAATTATTCGGATTTTGGGTGCCGTAGATGTGATCTGTTTTTGATCATTTTAATTCTTACATAAAAATTACATTTTATGTAAGAGCGCATGTTCAATTGTTTTCTCACAACCATGTTTTTAGGCCCACACCATAATACATAGAGCTGATGTTAAACTTTGAAATTTTCAGCACTACACAACAATAGCCGAAAATCGCCTAAGGATGCTACATAAATAAAAACTCAATCACTGACGAAAGTCATAAATCACTTGGTGGCCGCTTTGGCAACATCAAGCTTTTCATGTAGATGTAGAAAATCTTCGTTTGGGTTTGACGATGTGCTGTATTGCATTGTTGATACTAGTTGTGATAGCTAAATCAACCCAAATTAAAAGAATAAATTATACATGCCGAGCAAAACTTAAAAAACGTTTACGAGTAGTAATTAGGGCCATTTTTTTTGACCTAAAAAATATATATTTTTGACTTTATTTTGACCTAACCGCTTTCGCCTATTATTTATGTTTTGTTGCACTTTTTTGATTAAAAATGTTTTATAATCCGCAATTTACATAAGTTTTCAAAGAAGAAGGTAGCCTCCTTTAAACATTTTCTCAGTCTTGAAGCTAATGCAACAAAGCGACGCATGACGTCATAACCTAGGATAGCAAGCCATTGTGTGTACCGGTATTAATTAGTGTGTAATACAAAAAATGCGTTGTTATCGCAACTGTACTGTACATTAACAGTCTGTCTATGATGTCTTTAACAAAAGCCACACAGTATAATTACCAGGACTTTTTATTGTAATACAGCATCATATATTTTTTTGCGTTCTTAACATCAAAATTTCTGTCTTTTCTCAGTAATTTACTGAGCATAGAAAACGACCTCTCAACAGCAGCAGAGGTTGGCTGGGCTTTTTGCAATAGTGCGTAGCTTGTTTGGTCAATTGTCAAGTTGGCACAGTTTATTATTGTTTCTAAATCAGAGTTGGATAGTCGTTTTTTAATGTAATTTTTAATTGCACACGGATCATCATCGAATTGCATATTCTTCAGCAGTCCATATGCTTCGGTTATCGTGCAGGCACTTCCTTCTAAGAACTCTACGTTGGCTGCTAGAGTTTGGTATTGATTTATTTTAACCAAGTCCAGCACCAAATCTTTCACATTGATAGCGTCTTTTGCTCTGCTGACTAAGAGGCCTGCACTTGTCCAATTGTTGACAATGGTACGAACAGCTGGAAGGTTCTCACTGTAATATAAGGTAGCTCTAAGCCAAGTTGCCCATCTTGTAGTGACATGGTCAGGAGGAGATGGCAGACCAGCATCATGAAAATCTTTCTTGCGATCTTTGTTTTTGATTGTTTCTGCCTTGATCGTTGCTATTACTTCATCAATATTTTTCAAATGAGCACGCATAGCGCAGTTATGTAGTAAGTGCGCAACGCAGGTGACATGCATCAAAGAAGGGTATAATTCCTTTAATGTCTTTCAAGCCAAAGACATGTACCGAGCAGCAGCAGTCAAGAACAATAAAAAATTCTCGCGTTTTATTTCAAGTTGTCGTAATATCTCATCCACAGTGTGCAGAATAATACTGCTATTAACATTGCTACCGCTGTCAAGCGGATGGCAATCAACGAGGAATGTCTGATTTGGGGCATCTAAGCTGCCCACAAACACACTAATATACTTTTGTTTAGCAATCTCTGCTTCATCCACAATTAAAAATTTTTTTTGTCACGAAGTAATTCTTGAATTTGTTCTTTTTGGGATGCTAATTTAGCTACACATGCCCGGGCTGCAGTCTACGAAGGCAATACTTTTCCCATTGTAGCAAACAGAGACTTTAAAGAAGGATGGTTCAGTTTATGAAGTGAGATATCTGCAGCTAAGAATGAAGAGACTACCTGTTCCTTGAAATTTACTTGATCGAGTTGTAAAAAGGTTTGCTTACTTTGGGATTTGCTCTTCGTCTCCAATTTTCTTTGGTGTTGCTTACTTTTTCGGTGGCTTTCCGCAAAAAACTTTTTGTCGCATTTGACTAACACGTCGCAAAGGTTGCATCGCAAGTCGCGGGCAGGAGTTGCCGAAAACTCATCCGGATAATCCTGGCAAATTTGCCTATTTTTTGCTGTAGAAGATTTGGCTTGTTTAGGCATTTTTTGCTTTGTAAGCTACGACTTAAAAAGACCACGTGTAAAAAGCGCAAAGGTTTTATAGGAATAGATTAATTGTCTAACAATTATGTGTTTATGATTCAACAATGACGATTTGATGCATAATAAGTGCTATTTCCTTTTCAATTACCGCACGCATTTTTACCATCGCAACTATTTGAGAAGTTTAAAATCAAATAAAAGTGCGCATAAAATTTTAATTGCAGCTGAAAAATTCCAAAAAATGTAAATTTGTTCGTTTTTGGAAGGAAATTTTTGGTGAAGAGAATTTTGACAAGTTTTAACTTTATGCAAAATTTTGACTTATAAAATCTACCAAAACAGACTCCTGAACACCTGAAACGAACGTTAGTACAGTCAACTTCGGATATAAGAGATTCGCCGGGACCAGCTTAATCAGTCTGTTAAAACCGAATTCTCTTATAACCGACTTATTAGTTTATATTGAAAATCATTTGGGACCTTTTGCGTAGTCCCTTATAAGCGAAAATCCCTTATATCTGAATCTCTTATATCCGAAGTTGATTGTACATGTTTGATCATGTAACAAGGTCCTGAAAAAATTTTGACTTTAGCGGGCCCTAGTAGTAATACATGTTTGGCAGAAAATATGGCAAAATATATTTCAAAAAATTCGACAAGAGAATATCAAAAGTGATTGCAGTGCATTAAAACAGTCATCAATTAGTGGCCCTTACAGCATCAAATGCACTTCTTTGTAAGTTTTTGTGTGTAGTACCAACGCGAACTTCTTGTCAACACTTGATTTTGCTTTGCAGGTTCTTATCCAATACAAAATACAGGTCCATCATATCCTGTTCAGCAGCCAACTCAAGGTAGATTTTTTATCTGTTGAATAAAATACGTTAACCTCTTTTGCCAGAGGGAATCTATCTTGCAGTTTTTAGCATTTTGACCAAACTATATTGTGTAGGGTAGCGCCAATGATTTTACTGTTAATGAAGTAAGTAACCAAAAGGGTGCCGATGCTTCATCATATAGGTTGATCAAACTTGTTCCCGGCCATTTATTCGTTCTGTATAGAATAGAATTTTTTAAACAATAGTTGTGCTCAGTTCAAAAATGACGATTAAATTATTTGTAATGCTGGAAAATGTCTAGAGGTTTACCTGCAGCAGTAGTTGTGATCTGGTATTCTTTAATTTTTTTACACCAACTGGTATTAGTACAGCAAATTTATTTATTTAAACTTGTATAAAGAGTATTTTAAATATGGTTTTGTTGGGCTAATTCGTCGAAATATACCGCCATACTTGCAAATTACTTATCAAACTAATCGCAATAGCAGTTTTGAGTAACTACTTTCTAGCATGTTGATGTTTATTGATCCTTATGCATATACCTTGCATGCTGTAGATTAGCTTGATCTGGTCATGCCAAAAACTTTAACGCGCTCTTTACCGCTTCGTATGCTTGGCGCTCTGCACAAAAGTTATCAGAAAAAGTGGCAAGATGGTTTGTGGTAACCTTGGAAAAGATCCTTAACACAGCAGACTGGTAATGAAGCCCATCAGTCTATCTGTCGTTGTAATTTAGTGTTAATTGTAGACAAACTGAGCTCATATGCATAAATGAATCATTTTGAACTGTGGGAAAAACCAACCAATGCCATCAAGTTTTTTTTACCACCGACTCGACAACTAACAACTTTAGATCGCCTCGAGGAGACTCAAGCTGCGTTTGCACATGGTGGTTTTCGCAACAAGAAATAAAACTTTTTCCGATGTTTAGTGCAGGCTTTGAGACGAGGTGTCACTGCTGGATACTGAGAGCGTCGCTCTGTTTGCACTCAGTACCAAGTAGCAAAACCTCGTCCAGGCCTGTTCCAAATTTCGGTTAGAAGTTTTATTCCGAGTACAAAAAACCGCTATGTGCGAAAGCAGTTTCATTTTGTTTAGTGCTTAAATAAGACTTAAACATTTATAACTTAACTGGAAGACGTGCGGAGTAATACTAAAGAAATATCATGCACGATGCTTACGCTCATAGGTGAGAAACGAGACTTAACCGTGAACATCCGCTAATAACAATTAGTTTTCGTTTTCTGAAGTAGTTGCCTTTTATTTAAAAGCACTGTAAGCCACAGGAATTACCTTTCAAAACGGCGAGCTACTATCTGGGTACTCATTTAATCGAAGGGCCACCCAGTTGGCTTAATTATGTTATTATCAAAGTTGAAAGTAAATAGCCTTTTTTGTAGATTCACTATCAAATCATATTAGTTAACTAGCCTTTAAATTTAACAACCAAAATAAAAATAGCTTCAATGTGCAATTAGTAGGTGGTGTATTATAATGCATCCTTTGGCAACATTTCTGTTTATTGTAAAAACATTTTTCACATTTCAAAAAAATCCAAATCTTTTTTTTCTGTAATGAGCACATTTTGAGACTGGGTGGGATATAATTTCAAACTTTTCTCAAAAAATAAATTACAAATACACCTAAACTTTCACGCAGTGGGTGAAACTTGCTAGAAAATTTCAAATCTGTCAAAGTCCATGTACTGTAAGGCAGTGGTTATCAAACTTTTTTTGATGCGACGCATTTAAAAAAACTTGCAGACTTTGCGACACACCACACAGCATCCTAAGGTTTTTTAGTTCGCCGCATTGCGAGATGCGACCCCAAAGTTATAACTGTCGTCATGCTCCAGAGATGTTGTTTTTTTGGTCTGTGATTTTCCATCGTATAATTACACTCTTTTTAGGTTATAACTAATCTTTCCTGTTTTTGTCCAAAACTAGTCCATACACTTTGCGCCAATTAAGTTTAAATATTGCAACTTGATCCTTAACTAACAGGTCAATAATTACAACACTAATGTAAAAATACAATTGATTATGACTGTTAAGAAGAGAATTAATAGAGTCTACGTTTAAGAGGTCTTTTTACGGAATAAAAGCTAGAGGTATTGGCGCGAAACTAAATTTTCGTGCGCCCTTGGAAAATTAAAACGACGCACAGTTGAGAACCACTGCTGTAAAGGCAACATTGATCTCTGTTTTACCACAAAAGAATCAGTTGCACCAACTAACAGCCGCTCCAATGTGTTAGTGCGATTTCTGATTCGATTAGGTTAGGCAGAAATGGCTGTTGGCCTTTTTGAGAGTCTCAGATTCCCCCAGTACTCCCCACACCAATCAATTTTCATGGTGCTGCCATCTGAATGACCGCATTCATTTAATGTGATCGACTGCCTTTTTCTCTTTAGATCTCTTGCCTCTCTCCCTTGATCTTCTACCACTTCTGATGAACGGCAGTGTTCATCCCAACCTTGGCTATCTTTTCATGTCCAATGTGCCTGGAGGAGCAGGCCAATGCAATGCTGTACTTGTCTCAGATGGGTGCATTTAAGTTGCACCTTCCTCTTCTCTTAGGAGTATAACTCCCTTTCCACCTATCTCTCCTGGAGTTTTCCTCCTTGCTGCACCTTGGTTTCTCCTGGGAGTTCTCAGTCTACCAAACTGTTATTTTTAGTGCATTTCACTATGTAATGCCTTCACCGTGGACTGCAACCCAGCCAACACTCCCTGAATAGAGAGATCTGCCAACGCAGCTCTTTCCATTCACCCTTGCCTATTAACCTTCTACCCTTTCTCTAACCCTTTTTTTCTCGGAATCTTCTCTACTTTTGGTGCCATTTCTTTGCCTACTGCTTCCTCTTCTAACACGCTGTTGGTTTTCCAATGTATTGCAGGTGATCTTGGTGCCCGACAAGTACAACTAGTCTTGTTCTTTTTTGTCAATCTCATTAGTATCCAAAAATCTAATTTCTACCTCTCTTTATCTTTCAGGATCCCCGCATACTACATTCATTTCCGGTCTGGCTCGCTTTCTACTGATGACTAGCACACTGGCGGTAGAGTCATTTCCTTCAAACAAAGTCTATTCTTTCTTGAAGTTTCAACCTTCTCGCTCTTTTCGTTTGACCCCTACTTTGACTATGCCAAGGCTAACACTTCTTTATACTACTTTCCTTCTATTGTTTACGCTTTTCTTATCTCCTCTTCTCAGAATAATGGATACGACTTCTTATCGTTCTTTGCTCTCCGTTTCTTCAAAAATCTTTTGATTCTGGGGGGGACTTCAGCTGTCATCATCTTCTATGAGACTCGAGGGAATGAAGTATTCGATTGGGCAATCTTTTCCGATCGTGCTCCCCTTAAAAACTTCTTCCTCATCCCAATAAGCGTTCTACTTTTTGCGAATAAGCTTTACGCCAGTTACTTGAGGTGTCACTATTCCAAGTCGGAGCAAAAGGCTATTTGTCTGAGCTTTGTCAAGCTTCTTGCCCTGAAGAGTGTCATTTCTCTTTCTAATCTCCTTTTACCTCCAGTTGATTTCTTGCAGCTGCTGTTAACTTCTCTTCTGCCACCGGCCCAAGCAGAGTCGCCTACGCCATGCTGAACCAACTTTCTCGTTCCGGTACGGTCCTTTTTCTTCAATTCTATTTGGTCTTAGCGTTCCTTTCCTTCCACCTGGAAGTCTTTTTTATATTATTCTCAATTACAGGACGGGACTCATCGACTCACTTGCTTCCTTTCGGTCTATCTCTTCCAATTCCTGCGTCTTAAAGCTGTTTGAGCGCATCATTTTGTCTCGCCTACTTTGCTCTCTGGAGTCTGTAACTCCTTTCTGTCGTCTCACCTGGCCGTTATCCTCTCTGATTGGTCTATTTTTAATCAAATTCTTTCTCTGTTCACTTGTGATAAAAAGGTTTTAACAATCCCAAGTCGGGATCACGGACGATTCTTTCCACTATCACTTTTTTCAAGGCCTTTCGATTATGTTTGGCACCCCACTTTTTTCCATAAGCTTATTTCCGCTGGCCTCCCTCCTGCATTGCTAATTAAACTAACTTTTCCTTTTGGAAGATCGTGCTTGCGCGACTTTTCAAAATCACACAAGTCGCTTATTTAGAGTCTGTTGGTGTAAGGGCTTTGTCCCCTTTTTTCTTGGCAGGAGGCTCAGGCGTCCTTGGCAATTGCTTACATTGTGGCTCTGAGACACCACACCTTCCTATTCGGTGGGTCCAGTGTATTTAAGTTTTTCTGCTTACGCATGCACCAATTCTGCCACTTTTCTTTCTCTCCGCTGATCGTTGCAATATTACGTCTGCCACTTTTCTTTCTCTCAAAAGTCTACGTCCGTGTACACTTTCCTCAGTCTTTCTCATACTCTCCAACACATTTGGCAGGAACGATTCGGTTTACCCTCCTTTTCTAGGTTTCCGGGTCATTTAAGGTTCCTCACTGATGAAAAATCTAAAATTTAAGCAATGCTATGCAGGGAAATGTTTTTATTAGTGTCGGAACACCCTTGAAGTGTTATTTTAATTTTTTGAAAAATTTGCATAAATTATGCTAATTAGCATTCAAAATGGCCGACTTTGTCCAAAAAATAGAGCAAATACAGATTTTTGATAACTTTGTCATATAACAACGGAATTTATTAAAATTTACAGAATCGATAGACAACAGACTAATGAATATTTCCTTGTCAGAGAATTTGAAATGATTTTACAGAAAAAAAATAGTGGCACTTTTTCGAAAAATCACGGTTTAAACGCCTAATTAATTATGCAAATCTTCAATAACTTTGTAATTATCAAATATTTTCCAAATTCGTGACTAGCGTTTCAAGATAATCCATTGGAGAATATACAGCCGAAATTTTATGAAGCTCCTACCAATACTAAGAAAGTTATCAGCATTTTAGTATAGACATTTTGTAAAAATCCTGAAATTGAGAAAAATGGCAAAAAGGGAGAAACTGTCATTCCTCAATCACCAAAAATCTATAAATAATGGCTGCGAAAAATCGAAATTATTTCACAAAAATTTAACATTTCTTTTTTTCTGGTCGCTTAGGTGATATCCTGGCCAGGTACAAAACGCGAAATTTTATAGAAATGACAGCAGACTTAGTCCTGAGAGGTTGTGAAAGGCGTTGCGAAGGCCCGTTGCTATGGAACAGATAATAGTACATGGCAACTTTGACCTATCATTTCGGGCAGTTATAGGCTATTTTCACAAATTCTGTTTACTCAGCCGGATTGGCATTATCTCAAAATACCTAAAACCGTGGTTAGTGAAAAAACGAAAAAAAATAAGATCATTCCATTTTTTTCATCAGTGAGGAACCTTAAGGAGTTGGCCAGACGAGTTGCGCTGCTTAAGCCATCTGTAGTCCCAACTAGTCTCTCTATTTACCTCTTCTTTCGAGCTGGAGGCGTACCGCCTCATGAAAGTTTTTTGACTCCCAAATTCTCTCGGTGTCCATTGAACTTGCGCTTCCTCGTTTCGTTGGTTGTATTCTCTATCTCGTTTTCGCTGCAAGGGACACAGCCTTGTTATCTCTTTAAAATCGGCAGAATCGAGAATCCTTTATGCACCGCCTGCGGTCATCCGACTCAGCACACTTTTTATCTCTCTTTAGTCCAGTTTCGGACACTCAATACCTCTCGCTCTTCGGCAATCCCTTTTCTATAAAGAATTTGTGGTCCTGGCCCTGGGGAGTTACCCCGCTTCTTGGGGGTTCATGTTCTTCTGTCTGGCCTTTATCCCGCGGAAAGGGTTTAGTAACAACAAGACACGTGGTTAATATATTAATATACTTAAAAATAAAGCCACAAAAGTCAAAATTTTAACAATTTTGTGGTCAATCCGGTCACTGTTATTAGCGACGACAGGACCGGATTATAAAAATTGGATATCTCACTCTTAGCATTAAAAACTATCCCATTTTACCATACTGAAACTTGGGACATACCGATAGTCAATGCTAAGTAGACCTGATTGCCTAGCAGTTGATAAGGCTCTTTAAAAAATGTTAACAATTTCAGGCGTTGGTTTTGCAAATTCTTCAGAAGCGCCTCCCCCTTATACTCCTCAAATGACACCATGGCCTCCTTCTCCTCATGGTGGACAGCCTGCCCATGCCTCACAACATCAGGTATCTGTACCATTATACGTTCTTTTGATTGGTATTAACAAACTTTGTTAGTTGTGGTAAGTAAATTGCCAACGCAATTGTATAAAATTAGTGCACATAAGTTGCATTGTGTTGCAAATTTAAGATGTAAAATATTATTATAACGAAACTATCACTGAATGACTCAACTCCTAGTAGTGAAATCAAAAAAATGTTGTTTTTAAATAAAATGGTTGGGAAGGCTCGGTAAATTATTGTTTATGATACATGTAGTCTCAATTCGCTACCATGCCAATACGGGATGAAAGATCAAACTCCACCTCCAAGGTGCAAATACATCTACTGTTTTGTGCCAGATGGGTTCGATGCTCAACCTGTTCTCACAAAATTGATATTATTTCGTTCAGAATTTCAAGCTCTACCCCATTTCAAAAAATTTTAAAGCATATGGTTTCATGACCTGAGTGAATTATGAAACGACCGATCATTTATAAATAAAATATTTGAGATGACCAGGTAATTTATTAATTGTTTATGATACACCTTAGTCTCAATTCGCTACCATGCCACCAACGCAATATGGGATGCAAGGCCAACAACCACCTCCATTCGGTGCAAGTACATCCACTGTTATTGTGCCAGATGGGTTCGATGCTGGAGCAAGATTCGACGTAGTCAACCCATCAATGCCAGTAAGTTTCAAACAACTATGTTAATCATATTTATATCTTTCTAGCTTTTTTTTAACAAATTATAAAAGTTTAGTGTTGGACATTGTACTTCAATCGATTTTGGTAAAGTTTTTTAGTGAAGAAAAACTGCTAATTTTATTTATTCTTATGACGATATATTATTATAATAAATGTTGTATTTAAGCCACCTCCTCCCGGATGCATGCCAACAGCAGGGCAAATGGCTGCAGCTCAAGGGCAAAATGTTGTGGTTACTCAAAAAAAGGGAAGTTTCTGGACTGGTGGCTCGGATGGGGGAATGACATTTTGGTAAACTTGGTTTACGTCATGTTTTCAGTGTTAATAGTTAGTCATTGCAAATTGTTGATATTGTCATTCAGAAAAAAATTATAGCATAGCAAATTGTTTTGCTGGTTTAAGCATGTCACGTGGCGATTCTTTACTTTGTTAACAACTTACTTTTATGTTCTGATTCCCATACATGAACTAACAGAAGTCATGTCCCAAATGAGCTCTCGCAACATCGACATCAGGCGTAATAGTTGCTGATTTTTAAGGCGAAGTTGGGCTTCTAGTTCCAATTTCTTGTTTTCTAAAGCCTGAAAAGCGTGATCGTTACCTAACTTTATTTAAGCTTAATTTGTTGTTGTTTCTTCGTGCTGGCTAGTTTTCACTTGCCACCAAGATGTATATTTTAAGTTTGTTTTGTTTTGTCGAAAATAACATATTTACTACGGAAAGTGCAATTGCCTGCCATAAACTCACGTGGAAACTGCTTTGCTATCAATTTGTGTTTGTTAATGATTACTTTAAAAAATTTTTAAACACGACCATAGACAATGCACTTACTAGTTCTTTTACTGATTTTTCTTTCTCTTGTTCGTCACTGTAAATATAAAGTTCATATTGTACCTTTCTTCGAATTTTTTGGTGAGATTTTGCACTAACGGTAAATAAAATCTAATGAACTGGTAACAATGATAAAGTAAAAGTTGATTGAATCAAAAGATTATTAACATGAAGCAAAAGCTGGAATAAAAGCAATTGCAAACTTGTCGGACATTACATAAGCATACAGTAGGGTAATGTTTTCCAAACTTTTTTGCCTGTTGGCATAGCAAAAAAGGTAAACAAGTTTCGCGGCACAACAGCCACATTAGTTAAGCGCCCTTTTCGCATTGCGCGTGCATTGCGTTCTTGAGGGTCAGCGCTGGGGCGACGCGCCCGAGGGATTCGAACCTGCGCCTTTGGATCTGGCCTCCTCGCGCGCCGATTTTTTTCTTTTTGCTGCCATGCACCGCATGCTGCCAGCTATGCCTTGAGGTACCGCGTTTGGTTTGTAACCTTTGGAAGACCTTTTATGCATAATCACTGCTTGTGCGATCAAGTTCGTATAAGGATATCAGTATCACTCCATGGTCGAGCGGCTAGAACTACGTCAAAACGAACCTCGCTCAATAGTAAACGGCACGTACGTCTTGTGTCTTTGTGTTAGTCTGTTTTACAATGGTCAACGTTGATGCTATTGGGGGGACCTCTCGGCCCTTGGCAAGCCCTGCTGATGAGTCCAAAAGGACGAAACGCGTCCAGGGATGGCTTTGAAAATTTAAATATATCTCTCAATAGCATTGCTTCCTTCGGAAGCCTCGCGCCTGTAGGACTCGCTTTGTTGTTTTGTTTCTCGCTTATAAGACGCTCTCTATCGATCGTAACCACTTGGAACCAGCAAACAAAAAATATATTGATCACGAGTAGCATATCGACCATTACTTCATGGCAGCATTTACTCAATTTTGACTGAAAACTTGTATAAATATCAAAAATTAAAAAAAAACGCAGCACGCCAGCAAATCTTCCACGGCACAGTTTGGGAAACACTGCAATAGGATAGTGTCAATTATTTAATCAAAAACCTCAATTGTCTGGGCTAGTCACGCAGAAATTTTGAGAGACTGCGCTCTTATTTAATGAGCATCTATCTTTGAGAGGTTTTCGACCATTAATTACGCTGTTAGAAAAGTTGATTCATGGTACAGAATTTGAAAATTGCAGAAAGTAGAGTACCGGTATCCATTCTCGAAGCTTTTTGTCTGACACTTTTCATGAGAATCCGTCAGAAATAGAGTTATAAAGATGAAGTGAGTCACTTCTATAGAGGCACAGTTGACGAAAAAAAAAAGGAAAAAGCTCCATCGTGGTTGGTAAAAGGAGCGGAAACTAATGTGTGATTTTTAGACCATACACAAATTTCTTTTGTTTGCATAAATTTGGTTTGGTAGTTTTGATGTAAGTGGCTTCAAGGATGGAAAGCCGAAAAGAAGTACGGCCACGGGCAAGAATGAAAAATTTGTTATCATTGTATTCACGTGCGCATGTGGGGTTAAGTAATAGATGTTGTCCTATAGCAGAAAAAGAAGTTTCAGCTTTAAAGCTTTTGATTGGCTTGCAAGAGTGGGTCAATGTGCTTTGGTCCTGAGAAATATGTCCCTGAAGAATGGTTTTAGGCACGTGCTGCTTAATCCTCTGTTGTAAGTAAGAAGTACGACCCACGTACAGACTATCACAGTGGCACAAAAATTGATAACAATGTTGCTTTGATGTAAGGCGGGTAGTACATCCTTTTTGGCTGCAGGCAGAAGTGCAAAGACAATGCATGGTTCAACTGCAAAGTAACAACGTTTGACGGCTGTTTTAATTTGCATTTTGTACCTCATTGAAAAATTGCCTAGCTATGGCAAGTGAAGATAAACTGGGCATTTCCTCGGACCTAATTGCGTTGGTCTGCGAAACCGATTTATTTTCTTGGTTATTACAATGTTGGTTACAGCTTCAGGGTATCCGTTGTTGATAAGGACTGTACGAATGTTGGAAAGTTCATTTTGAAGAGTAGATTCTGAACAGATGCCTAGAGCTCTGTGGACAAGAGTTGAAATCAGATTGGTTTTCCGTTCCATGGGGCAAAAAGAGTTCCAGCGAATGTATTGGCCAGTGAAAGTCGGCTTTCTGTACATAGATGTAACAAATTTGTGACCGTTCTTTTCTACCAGTACGTCAAAAAAGAGCAAAGTCCGATTGCATTCTTTTTCAAAAGTAAAACGAAGCGATGGATGGAGAGAATTTAGATGGGAGAAAAACTCATTACATTCGTCGTTGAAAGCTGCAAAGGCATCATCGACGTATCGATAATACATAAGAGGTTTGTCGACTCTTTTGAAAAGCAAAGCTTCATAATATCCAACAAATATGTTGGCAAGAGGTGAACCCATAGCAACACCATCAATCTGTCGGTGCTTTATATTATTGAAACTGAATTCAACGGAGGAAGTAGCCGTTTGCATCAGCTCAATGAAAACTGCACGAGGAAAAGGAGGCGGAGTAAGCTCGCCATTATACAGAGCATCAGCGCAGATTCCAATGGTTTCTGCAAGTGGAACATTAGTAAAAAGGCTACAGACGTCATAGGAGCAAAGAAAGACTGATGGAGGAAAGTTAAAAGTTCTGACCTTGTCAGCAAAAGTAAAGGAATCGGTAATACAGTGGATAGAATAAAGTGAAAGGACAGGATCAATAACTGACGTAAGCCATTGCGCTAATTGATGCTGTGCTGAGCCAGTCATTGACAATATAGGACGTAAGGGTACATCTTGCTTGTGAATTTTAAGATGATATTATAATCCCGTTAAGCGCCTTGTCCAAAGACACAACAAGCAAACTTGCCGGCTTGTTCTCCACACTATCCCGTATGTGCTGAGCGCCAAGCAGGGAAGCTGTGAATACCATTTTTTAAAGTCTTTTGAAATAACTCGACTTGGGAAATGAACCCCAGGTCTACCGACAGTGAAGCGGACGCTCTAACCACTACACCATCACGCCGGTATTAGAGAAATTGATAATAGTGTTCTTGTTTGGTTTCGCCATGTTGCCAAATCGTTGTTGAAAAAGGAATTTGAGTTTCCGTTCGTTCTTGATTGAAAGTTCTCGTTCTTTCCGTTCGTCAATGGTAGCTATATATCTGCAGAATCGAATGAAATCAAAGACAGGAGTTGTCTGACTTCTTGCCACAGTGCGCGTAACTTGCCTTTCATGAATGTCATCAGTGATCTACTCTTCAATGAAAGTATTTTCACTGAAATTACTCTTTTCTTCAATAAAAAGTTGGGAGTTGAATAAGAGAAGAAGGTTGGGTTGAAGGTTAGCTTGGTGGGGATCCACTGAGAAGCTCACATTTGCTCGGATTGAGAGGAAGACACCAGTGCTCTGATCAGCTCCAATCGAATCAGAAGTCCTTGTGTGGCCTCCACCGCAATAAGGACCGAGGGGGGAAGACCAAATGGCCAGATCGTCAGCATAAAGAAAGCAGCTGACGGAAGAAGGCAGAGAAGCAGGAAGATCATTGATCAAAAGAGAGAAAAGTACTGGGCCAAGAACGGATCCTTGCGAACACCTCGACGAACTCGAAAGGAACAACTTTTGTGATTTTGATAAACCACGCAAGCACGCCATCAAAAAGCAAAGATTGAATCCAACGAGCAAAGCAAGGAGGAAGGCCAGAATTTGTGGAAAAGGGCGGGGTGCCAGAGATAGTCGAAAGCTTTCGAGAAATCAATAGTAGAGAGGATCGTCCGAGAGCCCGGTCTGGGTTTGTTAAACCTCTCCGAAATGGACTGAGAAAGGAACAAAATTTGATCTAGAGTAGACCGTTCAGGGCGGAAACCGGCCTGGTGGGGAGAGAGAATAGAATTAGACTCCAGAAAGAAGAGCAGAGATAGAATGATGCATTCTAAAAGTTTTGAGACGCAGGTGAGAGAATTAGGCCAAAAGGAAAGGAGAGTCGAGAGACTTTTCCATCTTATAAATGGGAATGATAGAAGATGTCTTCCAGATAAAGGGAAGGAATGCAAGGTCCAGGAAAGATTGAAGATGTGTAGAAGAAAATCCATGCCACAGCGAGAGAGGTGCTTTAGCATGGGATAGGCAACTTTGTCTGGGCCAGTGGCAGTAGGCAAGAAAAGGTTTTCGGCAGTCGCAAGAAATTCAGCGGGGAGAAGGGGGAGCAAGACGATTGCTTGCGAATTGAATGGATTACAAAATAATGATCATGCATGACGGAGATGATGGACTACACTAGTGGTTTTCAATCAGAGGGCGATTGCTTGCGAGTTATACTTTGTTTACTTTGCTAGGTCTTTCGCAGCAGGGACTGTAGTTAACTGCCGGTCACAGATCTCCAAAGATGACTTAAAATTCAGTCCAAACAACAATTGTACAGGCATAGGCACCGAGTTTCAAAATTTTCGGGTATTAAAACTGTGACGATGCGCTTAGGTAACGTAATAGTTCGCGTGATTACGTCAGTTCTAAAGAGTTTGCAAACAAGTAGCCCAACGGTTGCTATTCGGCGGCGGCGGCGAAAAACTTGTCATTTTTGTTTAATAACTTAAATGTGATCATTCAAACTCTACGTCTTTTGCAACAGTAATTTGTCGGCGTTTCAGAATATCAGGTTAACAATGAATGTAATGATGGATCTTGAGCCGATGCCTGACATGAGCATGAGTACTAGGACTTTTATAACAATGGGATATGAGGCAAATTACCAAGACTATGAAACACAAAAATAGACTACTCGCGAACTTTGATTGTTGCTTGATTATGGCATATAATTTAACTAATAACATTCCCCCACGGTGATCAATTACAGAGCAAGATACTGCGATTGTAAGTAAACTTTTGATCTAAAAGTCGCCACTAAGAAGGAGAAAATCAATATTTTTTGTGCGAAGTATAGGTGTCGTAGTATAGTACAGGTTTCTTGCCATCTTCCCTAAACGTATCTTAAAAAGCAGTGTAATTGATAAGGGTAACAATTTCAACAAAGACTTGTCAACCGATTTCACAACAATAACACACAAGCGATTGATGTAATTCTTAAAAAGTTTCAAAAAGCATTGAAACGTCTCTATCTATATAAATATCGCAGCGAAATGAATATGAGACGCTTTTAAACCTTGCTTGCCAACCCTTGAAGATAGACTGTTGTGATAACATAGCTTGCTGAATATTTTTGCCTTGAGTTAAGTTTCAAATCATCAGTTACCAATTACACGAAAAGATGGCAAAAATTGGAGAGAATTTTTATCGTTGTGAAAATAAAAACATACGAAAACTGATTTAAGTAAAGGAAAAAGAGAAATCTAAGAACGCCAATATTGGCAAGTTTGTTAAATGCAGCTTTTAAGTCCAGTGCAGAAATCAAAAAGCTAATATTTGTATCTACGAGTAAAAACTACCGAATTTCACTTCAAGCTGCTAGCTGTAAAAATAGGTCTATCCTTGTTTTAAACTGCATTGTTTAACTACGTTTTTGCCGTGGCTGTCCTCTTCGGAAAAATTTTCAGGGTGTTTTACCTGACTTACTCGGCGCCACTGTGTACGGGCAGGTGACAAAAACTGAAATGATAGCAATACCCGTGCGCACACAATTACGCTTTAGAGGGAGGTTTTTTGCGTAGTGTACTTTCAACAAGTTTTGACAACTTAGTGGTTTTTTTGCTCTGGTAAACCTGATTACGCAATAGCTCTACATCCTTATGTTGAATCAAAAAACAGGTTTGAAATAGTACCTAGTAAGCGGCAACCGTTTGAAATTCCATCGAGGTGTAGCTACAAGCAAATTGTATTTGATTACGAGCTGTCTTTCAAGCAATTAACAAAAAAAGGCTACATTTCAACACAAACGATTTTAACATCAAAACCACAATCCACATTTTTTCATTTTTCAAGGCTTACTTCAATTATGACTGGAAAGTTATCACAGCACATAGCTGTCAGATAGAAATTGTGAAAAATAACTTTTTTAATTGGCCTCAAAACTAAAATTGGTTACAAGTCACATTCTTTTTTGTTTTTAGTTTATATAACTGACAAGTGAAAGAAAATTAGGGGAAGTATGGGACCTGTGAGACAAAAAAAACAAATTGGTTATGATTTCAACACTGCAGCACATTTTTTACTTGGTTCTTTAGTGTCGTATATTTTACCACAGGACTGACCTATGCAAAGTTTTTGTTTAAATTTTTTAGCATTTTATTACCGCATATATTAGCGTATATGTCGCACCCCTAGTTTCTGACTGTCGAAGTGAGTAATTGTGATTGACCTGCGTATAGGTGTGTGTGTGTGTGTGTGTTTACCCCTCCTCTTCCTTGGGATGGAGGTACGGCATAAACGGTAATTCAGGTTCATGCCGTCAACCTAATTGATATTAGGCTAGGGGAAGATGGCAGCCCATTTCGAACCAGTCTTGAGTGACTGGTAGCCCCACCACCAACAAAGCGGACTGCCACTGGTGGGTACCCAAGAGTCGTCTGACATGCTGGGTTAGCAACTTCACAATTATAATCCGGTGAAGTACGGGTGGGGCCACCTGTCTGCCACATAAAGGTGGAGGCGTCCCGTTAAGTGCCTTGCCCAAGGACACAACAAGCAAGCTTGCCGGCTTGTTCTCCACACTATCCCTTTTTTATGCTGAGCGCCAAGCAGGGAAGCTGTGAATACCATTTTTTAAAGTCTTTTGGTATGACTCGACAAGGGAACGAACCCCAGGTCTACCGACTACAATGTGGACGCTCTAACCACTGCACCATCGCGCCGGTTTGCGTATAGGTCGCAACCCTAGTTTGTGTTTGTCAAAGTGGGTACTTGTGGTTGATAGTCTATAAATCACACTGTAATATAGTACGTTACACGGCTCATTCTTACACAAAAACTATCAAATATTCATCTTTTTTTCAAACGAGACTAAATTGGATCAGTGCTTGTATTTATGTCCAGTGTATATGTCGCATCTAAAATTTTGGCTCAATTTTTTTAGTACAAAAGTGCGATCTATACGCGAGTATAAACGGTATAAATTTTTCCTAAACACAAATTTCGTTTCGTCTGTTTTCCACCTTTGGGAGCTTTGAGGCACCCCTAGGGATTCATGACACAAAAGCATAATCATGCCTTTGTTTCATCAGTCCCGAGGCGTGGACATGCAGGATGGACGAACAACGTTGTACTGGTTGAATGTGCCTGCATAAATAGTATCTTCTAGTGTTGCAACAAATCCATTTTCGAACTAGCCTATAGCTGCAATCTCCAGCAATGTGGCAAATAGGTCTAGCTCTCTCATGGGTCCCATTAATCATTAGCATTATATTATCCTCTGTATCTCCAGTGAAAGTTGAGGTTTACTAAACTTTGCACTCCGCAAATCTTAGCTCATGACATAGCTTTGATGACATGCGTTATCATATTTCTGAGATTAACTTAACAATCAGGAGTAAAATTGCGCTTACCTTGATGTATTTACTTCAGAGGGTAAAAATCACACTACTACCTTTTACTCATTATTGGTGAAGTGAATTTGATACCAGAATTTCATACAATCTACACCCATATATTTCAAAAATGAATGTTGCTGCCGTAGTACTATAAAGATTGTAACATTTAGCTATTCAATTGTCTGTTAGTTTGCATTTTATTTTCTGTAGAATAGTTTCTTCCAGCGCTGCTTGTGCTCATATGTTACTAAACCAAACATCTCTTTACAGTCTACCTGTTTGCACAGCCTTAGAGAAATGCACAAGTTAGTGGAGGCTTTGGAACACATCTCCGCAACGTACTGGCAACCAGTTCATAGCTATATCACATTGACTTGCAAACAATAATACTTAGTAAGATTAGGCCAAGCCCAGAATTAAACTCACCACTCTTGCTTCAGAGACAGATATTTTAAATACCACTTAATTTGCATGCCAATGATATTGTGGTCATAAGCTATGATACTAACATGGTATTTATATTATGCTAGCAACATGTGTTTGAACTAAAAATTGCATTCTATAATGTTTTTCTGGGAAAATCTCAGTGAATTTGATAAATCAATAAGGGGTAAAATTTCATAATATTTTCTCCAAAATTTGTATCAGGTATTCGTGCTTTACAAACGCTCACCAGGGGCTTACCCGTGCTTCACTGGGGGAAGTATAGTGAGGCTGCTCACCCAGCATGTCATAAGAGGCAACTTTTGGTTCCCAGCAATTGTTAACTAAGGTTGGGGACCCCTCATGTCTAAAAACTGTGTCAGCAAGAGCATGCTCTCCATAAAAGACAAAAAGCTCCAAAAACTGACCTTGTGAAAAAGTTTGATAAGAATTGGCCCCACTCCCTAGCAGCTCTTAAATGGGCAGGGAGTGCAAAAAAATCTCTGGGTTACAGAAATTTAAGATTTAAAAATTGGAAATTTTTGTGGAAGGGGTACGGAAGTGTGTATGAACAGTTAAAGGAAAAGTGGATAAGTGCTGTCTACAGGAAGTAAGATGGAGAGGGCAAGGAGCTCGATTTTGTTGGTATCAAAGGTAGTAGATATAAGCTGTGGTGGTCTGGAAATAATGATGGAATAGAAGGTGTTGGAATTTTAGTGAAAGAAGAACTTTGCAAAAAGATTGTAGAAGTCAAAAGAAAAAGAGATAGAGTGATGGCAATGGTGCTGGTTTTGAGAAGGAAGTTATAAGAGTCATATGTGCATATGCTCCCCAGGTTGGAAGATCAGAGTGCAAGAAAGATCAATTCTATAATGACATGACAAGTGAGTGGGATTCACAAAACCCTGGTAAAGTGGTTTTCGGCCAGGGGGACTTCAACGGACGTATTGATGGTTTTGAGGGAGTGCATGGTGGGTATAGTATTGGCAAAAGAAATGCTGAGGGAATAAGACTGCTAGAGTTTTGTGATGAAAAGAAATTGTGTATGGCAAACACATGGTTTGAAAAGAAGGAGCAGAGAAAAATAACATACAGTATGGGTGAAATGAAACTGAGATTGATTTTGTATTAGTTGGTAAAAACAATAGAAAGTATTTGAAAGACGTGAAAGCTATCCCCTGGGAATTGCAACAACCGCTAGTGGTAACATACATTGACAAAAGATGGTTAAAGAAGGTATTGAAAAACGAACAAACTATTTGAACGAGGATTTGGAAGTTGAAAGAAAACAACATGAAAACAAGATTTTAAAAAAGAGTTAGGAAATTGGTTGATGTTGATGCACCAAATCTATGGAATACTTTTAAAAATAGTGTGCTACAACCTTGTGATGAAGTATGTGGAAAGAAGAAAAGTAGGAGAAACCATGGGGATTCATGGTGGTGGAATGAAGAGGTAAAGTAAGCAATACAACAAAAGAAAATGGCATATAAAAAGGTGTGCGAAAATCGATTGGAGGAAAACAAAGCTAAATATAAGAATATCAAAAATCGAACAAAGAAAGTGGTTGCTAATTCTATGAGAAAAGAAGCCAAGAAAGAGTTAGCAAAATTAAACAAAAAACCAAACAACATTTTTACACTGGTGAAGTTTATGAAAAAAGATGGGAAAGATATTGAAGGAGGTAGATGCATGAGAGAAAAAGACCGAAGGTTAGGCTTCAGTGAAAAAGACAGAAAAAGAATATGGAAAAATCACATGGAGGAGATCAAGAATAAAGAGAATGATTGGGACCATGTGACAGCAGCTAGTATGGTAGAGGGACCTATTAAAAATGATACTTGCAAAGAAATGGTGGTAGCAATAAAAGTGATGAAACCAGGAAAGGCAGTTGGACCCTCTAAAGTATGTGCAGAGAAGATATCTGCTAGGTTAGTGAGGGTTAGTGTGATGGTGAAACTTTGCCAATGCATTGGATGGGAAAGGAATGCCAGATGAATGGCAAACAAGTGTGCTGGTGCCAATTTTCAAGGGAAACGGAGATGTAAGAAATTGCACTACTTTCAGAGGAGTAAAGCTGTTAGAGCACGCCATGAAGATCACTGAAGAGTGCTGGAAAGAAGGATTCAAGAATTAGTAAATATTGATTCAATGCAGTTTGGTTTTATGCCTGGAAGAGGAACGACAGATGCATTGTTTCTAGTGTGAAGTATGCAAGAGGAATATAGGGATAAGAAGAAAAAGTTGTACATGTGTTTTGTGAATATTGAAAAGGCATTTGTTAGAGTTCCAAGAAAGGTGATGGAGTGGGTGATGAGAAAGAAAGGTTTACCAGACGTTATTGTAACAGCAGTGGTGAGCTTCTATTTTGGGGCAAAAACAAAAGTTCGAGTGAGATTTAAGTTGTCTGAAATTATTCTATTTGAATAAGTTTCAGATGATCTGCTGAGTTTTATGCTAAGTTGGTAGTAGTACTAGGCTAATATTCCTATAGGCTAAATTTGAGAATATCTTGATTTTGTAAAGTATTGGATATC
This sequence comes from Trididemnum clinides, assembly GCA_963675345.1. Lineage (NCBI taxonomy): Eukaryota > Metazoa > Chordata > Ascidiacea > Aplousobranchia > Didemnidae > Trididemnum > Trididemnum clinides. The sequence continues at coordinate 24,345,589 of OY776298.1, read as the reverse complement.
TGTCATGGCTGTGGTCGGAAGTAAGTATACCCTGGAGAGTGTGATGGAGGAAATCCAGACTATCAAGTCCACTCAACAAAGGTATGCTGAACAGTACCTGCAACCCCAAACTGCTGGTTCTGCCAGTTTGTCTTTTGTTGCAGGTGATGGTAATACTGCAAACGACACCCAAGGTCAGCAGCTCAAGAATATGGAAGAGGCTATCAACAGGTTGGAGAAGATCGTGAAGGAGGTGGCACGAGCGACAAGAGAGAATGAGATGAGAATTGATGACCTGGAACAGTACGGCCGACGCAACTGCCTGATCCTCCATGGATGCAAGAACATTCCAATGCAGGGGAGTTACGTCGATTTTGAAAAATATGTAACTGGAAAATTAAATGCTAGGCTAACACTTGATTATAAGATCAAATCTCATGATATTGATACATGTCATGTACTTCCTTCCAGGAAAAAGGGAGTGATACCTATCATCATCAAATTCGTGAGGAGATCAGTACGGGACCTGGTGTACAACAACAAACGGAGGTTGAAATCTGATGGAAGTGTGGAAAAGCTGTCGATCACAGAGTCCCTCACGAAACGTCGACTACAACTTGTGGTGGAGGCCAGGAAAGCATTTGGATTTTTCAATGTGTGGACGACCAATGGTAATGTATACTGCATCCAGGACAACAAAAGGTTAGTAATTGAAGATTTTGGTGATATTGATGCTATTGTTAATGATAAGATATAAATAGTTTCTAGATATTAGTACTAAATCCTGTATTCATTTCATATCATTAGTGTTGTATTGTTATGCATTGCTCATCATCATGCTGCTTCTGTGTAACTAGCAAATATGCCGGAAATATTTACGTAATTTTTGCAACTGATAAATGCAAATTAGCCAAACTAAACTAAGTAGTTGTTACATAATCATAGCCTGGTCTACTAGCCAACTGTACAGTTTCTTCAGCAAGCTCTTTTCTTTACAGAACTTATTTTGCTCTGAGTTTTGAACTATCTTATGCCAAAACAACCTGATAAAACATGTTGCAATTGTTTGAAAACAGTTCGAAAAAACCAAAAATCATTAATCTGCTCACAATGTTTACAGATAATTCATGTTAAATGCACTGGTAAGGACAGTCAAACAAATAATAATGGGATAGGCACCTGGAAGTGTAACCTGTGCAATGATTTTTCTTTTCCCTTTTCTTCTTGTTCTGATGTTGAATTTGATGAATTGTACAAATCTAACCAAACAAATTCTAACGCTACCTTGCTATCTGCTTATGAACTAAACAAAATATTTGATGGCAGTTTTGGTGGTTTCAATGAAATCACATGCACTGAAAGTGATGACTTAACAGACGTTGATGAAATTTGTCTGTTTGATACAAATGATCGATACGTAACCAGTAGTAAAGCTCATACCAATTTACTGAATGACATTAATAATTCCTCGGATAACAACTTCACTGCTATTAGTCTGAATATAAGATCATTAAACAACTACAAAAATTTGGCAAAACTTGAAGGATTGTTATCATCACTAGCATTTAAGCCGAGCCTAATTGCTGTAACAGAAACTTGGCTAAAGCCAAACCAATCAGGACCACACACAAACTTACAGGATTACATATTCATATCTAACCCTCGATCAAAATTTCGAGGTGGAGGAGTAGGTTTCTATATCAAAAATGATGTGGTTTACTCTCGTCGTACTGACCTAGAAATAATGAATGAAAAAGTATTTGAAGCAATCTTTGTTGATATTATGTTCAAAAATAAAACAATAACTTGTGGAAATATTTACCACTCTCCTAGTAAAGATGCTAATGCCCAATCCTTGTTTCAATCAATTCTAGAAAATACACTGCACAAAATAAGCAAAAGGGAATGCTTGTTGTTTGGAGACTTCAACATAAACCTCCTTGACTGCGATGAACCTAATGTTGGCAACTTCATTGAAGTAATGTTGGAAAATGGATATAGGTCATTAATCAATAGGCCAACTAGAATCACACAAACCAATGGCACACTCCTAGACCACATTTGGACTAACTGTTGCAATGCACAAAAACTAAAGAGTTGTATAATTACTTACTCAATATCTGATCATCTAGTAACAATGATATGCATGTCCATCAAGAAATCACAGACTAAAAATATTGAGTATTACCGCTCCTTCAGTGACACAAAAATAGCCTCGTTTACCCAATGTGTATCTGAACTTGACATTACTCCTATCTTGGAAAAGTCTGATCCCGATGATGCATACAATCAGCTGAAAAAGCAGTATATGACTGACTTTGAAAAATCGTTTCCATTAAAGAAGGTCAGTTTTAAAAACAAACCAAACAAGAGTTGGTTTGATAGAGAAGCTCAGGAATTGCTGGACAATAAAGAAAACCTTTTTAAACACTACATGAAAACCAAAACAAATCACTCAAAAACATTGTTTACCCAAGCTAGAAATTACTATTACAGAATCATAAAAGAGAAAAAACAGACTTATTATAAGTCAAAATTTAACATATTCAAGGGTGATATAAAAAATACATGGCGTCTTATTAACAACTTGCTTGGAAAACAAAGAAAATCTGATTGCAAAAAACTCAAAATTGATGGTAAAGAAATATATGAACCACAGGCTCTTGCAAATCATTTCAACAACCACTTTTCCACCATAGCCTCCAAACTGATGGATGAACTTCCACCTAGTGAAGCCAAATACAGTGAATATTTAAAACCATCCTCACGCTCGACAATGTTTGTATGGCCTACTTGTCCCATGGAAATTTCAAATATATTGCATAGCATGAAATCCAAATTAAGTGCTGGCATAGATCAAATACCATCAAAGCTATTGAAGTCGTCACCAGATAACATAGTAGTTGCACTAAGCCACATCTTTAACTTATCGCTCAGCAAAGGAGAATTCATTAATGATTTCAAACTTGCTAAAGTATGTCCAATCTACAAAAAAGGTGACAGCAGCAACATTAATAACTACAGGCCTATAAGTTTGTTATCAAATGTTTCAAAGATTTTGGAAAAAATTATGTATAGGCGTCTGTGCACATTTTTGGACCAAAGTAATTTTTTCTCTGTCCATCAATTTGGATTTAGAAAACATCATAACACCTCACATGCAATAACGTTTATGGTACACAAAATAACCGAATCCCTTTCCCATAAAGTACCCACACTCGGTATTTTTCTTGACCTGTCTAAGGCTTTTGACACAATAGATCATGATATACTGCTTCACAAATTGCAACATTATGGAGTCAGAGGCATAGCTTATGACTGGTTTAAGAGTTACCTGACTGGTAGAACGCAGCAAGTGGAATGTAATGGCACTCTATCAACCATAATCAACCCAGTGACAAGAGGGGTTCCTCAAGGTTCAAATTTAGGCCCATTGTTATTTCTAGTTTATGTTAATGATTTCCAAAACTGTTTAAAATTCTCCGATCCCGTTATGTTTGCAGATGACACAAGCATATTTTTAGAAAATAAAAACATAGCAACACTTTATGAACGTGCTCAAGAAGAGTTGCACTATATTGACAAATGGATGGTAGCCAATAATCTTTCAATAAATGTATCTAAAACTAAATGCATTCTATTCAGATCCTCTAAATCTAAACCACCTCCTACTAACTTAACTGTTACACTTAGAAATATAAAAATTGAACAGGTTACTACAATGAAATTTCTAGGTGTACATATTGATGAGCACTTAACTTGGACAGGACATATTAGACATCTTCAAAATAAATTAAGGTCCACTCTTGGCGTGGTAAGCAGAATCAAACCTTTTCTAAGGCAAGGCTCCATGTTAACTTTGTACCACTCTCTAATCAACAGTCACTTACAATATTGTATTACTAATTGGTGCATTGGAAATAAAACATTGATAAATAAACTACAAAAAACATGCAACAAATTCATAAGGATGGCATGCAACCTAAGGCACTACAGAGATGTAACTGATGTAAGAAAAACTCACCAGCTACTTACTATAAACCAGTTACTCACTAAGGAGATTGCAGTATTTATGTTCAAACAGAACTCTGGAAAAAATCCTGACGTATTTCGAAATGTATTCGTAAAAAGCATTTCACAATATAATACCAGAAATAGATCTAAATTAATACCAAAACCTTGCTCTAGCAGTTTATGTCAGCAGTCTATTTCGTACCAAGGTCCCGCCATTTGGAGCAAATTGCCAATTTTTTTCAAAAATGAAAAAATGTCTGTTGTCACATTCAGCGCAAAGTTGCGAAATTACTTGTGCACAAACTCTATTGGTATTTGAACAGATTGCTGGTTCGCTTCTTTTGCTTACAGATAATGTACGCGGTGCGATCGAAGGAAACATCATCATCATCATGCAGGGGCGATTCTTCTAAGGCTTCCAAATGCAACAACCAATCATCAACAACTTCTTGTAACATTGGACATTGGGCAGCAATGGATTATAATAATAACAATCTAAGAAACATCGCCTCCATACGAAGAAGAAGAAGAAGATAACAATCAAAACTCATGTTACCAAATTACTACTACCTAAACTTGAATATTTTAGTATACTCTAACCTTATATTGTGAGCATCATCACCTTCTTAATTCTATCGACTGTAAAAGAATAGTAATACTACCCACATTTTAATATGTTACAACATAATAGGCCAATTTCTAACACAACGGTTGGCAGTTGTTAAATTCACAATTTATAGAACAGTGCTATTTTTATATGTAACACCACTTGGCAGAGCAATTAGTGCTTGAAACATGACAACCACATTATTATAATCAAGTATAGTATGTGCATTGCAGATATCATCTCTTAATGTAAAATAGGATTATCATCTGTTTAAATGATTATGTTGTTGTGTCGTATGTTAACGCTTGGCTCCCCTCAACACTGCTTTCTCATCAAAAATACAGGTACGCGAAGTGAAGGTAAAATTTTACTCTTTTAATTCTGCAAGTAACAAACTACTAACATTCACGCAAACGTAAGAACTAGGGCTGTAGGACGAACTACTTATTGATGAACTGTTACTCTCAGGTAACACATTAAAACCTTTGTGTTGAGGTGAGCTAAGCTACGTGTCTTGTAAGTTAATAATGTACATGTGTTTCGTAGATTTTTTTTTTTTTCTTTCTTTCTTTCGACCAGTTACTTAATGAAAGGGTTTCCGGACCCGGTGAGGTTTCATTTCCAGGGTGGTTTTTCTTTCCTCACCATGCTCAGATGAGCTAAAAAACAGCCTTATAGGCCGGTTGCGCCACCCATTGACCACCTACGTAACCGTGTCTCGCACTGGTCATCTTTCTGATCCTTACTATTTCGAATGTTCTTACTTCTTATTTACAAAATAATATGATCTACAGCTGTAAAAACTCCTGCGTTTTTGTTTTGTTCTGTTTGTTTTTTTGTTTTTTTTTTTTCAATTCAATTAAACTGTTCTTTAATTGCTTGAATTTAGGGTTTAGCGGCCATGCAACTATTGCTCTAGTTTTATGGATCCACTGTTTTCATTTGCATGTTTTAACGTCTGACGTTGTGTCGCTTCTTCCTTTTCTTGACTCCATTTCTCTCATTATTATTGTTGTTCAGTGTCGTGTGTAATGGTGGTGGTCATGAATAAAAAAGATACAGATACAGAAGAATTCTTGGTACAAGTTGGTGTACATCAAGGATCTGTGTTGTCACCACTGCTTTTTCAGTTGTAGAGGAGATAATCTCAGAAATTGCAAGAGAAGAATTGTAGAATGAAATTTTGTATGCAGATGATATGATGATTTGGTTTTAATGAGTCAAAGTATAAAGAATCTAAAAGAAAAGTTCTTAAAATGGAAAGGTATTTGAAAGCAAGGGACTGAAGGTGCTCTCAAGAAAACCAAAGTAATGTTGAATGATACAAAAGGTGAAGTCCGGTAGATTCTGCTTAGTCAGGTCACATCGGGACAAGCATCATTTGGTCGATTAAGCAGCTGACCCAATTATCTGAAGTTAACATGACGTCATTGTCTTAACGGCAATAAACAAACACATGCTCAAACACAAGCAATGTGCACAAGTTCTCATTTACTAATGACAATATTTATCAAGTGCATTCTGTCTAAATTTTTTAACTGCTTGCATCTCAACCAAATCTGAGTATGCAGTGAGAGCAGAAATAGGACTGCTGTTATTGCTTTCTTGCATAAAATATATCCTCAATCCATCAATGTACTTCTTTGCTTCTCGATTGGTCACATGCCTTGGTACACCCGTTACCTCAGCTAGCCGGTGATGACTAGTGTTTGGAGGTTGTTTTCCAATTTTTCTTAGAACAACAATCTATTCAGCAATTGTCAGATCTTTGTGGCATTTCTGCTAAGGTCTTCACAAAATTTGAAACAAAACACAACAACTACGATGTCCAAGGGCATAAAATGATAAAAATAAGTTGCGACTGCATTGTTCAATTGTTACATAATAAAGTCGGCTTTGTGATATTTCCAATTACACAGGTGTATTTCTGACTACAGTTGTTGCCCAATTAAGCAAAATAGTGGCCCAATTATGGGAAGATAACATAGTGCATTATCTTTGATTGGATTTGGTTCTTCACAACTTGGCCCAATTAAATGGCTGACCAGATTAACCAGTGGCCCAATTAAGTGAAATCTACTGTACTCAAAAGTACAGTTGATGCATGTGCCAAATCCGGCAAGTGGGTGATGGCAAATTTGGTGATGTGCACAAAATATGGTAAATGCATGCATGATAGATGAGCGAAAATAAAGAGGGTGGCATCAACTCTGGCAAAAGGTTTTGTTTGTAAAGTATGTGTTGATACTAAGAAAGGAATTGTGGAACCAAAAGAAGAAATATCATTTTTTGACCAAGTTGACTTTATGAAGAGTTTTGTTATATGGGGGACAGGTTGAACACCAGTGGTGGAAGTGAAGCAGAGGTAACAGCAAAAACAAAAATTGGATGGATAAAATTTGGAGAATGTGGGGAGTTACTTTATGAGTAAAAGTTTTCATTAAAAATGAAAGAAAGGATTTATCAGAGTTGCATAAGATCACCAATGCTTTATGGGAGCAAGACATGGTGTCTGAGGGAGCGTGAGATTTCAATTTTGAGAACTGAAAAAGCAATGATAAGAGCAATGTGTGGAGTTGAGTTGATTCAGAAAAGAAGGAGCCAAAAACTTATAAATTTGCTGGGTTTAAAGGATACTTTGGATGGAGTAGCCAGGCAAGTGGAGTATGATTGTGAGGGCATGTTTGGAAAAGAGCGTTGGATTTTGAAGTGCAGGGAAGAAGAGGGCATGGGCGACCAAATATGACATGGAATAGACAAAGTTAAGAACATATCGATCAGATTGGAATGAAAAAAAAGATGCCACCGACAGAACAAAGTGGCACGATGGTATTTACAAACTTTCAAGAAACATGAGAAGAATGTGGCCACCTCCATTAATGCAGACAAAACTGAATTTAAAAAAGAGTATCTTTCTCTTTCTATCCATGCAATAATTAACCAATTTTTGATTCTAGCATCTTTACTAGAGCTTTTGTATAAAAACAGCATATATTTTCAAAGGGAAATTCCCTAACTCAGCGATTTGAGAATGAAAAGGTTTGAAGGGGAGCAACACCAGGTCTGATACGAAAAAAGTTTGGAAACTTAGGTTTTAGGCCAAAAGCATGGGAAAAGCTGTGAATATTAATAATTTTATAAAAATGTCCAAAATTTCAACAATTTTATAATAGCTCACATAAAAAACATTCAGTCCAGCACAAATCCTCAATGTGCAGCAACTAAAATACCTTTCTTTTGTTTGCATCAAAGGCACCAACATGGTATGGTCATCAGCTTCAACGGCACATTTTTGGCATTCATTATATACAACTCTTAATTTTTTGAATAATTGTTCTATGGTATTCAGTGCCTCTTTTAGTTTGCTAATTCTTTCTTGGCTATTTCGAAGCACAGCTAGAGCACCATTTGGCAGTTGCAACAACTTCAATGTCTATAAAACACAATCACAAATCAATAAAAAATTTTAAAAACATCATTTTATGCTAATACTGTGAGCTAATATTCTGTTTAAGTATACTGCATTATAATTACATTTTAGTGGTGTATGTACTCTCTTTTCTCTCTCTATTTGTTGTACCAAAATACCCAATTTCTCGTTAATTGCCTTACGACTTGACTGGCTGATCAAGTAGCCTTTCTTTTGACAGTTTGATAGCTTATAGTTGTAGCAAAGGCATAAAAACTTGATATGAAAAAGCAAATAAAAAAATATTCAACAAGGCCCGGTCACTATTCATGTAAATTAAAAGTTGGTAATCCTGTACTTTAGCGCGGTAAATTATTTAAGCTGAAAGGGCAGTGTACACTGTAGGGCCAGGCCTGGTATGTAAATGTACAGGGCAGTGTACACTGGAAGGGAGTGTACAGGGTGGGTTCCAGTGTACATTGCCCCGTACATTTACATAACAGGCCTGGCCCTACAGTGTACACTGCCCTTTCAGCTTAAATAATTTACCACGATAAAGTACAGAATTACCCAAAAGTTAATTTTAAATAAAAACAAATTACATATCTATTTTTCGGTTTTTTCCAAAACAACATTTTAACTTCTGCTCACCTGAAAAATATCCTGGGCTTTATTTACTATGTCTTGAATAGTATCTTGTCCTATTTGATTTAGGAAAACAGGATTGTATGTTCGTGTGGTTTCTTCACGATCCCCAGAAACTGCAGACATTTTGCAGTATGGCTAATTCTATACACAAGGGTGCATTGATTTACAATTCCAAATTCAAAAACAAAAACACAAAATCAAATTGGTCTATATTTAAGCACATTTACATTCTGAATAAAAGCTGTTATTGAAACTATGACCTTGCAGTGAACTTCTAGCAAGATAGCAAAAGTAATCAAAAAGGAAACTAAGAGACAATTTTCCCATTGTGGCAAGTTACTCTTGGAATCTATTTGCATTACTACAAATGCGTTATTAAATAGGCAGTGGCTATTTTGCCGTCAACAACATTTTACCCTCAGAGACTATTTTGCCATGCATTATTTGTGATTGTTCAATCTTAATGACATACTAAACATGTGACTTTTGGTCGTTTCTGATTGGTCAATTTAAATAACCAATTAAAAAAATGTTGCACCCCCAGTGTTTACCCCCACCCTGTACACTCCCTTCCAGTGTACACTGCCCCATACATTTACATACCGGGCCTGCCCATTTGGCGTACACTGTCATTCTTTTAATGCCCAGCCAGCTGAGATTTGAACACACAACCATGGTATCTCAAGACCAGCACACTATCAACTACACCACAGTGTCACTGGCTGAAATGTACTAGAGCAAATATGGCAATATAAACACACGTGAATGATTATGGCAAAATAGTCTCCAAGGGTAAAATGCCATCGATGGCAAAATAGCCACTGCCTATTAAATAAGCACATTTGCAATAATTCATGTAGTGATGCTGCGGCATAGTAGATAGTGCTGCTGCCTTCAAATGCATTAGATACGGAATTGAGTCTTCACCGGGAGGGTACTTTGACAGATGCAGCATGCACTAAGGGGAGCCTAATATGTGAATGTAAGGGGATAATACACTGGGAGTAAAATTTTTGTGTTTTAACTCATCATAAAAACTGACCAATCATGAACGACCAAATTTGATGATGATCATCAAAATTGACCAATCACATCATCAAAATTGACCAATCACAAACATACAACTGTAAGAATAGATTCCAATGGTAAAATGTCATTGGAAGTCATAACAGACAAATTATTAAATGAAAATCCAGCAGTTGTTGGGATAAATCAAACTTATCCTAAGATAAAATTTGTACTTTGAAAATGTTGGTCAATAAATTCAGTTTAAGAATTCAGCAGAAAACATCATTTACCTCAGTGAACAATAGCCTATGGCCTTATATCATGATCAAATAATTAGTTTTATGTGATCAAATCTTAATGAAACAATATTTTTATAAGACATCTTATCATTGCATCACTTTCCTTAAGCAGTGTTTTTACATAACAGTAGCTTTATGGCTACTCACTTAAGTTATGTCATAGTCTTAAGAGTAGTTTTTAAGACTACCATACAGGTCAAACAGTAAGCAGTGCAAAACTACTAATGTTGCAATACAGCACAGACTTGTCTGCTAGGCACTCATCATGCATTCTTGAAGTTGCAGCTGCTCTACACGTCGTGACACCTATCAGCTGCTAAATAGCACATCAAATCACCAATTTGTTGAAACTCCATTTAATAAATCTTTTGGCAGTGACTATTTTGCTGTCAACTGCATTGACAATAAAGCATTGCTAATTGACAATAAAGCATAACATTGATCCCAAAAGAACGATCAGCCACATACTTTACACAGAAAATTACCATCTGCTCATACACCCTGTAATGAAACTTTCTCAAACTTCGCCCATTGCCATTTACGTAATTATGATATCATATACAATTTATCCAAGCACTTCCTTCAAACACTTATTTATACAAGAAAGCTACACCGGACCGCTGCAATTTGCACTTTGAAGCAACACCGCACTGGTGCAATTTGCGCAACCTCGCAAAACTGTACCAATGCCATTCCACACTGCACCAGTGCAATCCACCCCGCACCGATGCGTTTCTGCATCGCACCAATGCGTTTCCGCATTGCACCAATGCGATTCCGTACCGCACCGGTGCGATTCCGTACCGCACCGGTGCGATTCTGATTTCACTCCGCCTCCCATACAGAGCACTTTGGGAACCTACGCACTACACCACTTGCATTGTTGCAGCCTCTACAACTTCGATGCATACATGTGCAGCTATGGCGGCAATGTGATCTAACTACTTAGCGTCGTATGAGCACAAAGATGTTACAAACCACAAACCCAAACTCATCAACAACATTGTTGACTTTTAAACCGAACGTAATCAAAGTAGCTATCATGATAGAAGTGACTAGTCGCCATATAGAGTGCACTCTTTTGACACCAGACTACAGCCAGATGCTTGCCGTTGCGCTACAGCATCTCTGACTGAAAAGTAGCAATTATGGCAACATAAACACACTTAAATGATTATGGAAAAATAGTCTCCAAGTGTAAATGCCATCGACGGCAAAATAGCCACTTCCAAATCCTTTCTTTAATAACTTTAAAATTTGAATAAAGCTCTGAAAAAAGTGCATGTATTGAGTAAAGTCTACAGTATCTTTCCTATTACATTTTTAACCTCCAGTAGCAAATAATCTTAAAAAAATAATTTTCAAGATTGCCACAAGAAACAGTCAAAGTTGATTCTCACTAAGCCCAAACTTGATAACAGCAGATGCAGAAATTTATTTGCAAATCCAAACTACGGACTAGGCTTTTTTTGCCTGATTAACTTCCTTTTGAGTAGCCTTCACTCATACCTCTGTTATCACAAGTTAACTGTTAAGAAAATCTGCGATTTGTGTGTTTATCATAGTCACACCCAAGCCAAAACAGTACAAAAACAAAATTAACATCTGCAGGAAGATTATTTCAAATTGCATTGGCAATTGCACATGCATGCATCACAAAGCTGCCAACTTTACATTTGCAAAAAACTCAAGTAAGAAGGAATAAAATCTCAAAAACAAGCATTTCTTTGCAAAAATGTCCAACATTTTAGCATTTTAAGGTTGGAACATAGATCTATGGTTGGAATTGATTGACTGAATTAAACTTTTTTTTAGGGAACTGTCACAGAAAAGATTAATGTATTCTTCTTTTTCTTTTTCAGTGAAGGAAGATGGGATAGGTTGGACGTAAGGGTCGCTATTCCATTCATAGCTTGATAAACCTTCTGGAAAGTACGGTGCAAACTTCAACTCGAGCTTGGATTGATGTTGCACAAATACGCTTCGTAAATTTGAAATTTTTGTAACCAATGCTTTCTTTAATCTGCCAGAGTAGCACTCCCGGCCGATGTTTATAATGATTTTGGGGTAGTTTTTCCAAATTGGAAAAAGTGGCATGAATAATTTGTTTTCCGAGTACGAACCGATTGCAGTCATAAAAGAAAGCATCATCCATGGGCAAATTGCCGTCGACGGCAAAATAGCCACTGCCTAATAAATAAGCTAAAAGTGATATCCACCACCTTCGGTTGTGTTAAGTTGTTTTCCATTAGAACTGGGGACCCACTAACAGGGATGTGGAAGCGGTTATTTTTCAAACGCTTCCGCTTCCACACCTATCGCTTCCACTTCCACCGCTTCCGCTTCCACCAACAAAAAACGACCGTTGACAATTTTTTTTAACTTTTGTGGGTCTGTAGCATGCCTTCTCCTACACTTTATCATTTTGAGAAAACAAAAACCTTCATTTATTGCTATTACTTTACCTACTTCGCTTGAGCTTATTATTTTGAACTACTCTGTGTTTCTTTTTCTTAGATATCAAAACTCGTGTTGAATGTAGAACAGTGCTTTTTAACTTTTTTGTCATCGCGGAACCCCTAATGTACTTTCGCGTCTGTCACGGAACTCCCACTAACCAAAATTTAGAAATCACAAATTGCTTGCAAGAAAATCAAATATTTCGTTACTACAATTCAAAAATCAATTAAACACTTCAACAACTAGACAGTTATTACAAGTTCCTTTACTACTTGCAACCACTTTTACAACAGCTAACCGAATGCTTCTCAGATCTAAATCGTATGACAACATATCACAGCTCTCGACAATAACCTGTCGTCACAACAACAAATTACACCACATAGCGTTGATTTTCCCTCTCTATTCTCAACTAACTCTGACTTTGAGTTAACTTTAACTCTAATCATTATTACGAACCTTCTGTCCGACCTCAAAACACGTATTGACTGCGATCTTTTTGGATAGTGAAGTGCGAAATTTCTGTAGTGTATATAGTATGTACATGTAAAGCGAGCAAAATTGAGCTGCACCAATCAACAGCTGCCTCAACGTGGTGGTGCAGTCCCCAACCCGTTTGGGTTAAAATGGCTGTTGGCCTTCAGGAAGGTCCCAATTATCCCGGGCACTCCCCTCACACAAACAATTTTTTTGCCGTGCGGCCCCCTGAGCGACCACAAAAGGGTAGCACGCAGCCTCTTTGAAATTGGCCTGTCTTTTCCTGCCTTTCTCTTGAATGTCTTCTCATTCTTCTCCTTCTCCTGATGAGTGGCAAGGTTCATCCAAACCCTTGTCCTGTCTTTCCCTGTTTAGAGTTCGCTGGAAATGTGACCTGTAGGGGTAGGTCAGTGCAATGCTGCACATGCTCTAATTAAGTTCATTTAAAGTGCTCACTACTCTCTTTTTCTAGATTCAGAACTCTTGGCAGCTCTCATTTCTGGAGGTGCCCTCCGTGCTTTTTTTGGAGATTCTACACCTACCAGCACTGTGACTTCCTCGTCGAACTTCTCCAGCTGGTATACCTCCACTGCTCAAACTGGCCCCCATCTGCCCCCTTCTGCTAATGCAGCACTTGCACCCCACCCTCACTTTCAAACCTCTTACCCTTTTTCCGCCCACTTTGTATCTTCTCCCTCTGCACTCTCACCACCGCCTCATGCTCCTGGCTGTTTCTCTTTACCTCCTGCTTTCTCTTTTCCTCCCAAACTCTCTTAGGGTTTTTCAATGGAATGCTGGGGGTCTCCAAGCCAGGAGAACAAAACTAATACACTTTATTTCGTCTCATCCCGTTGACCTTATTTATATCCAGGAATCTAACCTCAATTTATCTTCTTCTTTCCGGATCCCTGGATTCTCTGCTCTGCAATCCCACGGCACCCACTCCCGATCTGGTATTTTTTCTACTGATGTCGCAGACGCTAGCGGCGGCGTCATCATTTTCGCCAAGCAGGGCTCATTCTTCTCTAAGCTTTTTACCTCCTCTTATTCTTCGCTTGACCCCTACTCTGATTATGTAGAGGTCAACATCTCTCTAAATGGCTCCTCCTCGCTCTCATTTCTTAATGTTTATGCTCCCACCATTCGTTCTTCTACGAAGGATAGCAGAACCAATTTCTTTTCTTCCTCGATTCTTCCCTCCTATGTGGAAGCGGAAGCGATGGATTTTTCGCGCTTCCGCTTCCACACAAAAAGTACCACTTCCACCTTCCGCTTCCACATCCCTGCTCACAAATAGCAGTGGTGTGCGCAGAATTTTTTAAGGAGGTGTCTTCAGCATATTTTCGCTTGGTAAGTTTTCGAAAAAACGTTTATCCTTGGGGGCTCGTGCCTTTTCCTGCCTCTCTCGTAAAAATTTCACAAAATGACTTTCCATTAAAAGAAATTTTATTGCTTTCTGAAACCGAGCCACAATAAAAGTAATTTTTTTAATTTGTTAGCCTTTGTCACCGCCACACGTAAAAAATTATTGACCCTTTGCGTTTTTACACGTAAGCTACAGCGGATACGCTGCGGCTGCCCAACAAGCTTTTCAAAGAGCTCATCACTTAACTTTTATAACCAAAGAAATTCTCCTTGTAATGCGTATTGTTTCGACCTGTATTTTTACAACATTAGCTTTTATCTCATATAAATTAGTACACAAACAATTACTCAGGTAAAATTGAGAAAAGTTCTACTTTTATCGGTAAACGGTGAGTGAATTATGAAAAATATTTGCAAATAACATTAAAGAAAGTGCGGGGTTTGGTATTTTTTATGGGGGGGTGCCGACTGAGACCCTAAAATGGGTGCTACTGAGGTCAAAATTGAAGAAAGCACGACGGTAATTATTTTTTATTGCATTAATGTTCAAACGGTAGAATACGGCACGCTACCCATCCAGTGATAGCAGATACAACGAAACACGACTGTCCGCCAAGACGTCCAGCGAGAAAAGAGGACAGAAAATTTCCTGTCGCATGGTCGGCAACAAAGTTGCTGCACACGTCATCATGAACAAGGTTGCTGTACACGTCACAATGAACATAAGTCGCTGCACTCGTCACGATGAACATTAAGTTACCAAGCGACAAACAAAAAAACGGCCGCAGAAAAGGCAAGCAGATCAACGAGCTACCATGATAAAAAATATATAAACTTATCCAGCCCTATGTAAAAAGAAAAAAAATATAAGTATGTGATTTTAGACACATGAAATAGCAATACACGATGCAATGTTAATCTTCGATCATTTCTGCCACACGGCTATGGGCAGTGGCGTGCAAAGGGGGTGGGAGAACATGGCGGCGGCCCCGGGCATTCAAGGTAGGGGGGCATCAAAAGAGTGAAATTACAAAATCACATTTTATTAAATTGTTAAAAATATATGTTTTTCATATCCTAAGTCTAATAACACATGCTGCATGAATCTGATAAGATCTTGCTTGCTTGGGAGGGAGGGAGGGGGTAGGGGGAGGGCATGGTGTGATTATGTTTCGTAGAAAATCTTCTGCATCATCAGCTTTTGTACTGAAATTATTACCAACAAAATTTCAAGTAGTTTGCTATTTACTGTACAAAAACCAAACATATAATTACCTTTGACTTTGCTATGCTCTTTCGAGCAAGAGAAAATGCAGTTCCATCTAATCCTAAGCATGCTTTTGAATGTTTAATGCAGTTTGGGAGGGATGTTTTCCCAACATTATGTATTGTATATAGGTTACTGCCCACCACCGGATATTCCATTGCAAGCTGTAAAAGGTCATTTTCAAAGTTGAAATTGATAAAAACATGTATAAGATCATCTATGCCACAGGAAAGCCAAGCATCGAATGAGAATTCGTTTCAGCAGATGTGAAAAATGAGTTAGTTCAAATATTTTCCGATAGGAGAGCTCATATGGGAAAAAGAAATTGTAAAGTGTATGTTTCTAATTGATTTTTTCTCATCATCACATGTTTTAGTTTCATAAAAAGAGTTACTTCTTCGTCTGCTTTCAGTAAGCAATGTCCTTAAAGCATTTTTATTGTATAGCTGACAAAAATATTAAAGGCACCAAGCCAGCAATGCATTAAACTACATGGTTGCACTTGTACAATTTCAGATACTATTTCTAATAGAAAAAAATAGACAACTCTATCTCTTGTTATGCCTCACGAAGTTATTTACCCTTGATAGACAGGGTGAGCCAAAAGTTATTGGACAGCATTTGGAATAGGTTTATTTCAAGTTCTAGTGTTTATGGACCATTTTTTTGGACAGAACCATGACAGGAGATAAGTATCTCGAAATTCTAAAGAATCAAATTCTTCCCCAATTACAGCAACTACCTAATTTACATGACTTTTATTTTCAACAAGATAGAGCCCTTCCACATTATTCCAAAGGAGTTCATGAGTATCTTGACAAAAATATTCCATTTACATGGATTGGTTGAAGAAGCCCAATCATTTGCCAGGACGTTTATCAGACTGGACCCTATGGATTTTTTCTTTTGGGGAGTACTAAAAGACAAAGTTTATAGTCAAAAACCAAGAATCGTCAATGATTTAAAAAATCACATAAGAGAAGCATTTCATGAAATTAATGCCCAAAGTGACTTGTGCGAAAAAGTTTGTCGAAATGTAAGAGACAGATTTCAAAGTTGTGTAAATCAAGAAGGAAAACAGTTTGAGCATTTGGGTCAATAAACAACATTAAATTTTAATTAATATAATTGTTTTATTACATCTAGTTGTACGTATACGTGATCTCTAAATAAATGTCTTTTTACTGTCCACCTACTTTTGGCTCACCCTGTGTGTATATATATATATATATTAGATCATTTTGGTGGGCCTATTTGATAATTATTTGCATGCATAAACGCGATGTCTTGTTCCTCATTGCATACCCTTCACTAGATGATTTTTTCTAATAAATGTATACCTTAGCCTTTAATTAACACCTAAAAACAAAAAAATACTCTTTGAAATATTTTAGTTGAAGTTTTTGAAACTTTTCTCAACACTAGCATTTGCGTATTTCAAGTGTCTGTCTTTGTCACATTCTTGAGTACTTGACAGTTTGGGAGTGGGCATACAATCAAGCGGTTGGCCTTGGGCATCACCAGACCTCTGCATGCCACAGGCTACCGGCATATCAAAATAATCTTTAAAACTTAACGCTGATGTAACTCACTTATCTCCTATGTAGGGCACCTCGCGCTAATAATTAGCGAGCGCTGACAATTACTTCAGTCGCCAACACCTGCAAGAACCATTACAGTTAAACCGATCATCACAAGCAATATAGTAAACGTCAGTCCACGGCAAAACTGCCGGAAAGCCATAATGCTAAGATTTCTGGGGGCTTTTTCCCCTAGAAGTTAATATTCTTATGCTTAAAGTTTTCAATTGTGCATATAGAAACCTTCCTCAAACCTTCTTGCTTTGGGTCCCCCTTGGTTAGAGCCATCACTACATGCTACCAAATGCATTAAATAACTTCTTTCACCATAACCATCGAAACCGCAATACTGACAGGTCACGTTCGAAAGCTAAGGTATTTCCTAAATTTGACAGAATTAAAATAACCCAGCAATTGTTCAAATACAAAGGTTATTGCAAATGGAAAAAAGCTTCCTCCTGCATTAAGAAAGATATAATCTTTGAAATCTTTTATCAAATCAGTCTAGGTAGCTCTTTATTACCTCATGAAGAGTTAATCTAGTTAAACACATTGTTGCAGCCACTGCAACTTCGATGCATACATGCGCAGCTATCGCGACAATGAGATCTAGCTATTAAGAGTCGTATAAGCACAAAGACGTTACAAACCACAAACGGAAAGTTACCAACAGCAATATCAATATATAAACCGAACGAAATCTACGAATAGTAGCTATCATGATAGAAGTGACTAGTCGTCGTATGGAGTGCACTCTTTTGACATCTAACTACAGCCAGATGCCTGCCGTTGCGCTACAATGGTGACCCCGACAAAAAAGCTGCATCTCCTCCGATGTAGTTGGACCGGCAGCGCCTTCAATCAAGCAACAGAAGCCATCGTTGAGTCACCGAGCCCAAACCTCAAGAACGCCTTCCAAATGAAGTCTTGATGGAAATCTCATTCACTTTGGCCGGCAAGCTTATCTCTCTCTCATCGATGGCGGGGAAGGTATGTTGCAGCCACTGCAACTTCGATGCATACATGCGCAGCTATCGCGACAATGAGATCTAGCTACTAAGAGTCGTGTAAGCACAAAGATGTTACAAACCACAAACGGAAAGTCACCAACTGCAATATCAATATATAAACCGAACGAAATCTACGAATAGTAGCTATCATGATAGAAGTGACTAATCGCCGTATGGAGTGCACTCTTTTGACATCTAACTAACAGCCAGATGCCTGCCGTTGCGCTACAACATTTAGCAAATGTAGCTGCTTATGATAGAGGTTTTTGCAGTGCTTTGGTTTCTGTGTTCTTTTTTCTGTTTTTAGGTGAAATCTTCGAAGGTAGTGACTGTGAAGTGAGAACAGCCACCTACGAACGATCAATTCATAAAGAAGATTAAACAACTGAAACTTCATTACTGCATATCAGTTTAGGACAATAAGTTATTTTCATCTCATAAGGTCACTCTACATCAAATTAATTAAATAATTGAGTCGATTAAATTTTATGCAAATAATCTAACTCGCGATATTATATCGGTATTGCTTTGGACATGATCACGTCGGGTTTCTGTATGTTGCGTTGTTGTTGTTGTGTAGTAGTTCCCACAGCAGGCCAGACTCCCAGAACAAACATACTTTCAAATCATAAACACAATGTCGAATGCACAAACGGGGACTTGCAATGAATCTTTTGAACGCCTTTTTAACGTTAATGTACTTTGTGACCAATTACTATGCTTTTTTTCATGCTTATTTACTAGGTCTCTTTGCCGTGCGTCAGATAGAACTACGCCTGACCATACGACTTACTCATCTAAAATTATTTCATTATAACAAGAGAGCAAACATTATTCATGATGTGTAAATATGTCTATTCTTTTATGGCAAGTTTTAGGCCAACAAATGATTCAAGTTTTGGTTAACGAATGACTTTGGTATTGAGGTCAAAGAATGATTTTGTACAAAAACAAGCGCGCAAACAGAGCGAGAATGTTTATGAGTCAACAACAACGTTTGATTTCAGCAAAACATCGATGATCCAAAGTTCGTATCTCGCAGAGTCGCTATATTACCAACCTATAATAGCTTTTTTTTTATAATAGCTAAAATTCAAAATGCTTAATCAAGTCCTTGGCATATGACTTGAAACCACAACCGGCGACAAAATTTATATACCTTAAGACAATAAGAAGCTGTCTCTTAGCTGTCGTTGCTCCCAAGTCACTCTTGGGCAAAGTGTAGCGTCTGATAGCCTTCCCTGTTAGGATTACTACATGACATTTTTTTGTTTTTAATGCATTTTGTAGTACCTTGTACATACTTTATATTCTTTTCTTCAAGTGTGCTTTTGTTTGACTGCTATCTAACAGGTACGATGGCAATGATTCGACCCGAGCACTTTGGCAGCTAATAACTTTTAAACTGCTCACACTAGAGATTCCGTGTTTGCTCAGATAGATGAAGAATTTATTTTTCAATTTAATTATATACTTTTCGTTATGATCAGATTAATAGCGTTCAAGTTATTGCAAATTAAATGCACAGCATTAGATTTTAGATTTTTGACTATAATTTAAAATAAAGAAACGGTCGGCGAGTTTTCTTTTTTCGTCGTGTTTACTCTTCGACGTTGTGCTTTTGCGATCGGCTAAGCGCAGTTTATCATTGTCAGCTACCAGGTAAAAAGTTCAACACTTTATCATCAATTTGCCATTTTGCCTTTTATGAGGAATTTACCAGCCGTGATGTTTGTATAACATTTCTTGTGATGGACAAGACCAGAGGTGCCCATTGCGTCGATCGCGAAGGCATTGTGGGTAGATCGCAAGGCATTTAAAAAAATTAAATTTGAAAGAATATTTAAAAAAGTATCCGGACTATGCATCACTGGCTGATTCCATAAAGTGCAAGGCATGAGAGTAAGGCAGCAGTTCTCAAACTTTATACAGTCCTGGCGCACTTTCAATACTACAAATAACAGCAGGCTCACCATATAGCCCAGCGCCTCTGAAATGATGCACATTACAAAATTTCGTCACAACTGTTAGACATCACAACCCGGCTTCACTTGACAAATACCAATCAAATTGGTGGCGTTGTCCAAAAAAAAAAAAGGTCATCACGTACTGAACAATTACTATTTATTAATAATATGTTTTGCATTTTTAGTAGGTGGTAGATCTCTTTATCTTGGTCATGTCATAAGCAGCTCTCAGGCTGGAAAAGTGTGGGAACTCCTGGACTAGACCAAGTGTCTACTCTCTAGATAGATTTTTGTAATTTGAATTGATTGTTAGTAAATGTGAAACAGGCTGTAAAATTGCATTTCAACGACAAAAATTTCTTAACTTTATGAAATTATTACTCTTTTCATTATGCAAGCTATGCTTGTTCATCACGGATAAATATTTTTATTGATCAAAACATAAATCTCATTCAAATTAAGGAATGCTCACGAATCATATGACTCGTTTATTGTTTTTTCTACCTTATGCGACGCAATACGACGTTTTTGTAAGCCTCTCCATCCTTGTGTGCACGCTTGGACGATTAGAATTTTTTTAGCATTTTCAAATTAGATATCACTTAGAATTAGAGCATTAATGCTTTTCTCAAATTGAAGTAAAATAAAATTAAAGCATTTCTGATTGCCACAAATTAAAGTAGAATTGGAATTAGAGCTTTCCAGTTTTTCTAAAATTAGTTTGAAATTTTCACTACCCAGCAAATTTTGATGCCATTTGAACATCTTCGCAAAACCACTTTGTATTTGCGACAATTCTAAGACTCTTTCATTTTTGCCACCAAATTATTGTGAAGGCCTTTTTTCTTTTTAGAGATCACCTAATTTCCATCTTGATTTTCGGCCTAACTTTTCGAAAATCCAGGTGATCCCTAATAAAAAAAGGTCTTGGTCATTTTTCAGATTCGACTCTTCGGTCAGGAACTTTTCCGAAATTAGATTATAATTGGAATTAGGAATTTTTCAAATTACACTAGAATAAGAGACTTTTAGTTTTTTCAAATTAGATTACAATTAGCGTCTTTTTGCTGTAATTCACCGAATTAGCCAGCTAGAATTAATCAGTTGTCCAAGTCTGCGTATGTGACGAGTTGAATAAAAAAAGTACTCAAACAAGCTTGAGTTCAAAGTTTTGAATTTGCTACAAAAACCTGTGTCAAACGATTGTAAACTTTGATTCTTTTTAATAGCAAGTTTGTCCTACAAGGGTAGGTCTATGTAGCCTATCTTTTATCCCTCCCACCATAATAACACCAATACGGCAGTTTTGTTTCCTTCTGGAGGTGTCATATGATATTTAAACGGTCCTTACAGTTTTTATATTCAATCAGGATTAATTATGATGTCATCAATTTGAGCTTTATCTTCGTTACTAGTGCTTTGAGGCGTTAGTGAATTTAGAGCTATTATTTAAAAAATCACTTGCAATTAACAGAATACATTACAAATGTGAAACAAAATGGGCTATTTCTGGACTAGCTGTTGTATTGCAGTCATACGCCATGCTGTTTCTGCTTATAATTTATCGTCTAATATGAAAATACGGGAACGCTACATTAAATTTACGGGTAATATCAACAATACATATATCATCGACAAAGCAGCAATATGCTCGTATGTTTCAAAAACAACTAAGGCAATGCAATTTTATCCTTAAGTGTAAGTCTAACAACAGTTTAGTCTTGCAAGCAAGAACCACAAATGCGAATAAGATGCTTATTACACAAAGGCTTTGCGCATTTTTGGCACTGGCTCAATTGCTTAAAAATTTTGTGTTTCTTTTCTTTTGCTCCTTCTCCTTTAATCTTACTGATACATGCATCGCATCGCCTTCGTTTTTCACTTTGATGAGGAAAAAAGCCACTTGATGTTTTTACATGTTTGGAGGATATTTTTTCCCCAGTACTATCTCAATTTTGCGAACTACAGAAGAACTTATGCCAATTAAACTTGGTCGTGCTATATGTGGGCGAATCAAAGACATAGCTAGTTTAAATCTGAAATCTACGGATTTTATGTTTTGAGGCTGCAGATCATTGTTCATTGCATATATCGTGCTAGCGTTCACTCGACATGTGTTCAAAACGTATCAAAATGCATTCATAGTCCAGCGCTTTGATTTTGATGTACAGCTGGAGACCCCATTTTTTGGCCAATGATGTCAGTTTCGCCTTTTGAAAAGTCGTATAGTTTGCAAATAGCGAGCTTACTTTTGTCATCTTTTGTAGTTGCAAGAAGCGGTGGTGCTGTTCACAAAAATAAAGCATTTCGCTTTCCTAAACTTTTTGTTTTTACTACATACGAGTGCAGATTTAATATGCCGTTTTTCTTTTCCCAATAAATCTCGGTCTTTGATTTCTCTAATTTCGGCTGGAATTGCTTTTCTATTTGATTGTAAAGTTCCTACAGAAGTTTTTCCGCTGTCAAGCAGCCACTGCGCCATTGGTATTGAAGTATACAATCTGTCATATAATATGTTTCTTGCCACTAAATTTGTTTGGCATTCCAAATTTTGAATTAGGTATTTTACTGTTTGTGACGTCCCAGGAGTGTAGAAAGATCTCGGCTCTGCTTTTGGCTTAGCAGAATACACAGCAGTTGAAAAGGTAAATGGATAGCGAAAAGCATTGATTGGTTTTTGTAGGCGAAGATATGAAAATTGTAAACCTTGCACCTAATACACCTAATGCTGCATCTAGTAGGCTGCTTTGCCAATTAGGTGCAAGGTTTACAATTGATTGATTTATACAGCATTTCATACTTGGCTGGTTTGCTCGGGTTAAATTGTTTGAAACTGATTTGCGTTTTCGTAGGATAAAGAGTATCATCCAGCGACAAATAATCATTAGGAACTAGAAATTTCCCACAGTTTTTGTTAAATTCTTCAAAAATTTTAAGAAAAGCTGCAAATCTATCGTATTGCTAAGGAGTAGGACGCGTTGTATGATCATCAAGTGATATGTGAGCAATCAAAAAATTTAAATCTATTCCTTGACTTAGGTGCACTAAAAACTCGATTGCCAAATATTTCATGGAACATCACATTAGTGCTTTGATGTGCTTGTCCTAGTAAGCCTCGCATGTAAATCATTCCAATCAGTGCCAATACTTCCGAAGGTGGTTCTGATCCCTAACATAAAAGATCTTTTTATTTTTCACACCCGACTCTTCGGTCAGGAACTTTTTCGAAATGAGATTAGAATTGGAATTAAGAATTTTTCAAATTAGATTAGAATCAGAGACTTAGTTTTTCAAATTAGATTACAATTAGCGACTTTTGGCTGCAATTCACTGAATTAGGCAACTAGAATTACGCATCTTTTGTTGTCCAAGTCTGCGTGTGTATATGACAAGTCATATGAAAAAAGTCCTCAAGCAAACTTAAGTTTCGTATTTGCTACAAAAAGCCTGTTATATCAAACGATTGTAAACTTTAATTTGTTTTATTATCAAGTTTGTGCTACAACAATAAACCTACGTAACCTATTTTTTATCCTCTCCCCTATAATAACACCAATGCGGCAGTTTTGTTTCCCTCTGGAGGCGTCATGTGATATTTATAGGGTTCTTACAATTTTATGGTCACCGGAAGCTAAAGAAGCTGTTTTCAACGTCGTCGTTTTTTTCGTCAGATACTTCATTCAAAATTTTACTTAACACTTCTTCAGGTCATACATTGACATGGGCCATTTTTTATTACTTTTGTTTGCGAAATTTATATGCCTGAAAGAAGAAAATTATTCGTTAAATATCATATAATCATCACTATCTTATACACCGGCAGCATATTTAAATTTTAGTGGAAACGAGCAATTTGAACATTTCAAACATAGAATTAAAATGTAGTGGCTGCATTCCCAATGTCATAAGAAACTTTTGATTTCTTAACTATTCCTGTATTGAAGTAAAACAATTGGAAATTTGACTTATCGAACGCAGCATAAATGTAGTTTGGAGTAGGGGTGGGCAAACTACGAACCGCGGGCCGCATGGGGCCCGCGAGAGCATTTTGTGCGGTCCTCGAAACTTATACAAACTTCCATGAATTTAATTCAATAAGAAAGGGTTGGCCGCACTTGCCGTACTGAAGAGCCAAAAACGATAGAAGCCATCATTGAAAGAGCCGCTACGCAATTCTTAGTTTGAACTGACGCATTTTCCTTCCAAATAAAGAGTGATGATCTTTGTTTTTGAACGCCATCATTATCAAAGCCCTGTGATACGTCTTTACAAGAAGTTATTGCAAGATTTTAAGCTATTGCAAGCTCTTGCATTGCATACAGCTATTACAAGATTTTACGCATTGGCCCTCGGCTAACTCTTGAATGGTCAATGCTACCCTCCGACTAAAAAGTTTGCCCATCTCTGGTTTAGAAGAATGAAAATGACAAGACGATATTTGAGTCAGCATTCAATCTTATAATGTTGTGACAGTTGACGCAAGCTGTAGTTTGAACTTTGAACGTCAACTTCAATGCAAATGCCTTTCTGCTCGGCCATGCAGCAGGCAACGTAATGCTTTTACTAGAGGCGTCTTTATAAAAGTGGATAAAAGAACACGGAAAAAAAATCTTTATTTGCTTTTGGAAGTGTGTAGATGTAGAATACAAACACATTGCTTTTGTCACGCGGTCAACAGAAAAAAATTTTGGTGTTGATCACAAACTCAGGAGAGGTTCCACAGCTCCTTCTCCCCTTAAAAAAAATTTAATTTTGTGATTCACGATTGGCTTCTTGCGTTTTGGAATTGTATTTGCTGATAACAATTCGGTATTTGATTAAGTACTAACAGCTTACTCGTAAAGCAACGGAAATCAAGTTTTATAAAACTTCTAAATCAAATTTTGCTGTCTGTCGCCCCTACGTCCCTTAGTCTACCACTGCATATTTTCCATCTAATAAAAATTGCAAGTGCGCTCGTTGCTCTCCCACCAACCAATCCCCAATTTTAATTGGTAATAACATTACAAATCATTATGAAAAGCGCAAACTATATTATCACGCCGCCAAATTTATTTTCTGGCTTTTACGCTTGAAAACAATTCTTTTTGCTTTGTTGCATTTGTCAAGTATCAAAATTACGAAATATTTTCTAGCATTACTTTATCGATAAGTTAAGGCCTAGCGTCAAAAAGGTATTATTTATTTAACTAAAAGTTACAAAATAGCCGTATCTGAAAGCACTTTGATGTTTTTGGCTTGTCAAATTAAGAGTTGCTATTCACAGCGAAAAGGTTTTGAGAAGAAAGATTTCTGAGAAACTGTACAGCTTTACAGTCAATGCGTCACTTCAAACAAGTTCTGCGGTTTACGTAGCTCGTCACGGTTTTGCGTGTGCGCTCTTTCTCCTTTTTTTCTTTATTATACAAAAGCAATCGATAAAGAAATTTGCCCGAGTGGGTTTCGAAATTGCTATGTTTAAGTCAAAACTACAAAGAATATCTTTGTCAGTTTATAACCAACCAAAAGCCAGATAAATTTTAGGAAAAGTCAAAAAATTTCAAACATTTATCTCAAGCGTTCGCTAAGTTACAACAGTTTTAATTTGCTGTGGGTCGAATCGACCCCCCCCCCCTCCCCGGGCCAAATAGGA
The DNA here is from genome assembly GCA_963675345.1 of Trididemnum clinides. Classification (NCBI taxonomy): domain Eukaryota; kingdom Metazoa; phylum Chordata; class Ascidiacea; order Aplousobranchia; family Didemnidae; genus Trididemnum; species Trididemnum clinides. The sequence goes on along the minus strand of OY776298.1, from coordinate 24,319,867 downwards.
TTAACGTAAATTATTTTGCCATAGTCTCCTTTTTTTGTTCACTGCTGTCAAACTTTATTTTTTTTTGTGCTGATTTGCGCAAAATCAAAATGAATAATTGATATCTCTGACTGACAGAAATATTGAAAATTTACTGATTAAAGAAATACGGAAATTTACAAATTACAAATACGTAAATTAATGAAAAGTAAAAGCATAACCATTGAATCGGGTAAAATTAGATATTTGATTTGAGTTATACAAAGCATTTCAGTAAATTTTCATACTTCTGCAATTTCCGTATTTTAAATGAAGTTGCAGACAGTGACACTGTTTCGACCTATCAGGTCTCTTCAGTGCAGTTGGTGACCAACAAGAAGCTAGAGGCTTTTAATAAAGCATAGCTTAGACCGTCACACTTGTGGGACCAAATACTAGGTCCACTGTAGTGGATGGTCTGTCAACCTCTACGAAGCCGTATCACTCGTGAATGAGTGGCGGTTGTCGCAGGTGCACTACGTCTAACAACTGCTAGAACAATAGTGCTGTCACAGCCGAGTGGTCACAAGGTCTTACATGTATAGTAATGCAAGAGGCCAGGGATGCACTTAGCAAACTGCAGACAGTGACACTGTTTCGACCTATCAGGTCTCTTCAGTGCAGTTGGTGACCAACAAGAAGCTAGAGGCTTTTAATAAAGCATAGCTTAGACCGTCACACTTGTGGGACCAAATACTAGGTCCACTGTAGTGGATGGTCTGTCAACCTCTACGAAGCCGTATCACTCGTGAATGAGTGGCGGTTGTCGCAGGATGCACTACTATACATGTAAGACCTTGTGACCACTCGACTGTGACAGCACTATTGTTCTAGCAGTTGTTAGACGTAGTGCACCTGCGACAACCGCTACTCATTCACGAGTGATACGGCTTCGCAGAGGTTGACAGACCATCCACTACAGTGGACCTAGTATTTGGTCCCACAAGTGTGACGGTCTAAGCTATGCTTTATTAAAAGCCTCTAGCTTCTTGTTGGTCACCAACTGCACTGAAGAGACCTGATAGGTCGAAACAGTGTCAGTGTCTGCAGTTTGCTAAGTGCATCCCTGGCCTCTTGCATTACTATACATGTAAGACCTTGTGACCACTCGGCTGTGACAGCACTATTGTTCTAGCAGTTGTTAGACGTAGTGCACCTGCGACAACCGCCACTCATTCACGAGTGATACGGCTTCACAGAGGTTGACAGACCATCCACTACAGTGGACCTAGTATTTGGTCCCACAAGTGTGACGGTCTAAGCTATGCTTTATTAAAAGCCTCTAGCTGCTTATTGGTCACCAACTGCACTGAAGAGACCTGATAGGTCGAAACAGTGTCACTGTCTGCAGTTTGCTAAGTGCATCCCTGGCCTCTTGCATTACTATACATGTAAGACCTTGTGACCACTCGGCTGTGACAGCACTATTGTTCTAGCAGTTGTTAGACGTAGTGCACCTGCGACAACCGCCACTCATTCACGAGTGATACGGCTTCACAGAGGTTGACAGACCATCCACTACAGTGGACCTAGTATTTGGTCCCACAAGTGTGACGGTCTAAGCTATGCTTTATTAAAAGCCTCTAGCTTCTTGTTGGTCACCAACTGCACTGAAGAGACCTGATAGGTCGAAACAGTGTCACTGTCTGCAGTTTGCTAAGTGCATCCCTGGCCTCTTGCATTACTATACATGTAAGACCTTGTGACCACTCGGCTGTGACAGCACTATTGTTCTAGCAGTTGTTAGACGTAGTGCACCTGCGACAACCGCCACTCATTCACGAGTGATACGGCTTCACAGAGGTTGACAGACCATCCACTACAGTGGACCTAGTATTTGGTCCCACAAGTGTGACGGTCTAAGCTATGCTTTATTAAAAGCCTCTAGCTTCTTGTTGGTCACCAACTGCACTGAAGAGACCTGATAGGTCGAAACAGTGTCACTGTCTGCAGTTTGCTAAGTGCATCCCTGGCCTCTTGCATTACTATACATGTAAGACCTTGTGACCACTCGGCTGTGACAGCACTATTGTTCTAGCAGTTGTTAGACGTAGTGCACCTGCGACAACCGCCACTCATTCACGAGTGATACGGCTTCACAGAGGTTGACAGACCATCCACTACAGTGGACCTAGTATTTGGTCCCACAAGTGTGACGGTCTAAGCTATGCTTTATTAAAAGCCTCTAGCTTCTTGTTGGTCACCAACTGCACTGAAGAGACCTGATAGGTCGAAACAGTGTCACTGTCTGCAGTTTGCTAAGTGCATCCCTGGCCTCTTGCATTACTATACATGTAAGACCTTGTGACCACTCGGCTGTGACAGCACTATTGTTCTAGCAGTTGTTAGACGTAGTGCACCTGCGACAACCGCCACTCATTCACGAGTGATACGGCTTCACAGAGGTTGACAGACCATCCACTACAGTGGACCTAGTATTTGGTCCCACAAGTGTGACGGTCTAAGCTATGCTTTATTAAAAGCCTCTAGCTTCTTGTTGGTCACCAACTGCACTGAAGAGACCTGATAGGTCGAAACAGTGTCACTGTCTGCAGTTTGCTAAGTGCATCCCTGGCCTCTTGCATTACTATACATGTAAGACCTTGTGACCACTCGGCTGTGACAGCACTATTGTTCTAGCAGTTGTTAGACGTAGTGCACCTGCGACAACCGCCACTCATTCACGAGTGATACGGCTTCACAGAGGTTGACAGACCATCCACTACAGTGGACCTAGTATTTGGTCCCACAAGTGTGACGGTCTAAGCTATGCTTTATTAAAAGCCTCTAGCTTCTTGTTGGTCACCAACTGCACTGAAGAGACCTGATAGGTCGAAACAGTGTCACTGTCTGCAGTTTGCTAAGTGCATCCCTGGCCTCTTGCATTACTATACATGTAAGACCTTGTGACCACTCGGCTGTGACAGCACTATTGTTCTAGCAGTTGTTAGACGTAGTGCACCTGCGACAACCGCCACTCATTCACGAGTGATACGGCTTCACAGAGGTTGACAGACCATCCACTACAGTGGACCTAGTATTTGGTCCCACAAGTGTGACGGTCTAAGCTATGCTTTATTAAAAGCCTCTAGCTTCTTGTTGGTCACCAACTGCACTGAAGAGACCTGATAGGTCGAAACAGTGTCACTGTCTGCAGTTTGCTAAGTGCATCCCTGGCCTCTTGCATTACTATACATGTAAGACCTTGTGACCACTCGGCTGTGACAGCACTATTGTTCTAGCAGTTGTTAGACGTAGTGCACCTGCGACAACCGCCACTCATTCACGAGTGATACGGCTTCACAGAGGTTGACAGACCATCCACTACAGTGGACCTAGTATTTGGTCCCACAAGTGTGACGGTCTAAGCTATGCTTTATTAAAAGCCTCTAGCTTCTTGTTGGTCACCAACTGCACTGAAGAGACCTGATAGGTCGAAACAGTGTCACTGTCTGCAGTTTGCTAAGTGCATCCCTGGCCTCTTGCATTAAATGAAGTTTTTCGTTAATTTCCTAACAATTACCCCGTTTCCGATAATTTCCGTATTTTAGTGTTGTTCGAGTCCTCCGAATTGCGCTAAAACTAGTGGAAATGTGAAAGAGTATCAGACAAAATGTCGAAAGTGTTTATCTGGTAACACTATCATCTGAGAAACTATGCTTGCTTGCAATAGCAAGGTTAGTGGAGTTGAGTGGTTTGTTGTAATATAGAGATAAGCACTGCCATTACGTGAGGTTTTGTTACATTTGCTAGTAGCTTATATATTTCCTTTTTTTTGCCCTATTTATCCTCCATTCACGAGAAAGCAATGTATTGCTATGTTTTGGACGGTAAGTCCGCACTCGTTTGGGAGTTGCCATTTCCAGGTCACCTGTCTTCCACATAAAGATGGGGTGTTCTGTTAAGTGCCTTGCCCAAGGACCTAACAAGTGAACTTGCTGGCTTGTTCTCCACAACTTCCCATAAATGCTGAGCGCCAAGCAGGGAAGCTATAGATACCAGTTTTTAAAATTTTTCTGTATGACTTGACAAGGGGATTGATCCCCAGGTCTACCGACTGCAAAGTCAAATTTTTTCCCTTAAGGCTAATCCATTATAAAATAAATTCTGATTTCATTTACCATGCTATACATTTGTCTTTATCTGCTAAGAAATAGCATGAAAACAAAACAGGAAGGTCACATGGTGACTGATTTGGTTTTGCTTTGCTTTGTGTTGATTGTAATTTCATTTGTATTTGGTTTCATTTTCAATATTACCATTAGTATTTCCTATACCTGGTGTTAAATATCAATGTTGACATTTGGTATAGGAAATTGCATTGCTTTCTCATCAACCTTATCAAAACTCCATTGCTTTATTGTGTCACGTGATTCGTGTGCATACTTATATACAGGGTGAGCCAAAAGTAGGTGGACAGCATTTGGAATAGATTTATAAAAAGTACAGTAGGTGGACAGCATTTTGAATAGGTTTATGTATCAATTATATCATTGCAATTGTGTTCATTATAACTATGTTGCGACTATGTTATTTGTGTTATATTATTACAATTTTATAACTACAATTAATTTTAATTTAATCTGTATGCTAAACAATATGGAAGAAAATGAGTAATTTTAGATAACATTAAGTGGAGTGATGAAGCTTCTTTTAAATTATCCGGTCATATCAACAGACATAATTGTGTTTACTGTTATAGTGACCACATGCTTTTAACATTACAACAACTAGTGTCAATGTTTGGGAAAGTATTTCTAGTTCTGGTGTTTGAGGACCAATTTTTTGAATGTAATGGTCACAGGAGATCTCGAAATTCTAAAGAATTAAGTTGTTCCCTAGTTACAGCCACAACCTAATTTGCATGACCTTTATTTTCAACAAGATGGGCTCCTCCACATTATACCAGAGGATTTCATGAATATAATTGCCTTACTACATATGTAGTTGTAGGTTTACGTGATCTCTAAATAAATGCTATATATTTACTGTCCACCTACTTTTAGCTCACCCTGTATATATATATATATATATGTTTGTATCACTCAGTTTAACCATTCGGTTCTGTTAATATATTTATTGATTGTTATCACCAATAAAAAGGAACAAGCTATATATTGAGTGAAGATTAGCCTTGGATTACAGCGGAATTAAAAATATAGATGAACTCATGACAACACTAAGATAAGTAGAAAAATCACTTGAAAATAATTACCAACATCATTCTAAATAGTACAGCTATAGAACTATTGGAATCTATCACAATGTGTCAATAACCTGCAATTGGTTTTCTTCTTATTGGGTCTCATCAGGTAACAACAAAAATGTTAAGCCTAAATCACAACAGATCTGATCTAGCATTTTTGTTTAAAAGATGTACAAGACACAGTCACGCAATAGCATTGTGCGTCTTTCACACCTGCCTGATAAAACCCAACAGGGTCACAACCAATGTTCCCTTTTATATTTTTTTCGACATGTGTAATAAAATTTTTGAAGTGTGTGCTCTTTAAAAAACCTAAAGTGGTATTGAAAAAATATATAAATTTCATGTGCAGCATTATTTTACTTGTGCGAGTGCACAAGCACACACCTTAGAAGGAACACCGGTTACAACCGGTTGTATGTTATTGACATGTTATAATACATTGTTGTTTTGTACAGTATAATGTTGGTGATTGCTTTTAACCAATTTCTCTATTTATTTCAGTGTGATGCTGAAGGCAGATCCCTCTTAAACAGGAGATCACATGAAATTTGCTAGCTATCAACTAGCACCAGTTGATACTTTCTGAATCGATAAGTCTTAATAATCTTAATAAATCAATAAGTCTTAATAATCATCCCACACCCTTGTTAGGGCTTAGTGATGTGACCTTTTGCCTACATCATGTGTGTATGTCCTTGAAACGAGTCCCTCTCTGAGATAAGTATTGTTGTATTGCACTGCTGTGTATTGCATTACTATTTTGTATTCTATGGCAAACCTGTTGTGTTACAAGCTTAGCATTTTATTATTGTGTGTCTTTTACACCTCCCTGATGAGGATCAATGAGGTTGAGACCGACTGCATGTTATTGGCATATTGCAATCAGGCAATTGATTATTGTATTGTACAGTATGATATTGGTGGTTGTTATTAAGCAATTTTTCTATTTACCTACCCACAACTTGAAACGCACAAACTTTTAATGGTGCCAATGGTCAATTTTATTTTCTGGACAAATTTTTGTTTTGGAAATATGTTTGTAGTATAAAATATGATTGTAAAGACTTAAAATAGTTGGACTGACCACAAGCAACTGTTACATGAGGAGTTCAAAAGTTGATCCCAGGACAAAATAGTCATAGTACAAAGTCATTGGCGACCATAGAAAATGCAGCCTAAATTGCCAGGACAAATAGTCCTAGTACAAAGTCATTTGCAACCATAGAAAATGCATTCTAAATTGCCATTTTCCAATTGGCAAATTCGAACAAGCAGCAGGAAGAGCAGCAATAGCTATAGAACATTAACCAAACTAGTGAAACATCAAATGACAGGTAAGAGAGCAACTGACCCTGTGGACTTAAAATTATTGAGTTTCAGGTTTAAAGCTGATCACACTGTGGTCTTTATGTAAGGCATTTCACAACACTTTTCTTTGTGTCATAGACTTAAAGCTGCTTAGTCAATTTACCTGCTAGTGAAGAACTTTAGTTTAAAGTGCATGATTAGGCTGAAAAATATTAATACTTTAATTCTGTTTGAGGTGAATATTATGGCTCTTATTATGAATGCATGCACCCTCCTGGTTCATCAAGGCTGCATAAAAACTGCATTGCCTAGTAGCTTACATAGCCTAGTTAGAATGCTTTCTGGTATATTGTTTGTTAGTTTGTATAAGCAGTTTACAAGGTTCTCCTGTGTCTTAAGCAAAAAACATTTCCTTAGTCCTTAATTTTTTGCTGAGAGTAGTGATTGATTCCTCCTAAGATTTAAACTTAAAATCTGCTTGCAAATTTATTTCTCTTCAAAATTCTATTATGCAAAAAAATTGTTCTACTCCACAAACCGTATTATCCTAACAATGCATTCTTCCTCTCATCATTGGTGATACCAATCACACGTTTTTGACAAATTTGCTGAAAATGCACAGTAATTTTTTCAGATGTCACAATTCAGCCATGAATAGTACTGGCAGTTAACTGAATAATTTTGCCATGTCGTTATGATCATGAAAGGAGATGAGGTAAAATAAAATGACAAGAACTCATTCAATTTAATTAAAGAGACTGCAAAACGCTCTTTTGTCTAAGTCTGCAGTCACCTATAGATGTTGTAGTTGGCACATGCCATGGTGCTGGGGTCCAAAAACACAGTTGTGCGATTGCATTGTGCTGCCAAAAAGTTTATGTGCATGACCAAAAGGTTTATATTACATGCCCATGACAAGGAAATTCCCTGATGATATGAAGACCAAAGGCAGCGAGTGCTTCAGGTTGCGCTCTGAAAAAAAGGTCAGCTCTTTTTAATTACTGTGGCAATAAAACTTTAGCCTCACGGTTCAGGTAATTTCAGCCATGATCCTTTGAAAAAATTTTTGGACTTAGACTTTGTTTGGGAAAACCACCAGCCACCACCTGGCAACACTGGTTTATACACGTGTGTGCTACCAACAATTTCTATGTGCTACTAAATTCCAAGGAAATTTTTGCACCCCTTCCACAGTATGTATAATCAATTGGGGTAATTATTGGACAAAATTAAAAAACGTTAAAATTTTTCAATGTAAAATACAGTTTTCTATGGTCTTAGCACATGGTAATCATAGGTCAGCGTTTACTGGCTCAGTTAAAAAAGAAATGATTGCTGCAGCTCTCTTCTGTAAGAAGTTATTAAGATTTTTTCTTGTCCAATAATTACCCCAGCATTTGGGGTAATTATTGGACATGTAGGGGGTAATTATTGGACAACATCTAACTAATTCGTAATCATTCAAAACTTAACTATTATTAGTATCCTATACCTTAACAATGAAGCCTTTTGCTATCTGCGATCTAATACTGTTGTGTAGTTGCACATCTTGGTTATATTACAGCCAATAAATTAATCAATAAACTTACAACACAAAAACTCACCACAGAAATGAAATACAATGAAAATAAAACCAAACTATAACATAAGCAAAACCTTTTAAACACTACAGTTTAGGAAACAGTTTGTTGTATTTGCTTTGGCAGTCAAGTTTCATGACCTTATCAAAAGTTTGTCCAACTTTTGGATAATCAGTTATTTGCCACTTTTTGCCTTTCCCTGCTGTGGCTTCCAAAGGTCCCGCTATTAAATTAAAATCTTTGAAATCATCAATATCTCGTGGAAGATGTAAAGGGGTTTTATCTAGCACTGTGGCATAACCAATACCTGGCTTTAAACAGCTTAATGTCAAGGAAATTGTAGGACCTTCAAAGTCTTGCAGAAATCTTTGCATCACTTTTCCAACATAAAGTCTAGCTTTTTTGCCATGACTATCAGAATAGCAAATTCCTGCAAAAAATTTACCCACTAGTTGATTTTCAGCTACTGGAGGATTTATTTCAGACTAGACAGATTTTCAGTTCAAGTAAGATTGCCTTTCAATTACAGATAGAAACCGAGAATATTCTGGAAAAATACTTCACTGTCCATCCAACCTGACTTATTGGCATATTTTCACGGGTAATTTGGGGCATTAGCAACCATTGTTGGTCTCCATGTAGACTGCACTTGCTGACCCTGAAAGATTATTAATGGAGGAAGTTTAATAGCACTGGCTGAGCAGGCACCAACAACAGTTGTATTTTCTCGACCAGAACCGGGAACAATATGCAGCGTTTTCTGTCTTTTTTCAGATATGACATTGCATTTTCTAGGTTCATAAAGTAGTCCCGTTTCATCCATATTCCATATTAAATCAGGACGATTTTGCAGACCTAACTATTGAATGCTCTCCTCCAGTATATCATAGTAATGATATATGATAAAAGGATTTTTAGTAGCATTATACCTTGCGACATTGAGCTTAGTAGCATCTTTCAGTGACAGATTGTTCTTTTCCAGAAATAGTGATATCTAATCAGGGCCAGGCCCAGGATACCCTTCATTTCCTTTGAATCATAACCTCATTTTTGCATCAGCCAAGTCATTGTATTGCACATAACTACCAACAATGTCTCTCACATCCTTAATAGAAGGTGCAAGTCCCATTTCTGCCAATTCCACCATGCATTCCTACAATTCTTATGACTGTTCCTTTGTTAGCACAGGTTTACATCCTTGGCCTGTTGGTATTACTTTTTGTTTATGCAGTGTAATATAAAATTGTATGGTAGACTTTGGAATTGAATACTTTTCAGATAGCTTTCGCACACTTGTTCCAGTAGTATTATTTTCAATGACAGCTTTTTTGATGGAATCTTTATTCCAGTTTTTTTTGGCCTAGGGTTATACTTTCTTGGCATTATCAGCTTAACTTTACAACTTACTCACTCTGGTGTCTAATATGCATTTTAGTTAGTGCATAGTTGCAACACTACTAACAGAAGTCAAAAGAAACAAAAATGCAAGTGTCCAGTTATTACCCCATCAAAGGAAATTTTGTGTGGGGTAATTATTGGACAGCTATTACACCAAACCTGTAGGAAATAGATTTGCATGTTCATCATGTATGATAGGTTCAGTGCTATTCCTGATAGAGTTTTTAAAATTAAATTTTAATTCAACAAAATTGATGCTGATTTTAACAAATTACTTTTTTTACTTAGGTAGCTGAAATATCAGAAAATGACAACAGGTTGTTAAGATGCCTGTAGTCGCAAAAATATCATGATAGTTGGCAATAATAAAGTATCTACATAAGCAGTAGTACTCTCACTATAAATTCCATGAAAGACAATACAAATAAGTGCTGTAATATTTTCACCAGCAAGCTGTTTATTAATTACCCCATACTTTTAACTGTCGAACAATTACCCCAGGTGACTATACTTGAAATAAGAGCTATTACGCAAATCCTGGCTCCATTCGCCTACAGCCTAATACTGCATGCAATGCAGCATTCTGAGCGTTTAACTCATAGTTTTGGGATGATAAGTTTCTCACTCAGTCCATTGCTCCACTCTGCCAGCTATGGGACACGAGTGAACATGGTATGGTTAGTTATATTTCATATTTCTTGCACAAGCACAATTACACAACTGAAAATGTACTAGTTTTTTCAATTACTACAAAAAGCAAACTTTTAAGATAAGATATGTTGATATTTAATAAAATGTAACAGAATTTTAATCATTTGAAGTTTAGCAGATTCAAACTTAATTTCATTATTGCATAAAGCAGATGTATGTGTTTATGACATGTGATCCTGTGACTTTCAATTGGCAAAGTGTTTGTACAAAGGTACAAATTTATCTGGTTATCTAAGTTTATTTGGCTAGCAAAGTTTTGGAATATCTATGCCATGAAAATTAATGATAAACAGCTTGTATATTTTGCATCTTCAAAGCTTAATGCAGATTTAGAGGGTTGGCTGTGGAAAAAAGGAGAGCTGAATACAAGTTATCAAAAGCGATGGTGCGTGTTAAAAGGAAACTTGTTTTTTTACTTTGATAGAAAGTAAGTCTTGCATGTGGCTTGTTTGCAGTTAGCCTGTTAGACTAACATTGAAGGTTGTCATCTGACAAATTTCACCTACTTTTGCTGTAGTACTGCTAACTTAGATTATAGGCTGAATGAGGAAATTTGATGGCCAGTATGCACATTGTCCATCATTGTTGTCAACATGGTCAAATAGGTCTGAGGGCAGTGTTCCCTTTAAACGCAAAAAAAGTGCGAATTTGCGAAATTATGTCCGGCGGATTCGCAATTATAATTCAACAGTGCGTAAAAAAAGTCTGGCGCCTTTTGGTTACTTTTTCACTTTGTTAAAGTTTTTGCAATTTTGTTAGCCAAATCTCAACCAACTGTTAAATGCATGGGAGACAGTGGAAAGAAATCCAAGTTAAGACAGATGCTTTTTTGGAGCAGTGCAACGTCTCACGCAAACATCGCGCGGCTGTAACGCAACATCGAGTGACGGCCACTTAAATATCGCGCACGCCATTGCCACACTTTTTTATATAACAAATTATCTCTCCACCAATTAACCTGAAGTAAAATCAATTTTTTGTTTACTTTTTCCTAGCCGATTTCAATCGCAGCTAAAGAGTAGTAATAGCAAGCAGCTCTCAAACTTCAGTTTTAACACAAGACATCGTTTTTCGAGAAAAGTTTGGAACTAAACTTGCTTAAAATCTTTATGTTTTATTTACGTTTCAACGCCAACTTCAATCGTGCTTGTTAAAATAAAAAAGCACGTATTTCTCGCTTTCAGTTAAGCACAAAAAACACTTATTTTTGAGGGATTGGTTCAGTTTTTGTACGTTACAAATAAATAACCTTCTTTTATTTGCCATTTATAAACACTAAAAATATAAAAAGAATACAACTTCTTACCAATTTAGTTTTGAATTCCCTTCAAATACTTTCCGAACTGAGATTGAAAGTTTGCTTGCAATTCCAAAACCCTGTTGTTTAATTGATTACGGTAGAGAAATGTAAGTTATCTAATTACTCGTATTTACCATAATCAAGCAACAGTAAAAGTTCGCAAGTAATTTTTGTTGTGTCATAGTCGTAATAACCTACCTAACATCACATTACTTCATAAAAGTTCTATTTGTCATGCTCATGTCGGGTGTCGGCAAAGGGTTAATTTTATTTACGCGCATTTTTAACCTGTCATTCCAAAGTGCTTACGAATCACTGTTGCAAAGGCTGTAAAGTTTGAGACCAAATTTAACCACAATTAACTTACTGAAGAAAAATAGCCTGGTATTTCGCCGCCGTCTTATAACAACCGATAGGCTACCTGTTTGTAAACATTTTGGGGCTGACAAAGTCACGCTAATTATTACGTCACGGAAGCGCGTTGTCACAGTTTTGACTTTTCTTTCCCTGCAAATTTGCCGGCGGTTTTCGTCCTTTTGCTAGCAATTTCGCACTTGTGCCGGCGGTTACGCACTCACTAAAATCTTAGAGGGAACACTGTCTGAGGGTCATTTTTAAAGGCAATGTGGGGCACAATGAACTAAGTGCTATACTTGTCAAAAGTGCTCACAGCATTTCGTTTCATGCAACACGATTGAGAGGAACTAGCTTTTGCTTTCAAGCTCACATTGTAAATTCATACTATGACTTGCATCAACTGCATTGACATGTATGATTGACTGCTCACTTAAAGACTGCAAGATACTTTAGCGGTCTCACAAACTGGCCTTTCATTTTGTATTCAATTAGCTAAAGAATGTGGGTTTGAACAACATGGTGGCTGTGTAATGGTGCACCTAAAAAAGGCACTTTGTGGCAGTTTCTTGTTACTGGCTACATTGCTGGTTGTAGTGGTGCACTCTACCAGTTGTGGTAATAGCTCCAAAGAAAGTCTGAACTTAAAGTTTTGTAGCATATTTGACAAAACGCTTTCTTGTGGTGGCAGGATACAGTATATGACAAAAAAAGACAGAAAACAAGTCACAGCTTAAACTACAGGCCTGTGTTTAGTTTTTGAAAATGTACTTTGCTTATGTTTAATGCAACATAATTATTAGTATTTAGTTCTGTGCTGTCCACGCTCATTTAAGTATTTCCCTGCTTGTCATTCACCCAGATGTTTTTGTCATAAGCTGAAGATTGGGTTACTGGCTTAGCTTCAAAACGTGATTTAGTTTTTCTACAAAGAATCGTCATTTTTGCCAATGTGCTAGTGATCGTTTATCCTAGGTGCATCAGAAAACTTCTAACATATTACACGTACTGTCCAGAGTTTGATCATTGTAGTTTGTTATGGAGCTGAATGTAATTAATTACAATTTTACATGTAATTGTAATTAAGACTTTTTGGCTTTATGTGATTGCAATTTGTTTGCAATTTTGTTAAATTACTCCTTTAATTACATTGTCATCCTTACTTTACAATTGACACGCACAACGTGATACTACTTTCTTTACTTTAAAATAAAACATGTACTTTATCTCCTTTAGAACTACTGGGCATACAAATATCAAACTTGGCATGATTGATTACAACCATGGAGTGAGTGTCATAAAGGGGCTTGTGATGTCATCATGACGTTGTAATCAAAAATGATATTTTTATATTTTGTATTTCTTGACACAGGAAAATGTTTTTTTGCATATACGAAAGCCAGTCTCCAACTTTCAAGCAAATTTAGCCTTTTGGTGTCCAAAATAACATCACAGCTAACGGTTGATTGCACAATATGTTATCTGCATTTTCTCAAAAATTACTGGTCGTAAAAACGCGATTGAAAGTTTTTTTTGGGACATATTATCAAGATGCTTTTAATGAAAAACTACAAGTAAAGCTCAGTTAATGATGCTATAACCAATTATTTTTTAAGTCTTCTAAGCATGCTTCTTTCAATTTTGCTGCACGCTTCAAACTCACTCTATGATGTCATAATGCTGTTTGGTATGAACAACAAAGTCTTTTGCTACCAGAGATCATTATTTGACGATATAATTTGAAAATTGCAAGTTTTTACCAGATCAATTTACTGAAAAAACTGATTTGAGATGTCTTTTTTCAACCGCTTTTCAAAATTCTGTCAACAAATTGAAGGTTATTTCAATGCAGTTCTTTGACATGTATGTACTTTTACCAATGGCATGTACCTTTACCAGTTGCATATACACTAAAGAATTTTTACTTTAACACTTGTGGAGTAAATTACTCCCCCCTTTCCCCAAAAGAAAAGTGAAGCTGAGTAAAAACGGTAAAGTTTAATGTATAAAGGTTATGATTAGGTAATAACGACTAGTGTCGTTTAAAAGCTGAGAAAATTGGTCTTTTCCCAGCAAAAACAAGGAGGGGGGGGCAGTAGAGATGCTCCTTTTTATCTTTTGCTACAAAATATTAGTGTCAAGCTTGATATGATGTAAATGCTAAAGGAATTTTTTTTGCAGCTGTTTGATGTTCTTCACCTCAACATTACTATTGGGGCCCTGCTATTGTAATTACTTAACTGTGAGTCCTTCATTTTGGGTTAGTTAGCTGTTTGCCTGGCTGCGTTTATGCTGGGATCAAGCAACATAAGAACAGCAAGAGGTGTTTGTTCATACAATTACTCCTACAGTTATGAAAAAATCGTAGTTAGTGGTCCTAATATTTAATAGTTTAATCCTGAAAATACATATCAATCACTTTGGCGCCTTTTCACAACTTTAACCATGCTGTACTTTTAAGCACCAACTGAGTGGTCGGATGCAATTGGCGTTGCATTAGTGGATCCACCGACTGCTGGTGGGGGGATGATGAGAAGTGTAAATTCACACATTCTCAGTGGAGGTAAAGATAATTTTTTTTGAAAATCAACTTTTTTCATGTTCAAGTTTTCGTATGAAATTTTTATGAAAAATGCAAAGTTTATGAAACCAATAGAAAGGCTGGTGGATTGTGGTGGAAGAGATGGATCCCTCCTGAGGTATAGCCTCTTTGATTTTTTTCCAGGACCAGGATTCATCGGTACATCCAAAGAATTTGGTGTCTCATCATTATGAGGGGGTTTGCACCAGGTCAAGAAATAAGCTTACCACCAAATGACTTATTTCTGCTATAGTAAAGCAAAATCACCTACTTTGACTCGGTGCTCCTACACTTGTTGGAAGCATGAATAAAATTTGTGAAATTATTGACAGTTAGTAAGTGACATCAGTTTTTTTAAAAGTGCTGTTACAATAATTGGAATCAAGGGCATAGGGCCAATGCCTCCATTTGCACCAGCTCTTTGTTGCTGGTTTCAGAAATGTTGTTTGCCAGCACAATTGGCTGAACCAGTATTTCTTACCCAACATTACCGACTGAGCGGCGATGCCTACAGAACTGGCTAGTCTATCTAATATATAGAGCAGATTTCTGTATGCACTTCCCAAACCACATGGGATACAGACGTGAAAGTTGGCACGATTGAGCAATGCCTCAGGGTGAGTGTAATAAGAGGGTTGATGACGTCATGGTGATGTCATATTACCAAAGATAATTTTTTTAATTTGCAGTTATGGTCGGAAGAAAACGATTCCCAAATTACCTACTTGCAAAAATTTCACACTTTTAGGGTGTAGGATGACGTCACAACGCTTGAATGCAATTTTGTTTTCTATACGAAAAAGTACTGACTGCAGAAACTCGATTGAAAGCGTTTTCGAGAGCTATTGCTAAGGGGCTTTCTGTGAAAACATTTCTTTAATGGTTTGAGATGAATTAACGATGCAACAAGAGATTCTTTTTTTAGCCTTTTAAGCTTGCTTTTTTTAAACACTTCATAAAGCTCGGCTTTGTGATAGCGCTCTCTGGTACTATTATAGTGAAAACAGCAGCTGCACTTGAAGTTTTTATCCACAGTCGTTTCAAAAGTTGATATGCAGCCTATTAAAGTAGAATGATTTATTGCACTACCTTATTCATCAGTAGGCTGAAAAAGCTGTTTGCTGATAATGGTTTGGCAAATTAGGATAGCTTTGTTACCGGTTTTTTCACCTCTAAGACATGTTAATGAAGTGCACCAAAGTCAGACAAATTGGCAGTTTTTCACGTGAAATCTTGCAGGAATCTCAAAAAGTTATTCCGACATGCCATTTTAGCATAAAAATCTGATTGATTGATTCTGCTCTTAAACCATAATGTATCCCATTGTAACTCAAATATAAGTCCTTTGCTTCAGATTAGTTTGCTCTTTCCACAACTGCGCCTATGCCAGAACCAAGTAACATAAACGCAGCCAGACGTTTAGCTCATGCAAATATGCTTACAGCTACGAGAAAGTTGTAATTAGTGGACTTTATATTTAATAGCTCACTCCTGCCAATGCTTAGTAATCACTTTGGCACCTTCCACAGCCTTGAGTTTATGCTTCCAAGCAGTTGGTGAAATGAAAAAATATAACTGTGTTAAATTATTGGCTGGTTTAATTGCAAAATGGTCCTATTCTTATGTATGCCTATGCTTGAAACAGGGCAACCAAAACGTTGCCTGGAGCTTCAAAAGCTTCGGGGAAAATACAGCGGCTATGCGCAACTTCCCATAACGTAATTTTATTTGGTTTCTTATCATGAAATGGTACTTTTAATTTTGCTACGAGAATTGGCTATGTCAAAAAACTAACTTTTCATTACTGTTACAGCTAGTTTTGGATCAATGTACGGCTGTCGGCTTTGCTGGCTGAAACCATAATTTTAACCTTAGCATTACTAATGCGGGATCCTGTTATTTTTAATAACTTAACTACAACTGCTTAATTTCGGGTAAGTTTGCTCTTCCCCTGGCTGCGTTTTTGCTACAATCACGCAACACTCTTGCAGCCCAAGGCTTTAGGTCAAACAAATAGGTTCGCAGTTACAAAAAAATTGTTAGTAGTGAGCCTAACGTTTGAAAACTAATTTCTGTAAATACATATCACATTAGCGCCTTCAAAACTTTGATGTTGCACCTCCATGCACTCAATGAAAAAAACGTATAAAAGTCCAGTCAGTCGTATTGGCTGTTTCAATTGTAAGCAAGTCCAGTCCCTAAGAAAGCTTCTGCTGCAAACAACTTAATGAAGACGAAGTGAGGCGTTGCCAAGAACTCCAGAAATTTTGGGAAAAACCTTTAGAGAATTGTAGCTGCTACAAACAATCCCTGTAACATATTTTTACTTGAACTCCATTCAAAAATGCTTTACTTTTGATTTTGAGATTAGAATTGGCTACGTGAAAAAGACATTAACTTTGTAGTACTGTTCTCAAAACTATCCATTGGTTGAAGCCAGTTGAATTGGTATTCTTAACCAGACATAACTGATAGGGGGCCTGTGGATGACGCTGGCAAAACTAGCTAGTTGTAGATAAAAAACTACTTAAAACTATTGGTACCTTGATACATTGTTTCGTGGCTTTGGTTGTGCATCTTTTTTTTAATGCATATTTAGCAAAGAGGCTTAATTTACCCAGCGTCAAACTTACAATCAAACGTATGGAAGGTGGCACCCAAGATATTTCGCAGCTTGCACTCCTGCAGCAAGGCTGAGCAAACATTGCTTGCTTTTCAGTTTGCACTTAAAGTTTAGCCCAGGGGTGAGCAAACTTTTTAGCCAGAGGGCCACATTGACCATTCAAGAGTTAGACGTGGGCCAGTGCTTGAAATCTTGAGTTGGACGAGGGCCAGTGCTTAATAGCTATATAGAATGCTGGTGGCTGGTGGAAGGGTGGATATGCTTAACTTCAGACTTTGAAAATGGTAGTCTCCGAAAACAGGTCATCACCCTCTATTTGGATGGAAAATGCATGAATTCAAACCAAGAATTACGTAGCGGCTCTTTCAATGATGGCTTCTTTCGTTTTGTCTCTTTAGTACGGCAAGTGTGGGCACTTCTGTCATATTAAATCAGGTACAGTGGTACCTCAGGATTTGAATTAAATTTGTTCCGGAATGGCGTTCGTAAGGAAATTTCTTCGTATGTAGAAGCAGAATTTACGTGTAAATGACCTTATCCATTCCAACCCATCCAAACCCAGTCTTGTAAAGCGTGAATATTATACATTCCAGGCAAAAAATAGACATGAGCACATATTCAATGATACACATCTAAACAAACAACGAGGCATGAATGCAGTCAATAAAACAACAATAATAGTGCACAATGTTGTTATGAATAATGTCGGGAGATAGCCAGTGCGAGAGCAGCTTGTATGGCGCTACATTTTAGACAAAAAATGTGAGGGCATCTATCTTGGTGGTAAGTCACTATACTGTATTCAAGATCAAAACAAGCTCTCAGATCATGCGAACGGGCAATCGGAGAAACCTACCGTACTTTTACGTCATGAAGCCTACGGTAATAGGCGTGCACTTTAAAAAATTGCTTATTCGTATGTTGAACCTTTTGTCGTATCTCGGAACAAATATTTCTTTGAGATTCGGTTGGCAAACTTAAATATCCGTTGCCAGAAACAATCGTATCCCGAGGTACCACTATATATATATATATATGGAAGTTTCTACATGTGTTGGCAGACCGCATGCAGCCCGCAGGCTGTAGTTTGCCCACCCCTGGTATAGGTGATACTTGTGAAAGCTGCAACAATACATATCGGTTTGTTTTGGCGTAAAAGACATGTAGGATCACCAGCACAGTTTACCTTCCTCTGTTCTTTTTGTGTTCCGTTATCATTTAATTTTATTGTTTGTTTGTTGCACCAGAAATGACAAAGAGCCAATTGGTGTGATCATTCTTGAAAATTCCTTTGTTCAACTAACTGAAGGTGGGGATTCTCCTTATACTTTTTCAATTCATTTTACTGGTGAAGGTTCCAGAGTTTACAAATTGACTGCTGATGACCATGAAAGTTGTGTTATGTGGATCAAGGCTTTATCTGTTAGTAGTTACAGGTAAATAATCTTTTATTATATTTGCGAAGCGTTATTGTGTAATTCATAAAAAGTGAAAAAAAAATCAGAAAAGTCTGTGATTAGGCAATTCAAACTATTTGTTATTTCAAGTTAATCCAAAATTGTGATCCTGAATCCAGAACACCGTTTCCTATTCTAAATTATTTTGGCTTGTAGTGAAAACAGATGTGAAAAAAACAATTCAACATACTAAAACAATATAATACAATCAAAGCATAAATTTAGCAGCTGCATTTGAGTGCCGGAATGACAAATCATTGAAGAATGTTAACTTGTGTGAAAAGTACAAAACTTTGGCAGGGCTTTGCACTTAAAATGTAATGGAATCAAAGATCGATGTTACTCAGTTCAATTTGAACTTTTGGATTATTTGGTGGATAGCTTTGAATCCGAGTCTTCCTGTTTTAGTGTTTTAAAATACCCGTTTTTAGGTGTTCTTTTCTAAACTAGTGACCACTTCACTTTGGTTATTTCATCAAGCAGCACGATAAAAAGAACACACAACATAAGTTTTTAATAATACGTCAAATTTGATGCCATGGATCACTCATGTAGACAAAAACAGGTTGATGTGTGGTAAAATTGAGCTTTGGGCTGGAAATATGCAGCATTTACATTAAACTGTAGCTCATTTATTTTCAAGGACAGTGTCACTTGCCAATGCTTTAGTTTTAACCTACTCGTATGTGGTATCAGGTATCTCAAAGAATAGCGCCCTACCAAGTACTGCACTGCAAGTAGTATTGTTTAAAAGCATGTTTTGGTAAAAGTTAGCTTCTGCCCCCAATAAAATGCCAGTTTGCAGCAAAACTTAAAGTAAAGAGAAAGTGGATGTATGGTCATAATTAATTCAGATAGACTAAAAACTAAACTGATATTATTTTCGTGATATAACGGAGTGGAATTAATTGAGTCAACTGATCACACAGCTAAACTGAAAACTAGAAGGGCAAATTTGACATTAATTTAGTTTGGTAAATTAGAGAGTTACATAAACAACTTCAAAATTTAATTTCAATAATTATAAACACTGTGTATGCCATATATTGCTTTTTAACTTCGGGTTTAAAGTATTGTTGATTTCACTGGTGGTAACTTTCAAGTTTAATGCAGGTTTGTGGAGGACATGCTAACGCAAATAAAGAATTTTTTTGCTGCCTGTTGACAATGAAATAGCTTTATTTATAGATATTTGAAAATCTTGGTGGATGGCTTAGAGCGAGATGTGAGAAATCTTAAAGAAAATCAAAGCCATGAAAATTTACTTGCGCAAAAGAATAAAGATGATAAATCACAATCTTTTTTCTCATATGTAACTGAAGATGACGACAGTATCGATCAACATACACAGATGATGAGGAAATGTAGCTCATTGAGTAATTTGTCTGCAAGTTTACCTCATTATCATGAAGAGGAGTTCTTGGATTTCAACATTTTTCCAACTAAAAATACCTCAAAACTGTCAAAAGCAAAATCATATGATGCACTGCAAAATCAACAATCGTCGTCAATTAAACATGGCAAGAAAAAATACAAGACGAAATTGCGAAAAGTCAGTTCAAGCTTGTCAAGGGTTCAAAGTTCCTTAACTAAAAAAATAACCACAAACTATGAAAACTCTCAAAAAGTATCTTTTGCAGAACTACATGAAATGTTTAGAAAAGAAATTGCTAACTTTTTAGCTCCTGTAGGATAGGATGTGAGAAACTTGACCAGACATGGAAGATATATGCATTTTGTGATTTTCTTTTGACTTTTTGGTTTGCATCTTAATATTACTTTTGCGCATCGACACAATAATCACATTAATAATACACCAAAAAAACATTTGTAGCAAAAGCCAGGGAGCATCGAGGAACGTTTCAATTATCGAGTCGAGATGCTCCCTGATCTCAGCAGATTAAGATATTAGCGAAATCCATTAAGTTGACAATGTTATAATTTTAGTTAATTGTCAAAATAAGAATTGAGGTTAAGTTTTTATCAAATAATAAAGGAAAAAAATTAAAAATATAAAAAAAAAGAAACGGAAGACAATAACAGTAAGGTTTTTATACAATCCAATGTTTTTACAAAAATTAGTATTCATTTAGTAATTTACTTTTTATGCTTTTTCAAAAGAAACCCAGTGCATGCTCTTTAATTTTCAATCAAGGTTACCCCACAGCTTTAAACCTCTGTGAGAAAATAGTTTTTGGCAAAATAATTTATTCATTCGGGGGCGATAGTAAGCAGTCGATTTTGTCAACTTCGTTTCATGTTGATGAATAGTATTTATCTTACGAAAAGAATGATAAAAATTTTTAGGCAATTGATTGTGATGGGGTCGATACATAAATTTAGCTGACTCAAGTTGATATATGTCTTCTACTTTAAACACTTGAAGTTCTTCATGCAATTGCGAAGTTGGAGTATATAAATTACGAAACAATATTATTCTCAAAATATAAAAGCTCTGGTAATTACTGCACTAATTCGTAAGTAACAAAGCAATTGATGCTTTGCAGTCACCATATTTTTGTTATCGTATGGTAATGGAATAAAACTACAGAAACATTTTCGCTAAAACGTTTTATCAAGTATCGGAATAAAATGATTTTAGTTACGGGCATCAATAACAGCCCCATTGTACTAACCTCAACTTTTAATTACATGTAAAACTAATTTGATGTTTCAATTTTGTTGTAATTTTTCTCGTTAAACGAGCCCAAACTAATTTACTAGTGAAGGCACCTGTAAACAAGCTAAAGGTATATTTCTGCATTTTACTTGTGCTGCCTGGTTAGGTTTTACCCGTGTATTAAGTTAACGTCATTTTGCTTGATCTACTGAAATCTCATATGTTATGGCGTTGCATCGCAACACTCTTGTTGTTGCTATCGCGACAATTCAAAGTCGGTTCTTCATATGGGCTGTAAAAAGTCTGTTAGGGTTAGGAAATAAACATAGCATCTTATGGAGGATATAGTCACAGTGGCAGACTTTCAATTGTCGTGGAAGCTTGTTATTTACCAGTTACCTATTTTCCAATTTGTTTGTTGTTCTTCAAACTTTTATTGTATTGCTGTTATTTGCATTATAGTTCTATTTATTCATATATGTTATTTAGTCGTCTTTATCGTAGTGTTATCAAGGCATTCCAGAGTCTACAGCTCTAATACTCAACATTTGTTTTGTGATATTCTAGCACGGTCTACGCACACTTCTATTCTTGGAGTTTTCTGCCTTGATGCCAGTCATAATCTTAAACCATTTTCACTCCTCAAAAGGCACCCATTGGAGTAGTTGCTTGACTACTAATTTTGGTTTTTAGATCTTGTTACACTAAAGTCGGCGCTGAAATCCCTTCTGGGCAAACGCTAAGCCGACTGTTTCTTGATTTTAGCAGTTTGTGCTACTTTTTCAATGGATATATTTTGTGTGTATTAGTCTTAAACATTATTCGTTTATCACAGTTGTGTGTACGAAATCTTTTATTACGTTAAACTATAGCAAGCAGTAAATGTTGCAAAATTTGTTACGCAGATTTTATCGAGATATTAGTTCCATTGGTTTCTATTTTACAGCAAAATCAATTTTAGCGTCGTAAAAAAATCACACCCACACCAATCAAACGTGTCAGCCTGAGCTGTTCCATTGTGAACGAGCTAAATTTATCCTGGACTTAAAAACCTTGCTGATAGAAAGCAAAAGTGGTTAGTGGCAAAGTAAAAAAAAAGAATGTATAGCCATACTGCGTTGATTGCTTTTCGTTGTAGTTTCAAATTTGGTTTTAACTTATGCTTTTACGTAAAAGGTAGTGATATTTTAGTTCATAAACCTTGTCAAGCAGTTTACATTGGGGTTTCTTTTCCGGGACCTGGAAATCCCGAGCAATTTCTGTAAATTTTATATATCTCTGGAAATCCCGAAATTTATGTAAAAATAATATATATTAGCTGTAGTACATTATTACATCTCGGTATGGTGACTCTGTACTTGATAGTCTATAACTCTATTTTTTATTTTCGATTTAGATATAACATGAACTTAGATGTAAGAAATGGGGTTTTAGATAATTTTCAGTCTATCTTTAAAGGGCTTGTTCAGAACGACATCATAGGGCTGAAGTACTAAAGTTAGTCCTACGGGAATCATGGCTTGTGATGTTTTCAGATTCTTCAACACATCTTTCACTTTGTCTGTTTTATAAGCATGGAACTGGTCCCATAAAAGAAGAGACCGTTTCTTCAACATTCCACCTGGTCTGGTATTCCAGATGTTTTCAGCCATATTATGATGCCCTCTTTGTCCATCCAGCTTTTAGAGTGGCAGTGCACCAATACTCCAGGAGGTGCCTTTTCACCTTTTGGGATTGTTTTTCGTTTAAAAATAGCCATTAGCTTCAGCTTAAAACCATTTGTCATGCAGGCCAGCACAACAGTGAAGTGGGTACGCCCATGGCCGGTTGTTCCCAGCAGAATGGTCTTCTTGCCTATAAATAGGAATGCAAGAATTAGGCTACGGTATAAAAATCGCAATTACAAAAATGCTGGTGTCAAGTATTTCTATATGATACTTTTTTGATCTATGGTTTGGTTTGAAGGCATGTCAAAACACATGGGTGTTTCATCCATATTCCTAATATGGCACAATCCTAGCTGGGGTTCTTTTCGCAGTTGAATCACATATTTCTAAAATGACAGAACCTATTCTTCAAGGTCATCAGGTAACTTCTGGAAGATTTTGGTCTTCTGTCGTAAAACAAGATCGTGTCTTCTCATGAATCTCTGCACCCAACCAGTTGATGCTTAAAAAGATGGAATAGTGGACAATTTTAAAGCCTTTTGTTGGATATGCAACATTGTTACTATATAACCGCTTTTTCTTTGTTCTGTTATCCATTCAACCAGTTTTGTTTCGATAGCAGGGTTCAGCGGTTGCTTTCCCCGTTGTGCCTTTTTTGTTTTAAGAATGGCAAATAAAGTTTCTTCGGCCTGATGCCAATCTCGAACAACTTTTTCAGAAACGCCAAATTCACGGCCTGCTGCTCGATCTCTTTTTTTCTTCAGAAAAATCTACAGCACGCAACTTAAAAGCTGCATCATAGCAGCAACGCTTTCTTATAGCAGCCATTGTAAATTGAAAGTACCGTAGTTAATGACAGACACGTATTCGAAATGATCGCAGTGCTGTTGTTGTGCGATGTCTTTTCCTTGTGCAACGTTCAAACAGTCGACCTTTGCCTTTTTGCTGTGATGGTTGTCGCACGCGCATTGTCGAAGATAGCACGCTCAGATTGTCGTAGATAACACGCACGCATTGTCACAGATAAAACGCTCACAATAGCAGCGTGCAAAAATGCTGCGTGCCTGCGATAAATTAAAGAGCTTTGTTAGTACGCTATTTCGGATAAAATTTTTTCGTGTTAAGTCCCACCTCGAATATAAGTCGCACCCCGACTATTAAAATGAATATTTGGTACAAAAAAATGCGATTTACACTCGAATAAATACGGTAGTTTTATTTCGAGATTTCCTGAAATGATGATTAATTTTGTCCCGGATACTCAAGATAAGCGGAACTGCCAAATATGAGAAACCCTAGTTTGCCAGCTTGATCAATGCACTGTATTTTGCTGACGATTTTATTTCCGTCGGACAAGGTTGATGCCCATTGCATCTTTACTTTAAATATTATTATTGATAATTACATTTTGAGCTCATATAACGTTGTTTAAAGGTGCATTATTTTGTCGCTATATTGTAAGTAATTTATCAGAAAAATTAACCACACTGCAATACTATGCGTTACACTATATTATCTGCCAGCATCTTGGTTTCGCGTGTGATTTGCTTATTCCTCCAGATTTCATCGTAATTTTACCAGCATCGTTCTACCCGTGATACGGTGATATCGATGCAAAACATTTGGTTTACATGGTTGTGGTGCTCGGTGATGTTTCACTCTCCACTGCACATGTTCTTCCTAGAAGGGCTGCGCGTTATGTTAGCTGCTATTTTTGTGTTGGCTAGTTATCCTATCATTTGGTCACGCAAAACCTTGTGCATAACGCAGCTTGTGTTCAGAACTGCCAGTACTTAAATGCAGTCTAGAATGGATTAACCAGCTAGCACATACTTTCTGAGACTGACACAACTGCTGAGCTGGATAAATTACTTAACTGATTCATTTTTTAAAATCCGGCTTTGTCTCCATTAACAGAAATGGGCAGATGGTTCTCTTGTTCCTTGAAAGTTCATGCACAAAATTGCACCACTTCGTTCTGTGAGTGGTAGCAAATAAAAAGTATTAATGGTTACTGGAACTCATTTGATCCTTCTTGTCCTTATTTTGTCCAATTTATTCTTCTCCACGTCATCTCCGTTCGCCCCAACCACTTCATACTGTAACACTCTTCGTAACGCATCGTCATTATCCCTTCCCAAAACATGTACGTACCATTGCATTCCATTCACTTTGGCCAGTCTCTCTAATGTTTATTCCAAACTCAGTAAATCTATTAGTTCTTGGCTAGTTCTTTTATTTTATTTTTCTTGCAGTCACTTTTTAGAGACTATTGTAGCGGCAATTATTACATATGCTGAATTAAGTAGCCTGCTGCAACTAACTGCTGTTAGTAGTTTGATATTGCGTATGTCTTGACAACACTTCCTTCACCGCTGCTGCTGTTGAATCTACATGCTTTTAATTAACTATAGCTTCTTTTGCTGCTTTATAGTTGACATATTGGACGTTGATAAAGGACCAAGAAATATTTTTATGGTTTCGTTCGCTTGCGCCCTCTCCAAGCTTAGGCTGAAGTAGTTCGTCATTTTTGGAAACAATTTGTTATTGCTAGTTGTTAGGTTAAATTAAAGAGCTAAAATAAGGCGTTTTTTTGAATACTCGACGGAGGTAACATTGCTAAAACTAATTAACATTTTGATATTTTATGTTTTTGCTGGCCAGAAAAAGGCAAAAGTATAATGTTTTAAAAACAGTGGCTGTATGTTCGTTCAACTTCATTGACGCTTGCTTTATACTCCGAAATCATCTGCTCTATGATTTAGTTAAATTTGCTTTTTTTTAACCTTCGTCTCTTAACCATTTTTTGCGTTTAGCAAAATACATCACAATTACATTCGAATATTTTCAAAAGTTTGACTCAGTTAGCAAAAAGTAGCAAATATCGAATGTGGTACAAGCTGGTATTAACCTTAGTCTCTATCAAAGGCGTAACCAGGAGGAATTCCCCCAAATGTGTTGGACCCGATTTCAATGTGACCCATTTTTGATTACAAAAATCGCTGACAAGATTATATTTTCTTGTGATTTTTTTTGTCTAACTTAGCTTTTCGTTTACGTTAATTAATTTGTGTTGTGTGAAACCAATTACAATGTTCGATCAGAGTGTTTTAATGCAATTGGAGATCAGAAATTCACTTGAAAAAGTAAAAGCGTGGAATTGAAACATTAAATTTTTTATCAGAATTAAGTTTTTTCTCTTCCCAATCGTTTTGTTTAGCTACGCCCTTTGCCCAACACTGCTAAATTTGAATATACTGGTAAAATAACAAGTTTATTTGATTTTTCCCCATAGACCTGGGATTCTTAAACTGAGGTATGCGTACCCCAGTGATATGTGAGAAAAGTTTAGGGATACGCTAGCAAGTTTCTCGAAAAAATACTTCAAAGATTTGAAACAAAAAAGTCTGTGATTTGAAAAGGTTGAGACAGGAGTTACAACGAAAGACTACCTAATAAATCACGAATAACAGACCTAAAGGGGCAAACCAATCGCTTTCAAAAACTTGATCTTCAAAAAAACATCTCAGGAAAAATCTTTTTAAAAGTTGGCCACGCCGCTCATCTACTTACAGCGAAAAAGTAGGCACACGTAGCTAAATATAGTTTGAGAAACCGTTTTAAACCAGTAGCTGAATTCGGGTCTCTTTCAAAATTTTTGCCTTTTGCCTTTCAAAATGACTCTCAATTACGTCATTGCATGTTGATTTGATTTGTTTAATATGTTGCCTACACACATAAGTTTAATGATTAGCAAAAATATTTGATCACATGTTAAGTTATTCTTTGGCATGATTTAGCAGGAGATGTGATTCAGTATTTTAAGAGTTTGTGTTGATGTCGTGAAGCAAAACATGTCAGTAAAAGTCCAGTATTTTTGGAACGTTTGGTCTGGTCTCTCTATCAACCACATGAAGATCAGTCCAAGCACTGTTAGTGATAGAAATGGAAAACTGCCCGTTGTTTTTGTTATAATTCCAGGAAATCCTGGATGCATTCATTTTTACGAAAAATTTGCAGAAGTTTTATGTGTGAAAACAAACATTCCAGTTTGGGGAGTAAGCCACACTGGGCATGCTCATGCTGGGGAGGATGGTGGAGTAGGACATCCTGCAACTCTTGAATGTGGTTTGGAAAAGCAAATCGAGCATAAAATCGAGTATTTAGAAAAAGAAGCTTTCCAACATGCAGAGAAAGTGCTATTAATAGGGCACTCAATTGGCTGTTACATTATACTCCACATTATGGATCGCATGCAGGGAAAGAATTATATGGTTGAAAAAGGAATTCTTTTGTTTCCTACTATTGAGCGGATGAAGCAATCTCCTCAAGGATTGAAGATGACTCCACTGCTCACTTACGCAAGATGGATGTTTATGTTCACCATTCGTATACTTAGAATTTTTCCTGAATCCTTTGTTTCATGGTTGGCAAAAACTATAACGCAGGTACGACAACGCTTTTATGTGATTAGTGATTACAATAACATGCGACATAAAATCGCAGACAGGTCTTTAAAAACTTAAATCAGCGTCACAGATTTCATCACAAATTGTCAATTTTGGTAGTTGTTCTGTGAGTTTAAAGTAGATTGATACTTTTTGTTTAATTTTTGGAGATTTTCATGCCTTTTGCTTCCGAAGATTGGGGTGGAAAGGCTTTAAAAGCATCTTTTTTCCTTTAATATATGTTTCTAGGCAATTACTTTGGCTACGTTTTGTAAATTTATTTGCTAAGAAATATTGCCTCTGTTAGAAAGTGGTTCAACCCATTATATCATATAACTGAATTGCCAAAAAGCAGCATGGCGTCATTCAAAAATTCTCTTTAAATTGTTTGGTTTATAAGCGCAGTGAATACGCAGGTTAAGGTATTTTTGGTGAAGTGAGACGAAATTAGTAAGCAGTATTCATTAAGACGAACAGTTTTTATATTGCTTAAAATGTAGTCATTCACTGACGCATCATGTGGTACCGGAAAGCAATGATTTATAAAAATGGATAGCTTTCATTCCGTATTGCTTCGAGAAGTAGTTCTTCACCCACGCTTTTTGTCATTTCTTTCTGCTTGCCCTCAATAAAGTTGAGAACAATACACGTAGAAAAAGTTTTTCATTTTGAAATACAAGATCTGTCGGTGTTTAGTAGTACTTGATGGGAAATATGGGTCCCTTTGCAGAAATTTAGAAAATTTTGTGTTTTAGCGAATCGCTTAATTTCCACGAATACCTCAACACTCTTCAAGTACCTTTTTATGTTTAACTTAAAACTGTCCGAAAGTTTGTTTTGATTACAACCTAAATCTATTTTAACTTGAAAAATGAAGAACGTAGCTCTATTTAAATCTATTTGAAGAATTTGAACGACAAAATTTTTTAAAACGCTGGCTGTTCTTTTCATAAATTTGAAGTTGGGCCAATGATGTCACTGTATAATCAACTAAAAGCGATTTTGTTGTTTTTTACCAACAACTTGCAAAACGTTGCCGCGGCTTTGCTTCATTTTTTTAGTCATATCCACCTTTTCAGAGTAACTTCGGCCAAAAGTATGGAGTTAGATTATATTTGAAGTCAGAAAGTTTGTAACAGGAAGCTGAAGCGGTTTTCAAAATACTGAAAATAACTTGTAAGGGCTGGAAAATTAGATTAACTCCCGCCGCCGCTTTAATTTAAGATACAGCTGTTAGCATTGACAGCATTACTTTTAACAGTCGCAAGAAATATGCGCTCACCGCGCTATTATGGATCATTTCACCACCCAGGTTGTGGATTGCAGCACGTACATGGCTTTGCAGGAAATGTTCGAGGTAGGCAAGATTGGCGTTTGATTGGGTGTTAAAGCTTTATTTCGCGTCTGATTGTGTGTTTCTTTTAACATTTTTTTTCCCGTGGGAAATTTTACCGTTGCACTGATTGCAATTTTTTGGATTCTTCGCGATACTTCTGTAACTAACACTGCAACCAAGCCAGACAATTACCGTAATCGGTCGGCTTGCAAGCAGAGGCGTGGTAGCCACCCCCCTACCACTCGACGGGTGGGGGTGCCCAGGGATGTCTAGCGCCCTACGTCAACAACACTATACGCTTTTAATCCTGCAAAATAAAACAATACTTGAAAAACACAAGCAGATTTGCTAAATCATCTCAAGACCTACTTTTTATTTTTCTTTTATGTTTTTTGTTGTGCAATCCTTAAAATACAAGTATTTTTGCTTAAGTTTTCGTCGCAATAGATGCTTTTTGCTGCTCTGCCAAACTGTTAATCGTAAGAAGCTTTATTTAGCTGCTGATTTTTACCAACGCTGCTAAAGCTTAAGTTTTAACTCCAAATCTCGGATTTTTGCTACCTTGTTAGGGCTCTGGGGTTGTTTTTCAAATACATGGTAAAATCTTTAGGTTTTTTGCAGTGTTAATTTTTAAGCACTAGAATGTTGCAAGTGTACTTACATGTCTGCTTTTTCGCACTCGTAATTTTAAATTTATAGGTAAAAGAAATATCAAATTTAAGCTATGCAGCTATGGGTACATAAACTAAATTTTTGGTATTTATTTAAGGAATACATCTTAAATTGTTGGTGGTCTTAATCTCATCTAAGCGTTTGCTTTGATTATTTGTTCAGGTACCGATATGCACAAGTGCAATCATGTATTTTCCTAATAACTCTAAATTTTCCTTAAATTTTATTTTAAATAAAAGTAGTGCATAAGAACTTGCATAAAGCTTTGCTTTTCGTTTCTGGCTGCTCGGATGTATACAAAAATTGTGTTAGTGTCTCTTCAGTTGAAAGGGATTTTGGCCTTGCTGCTATCAGATAATTTTTAGAACGCTCTCTCACTATGAGCGCAACAGCTAGCTGTAAACTTTTTTGTTGAATGCAGATATTCTCTTTGAATGTTCTTCTGTTAATGAGTATGAGCTTGTGCTTTGTTTAGTTATACTGGGCCGATACGACTGGTAAAATCTTAGACCCCGCCATCGCTCTGCCAATAGTGAATGCTACGCATAAAGATGGAAGATTACCATTAAGAGCCGCTTGCAAACATTTTCTCCACACCACTTTTTCGCCTTGAGCACGGTGCCAGGGTAACTGTGATCATTATTTTAAAGTCTGCAATAGTATTCAACTAAGAAATGGGTGGAAAAATAACACTTTTTCCAATTGCCACATTTTTTTGAACTAATGCCACGTTTGTTTGGCTTTTGCCTCTAGTTGCAATTTTGTATATTGAACAGCACATTTTCCCTTCATCTGCTTTGTAAATAAGTTACGGATATGTTTCTTTTCAATTGTTTTGAAAATATTCATTAGAAAACCCTTTTGCAATGGTATCAATCACTTTTCCGTGCATGCAGATCTGAAATCGCGCGCTTAAGACTTCAAGCCAGCATTACGGACTGTTCGCTTTAATGTCTACTAGTTTCAATGTAGATGGCTATTGTTTTATTTTTTGGGGGTTCTCATCGCTCTCGTTTACCTTTGAGGCATTGTCCCCCAAATAGGATTTTCAGCAGCATTAAATTTTTATGATGTCATCTTGTCAATCAAGCGATAAATCCAACTTCCCTTTTTTTACTGGTGGGTTAATATGGTGGTGCTGTTACAGGAATTTAGCGTATTTATTGTGGAAAAGTGCAACGCAGTTTTAAAATCTTTTTTATTTTCTAATCTTATTCAAACAGAATGTACACCGTACATAAAATACATAGATTAGGTAGTTAGTTGGCATTAGTAAGTTAGAAGAGTTGATTTATTGTCCTAAAGCGAAATATACTTTTAGCGTTAGTTATTGCAGTTTTGAAGATAGTGTTGGCATTGGCTTTTTATTGGTTCAAATTGGGAATGGTTAATTTAGTTCGAGCTAAGTCAGCTCACACTATAACCTATAAGATACGAGATAAGTATAATCTTGGTCATGTTTCATCGGACATTTGAAAGTCTGCTCGGGTTTATGGGAACATGTAGCCCAATCAAGTGCAAAACCCTTTACTGTCTTTCCAGCATGTCGCAACAGCTTACTTTTGAACTCCTTATTATGGCAGTTCGTCTTGTTAATTGCTAATTTACCGGTTTGATGGTTGTTTCAAAATGAGCAGTGCTGTTTTGTACCTAGCATAATTAATGATGCTCGTGTAATTTTCTTCGAGATTAGTTTGCGGTGTGTGACTGAATGATCCGAGTTGCATCGTACCACCATCCCAAAGCAAAAGGGAGTAAACTCAGCTCAGGACTCGAATTTCGCTCCCTCCAATTGTTCCATTTTTAAACAAGGCTGCTTCTTCATACCTATTTTTGTTTGTTCAGGTTGATGTGAGAGATGATCGTATTATTGAAGAGCACATTGACAAGCTTATATTTTATTACGGTGCAACTGACAAGTGGTGCCCCCTATCGTATTACCACGATGTATATGAGCAGTACGGTAAAGTGGCAGAGAGCAAAATTCATTTGTGCTCGAAAGGTTATGCACACGCTTTTGTATTGTGTCACAGTACAGAAGTAGCAGAAATGGTCGCTGAATGGACTACTGAAACAGTAAAAGAAAACCGGAGTTAATCAGTACCCCGATGTATTCAAACTGTGATAGACCTACGAATTTCGTATGTGTTGCATTCTGATTATTAGCAAAATCAATTTCATATCACTGAGACTTCAGATAGAATTTGTTTGATGTTCGATCTGTTTATTGAGATGATGTGTTTAACGATCCTGCAATAATTTTTATTATTACTTGTAAGTACTTATGAAAGAAATTTTAGTGCTTCATTCATGAATTGATATGGTACAACGTTGAGTGCAATAGCCAAATTTTATAATGCATTTGCGTAGTTGACGATCTTCAATTACTTCTTGCGCATGAAATTTCAGGTATTATTATTTTTTGAAAGTAAAGTTTTTCAATTTCTGCAAGCATGCCTTTATTATATAACCCGCATTTTGCTTTCTTATTAAAAACATTGTTTCTCTATTAAGCCTTTTCTGTTCGCGACTTTCTCCGCGCCTGCATACTTAGACTATTACTCGAACTCAAAAAACAGTGCAATCTAAAGCAAACTTTCATAAAAAATCAATTTTTATGTCAACTTCACTTAACCCAGTAAAAATCTTGCTGAATTGGTTTAAAAGTTTGTCGAGTTGCGGAGCAATAATAGCCTATTCAGCAATGCTCATCAAAAGTCCAGATCATGCCGGCTCTGCAACCTTTCAGCGGCCACTGGCCAAAATTCATTCTGCTACATCTCGGCATCCGGATTACCGCCACAGAATCACATGTAGATTGCCCGCATTACCTTTTCTCTCACTATTGATTGGTGACGCTACCAACAATACAAGGCAATGACTTTTATTGGAGATGCAACGTTTCCGAAGTGTAATATCATCAACCAAAAAAAGCGTATTGTGATTATTTAGTTGTAGAGTAGTTATTTAGTTGTAGAGTTGTCGATACCAAATGCAAAAAGATTTTAACTATCGATTTTTTCA
This sequence comes from Trididemnum clinides, assembly GCA_963675345.1. Taxonomy (NCBI): domain Eukaryota; kingdom Metazoa; phylum Chordata; class Ascidiacea; order Aplousobranchia; family Didemnidae; genus Trididemnum; species Trididemnum clinides. The sequence continues at coordinate 24,287,561 of OY776298.1, read as the reverse complement.
TGTTAGAGATAAAACGACCCTCTTTAATTTGTAAAAAAGGTTTAGAAATATAAAAAAATTGCACTTTAGATTAAAAATTTGGATGAAAACGTGTTTTCAAAATTTCCCTAAAATTTTTAACTCACGTAAAATTAGGGTGGTGGCCTCCTTTTAAACCATAATTGATTTTTTGAAAATGTCGGCTCCTTAACAATATCCCGGGTCTGATGGCAACTTATTCCCTATCAATGCTTCCAAGTAGACTACCAGTATGGCAGTCATGGTAGGTTTGTCATTCAAGAAAACGAAAAATGCCTTTTATGAAAGCTTATTTTGTAGGCGGTTGAATGCTACTCATGCGTTAAAGACAATTATCACCTGCTTTTGCAGTGACTTTGTTGAGAAAGAGCGTTTAAATTTTGCGTGTGTTTTCTAGAGCAAGAGATTACTTTTTGCTTCAAACTAAAACGTTCTTCTAAAGGCAAGAAAATTTTCAAAATATCGCCACTCACGTTAAATTCGACTACCGATATGAAACAAGTTGCTTCAGGAGTTTTGAGTCTTTATTCTAAAGTAAACCTTAGGACTAAAAGTTTCAAAGTTGATTTTTATTTAGTGTAGAAAGTTTTCATTAGACGACTATATCTATTAATGGGTTCGCATATAGCCTGACATTTTGACCTGCCGGTGACTTGTCATGCCATGGCTGTGGTAACCTTTGCATCGTCCGGATGAGGACGTGGTTGGAAATGGCGACGGTTGGTTTTCTCTTTAGCCAGCTGCAGTCGCCAAAACCGTCTACGTATGCTGAACGTCATTAGAACTCAATGTTCGTGATACTTTTCACCTGCACTTTGCTGCTAGAGTAGATCGGCTGCAATGTTGCTGTTCTCTTCTCAGTCAACATTCACGACGTTGTAATCTTGTGTTGTTTTTGAGCAATTTGAATTGATTGTGAGCAGAGTGATAGCCTTGTGGTAATGTACCTCACCATGATTAATTAAGTTAGGCTGGACAAGGGTTACCATATCTGACGAGGCAAAATCCCGGGCACATTTTTTGGTCATGTTCACACCTTTTAAGTATTGGCAGCAGGGTTGCCAGAGTTGTAACTTTTGGTAAAAAATTGTTACCAAAAACAGCTGTTCTTCAAAAAAAAAGATCACCTGTATAGCTGTCGCCAATTGTGCTACTCGCGGTAATCTTGAGCGAATCCAAGTGGCCCGTTCAAACAAACGGGTCGAATTTGGCCGGCCACGAACGGACCACTTATGGTGACCAAACAATAAAATTCCTGACATTCAAGCACTTTTTGGCATTTCTTCCTGATGCAGATTATAATACTAAAATTTTGGACATGCCCGGGTAAATCCCGACATATGGCAATCCTATGCTGGACAGCTTGGGAAAGTCAGTTTTTGGGCATAAGAATACTGTAGTATTGTCAACTGAAGTAGGTGATATTTTGTCAGTACATTGCATTTGTCGCTGCGCAGCCGACTTCTGGCGAATCTTTTGATTCTGCCAAGAAGTCCAGAATGCCGTAATTTCGTTGTATGAAACCGTTCCATTGATTCCCACAATGGCGATAAATATGTCAAAAAATCTACTATGCCATTGACCTAAAAAAGGATGGAAATGCCACTGGCATTTATACTGCAACATTGATGGAAAGATTTGGATTGAGAAACAAAATCTCAAGAGGCAAAACTAAATCAGCAGCAGCGAGACCGTCCATTGTTGGACTTTGAAGTTATTTCCACGAAATATTATTGTTCAATATTATAAGGCAGGTGAAAGTGTCTTAGTGAGCAATCCTTTTATGTTGGAAAGCGTGCTGTTTTTCGGTTTATGAAGTGCTTCGGTCTTACGGAGTTGATGACAAGATAAGCTTATAACAACTTTGTGTATTTTGTCTAGATGCAATAAAAAATGGCTCAGAGTTATCAGCAGACTGCGTCTTGAATATGTCGTCAAGGTCTTGAGTTTATGATAGGAGACGGCGGGTATTGGAAAAAATTTTCATTGACTTTGTAGAAAACAGAAACTTAATCGTGTGGTTCTTGCTTGTGAGTGCCGCCACGAAATTAAAATACCAGCAAGTACCAAGCGTTGTTTAACATTGATTTTAGAGTGAAAATGAACGGAAGGCTCAACAACCCGGGCTGTGGTTCGATTATTGAAATAATTCATGATTGTGAAGAAAATATCGGGTGCCAGTGAGCTTGTTTCAAGGTACACGATCAAAAAATTAATCAATTGTAATTTAATTTATTAGTGATTTTTTTAACCCGATCAAAAAATTTAATTTATTAAAGTGGTCTTCTTCAAATAAACAAAATCAATATCGTACATGTCAGATGTTGCTCTGGATTGTAACTTTGTATCAATTTTACCGCAGACTGCTGTACATTCACCATGCTGCGTTTCGAGTGTTTCAAATAAGCCGTCAAGCTTGGACTTTTCCTGCTCTTTGCAGTAATTATACGCTACAGCAACCTATTTATCAGCCAGACTTGGCTCCAAGTAACTTTTCTTTATTCCAAAACCAAAAACAGCACCTTAAGGACGCGTTTTCCAAACTGGATGCTATCAAAAGCTGTGTTATAGGAGGTTCGCAGGATTCTCCGAATATCGTACCAGGTGTGCATCAATGAGAGGCAAAAAGCAGTACATTTAAGGGCAATCGATAACTTTGAAGACAATGTACCGGCAAGTTTTTGCAGAGTTTTAAATAAAAAAACTGTGACCTCAGTCCTATAGAACTTATGACATACCACGTATGCCACAAATGTAACAACGTTTAGCTATGCCCTTTTTGCTTGAATATTCGTGCAACGTTAGACAGGTTGACAAGCCTACATCAGTTATCTATACGTATACGGTGTTACCCGATCGCCATGTAGTTTTTTTCTCAGCGATTTGACTTCATATAGCATAGTCTTATGAGAATGTGACGCAAAGACTTCATAAGCAATTTCCTACAAAATTCATTGATATTCTGATAAATTAAGTGATCTCATGTTGTTTTGTTAGAAGTTTAAGTAACTATAGCTTCAAATTTGATCCCGACAGCGAACCGAACATACGCAAGGCTTTCGCTTCCGCTCACAGAAGTGATAAAGATCCCCAGGCTTACATCTCCGCTTTTCGACGCCCTTCGTCAGTCATCGCCAAGGCTGAGGCATGGCAGACGACTTGCTCTTCTCTTTCACCCAAATCAAACCCAAAAGCTGTATACACTCTTCTCCGCTCTATCGCTGGCTCTCCTTCCTCGTCTTCCTCCCCTCCTATTTTCCCCAACCGTTATTCTCCCAGGGAACCGGCTTCGGTCTACGCCGCTTTTCTGAGATCTCACTTTTCCGTTTCTCAGCCAAAGGCCCTGCGTAGCAGAGCCAGAGGCTACCTCTCTGAGCTCCGCCGTGCCACGTGCCCGGAAGAGTCTCATTCGTCCTTCTGCTCGCCTTTCTCCTCCACTGAACTTCTTGCGGCTGCCTCCAACCTTTCCCCATCCACTGCCACTGGCCCAGACAAAGTCGCCTTTCCCATGCTAAAGCATCTTCCTCGCTCTAGCATCGATTTCTTCTTCATATCTTCAATTTTTCCTGGCCTTTGCATTCCTTTCCTTCCATCTGGAAGACATCTTCTATTATTTCCATCCACAAGATGGGAAAGCATCTTGACTCTCCGGCTTCCTTGCGGCTTATCTCTTTCATCTCCTGCGTATCAAAGCTTTATGAACGCATCATTCTATCTCGTGTACTCTTTTTTTTTGGAATCTAATTCCATTCTCTTTCCCCGCCAGGCCGGTTTCCGCCCTGGACGGTCTACACTTGATCAAATTCTATTCTTTCTCAGTCCATTTCGGATGGGTTTAACAAACCCAGGCCGGGCTCTCGGACGATTATGTCTACTATTGATTTCTCTAAAGCTTTCGACTCTCTCTGGCATCCCGCCCTTTTTTATAAACTTATTTCGGCTGGCCTTCCTCCTTGCTTTGCTCGTTGGACTCAATCTTTCCTTTCTGATAGGCGCGCCTGCGTGGTTATCAAAATCACAACAGTCGTTCCTTTCGAGTCCGTCGAGGTGTTCCGCAAGGATCCGTTCTTGGCCCTGTACTTTTCTCTCTTTTCATCAATAGTCTTCCTGCTTCTCTGCCTTTTTCCGTCAGCTGCTCTCTTTACGCTGACGATCTGGCCATTTGGTCCTCCTCCCTCGGTCCCCACTGCAGTGGAGGCCACACAAGGAGCTCTGTTTCGATTGGATCGCTAGTCTGAGCACTGGTGTCTTCCTCTCAATCTGAGCAAATGTGAGGCCTCCTTCTTTTCAGTGGATCCCCACCAAGCTAACCTCCAACCCAACCTTCTCCTACTCAGCTCCCGCCTCCGTTTCAATCCCACTCCAACTTTTCTTGGGGTCACCTTCGACCGCACTCTTTCCTTTTCTAAACATGCATTTAGACCAAATTCTTCCCACGTCTCAAGGCCTTACGCTGTATCTCTGCTTCCTCATGGGGCCCCTCTAAGGAGTCCCTCTCTCTTCTGTATAAATCTTTTCTTCCGCCCCTTCTGACTTACGCTTCACCCGGATGGTTTCCTTTCCTAAGCGTCACCAATATCACCAAATTGGAACGTCTCCACCGAGCGGCTAGTCGTGCCATCACCGACTGCCTCTCGTCTTCCCCTATCCCTCTTTTTCTCTCCGAGGCCTCTTTACCTCCCCTACGAGCCACCCTGACTCATTTTACTCTTTCGTCTTATGAGCGGGCTCTTCGTCTCTCGATCTCCTTTCCTATTTTAAGTTTGGCCAGACTTGGAGTGAAACCACGACTTTGCAAATCGTCTTGGAGAGCTTTTGCGTCCACTCACCCGCTTATGCTTCCTTCTACTTCTCTTAGGGAGGCTCTTCTTGCTTGCCCTTCCTTTCCTTCGTGGAATCTGCCCTCGTTCACCGTGGAGTCCACCCTTACCTCTCCATGTTCTCGCTCTGATCCTCCTCTCTCTCGCCAAGGTGCAGCTCTCGTTCACCTTGGCTCTCTCCCCCCTCATGATCTGGTACTCTGGACAAACAGCTCTGTTCCTTTTGTTTTTGGCAAGGGAGGCTCTGGCGTACTTGCCAACTGCTCTGTCTGTGGCCACTCTTTCCTTTTCAGCAGGTCCAGTTTGTTGAAGTTTTTCCGCTGAAGCCAGCGCCATTCTGCATGCTCTTTGCTGGTCTCGGCAGCACCAACAAGTCTGCCATTTCTCTTTTCCTTCTATCTGACTCTCGTTCTGTCCTTGCCAACCTGTCCTCTCCTCCATCTTTCCTCTTATCTCAAACTCTGTGGCCGATCTGGCAGGAAATGTCTTCTCTCTCCTTCTGTTCTATCAGGTTACAATGGGTCCCCGGACACTCATTTCTCCCGGGGAACGACGCGGCTGATGAGCAAGCCAGACGGGAGTGCTATTTGCGCCCTCCGCAATCCCTTGTAGTCTCGCTCCTTTCTTCTCGGACTGGAGGCGTACTATCTCGTCGAAATTCTTTGACATACAGGTTCCCTCAATTTCCACCGAGGAACTTGTGCTCCTTCGTCCTGCCCTCTGTTGTCTACACTGCAATGGACACAGCCTTCTTTTAGGCTCTTATCTCTCTAGGATCGAGAATCCTTCTTGCAGCGCCTGCGGACACCTCTCATTTCATTCTGCATTGTCTAGCTACGGACTCTTTGCGCCGCTTACTCCTTGGCGATTCGGTCTCTCTACGACCTCTAGGGAGTTGCCCGGCTTCTGGGGCTCCATGGTCTTTCGCCATGCCCCCATCTCTCGAAAGGGGTCGGGTAATCAACAACAACCGAACAATTAGCCCCTAGTGAGAAGTTGTAGACGTTATAAGCGGGCTCCCTACGGACTACTTCGAAAACCTTTACTTTGCTATATCGTCTTTGCCCCATGATTAAATAAGGCCATATGTTTGACTCATATACATAGAGTGACCACGTGTATTTTCGTTATTCTTGTCAAAACATGAACGTGGGGAAACGAGCAGTAAAATTTCGTTTCGAACTAATTATGCTTCGAATTTTGGTTTGGGCCTGAGTGTTGGTCCCCCTGCTTGATTGTTATTGAGGCTGTGTGGTAGCCTTTATCGCCGTGGATTTTCGTTCTGCGCACGCTGGGCGGAGCTGCGCATATTTGTAAATAAAAAAAACGCGAGAAAGCTTTAACCGTTTCCTGTTTTTGTTTGACGAAGCAGAAAGGATCCGTAAAGCTAATATAACTAGCTCTACAAAGCAACTCTACTGGTTCAGTGCTAATCAACGACGGTACGCTTGGCGCGGGAATCAAAGAGTTGAAACCTGGTGCTGCCGCACCACACGGGCCTACGCTTAACACATTTTTGCGATTGTTTCTAGATCTTATTGTACGGAAACATCAACAAGTACGCTTTGCATCAGCGCCATAAAAAGCTTGGTTGGCAACATTCTATTCGCAACTTATCTGATGAGGTAAAACCTGATGTGAACAAACATCCGAGGTAAATTCGCCATCACGTGCAACAAAACAACTCAACGAGAAAACATAAAATCACGATTCGGGGAAACAGCACATTCGATCAAAAAAAGCTTCTCATACATATAATTTTGCTATAAAATCTCTAAAAAAATTACTTAAACATCTTTTTACTGAAGACAAGCAAATAACATCTACTACAACATACGCAAATCGACCAATTACAACATCATACATATCTTTGAAAAACTGGAGAAAAATCACATAAAAGGATTTAGAAATTAGGTTAATCTTCTGCTGCAAAGACAAAATGAGGGCACGAAAAGTTTAACATCTCAATAACATAAGCAAAAATTCATCTTTTGTTTTTCCATTGTTTTACAATTTAATTGAATTGCATCGCTGACACCATTCCCTACCCCTTTTTCGCTACTAGTGGCATTTACTGCAGAAAACTTTCTTCTACAGTATTCCGACTAACCCCTTCCCCCGTCAACTAATTCTTAAATGAGGCGCTACGTGTACAAGTACAGTCTCAGCTTACCTCAGGTCGTACACACAAGCGAAACTGAAGGTTAAAATTTACCAAAAGTAACAAGAAACTCTGATGGTGTAAAACACACTAAAGCATATAAACTGCACGAAACACAATCGCAATTAATATTAAGTTCACTGTATAGAACATTCGTGGCATTGCATAGCGTATCTTGATTAAAAAAATAGCTTCATAAAAAAGCATCCACAAACCTTTGATATTTGGACACAAAATACACATTAGTTTTGGTATGGTGTTATAAAATTAAGTAATGATTTTGCTAACAGCTTTTGCCAAAGCATTGATTTATCTCAATATCCAGCTGCATGGAAAAGCTGAAACAAACTTAAGGTAAATTAGGGCCATTGCGCGCTCGACCTGATTAGAATCGTAAAGATGTTTGCCCAAAAGTAAAGCGCTGAGTGAACAGGACTCCTACCATGGCAGCACCCCTTATTTTGTAGGAACCAATGGTCTTGTCTGGTTCGAAATCGCTTATGCTTTCTTCTCCCTTAATCAGCATGTTCCTAATGCTTGACCTTGCAGCGACAATTAGTTGGCCATGGTTTGAATTGGAGGTCAGCGCGTTCTGTTTCGTGCCACAACAAGGGATAAAAAACCTTATCATCACAATCTGATCCAGAATTCGATCGTACGCGAAACATGAAACACTCTACACCACTGATAATCATCTAGGGTGCAACAGGAGGAAAAGGACTAAAACATCAACCGATGAAAACTATGATATCGTTACCCAAAAGCATTGGAGACCCCCAAAACATCACGTCCTGCTATACACGCTATCTCCCAAAGCTCCAACGTTTCGGGTTTAGAAATTTTTTCTATTTAATATTGATATGGCCCCTTTCTTTTGCCAACTTCTGGATCGGCTCCCGTTTGACGTTATCAACAAATTTATTAATTACATATTTTGGATCGACAACTTCGAGAAATCACGGCAAAACAATTCTTGATTAATATATCACTTCATTCTACTGGGTTTCAGAACAGAGCGTAGCTATGTGGTTTGTGATTCTAGTAGCTCTTTCATGTCATCAATTGCTTGCTCAATTGCTTCTACAAATAACCTTGAACCGGTATCAGCACAACTGTAAAAGCTTGTCACCAGGAAATGAACTAAACATAATAGTAATCTATTGTTAATGGTATAGATTACAAATACTGGTGCATCCAACGGTAATAAGCACATTTATAATAAATTAAAACTCGTTACATTACCTTGATGTTCAAACGTAATCGGATAGAAGTTTTGTTTACACACAAACCATTTATTTGATTATGCTACAACTTGGATGAGCTTACTTTTTTACAGGCGAGCCATTTTCCTTCAACCGAATGATACGGTGAGCAAATGCTATTGTTTTTGCAAATCAACCTCTCAAACGTCGCCGTTTTCAAAATATAGACCATTTTTCGAACGTAAAGCCTCAAAAATAGAGTATTTAAACCAAGAAATTTTTTAAGCGAGGGGAAGATCAATCTCAAACGGGTAAAGTTTTGAAATCTTTTTCGTTTGAATATAAACGTCAAAACAGCGTGGTTTTAAAACTAGACAGTTTCTATTGTTTTGGGTGATCAAACAGTGGACTCGAACCAGAAGTATTACTGCTTCCGATTTTTAAAACAAGCCTTAAGTTTTTTGAATGCGATTCGCAATGCCGACTACGAGTTGACGCGTTTCATCAAGACGTCATCTTGAGGTTGAAGTTTGGAGCCTTTTAGACACTTACCTTTATACTCATCCATAAAGTAAGACACGCCATAACCATCTTGTCGCTGCGGTCCGAATCCTCCTCCGATTGGGTCGGTTTTAATAGTCTTGGAAATAATCGCATCGTATCGTAACGGACTTTGTGAGGTCGAAAGGCGATCTGACTCGTTGAAAGGCTGGAACGTCAAAACAAATTTTCCTCACTAATAGAACAAAACTTTAGTGAACGAGGTTTTACCCCAAGTTTCATGCAACCCACTAGTAAGAAAAGATATCGCATCAAAATCAACATTATGGCAAGCAGCATATTCATCATGGCCAATACGTATGTACATTTGCGCAAAACAAAATAGTGATAGTAAATTCATGTTGAGGGAAACAATGAAGAGAATGGCGGGAAGAAATATGTGAATTCGGCAGTAGACAAGTAGTAACAAAAAGTATACAGAAAAAGTGGTGGAAGGAGGTAGTACGAAAGGATATGGGCGATTACGGTATGACGCTGTTGATCATGAAAAATGCAAGATGTCGCTGTGGTGAACCGTTAACCTCTGCTTGGGCGAGGAACTTGATCATTAAAGCGATTGTTTGTTTCAACGATCAGGACAATAGATAAAACAAACCTTCAATGAAAACAGCTTTGGGACCGAACCTGACAACTTTCCGGCGAGATATAATCCAAACAAATGCCTGTCAACTGCCTTTCCGTTCATAGCATCATATTTGTATAACGTCTGATAGCGAATAGCTTTCTTTAAATGGCCAATAACTTCATGACGTGGAACTGAAGAATCATCGAACGTCTGAAAATAAAATGGACTAACTCTGCAAGTAATCTTCAAGTATTATATATCAGTTTAGCTTTAAAAATATTCTTATAATTGTGTATTCTCCTATTATTTTGTCAATCAACGCGCATATTTTGAACAAAAAACACCCACACAAAATATCCTAGCGCGTGAAAGTGGATTGGAGTAGGTTAAAATTCAGGTTAAAGGAAGTAGTACCTTTGTAAATTGAATTGAATGCTGTGATACCGGTCTGATAGTTTCTGTTCTTCCCAATTTAAATAATCTAAAACGAGAAACACGATTATTTCAAAGGCATCTCAAGACAAGCTAATAATTACTGATCTGGTGGTGACTGAATTTTTTTTGGCATTACATTAACAGATCCTTCACGGTTTCCATATCGATATCTAGACGACTTGATACCCTTTTTTCCTGCGTTCTTGCAAGCTTAGAACATGCTGATTCAGTTTATGTCTATCACTACTATACACTTTCTTCCCAACCAAACTTTTTACCTAAGTTTTAATATTGCTATAATGCATTGGAAAGGGAGGTCAACAAATGTTCCTGGTAACATTTTCTAAAGAAATATAAAAATTACCCGTTACCAATACTACTACGCGTATAATAGCACCAGACTGCGTAACGAAAGGCCGAAGTTTGAATCTCCATTAAACCATCATTAGTAGTTGTCATGATGGCGCTCCCAAATCAAAGTGCTGCGTCTCTTCTGCAAAAGCCTGGTGCGAAGTCAAGTGGATAGTGGCACACTGGCATTGCACGAGCAAGAGCGAAAAAAGAATAACTTCAAATTTTTTCAAGTTATACCTCGTAGTGGCAGTTTCGTATGTTTTCGGTGTTTCTTTGTGCATTCTGTAGAATGCCAGCTGCAATGCCATTTGTATAAAGCCATCAGGGCTTATTCGTTGTTTCTTGATAAAACTTTTCCCTTTTTTAACAATATAAATCACTGTGTCAACGTCGCTTGCCTGATTCAAAAAGAAGTGTTGAAAACTAAACATAGGCAGGTTTTAAAAATAGAAAACAGCAACCTACTATTAAAATCTAAAACAATTCAGTTAGATTGTATGGTATTTCTATTCACCAGACTCCCACGACAATAGCTGCGATAAACATAGAGCAATCGGTTTGACTTACTTAGTACTACTTTGTGTAGCTACTGCTTGCTTGAATTCACAACCTACAGGAAATCGACATAAAGTGCTATTTCTAAAAACGCAACGCAATCATCATTGAAATTTAAACACGTGATTATTCTAAAATTATACGACAGTTTATCACATCTTTCGTTTCATACCAGTTTTTCAAATTCTTTTTTAACAACTTCGATTTCTGACTCAAATCCGCACAGATTCCAGTCCAAAGATTTTGGTATAGGAAGACGCTTGTGGGTAGGATGGCCGTCATGCATCGCATTGCCTTCTTTGTCGTAAGTAGAATAGAAAAAGCAGTACTCCCACAGACGACCAGAGAGCTGAAGATAATATTTAATTAATTACATCGGAGGCAGGAGAAACTTGATTGCAATTGAAGAAAATGGACTTAATTTAAAACTTTCCTGGAGTTGCCAGTACAGTGGTCAAAGTGCATTTCTAACACCACAGCGGAAATTTGTCAAAAATGTTTTTCAGGACGTCACAAAACAAACAATAGAATGTTCTCATTGCTCGAAACGACTTGCCCACTGATCTAAGACGAAAAGTTAAGACATACACTTGATCCTCAGGCGACGGAAACATCTGCTACACTTGAAATTTTTTTTGTTTTGACTTGCTTCGGAGCTACCAATGGCGCTGTTACATTGCAATCCCGTAGGGTAATTGCCGGACATTTCCCAAAACAATGTAGGTACTGTGAGGATTCATCATATGACCTTGCGTGCCATGAGCGAGGCTCCAAACACTTGCAATCATGAAGCCGGAAACGGCAGAACAAAGAGAACGCTAGAAGTGCGTCTAAACGTATGACCAAGCAAAAGAGCATCAGAGAACAAAGCACCAACAATACGAATTGTTTAGCGGTCTACAGTTGCAAGTACGCGGTACGTTACCGACAACTTAAATTATGCAGTCACTAGACAGCAGTACCTCGGCTTAGTTTCTATTGCATTGTCTTGTTAAAATGTACTCCCCGAGGAGTATTTACGGAGACAATCTGAGTTACCTGGCAGAACAAAACAAACAAAAAAATGTCACAAAATTATAGCCCAGCTTTTGAAACGATAATAGGTTGCTGTTGCGATAGACGTTTAGTGAAAACGAGTGCACGATCGTTTTCAAATCGATACAAAAGCTTACAGTTGCTTCAGCAGTTGTATGTTCGACGTTAATTCCAATAGTTCGATTATTGGTGACAATAACATTCAATGATTTGTCAAACCAACGATTGCCTACATTCCCCAATAAACAGTTGTGGAATTCTTCACTTAAATCCTGAAAGAAAAGCAATTTTGTATAAATCAATAAATCACGAACTGTTTAAGAGTTATACGTTGCAGACACGGTGTAGTATACCGATGATCACATCCTTTTGCGTCAGACTTGAATTAGCTAGCGAGCTTTTAACTTTTAGATTTCAGGAGGAGCGTTGATGGCAATTTCAAAGTTCCAATCTGCAGCCACGTGTTTTGAAGCCCAAGATACTTCCGCCGCGTTACTGAGGTTGGTTGGTTTACCCCTCCTCTTCTTTGGGATGGAGTTATGGCGCCAACAGCAATCCAGGTTCACGCCATCAACCTAATTAAGTTAGGCCAGGGGAAAAGTGGCAGCCCATTTCGAACCAGTCGTGAATGCAAATTGCCGACTGGTAGCCAAACCACCAACAAGGCGGACTGCCATTGGTGGGTACCCAAGGTGGCCTCTTACGACATGCTGGGTGAGCAACTTCCATATTCTAACCCGGTGAAACATGAAAAATCATCTACAGAATGAGCCACACGTTTCAACAACCGAACAACCGAAATACAACCGAAAACAACCGAAATACGTACCGGCGCGATGGTGCAGTGGTTAGAGCGTCCACATTGTAGTCGGTAGACCTGGGGTTCATTCCCTAAGTCGAGTCATACCAAAAGACTTTAAAAAATGGTATTCACAGCTTCCCTGCTTGGCGCTCAGCATAAAAAAAGGGATAGTGTGGAGAACAAGCCGGCAAGCTTGCTTGTTGTGTCCTTGGGCAAGGCACTTAACGGGACGCCTCCACCTTTATGTGGCAGACAGGTGGCCCCACCCGTACTTCACCGGATTATAATTGTGAAGTTGCTAACCCAGCAGGTCAGACGACTCTTGGGTACCCACCAGTGGCAGTCCGCCTTGTTGGTGGTGGGGCTACCAGTCACTCAAGACTGGTTCGAAATGGGCTGCCATCTTCCCCTAGCCTAATATCAATTAGGTTGACGGCATGAACCTGAATTACCGTTCATGCCGTACCTCCATCCCAAGGAAGAGGAGGGGTAAACACACACACACACACCGAAATACGTGTCAGATCCATTGTCTAGCAATCGCGTACCATCAGTTTACGTCGTGAGTGATTACGTATTAGCAAAAAAGAAATAATGGCTGGTAGTGGCACATCACGAAGCGTTCAGGCAGAGCATTATTATTTTTTACTATTATAAATTGGTCACAAAATATGCTAAAAAAACTAGCACTATGTAACGCTACAGCATTGTGCTAGTTTACCTGAGGATTGCTGGTGTCCAATGAAAGACAAAACACTGCGCTTTCAACAACTTCTAAACTAGAAGCATTCACTGGATCTTTCAGCAATGATTTTCGTATCTTTACAAAGAAAAAAGCTGTCACAAATGCACTGAAAAATTCATTTTAACGCCATTTAAAATCATGAAAACTCATTTTACTCATCGAACAAAAGATGAAAGGAGAGTTTGAAAGATTTCAAAATAATCTTTGAGGCAGCAGCCATCCATACAATAATAGTTGTGGTAGAGGCTACGGCGCAAGAGTTTTTGACCCCCCAAACAAGCGGTTCAACTAGGCCAAGCTGCACGCAACGTAACAAGTTTAACTGCACACCTACGAATAAAAGTTTGAGGTTTAATCCATCACATCACTCTGCCAATTTTAAGTGAAACAGTTTGTATGCCCTTTGCCTTTAAGATAATATGATAAGCATATCCCGACTATCACCTTCCATAAGGCTATCATGGAGTACTTTCTATTTCATTTACTTTGCGAGTGTAAAGTGTTAACAAATATGCCAGTAAAATACAATCAAGGGTGCAAGAAAAAATTTTCTTTACCCCTGAAAGTCTATTTAATGTATTAGGTAGGTATTCAGGGTGTTCCGAAAACCTTGGGCACATTTTGTCATTGAATATCTCAAAAACTGTTGCGGATAAAACAACACATCTAACATATTCTGAACTTGCAGTTTCAAGTTTTTCATGGAATGTTCAAAGATGTTCCATATGAGCACCGTTGGCAACACGGCACACATCAAGCAAATAGTTCAACTCTTGCCAAACGGGTTCCAGCATGCGTTGTCGACGGTTGCAACAGTTCATCCAGGTCTTTTGAAAGGGGAAGCACATAGACCAGTCCTTTCACAAACACCACAAAAAGAAATCGCAAGGTGTGAGATCTGGCGACCTGCGAGGCCAGGGCATGAAAACGCGATGATCTTCCTCAGACGGTCCGATCCATCTGTCAAGCAGTGTTGTGTTCAGAAACTATCTAACCCTGAGACTCCAGTGCGGTGGCACCCCATCATGTACGAAAATGAAGACTCTTCCTCACTCAACCTTTCCATTAACCAATTTCCAGCATGTCGAGGTACGTGTCACCATTGACTGTCGCACCTTCAAAGAAAAATGGTACGTAGACTGCTTTCTTTGACATAGTACAAAGAAACTCGCTCAACCGAATCATGTGAAGATGAAGGGCGCTCCATTTCCTTAACCGGGCACAAACACTCATCCTTCATGAATTTACCATGCCATCTCAATATGGATTTCCTTTTTGGTGCTTCTTTTCGGAATTTTGTGCGAAATGCACGTTGAACAAGTGTCTATGATTTAGTTTTTGCAAATTTAAGAACGCCAAACGCGTTTTCTGGTTGAGTGAACGCCATTAGTGGACCTTAGTTATTTAAGCTACATGAAAAGATACGAAAACATCATTAGCATGACAAAAAATTTAATGAATTTAGCTTTAAAATGATACCAGTTTCATCCTACTACTATTCATTGTTCAGCAGATATGAGGACTTAAAATGTGCCCGAGAATTCTGGAACATCATGTACCTCAAAATCTATTGCATTTTATATTACCACGTCGAAACACGTGTTACCATTAAATAAAATGAACACTTCTGATTACGTTCGAATATCACATCAAGACCTTGTTTCAACGCTATCACACCAATACTACTACTAGTAGAGCCTACGGCAAGCTGCTATTGAAGAAGAGCGTGACCACTGACAGGTCAATTCAAAAAGTTTAATAATCACTCCTGTACCTTAGCCCACTTGGTACGGTGTGTAGACGTGAACAAACAAGGATTTGTAACTTCGTTTTCGTTGGACTTTTGATCAGCATCATCAACAATAAATTGAAGTTGAGATTGAATTTCCTTCGGACTGAGCAACGAATTCTGGCCGTGCTCATCAACGACATAAGTGTCAAGTTTGTAGATGAGACCTTTCCTAGCGAAATTGGAGACATGAAAACATCGGTCTTGCAGAAAAAATGGTGAGGAACAGCGGTTAGGCAAAATTTCGCAAAGTGACATCAATATTCAACATATATTCGGGCTTTAAGAGCTCTCTTGCCCATCAAAGTCTGATACAAAAAGTTAGAGGATTGTGGTACAGTGTCAATTACAAGTAATATCGTACAAAATGGGAAAAGTGACACGAAAAGAAAATAATGCACAATAATATCAACAATTAGCCTATCATCTTGATTCCTCTCAATCTGTACGGCCCAGCTAAGGATTTTTTGCGTCGCTTGTTTGTTAGCGACTCTTTTTTTCTCTACAATCTCTGATCCAGCCTTTAGGAAGTTTGCACGGCTTTGGGGGCTCAATTGTCTTCTTCCATGCCCCCACCCCTCGGAAGGGATCGTTCTTCCATGCCCCCACTCCTCGGAAGGGATCGTTCTGCCATGCCTCCACTCCTCGGAAGGGATCGTTCTGCCATACCTCCACTCCTCAGAAGGGATCGGGAAACAACAACATCAGCGTACGAGCAGAAAATGATTTAATCCCAACTCAGTTGTATTTGCGGTGCTACTTTGTCAACGGCATTGTTTGTTAATAACAATCATTGCACACTGAACATAGTAAGAGATGCAAAAAAAGGGAATACAGCCAGTCCGTAAATTAATCATCAACAAAAACCAAATATCCAATATCGGCAGTAAGAGGTACAAAACACTTTTTGAAGCATTTATCAATTAATTTCAAGTAAAGTCGAAAGTACAAAGTGCAAATGGTCTATGCATTACACTTTTCCCTGAGTGCAATCGGCACCTGTCAAGAGCCATTACGCATTACAATCTAGATCTCTGTTTGTGAAAATCACCGGCCTTTAAAAAAGCCGCCACGTTCGCATGGAAAAGGAAGAACTGCTATTGTGTAAATTTCATCTGCTTGACGAATTTTAACAAGCGGTGCATATAGCAAAAGCAAGACAAAAGAAGTCAAGCGAAATGATGGACAATCCAGGGTAGGTCTACACAAATTGTTCAATGAACTAAACGGGGTTTCTCTACCTTGACGATAAAAGTGGAGGGGCTAGACTGTCTACCCGCCAAGGTGACTCAAACCGACCAAAGGCGAGGAAATTCGACAAGAACTCATGACTGATTGAACAGAAAGTTTAATATAATCCGTGCTAGATGTTCTGAAGCCCAAAGTAGTTCTACTGCAATCTGACTACTGGAATAAAACGCAATATTGATTGTATTTCTATGTTTACAAGGCGGGCCAATTATATTGCAATATTCCAAGCAATTTATAGACAAAGTCTGAAGTCGGGGACCAGAGGCTACAAAAGTAAAACAATGCATTTGAATTTTTTCAAAAGCCGATTTCCACATGCTCATAAAGGGCATGATTGAGCACAGGAAAAAATGAAAAATATACCCTGGCGTTTGTGCATGTAGATCTAGCGTCAGCCAATAAAAAGCGGCTCGTAGAAATAATATGGTTGTTGTTACCACGTCTCTATCTAGGGATGGAGGCACGGCATGAAACAATATTCAAGATTCATACCGCAAATTTAATTACATTGGGCTAGGGAAAAAGTTGCAACCCATTTCGAACCAGTCATGAATGCAAATAACTGACTAGTAGCCCCAATACCAACAAAGTGGACTGCCATTGGTTGGTAACCAAAAATCGCTTCTTACAACACGCTGTAGGAGCAGCTTCACATTTCTTACACGGCAAAGCACGGGCATGCAGAAATAATCGCACATAGTATTTGATCTACCTGAAAACAGCTGCGTGTTTTGAATTAGGATATTGCTTTAACTCATCGATTTCTTCATGAGGAATTCGCGTTGTTGATAGAACATATTTATACCGATCGCAACAGATTGGTATCATGCCTTGAACCATCATGTTAAGGATCTAAATAGCATTGACTCGTTTGTCTTATCCTCCTTTTCATGTATAGGAAGTGAGGCACGGGGTGAACAGCTAATTCAGGTTTACACCGCAAACCCAATTAACATCATGCTAGGGCTGTTGTTTTCATTGGGGGTTCGTGAACCCCAGAAAGAACAAGAAATCAAAGGGCACAACATATGGTGTCAAATTCTATACTTTCTAAGCATGGCTGTTACAAAAGAAATATATTCCAACGTAAATCAATTATCAAAGTTTTATTTCTGTGAATCATTTTAGTGAAGGCGTAAGGCAAAATTTTGTTTCAAGTTCAAGAGTACGAGTACATCACAAAGTTAAAAACACTGGGCTGGGGAAAGCGGCAGTTCACTTCAAACCAGTCGTGAATAAAAATTACAGACTGGTAGCTACAACACAAAGTCACCTTCACGACACGCTAAGTGAGCAGTATTTCTTTTTTTAACTGAGCAAAACCAGAAAACAAACACTCAAATTAAGTATTGTTGTCTGACGTTATTTTATTTGTAGTATGTACTTTCACATTACCGACGCCAGAAATGCGGTAAACTGATTTACATCAGGTCTTTGGGTCAGCGAATACGGGGATACATAATACACAGCATTAAAGGATCGTAGAAACTATGAGTCCGACTTACTGAGCCACGTTTGACTTTTTCGTTATACTTCATGCAATAATGTACTATGTTGGCTGCCTGGCTTAGCTGGTTCGAAACCGGTACATTTTGATCATAACAAATGTCACCCATAGTGGCAAAGTTTGAATGAACTAAAAATATAGCAGTAATGTCGTAATTATATAAAAATTCTAGATAAAATTCACATTGTCAAACTGGCTTTTGCTTTGCTACGTATGGAACTTACGAGGCCACATTATCTGAATTAGCACAAGTAGTTGAACACGAATAAAAATCCTTTATTGATTTTTTATATTTTCGGAAACAAGAGAACTCATTCACATAATTATTAATAGTTTGTAAAAGTTGCGATGCACACTCTGGAGTACTTATAAAACAACATAGTAGAAAATGACATGCCAATTGTTTTGGGTTTTATCTTAAAAAAACTGCTGAAGAAAATGGAATGGGAAACAAGCAATGCCTCCCGCACAACACTAGCGGTGCATAATTTATACAAAACATTATAGCATATTACTAATGTGTGTACTTGCTGAATTGAATTTGGCAACGATATCAAAACTTTGTGCTCGTTAATGAAGTTTTATTTAATACTAATTGCAACTGATGCAGGGTTCCCTTACCTATAATTGATAACTAAGTTGACCGAAGTCAAGCTGCGCGAATAAATTGAAGATCGGCGATTTAATTAGTCGCGCAACAGTTCCATCACAGGGGGCGCGTTGCAACTTATTTTCCTCAAGTAATCATGACCGGCTCTCCTACCACGAGTTTGGTTGCAGCGCTTACACTAATCACGAACTTTACCAGCAGAAGCGCCAAGATGGAATTGTACAACATACTAATGGCGTTAGATTAAACAGCTACAATTTGGAAATATCTCGATTTACATTTAACGGTTCACCCATGTTCACCAACGTACAATAGATTTTGCGTATTTTTTGGTTACTTTTCGCTCGCGACATTCGCCTTTTTATGGGTCGTTTCGTTTCGTCAGTGCAGTACCGAAACGCAATACGAATCTGCCATTTTTATTGAAATATTTTCGGAGTCCACAGCAAGCCAATTTAGAACCAATAAATACCTGGTAGTGGTCCTCTTGAAGCAAGGTAAACGTATTTGTCCCACAACTCACTTATCCAATTTTCTTCAGAATTATATCTACAACAAATGTATCGTTTGAAATAACGCGGAACAATGGAAACAAAACAAATTGTTTTGCCAAAATTAGGTTGTAAAATCGTGGTTGACCCATTTTAAATTCGGCGACGTGAAAACCCTTGTAATGCAAGAAATTACGTGGAACAACTTGGCAAGATTCACAGCTTCAACACCACGATATAACACGGCAACCCAGCGTAGGAAATTTTGTAGTGGCTTTACGAAAACTATCATAAGACAAAGCAAAAGGAACAAGCTGTAGCATTTAGCCCTGTCTTCTTTGCGGCTTACTACAGGAAGTAATGATCATGCAAATAATCATTTGCATTCGTGGTTTTACACTTCACTCCACATTTACCTAGATTCCAAGATCTTTTGCAATTTGGGTCCATCTTTTTGAAGAAGTTCTTCCACTGCCTCTTTAACAAGTTCATATTCTATATCTTCCAAACATGGTTTCACCATCACCAAAGTCCTTTAGGGTTAAATAAATTATTAAACAGTAATGCAAACAAAATTTATACAGCGGCTTCACGCACATTTACAGTATATTGTGTACATCACAATCATTAAAATGCAACTGTTGTTTAGTCATTTTTGTGATGATTTTGAATGTTGCTGAAGCAGAAATGGCCAAGTGGCCTCTAACTAAACCACATTTGCGTTGCAATAAGTTCGATCTGTAAGGTACAACTTTTTCAATAGTTGTTTTGCACCCCAAAACATACTTTCATCGACGATACTTTCCGTTAACATGGCAATTTTAATACGATCACTAGAGTACAGGAAAACAAATCATCAAAATCTTCAGACAGAAAGATGTTTTTATGGAATCTATAACACAAGGTCCATACATATCGGCAGCGTGGTGCAGCAAACTAAGCGTCCGACTTATAATCAAAACACTGTGAGTTGAGGGCTTACAACATTACGTTGCGCAGGACAAGGCCGAGCAAAACCACCTCTTGCGTTAAAGCTCTCGTTTCATGATGCGTTCGAAAAATTAAATAAGTTCTCATTACTCCATTTCATATGCAGCACGTCTACCTTTTGCAAGTATCTTTTAAGTTTGGTAAAGGGTATCTTGGCAAAGAACTTTGTAAATCATACAGCATGTTTCTTTCAGGCATCAATAATTTCAGAATAGTGGCCCAAGCCTGAAATTAAATATAATGCTAAAAAAATCGTGCCAGTAGAAGCTTTTACGATTGAACAGTTGCACTTTAGCCATGACAAATAAACATTATAAACCATAAACAAACTTTCAGATAATTGCCTAGGTACACAAAACAGTGACAGAGGCAAAGCGCAATGGTCAAAATTAACCATGATTCTATTCATTACAATATTGATTAAACCTTTAGAGCATAATTATGCTAATTTCTAATTGTAGTTAGAGGCTAAAATCTTTGTTTAACATTAATGCACTATCACTGTTCGGAAAGATATTTAATATTTAAACGTAAGCTGGCTCCCGTGGAACAACCAGCACATACTTTTGGCTATGTCAGTTTGCCAAAAAAAAAGCGATATATAACTTTGCCACAAAGAGATCATTGTAGTTAGGTAACCTCCACTTCACACTAAACAAGGTAGTATACCTCAAGGACTTAGTTGCTGAAACTAAAGTCTGTTAGATAACTAAAAATAGGTTGAAAAGTAGCAGACATGCGCATCATCAACAACTAATTTTGGATTTGACCAACTTTATTAAAAAAAACAAAAAACAACAAAAATAACACTTCATGACTTTACATACCTTAGTTTTCAAGCTTTTTGGACTGTATATCCAATTTCTAAATAAATAACAGCATGAGGTTGTTACTCTTACATATTTTGATCATTTGACAGCAAGGTAGCTTTTGTTACACTCCTGGTTACACACAAAAAGCAAGCTGAATTGTCTATACCTCATTAGGCAGCTAATAGCTAAGAATACCAAGACTGCCCCAAACCTAATAATAGTTGGCAACTACAGGTGTACAAGATGGAACTGGGCATTTCGATGTAATGTCTAGAAACGCAGCACAATAATGTGCTAAATATTCTCTAGCGCGTTTAGTGTAGCACGACTGCTGCGAAGTAAATATAAGTGATTGAAGAACAATGCAACTTCTGCAGACATTTTGAGGGAGTATAATTGCTGTGTTAATATTGTGTTGATATTATTAATATTGTGCTATATAGCACAATGCAAGATGTATAATTGTGCTCCCTTTATCCTGTTAAGCACTGCTAAACATGCAGTTGTTTAGTACGTAAAACAAAAGAATTCAACTTTATTAGCATTCTCATCATCAACCACATTTTTTGAAAGCGGAAATCCAAAATCAAAGAATGGCGCTCATGAAGACAGTACAACAACAAAAAAGCATCTTTATAATATAGCAAAAACAAAAATTGCACTATCTAACAAAAATACCTCCCGTTAATATAATACAATTCAAGGCTTAACTAGGCACTTATTGGTTTCTTTAATCATAACAAAACGTTCAAAATTTTGTAAGGTCGTTATTGATTTTTAATCCTGAAATCCTGTCACAACCAACTAGGAACACCCACTCCACTGTGGCTGACCTTGAATTGATAGAATTATGTATCAAGAACACCTCAACTTATGCTAAATGACGAAATATTGATTAAGGAATGATCAGTGCAGTTATTGCTGAATTACACAGGAATTGAATAGACAGTCCACTAAGCAAAACGCAAGCAAGTCGTTTTGAGACTGAAAGGGAAAAGCAAGCTAACATCCTTTACGACTTTGTTTTTTTGTGGTAAAAGCTTTTTGTGATGGTTTTGAGTTCTAACTTATTGTCCACAGCATCTGGCTGTTAACACCAACAGTTTTTGCAGGCCATATGTTGATCATTAGAAGGTGTCATGTTTTGGAAAAAAAAGTTTCAAAAACACTCTCTTGGGTGTAAAAAAGTTGTGGTTGCTTGAGAAAATGCAAAATCTAAAATTGTATTAAATTGAAACAGCATTTAGCTACCTGGAAAGAGCTTTGAAACTTGAAAAAATGTCCATTTTGACGTAATTTGTCACCTATATGAAGAAACTGCCCAAACTGCTGCAAAGCATATATTCTCAAAATAAGATGATTATGTCATTGTAATAACCACTGTAATATGATGCTTATCAATAGCTACACGTAAACATAAACACCTTCACAATTCATAGAGCAGAACTTAGCATAGGTTTTGTTTAACATTTCAAAAATATCTTTGAAAAAGCTTTCAAATCTTTAATCTGGCCCATAAAATGATTAGATCAACTCAAGCTTCATTACACTACTTTTAGCAAAACATGCCAACTTAACTTTTAGGAAAGCTGTTTCAACTACTCAAGGTTAGTACTTTTATGATAAAACACTTCATCTGCCCAACTTTAATTACCTTGGAATAGATAACAGTATTAGATTGCTGGGACAAGCATAATTTAGTTGATCTGTGCTACATAAACAGAGAGAATTGTAGCAGATTTGCTAAACCTACCAATAATGTAAATGTGCCACTTTAAAAGTATTTGTTGTAAGAATTGCTCAGCTATTGCATACAAGATGCCTGCAATCAAACGACTGTCAAGGCGAACCAGAAAGAATAAAAATTGTCATATGACCCATCTGATTGAAGCAGGAAAGGAGCTATCTACAGCTGAAATACCTACTTTAAAAAATATTTTAAGATGAGTCAATAAAAGGTGTAAAAATTATTGTTAAAATAAATAGCATTCATGTCTGCCAGTGCTACCCACTATAATTTTAAGTGAGGAAACACTTGTTGCAGTTCTAGCATGACTCAAGTACAATAGAGCTGACATGGCGCTCTGGAAGAGTGTTCATTATTCATTTAGTTTAATCACCACTGTAATTATGCTGACTATGTAATTAGTAATCGCTATAAATTTTTTAGGTATGGACTTTTACTGCGAGAATTAAGAAATAGAGATGTGAGAAATTACCAAAAAAAGAAGTTATCAATGATATTTATCCAAAATTTATTGAAAAGTGGCAAAAAGCTAATGCTCTTTTCATAACTCCTGTAATTTATGATGAGCAATGTATTATTAACAAACTTAAGAAAGCATGGGAAGAAACAACCGTTGTTGCACATGGCAAAGCAAGTAAACATGTGAAAAACAAAGTCACCAGTAAGCTCAACAAACTCTTTTATATTTTGAACTGCAAATGTGTGATTCACTTATGCTCTGAAAATTCCTGTTCTTCAAATTGTACAGAAGATGCTCACATAAACTGTTCTTGTCCAAAAGAGAAGAAAACTCCACAAACTGAACTGTTATACATTATTACCAAAGACAGAAAACTGGATCGTTAAGTTGCTTTCGAATTGGACCACCAGGCATTCAAGAACACAATAAACTCAAGGCCAAAGCCCAGAGAAAGCAAAGAACAATTGAACGAGAGAAAATGCTTTTTCAAGAAGAACCATTGACATCTACAGAAGATGGGCTATTGGAAAAAGTTCTACTGAAGAAGATAGCAGTGTTGGATCATGTTGTAAGTTAGCTTTAGACCAAATCCAGTCTGAAATATCGGAAAGAAACTCAGAGAAGGTTGAAAATATTGCTTTGGCAGCTATAGGATACAGTGTTAAACTTTGAGCAGCTGCTGCCATTGCCACTGCTGCATGGATAAATGCCAGAGAATCACTCAAGGTAGCACAAATCTCGCAACTGATTACAACAAAATCAAACGAGCGCAAGAAAGACTGAAGTCAGCATCTGAAGAATTCGGCAAGTTTGTCTCAACTGCCAAAATTGATTGCATTTTTTTGACAGTAGAATCGACACGACCAAAACCATGCTATGTGAAGAAGGTTCAGTAAAAAGCTATCCAGCAACTATAAAAAAAGAGCACTATATCGTATGCTCCGACCTGGGGTAAAATATCTTTTTCATTTTACTCTATACAAGACAACAGATGGGAAGAAGTGTGCTGAAATTATTGCTGATAATTTATACGAGCTGCTGGTTGAAAGAGGAATAGATCAAACACTCTTAGCAGTTAGATGTGATTCAACTAACGTAAACAGTGAAGGTCTTGGGGGTGTCATTCCTTTTTTGGAGAAAAAACCTCCTAGGAAGCTGAATTGGTTAGTTTGTGCCTTGAACACCAATGAGCATTGTTCCCTTTAAACGCGAAAAAAGTGTGAATTTGCGAAATTATGTCCGGCAGATTTGCAGTTAAAATTCAACAGTGCATAAAAAAAGTCCTCCGGCGGTTTTTGGTAACTTTTTATGTTTGTTAAAATTTTTGTAATTTTTAAATGCGTGGGAGTTAAATGCTGTTTAATGCGTGAGAGACAGTGAATAGGAATAAAAGGTTGGACAGCCGCTTTCATATGGCAACGCAAAGTCTCACGTAAACATCGCCCGGCTATAACGAAACAACGAGTGACAGCGATTTAACTCTTTTGCTCCCGCGTGAATAGCGAAAAAAAAGGTCCATAAGGTGGCAGCGCGAAAAACTGTCATAATCATAATTAATCATAATTATGTACCTCAAGTTTGTTTGTAAATCATTACTCATCTGTTTACTTCTACATTAAGTGTTATATATCATTGAAATCTACATTTCTTGAGGATTTCAAACAAAAAAAAACAATTTTTTTGAATATGCCAATTTTATGCAAATGAACCCCCTCAACTGATGGGTTGTCTTCAAAATTAAAGTAGTACCCTCACCTCAAAGATCACTACAGATTTTATTTTCTACCAATTTCTTTAGAAATGGTCGCAAGATGATGCTAAGGAAATAAGCTTTCAAGGTACATCACTCAAAACTTACGTAAAAGCCTAGGTTTTCTACAGTTTGCTACTTTCTGAGGCACATGACCTTTTTTTTGACCAGTACCAACCGGTACCAAATTTTGGTAGTTAAATTCAGTACCTAAAATATGATCAGTTATTATCTGCTACAGGTTAGCCTAAACCATGTAACATTATGTATTTTTGAACAGGGAATTTCTTCAAGATTCAGAAAATATTAAGTTTAAATAGAATATGCTGTCACTGACAATGAAACAGCAGCTTGTTTACACCCTTCCCATTTCTTGAGAAACAAGGGGGATACAGCAAACTTTGATTTAGAAAAGCCAAACTTCTGCTAGCTTTTAAACTTGTATTTCAGTTCTTGTCTCCTAGGAAACTTGATACAAAATGTCAATTTTAGTGGTGAAGTATTTGCAATTTATTTCATCTTTTTAAAGGGTGTAGTTTTTCTAAAAATTATAATTTAGTGAAGGTAAGTCAAAAAATTTTGGGGGGTTTTGAACTGACATGATGAACAGTGCTCATTTTTGATCAGTAGATATCATATACCACTTAGTCTAAACTATTTAAAGTTATATATTGCTCAAAAGCAAATTTCCTAAGCTTTCAAATGAGACCGATATTTAGCAACATATCATATCTTTTATGCACTAAAATTACTTTTATCTACTTACCATACAAATTTGTTTGGGGGGGTTTTGAGACCCCTAAAAAATTTGGAAATTCAAAACAGTAAAATTTATCCTTATCGCTTGAAATTTTGTTAAATGTTGCCCCAAAAGAGTAGTTTTCAGACTGTGTTAATGATAAAAAGTTTGGTTATGTGGTAAACATGTAATCTCAATTTGATTTTAGTGTAGTTGGCATGTGCTGAGAATTTGGCCAATTTTGTCGTCTGCAACTGGGTTGTTGGTCCTTTTAACCCTTTTTGGGTATAAAAATCCAAGAGTTAGGGCACAAATTATAGATCTTCCGATGCGTGAGGAAATAAGCGTGATCTTTTGAAAATTTTATGAAAATCGGATGAAAAATAAAGTCACAAATCGATTTTTTAGTAAACTAATTTTGTAACTCAATTTAAAAAAATTTGAGGTAAGCACTGAAAACACGAGATCATCAATCGATGATCGCAGGAGCGAAAGAGTTAAAATATCGCGCATGCCGTTACCAAACTTTGTTTGTATCACAAATCAACCCCAAAGCAAGTAACATAATGTAAACCGGCCAATTTCTATCGTCGTTGAAGAGCAGTAATAGCAAGTAGCTCTCAAACTTCACTTTAACACAAGACATTAGTTTTTGAGGAAGTTTGAAACCGAAATTGCTTAACTCTTTCGATCCCGCGACGGTAATATTACCGACAAAATAAAATAAGAGTTTACCTCAAATTTTTTCAAAGTGAGTTACAAAATTTTTTGCAAAAAATTTACAAAAAAACGATTTGTGACTTTATTTCTCATCCAATTTTCATAAAATTTTCAAAAGATTACGCTTATTTCCTCACGCATCGGAAGATCTATAATTTGTGCCTTAATTCTTGGATTTTTATACCCAAAAAAGGTTAAAAGGACCAACAACCCAGTTGCAGACGACAAAAATTGCAAAATTTTCAGCAGACATGTGCAAGAGCCAACTACCTTAAATTCAAATCAAGATACCTGGTTTACCACATAACCAAACCCTTTATCATTGACACAGTCTGAAAACTACTCTTTTGGAGCAACATTTGACAAAATTTCAAGCAATAATGATAAAATTTACCTATCAAAATTTTCAAATTTTTTAGGGGTCTCAAAACCTCCCCAAACAAATTTGTATGGTAAGTAGGAAAACTAGATTTAGTGCGCAAAAAATATGATATGTTGCTAAATATCGGTCTCATTTGAAAGCTTAGGAAATTTTCTTTTCAGCAATATATAACTTTAAATAGTTTAGGCTAAGCAATATATGATATTTACTGATCACAAATGGGTACTGTACATCATGTCAGTTCAAAACCCCCCAAAATTTTTTGACTTACCTTCACTAAATTATATTTTTTAGAAAAACTACACCCTTTAAAAAGATGAAATAAATTGCAAATACTTTACCACTAAAATTGACATTTTGTATCAAGTTTCCAAGGAGACAAGAACTGAAATACAAGTTTAAAAGCTAGCAGAAGTTTGGCTTTTCTAAATCAAAGTTTGCTGTATCCCCCTTGTTTCTCAAGAAATGGGAAGGGTGTAAACAAGCTGCTGTTTCATTGTCAGTGACAGCATATTCTATTTAAACTTAATATTTTCTGAATCTTGAAGAAATTCCCTGTTCAAAAATACATAATGTTACATGGTTTAGGCTAACCTGTAGCAGATAATAACTGATCATATTTTAGGTACTGAATTTAACTACCAAAATTTGGTACCGGTTGGTACTGGTCAAAAAAAAGGTCATGTGCCTCAGAAAGTAGCAAACTGTAGAAAACCTAGGCTTTTACGTAAGTTTTGAGTGATGTACCTTGAAAGCTTATTTCCTTAGCATCATCTTGCGACCATTTCTAAAGAAATTGGTAGAAAATAAAATCTGTAGTGATCTTTGAGGTGAGGGTACTACTTTAATTTTGAAGACAACCCATCAGTTGAGGGGGTTCATTTGCATAAAATTGGCATATTCAAAAAAAAAATTTTTTTTGCTTTATTATATTTGAAATCCTCAAGAAATAAAGATTTCAACGATAAATCACACTTAATGTAGAAGTAAACAGATGAGTAATGATTTACAAACAAACCTGGGTATTTTATGATAATTAATTATCATTAATTATGCTTGATTATGACAAATTATGACAGTTTTTCGCTCTGCCACCTTATGGACATTTTTTCACAATGCTTCTCACAATGCATGCGGGATCGAAAGAGTTAACTTATGTTTTCTTTACGTTTCAAGGCTAATTTCAATCGTACTTGTTAAGATAAAAAAGCGCATAGCTCTCGGTTTCACTTTAGCGTACAAAACGCCATTTTGTAAACCAGAAATAAATAACCTCTCATTTGCTATTTATAAAAACGAGAAGTAAAAAAGAGTACGATTTCTAACCAATTTTAGTCTTAAATCCCTTCCAAAATTTTTTTTTAAATAAAATGCAGCTGACAGCCATGTATGAGTCAGTCCATAAATCTTTTTCTGCACACATTTTAATTCACCTCGTTTCCTTTCAAAAAACTCGTTTAGTTTAGTACTAATTTCTTTATGTTTTAAATGTAAATGACTCTTTAGATGCGATGGTTTGATGGAGTCATTGCCAAGTACAACTCCACAAACAACACATTGCGGTTTGGGCACACCAGCATCATCTGTTGCTATAAAGCCAAAATGTAAATACGCTGCATCGCATTTCCGAATAAAACTCGATCGACTTCTTTTTACTGCCAACACTTTCTTCCGAATCAGAACCATTTAGATCTGAAAATGTTTGTCTCTTCATATACATGTCCATAGAACCTTACCTTGCCATTTGTAAAGATTTATATAAACCAGTTGAAACAATAGTAGGGTAATTTAAGTTCTAAAAACCTGCAGCATGTTTTGCTAATAAGAGCGTATTACGCTTTCTACAAGCTGACTGATCAAATACTTTCTACTAGCCGTTGGAAGACCAGCAAAATTAGCTGTTATTTTACTAATTACTAAGTTTGTTGTTTTTAGTTTGAGCGGTTGATGTACTATTAAGAAACTTTTACAAGAGAAATTAAAATTAGTATCTTCAAAGTTTGCTTTCAACAAAGCTGCTAACAAACACATTCAACTCAATGCTAAACTGTATTGTATTCTGAAGTCTAAATAAATTTTTTGCGTTTAATTATAGCTAGCTGTTGAAAGACAAAGGATAGCTGTTGCGAAATAAAATTTGTTTGCGTTGTAACAATGCATTTTGCTTGACTTTTGACTAAGTTTTACGCAAAGCATTTTTTCTTTCTCACTAGTCACGTTCCAGCAGCGAGAGTAGATTGAAAGTTATCCTGTCTTCCAGTAAAGATCGCAATATTAATGAATATGAATGAAATGCTATATAGTCATGAAAGCCTAAGAAAGTCGCACCAATACGCGCACCACAGTTTGTGTAGCACTGGTCTCGATTTCAAAATACACACTGAAAGACAAAAACTATGATCACTTAAAAATGATGGTTGAGTTTATAGTTGGTGTTCATATACCAACTTGGTTTCTTATGAAAGTGAAACATCATTGAACGGAGAACCCTTGACATGTGTTGTATCAGCTGATGCAGTTGAGGAAGCAGTCCAGAACTACAGTTGATATCATAATGCCAACTGTACAGCGTGGTGTCTGATATGCTTTCTGAGAAAACATTCTTCAGACTACACTGCGTTCAGAAAATGAAATACAGTAGAACTCCGATTATCCGAACTAATTAAAACCAGGGGTGGTTCGGATAAGTTAATTGTTCGGATAATTGAACAACATGCAATACACATGAAATTAGATTATATGCAATACATTACAAAGTACAGTACACAAGAGGTACATGGTTATTTATTGTACATTACTAGCAGTGGCAGTAAAGTAATCATTCATTTTTTTTTGATTTAAATTTGTCACTCTTTTGGTTGCTGCCAAGTCTCTCATTTTGACATAAGACATATTGCAGTGACGAAACTGGTTGCAAACTTGAAATAAATACAGCATGCCGTGCATGCGTCAAATGATTTTTGGATGCATTTTTCTCTTAAAACGCAATTGACGTTCTAATGCTTCTTGTCAGGTTTTAATTTCTTTTATTAAAGTCGCGTTCAGATAATAGGCGTTTCGGATAATCAGAGTTCTACTGTAGTAAGAAGGGAGGGCATAGAAAGAATAATTCAAATTAGACAAAACCAATGTGAAGGCAGTGTTGTAGATAAATCAGTTCGAATCAGAAAAACGCCAGAACTTAATCCCACAGCAACAAATCTGATTGAAGTAATTGCCTGGAAGAATGCATGTGAATCTTTGTGTATTTTTGACTTCACCACAGTTCAATTAAAAGAATATATTTCTAGGCCCATGGCTGTGCCTAATTGGCCTTGCCATCGCCAAAGCATTGAACGATGAGTTTAGCAAGTGACTGATGCATGTGACAGAGTGTTTTTCCATGAAAAGCGAGACGGGTGGATTAGAAACCAAGAAATATTCCTGCAACCCATGTCAAAAAATGGTTCTAAGCAAGATTTAATTAAGCTCTTTAGCTTTCAAAATGATTAAAACTGACTTTATTTGATTAAGTACAATAGCAACATTGCATTATATTTGAGATTGCATGTTTTATCGCATTTTGATAGATTGATTTATAATACAGCAAATTACATCAAAATGAACACTTTGATCAAATTTTAAAGCTCTTTCCAGGTAGCTAAATGCTGTCTAAATTTAATATAATTTTAAGTTTTGCATTTTCACAAGCAACCACAACTTTTTTACACCCAAGAAAGTGGTTTTGAAAATTTTTTCAAAATATGACATACCCTATTGAGCATGCCAAATATAGAAGGCAAAGATTATTCTTAAGTATTTTGTCGTCATTATGTCATATAAACAAAAGATGTGGTTTTATTGTAGATTGATTGATACTTGCTTTTTTTGGTTATGTCAATCTTTTTCTTGTTCCTGCATTCAGTTTTATACAAACTGGTTTCCTTAAAGTAAAGGCAGTGGCTATTTTGCTGTCGACGGCAATTTGCCCTTGGAATCTAGCTTGCCGTAGTCATTCACGCGTGTTTATATAGCCGTATTTGCTATAATTACACCAGTGATACTGTGGTGTGGTGGATAGTGCGCTGGTCTTGAGATACCATGGTTGTGGGTTCAAATCTCAGCTGGCAGGGCATTAAAAGAAAGGCAGTGTACACTGAAGGGGCAGGCCTGGTATATAAATGTACAGGGCAGTGTACACTGGAAGGGAGTGTACAGGGTGGGGGATAGAGCCCTGGGGTTGCAAAATTTTTTTAATTGATTTTAAAAATTGACCAATCAGAGACGACCAAAAGTCACATGTTTAGTATGTCATTTAGATTGACCAATCACAAACAACTCACGGCAAAATAGTCTCTGAGGGAAAATTTCTGTCGACAGCAAAATAGCCACTGCCTACAGTAAAACCAATATTTTTTGGTAGTAATGAAATGAAACTCAAAGCT
Source organism: Trididemnum clinides (assembly GCA_963675345.1). NCBI lineage: Eukaryota > Metazoa > Chordata > Ascidiacea > Aplousobranchia > Didemnidae > Trididemnum > Trididemnum clinides. Next base: position 24,256,636 of record OY776298.1, on the reverse strand, counting down.
ATATCAAACCAAACTCATGAAAATATTCTTCAATCCAATGTGATTTTTAATTCAATGTGCAGTGCTAAAGTGTTAACTTGACTTTCAATAATCCAAAAAAAATTAGTTCACAATTTGAAATTTTTGACCAGTAAGATAGTTTCCTTTGTAATTACTTTTTGTGTCATATAGCTTCAATTCAAGTAGTGATATATTAATGACATGAAGCTGTATAACAGTATTTAGCATACCTGTGCTTTTACCAACTTCAATTTATTTTACAATACAATACAAAAATTCTTTATGGCAAGGCAGCACTAAAGCTACTTGTTAAAAGTTAGAGCAATTGAGCTAGCATGTGCATGCTTGATAGCAACATAGCTGAAACCAGAGCCAACACTTTTTTTGGGCTTCCCAGAACTTCTCGCAACCACTTCTCAACAATGTGATAGTTTCAAATGCCTATTTTTTTAGTTCAACGTAGTGTCATACCTAACCACCACTGACCATAATGAAATGTCTTATTTATTGCAATGCAACTATGAAGAGTTAGAGCTCTATTGCTGATCCTGCATTTGCTAATATCCTGCATCCTAAGACCTGCTAAAAGAGTGAAGTAAACTGGGGTAATTTGGGCAAATTACTGCTTTTAAAGTTTCATCTATGGCTTTAATACTTGCAAGTTTGATCTAATCACTTTTTTAAACATTTGATATTTACTCACCACTTGGCAACACTGCATTGTTTAGAATTGCTCAAGAGCAAAGTCAACGTAATTCTTTATATTATGTGAGGTACAAAGGTAGGGCTTGATTTATAGTAACTTGTCCTAAATTAACCCACATCCTAAATTTTCACAGTATATCCTAAGTCAGGGGTTCCCAACCTGTGGTACATGAGATGTTTTCCAAAAGTGCAAAACAAGTATTTGTTTTCACAGAAACTCTCACCCAGAAATGCAGTAATGTAAATTCGGTTTTAGTTCATTTTCTTTTGCTTCTCAACTGTAATACATGTAAATTTGTACATATTGTATAATATTGCATAATGGTACATAGGCTGCTAGCTTGCTTGGCGCTCTTTTTCTTTCTGTATCAGCACCAGCAAGCTGCAACACAATCGAATATTCTAGCTAGCATTTTACACGTCTCCAGTAACGAGCTCACGGCTGGTTAAAGCTTACTATGATGTAACAGACGGGGGAAGAACTGATTCATACAGACTTTTTAGAAAGAAATGTGATTGGCTTATAACTGAAGAACCTTCTCGAAAGTTTTTTCATCAGAATAAATATGATTGCTTGTGCATCTATTTTTGTTTATTGGCATGTGGGAGTTCTTTCAGCAATAGACTGATAGAAGCTCTGTGAATTGTGTAATAAAATTTTGCTGTCCTAGCAAGCTGTATTTTTATCTACTGTTCTACCTGATTTCATTTTTTTTGCTGTTGGATTCAGGTTGTTTTAAAACTTTACTTGTATTATATTGGTATGTTAATATGTCTGTTAGCCTTTATGTACAGTTCTTTTATGGACAAAACTGATCACCTCAGTTAGGTGGTACACAGCTACAGAATAACTCCATAAGTAATACACAGCAATAAAAAGATTGGGAACCCCTGCCCCAAGTCATTTGGTTTGGCAGTTGGTATTTTATTGTCAATGGCATTTTACCCTTGGAGGCTATGCTGCCATCACTATTAATGTGTGTTTAAATAGCCATATTTGCCATACTTCTGCCAGTGACACCATGGCGCATGAATAGTGCACCTGCCTTGAAAGGGGCCCCCAATATGTGAATGTAAGGGGTAGTGTACACTGGGAAAAAGTGTTACTTTATGGGAGAGTGTACACTTGAAATGCAACTTATTTTTAATTCATTATTGCACTTGGCCAATTAGGAGCAACCAAAAGTCACAAGTTTAACATGTCATTAAAATTGACAAATCACAAATGTCTAATGGCAAAATAGCCTCCAAGGGTAAAATGCCATTGATGGCAAATCAATTATCACAAACCTATTGATTCATCTTCTAGTCAATAGACAAACCTGTATGTCAATAGTTTACGAATCAGTTGCCATCGAGCAAGTTGAGATACTAAATATCCAACAATAAGACAAATGAATCCAACAGATAGTTTATATATCATACTTAATCAGGTCTAGCTATTTGCAACTTAAAAGCAGTGGCCTAAAAAAATAAATAACTTGACAAAATCTGGGCACTGACAGTGAAATCTTTCTGCCGTGCCTATAACAACATTTTTATTTTGTTCAAAAATACATATGAAATTTGAAGAAGACTGAAGATTACTAGTGATCATCTAGTCAAACTGCCCATTTCTGCATCACAATTACATGTAGTATGATAGGAAACAGCGTAAGCAGCAAAGCAAGAGCATATGTACAGCCTAGTCACAGCAAAACTAGTATTATATGTACATCTGGCCAAAGTAAAAACTACTATTGTATGTACACCTGGCCAGAATACAAATACTACTATACTTTGAGCAACAGTTCTTCTATGTATATGATTAATGTGATATCAGAGATTGTCATATTAGTATAGCTTTCATAATAAACTTGAGTAATATTTAATGAAACTAGGCCAAGACAGAGATTTGTTTAAAAGTGGAATTTTGTTCCAAACTTTTACTCCATGAAAATTAAAAGATTTCCCGTATTTAACAGTTTAATGTTGACTCTTTTTAAAAAGTAATTTTTGTTTGTAATTGAGCCAGTAAAATGAGTATGCTGGTGTGGTGCAATTTTGAAGTAGAAATTAAAATTTTCTGGAAGCTTGTTATGGTGAAACCAGTGCATGAATTTTGCTATTTCCAATTCAAAAATATCTTTAACTTGTAAGATATTCAAAGATTTATACAAAGTGCTCATTGGAATACAATCTGTAAGACTTTTGAAATGCATAATCTGAATGATTCTGTTTTGAACAACTTGGACTTTCTGCAATAGATTATTTTTAGCAGTACTCCACGCCATAATTTCATATTTAAGATGTGAGTAGATGAAGCTATAATACAGTTTAATTAGGGTTTTTTTGTTGACATTATGTCTTATTTTAGATGGGATTCTAGCTGCATTAGCAAGATTGTTCACTACATGGCACACTTGTTCTTTCCAGGTATTTTTATTATCGATAAATAATCCCTCAATATTTTGAGTGATCTGTTTTTGAAAGTTTATGCCCACCTACATAAAGTTGAAAGTTTTGTAGTGAAACTCTTTTTTGTTTGAAAGCAGAGATAAAGGAAGTGCTTTTTTTTATAATTCAAAGACAAACGATTGTATTTCATTCAGTTATTGATGATACTGAGTTCATGATTAGCTAATGCTTGAAGGTTGTTGTGATTTTTATTTTTGGGTATTAACACAGTGTCATCTGCCAATAAATTAACTTGAAATTTGGTGTGTAGTGGTAGATCATTGACATATATGAAAACAGTAAACGTCCAAGTGTTAAACCCTGCAGTACACCACACCTGATAGTATATATTTGAAATTTTATATTACTACAAACAGTAAACTGTTAGCGATTTTGTAGATAGCTTGTCATGTTGCTTCTAATTCCATAACTGTGGAGCTTATCCAAAAGAATTCTGTGATTTATGGTATCAAAAGCCTTGGAAAGGTCCAAAAAAATACAGCAATTAACATACCCATTATCTAAATTATTTTGTAACATATTTTGAAGATCTGTTAGGGCGATTTATGTTGAATATGCTTGACGAAATTTAAATTGTTGCTGTGTGATGACTTTGTGAGGGGTAAAAAAACTTTCAAGTCTAAAATATAGCAGCTTTTCAAAGATTTTTGAAACAGATGGCAATATCGAGATTGGTTTGTAGTTACCAACTTTATCTTAACTCCATAAATTTATTGTCTAGCAAATATTACAAACAAATTCCAGAACAACAACTGAACTAACTCAGGCCCATTATTGAATAAATAATGAAAGTTAGTTCAGTTAGTAGTTTTGACTACAGCAAGTGCAAGCTGATCAACAGATCCACTTACTCTGAACCTGATTGCAGCTTATCTGATTTTTAGGCACTAGGACTTGACCTCACTATACTTGCTCCATCTTGTGCCTACATTAATTCTTTAAAATTTTTTCAATAAACCTGCACTACCCTAAGGTTTTAAGCTGTGGATAAGTCAATCTGCTGAACTAGTCAAACTGGTAGGCCTATCACTCTTTTCCTTTGCCATATCAAAAATTACCATTTAACGAATTGGGGTATAATTAGAGTTTACGTACGTAAATTATTTAAGCTGAAAAACGATGGAAAAAAAGAATATCTATGTTTATTATCTATATGTACAGCAAATTTAAACGGGATAAATATCATGAATCATATCCAAACATTGTTCAAAGCATTTTCCATTGACAACCGTTTGTCTCCAGATGAATTCGTGGAGGTAGGAAGGGAATCAGTCCCGTAGCACTCCAACTTTGGGCCCCCCCAAAGTAAGCGCAAGAGCCCCTGCGCACAGGTCATATCACTTTAGAGGTGTAAAATTGAAAAGCTGCATTAAGAAAATACACCACAATTTGTACATAAGTAAACAGGCTAATGTCAGAATAAAGCATGCCGATACCGAAGGTGCAAGTCATAAAAAATTCGGCACCGATGCCAGAGTTCAGTAGGACATTTATGCAGACACTGCGAAACGAAAGCAATGACACTGAAAACCATGAAAAAGTTATAAAAACACAGTATCCTTTAAATAGTCTGGAGCGAACCTTTTTGTTCGCAAATGCTGTTATGACATTGTCATAATCAAGAGATCGGGCGCAGTCATTTTCGATTGACAACATGGCTAATGAAGATAGTCTACTGTCTGTCATAGACGTTCTATTAAAAGTTTTGATCAGTTTCAATTTGCTGAAGCTTCTTTCAGCGCTGGCAACAGTCACGGGGCAAGTTAGTAAGATTCGAAGTGCGATGTACACATTCGGATACAATTCAAATAAATGAGTCTTTAGAAGATAGTTCAGAAAGTCTTGAGCCGTATTGAGATTGCGTTTTTTTTGTAAAATTAAAACAAACCGCTGTAGCTCAGCGCTCATTTCATCAGAATCAATGTCACCGAACTTTTTTTGGAACTCTTTACAGCAAGTAAGAAGAGCATTTTCTTGTTGCACAAGCAAAAGTTTGTCTCGTGTGTACAAAAACGAAAAGGCGAAAGAAACCTCACGTAACAAATTAAAGCGCTCCTTTATTGACATAATAGCCTGGTCTACTAATGGATAGAAAAAGTTGCTTTTAAATTTCAGTTCAGGAGTAGCTCGTTGTTCCTCTTCACCTTGGTAATCAAACAATCTTCTTTTCTTTCCACTTCTTGACCGAGGAAAAGAAGGATCAATATCCAATTTCTGTGCTATTTCAACAGCAGATGTTGCGGTACTGTCATAACCCGTTGTGCGATAGTTTTGCAAAAACTTTTCAGTTGCCTGGATTTCCGTTTCCATTGTATGAAGGGAGACTCCATACGATTGAAGAATCTTGCTTGCTTTATTGACTTGGAATAGGATATCATACCAAATAAACACCGACAAAAGAAAACTCCATTTTGATAAATGAGCTATCAACGATTTTGTTTCTGAGGCCGCAGCTCTTCCATCTTTTCTTTCTATGGAAATGGCTTCCAAGTCTTTCAGTGCCAGCAAGACCTCTTTTAAATTGTATCGAAGAGGTTTGATGCATTTAATTCTGCTTTCCCAACGAGTATCAGATTGTGACTTTATGGACAGCTCCACATGTTTCTTCAAAATTTCCCAACGCTGAGCAGAGGAAGAAAACAGCACATACAACCTTGTAAGTACTCCAAAAAATGTCAATGCTTCCGTCAATCAATTAGCACTGTCAACAACAACTAAGTTAAGGGTATGGTTTGCACAGGGCACGTAAACAGCTTTGGGATTGATGTCTAGCATTCTTGCTTGGACCCCAGAATGTTTTCCTTTCATGTTAGCACCATTGTCATATGACTGACCTCGACAATCAAACAATTTGAGTTGCAGTTTGGTCGCTTTTTCTAAGAAAGCGTCCAACAAGCCTTTCCCAGTACTGTCACTTATTCTCAAGTAGCCAAAAAATGTTTCTTTAACAACAGCAGCTTCTTCATTACATAGTACATAACGGAGAATGACAGACATTTGTTCATGATGTGACATATCTGGAGTGCAGTCCAAAATTATAGAAAAATATTTGCCAGTTTCAATTGCTGTAAATTTTCTTTTTCAACTTCTGTCGCTAGCAATTCAATTAGTTCATTTTGTATGGTAGGACTCAAATAGTGATCTTTAGTGTTTTTATTCTTGATTCTGTCTTGAAGCTCTTTTAGGATCGGATCTCTTCTTGCCAAAAGCTCAAATATATCCAGAAAATTTCCATTGTGAGGAGATCCTAAGACTTCTTCAGATCCTCTAAAAGCAAGATTCCTTTCCGATAGAAACAAGGCAATGTCGATAAGTCTCTCTAAAACAGGGCTTCTCAAACTTTTTTCTTCTGCGACCCCGTTTTAAAAAATATATTTCTACGCGACCCCATTATGTGCACATTCACGTTTATAACATTAAAACGTTACCTTCCACTGCGAATTACATGGTAAATGTTTGTCCTTTAAGACGTGTGACATCTGACAGTTTGCTCACAACAAAATTACAAAACAATGCAAATGCACAAGAATGACAAAAATGTCGCTATAATGATGAACACTGAACAAAAACAAACCATATAGGCAGTGATGGGATTCAAATTTTTAAGAACAGGTTCTCTTTTGTATCAAACTCACTAACAACAGGTTCCCTTAGTTTAGAAAGCCAAATTGCTGCGGTCGTCTAAGGTCTATAACAAAAAACTAAGAACGGGTTCGCACGAACCCGTGCGAACCCCCTGAATCCCATTACTGCATATAGGCCTACAGTAAATAGTTATTAACCACATTTAATGGGATGGATGCGCTTGGTGTTTCTTGCACAAGTGATCCATTCGTGGAATGATACAAGACAATGCGGGGCGAAGAGCATCTTCAACAGTTTCCAAAGAGGATCGGGTTTTTGACTTAATGGTTGTAAGTTTTGAGAATGCCGCTTCGCATAAATGTGTAGTGCAAAAGGGCAAGAGTTTGTCAAGGGCTAGTTCAGCAAGGGTTGGGTATTTATTTCTTGTCCTTATCCAAAAATCACATAAAGTCTGTTTTGAAAATAGAAGTTCCAAATCTTTGTCGCTAGATAAATCTGCAAACTCTTCTTGGGCTTTTAATGACAGGGGTGTGACATCTGACAATTGGCTTACAAATGGTTCACGAATCCAACTTTCTTTTCCTGAATCGATGTCCGTAGGAAAGTACTTTCGAAAGTGTGTGTGAAGGCTATTCAAATGATCGACTATGACCTTGACAATCAAGAGATTGGACAAGTGTTTTTCAGTTAAATAATCATCCGTAGCAGCAAACATTTCCAAATTACCATCTTCTGTCCTACTTTTCCATATTGTAAGCTTTTTAATAAAAGCTTCAATTCTATCATTAAAAGTAAAACTGTTGCATTTTTTTCCCTGAAGAGACATGTTCAAATCATTTAATTTTCCGAAAATGTCGGACAAATAGCATAGCTTAAGAACCCAAGCATCATTGAGAAAAAGTTCCGCAAAAGCAGACTTCTGTTCTGTCAAGAACATGACAAGTTCATCCTTCAACTGCAATAGCTTTTGTATACTGTAGCCTCTTGATAGCCACCTGATTTCCGCATGCATGAGTAAGCTTGTATAATTTGAATCTTGTTCTTTGCAAATATTTGTAAACAAACGACTGTTGAGAGCGTTGTTTTTAATATAGTTGATTATTTTGACAGCATCTCGAAGAACAGTGCCGAGATCAAGTGACATATGTTTGGCTGCGAGTGCCTCCCTATGGATCATGCAATGAGTAAACGTAACGCGTTCCGGAGTTGCATGTTCTTTCACTTTTGCGACAAACCCAGCACGCTTGCCCATCATTGCCCCTGCGCCGTCTGTACAAACTCCAATGCAATTTTCCCATTGTAAACCTGCAGTCGTAAAAAATTCATCGACTTTAAAGAAGATATCTTCACCTGGTGTGACTTTTTAAAGATCGACAAAAAAGCAATTCTTCTTCAACGTTTTCTTTATGTACATACCGCACGTAAACTAGCAGCTGTGCATTTTTTGTTACATCTGTCGTTTCGTCGAGCTGAATTGCAAACTTTTGACTTTTCTTAAGGCGAGTGATTAGTTGCTGCAATTGGTCGTCACTAATTTCAGCAATTCTTTTGGCAACAGTGTCATTGGATAAGGGTATTTTACGAGATTCGTCACCATACTTTTTTCCATGTACGATTTCTGACATTTTAACAGCTGCAGGTAAAACGAGATTTTCACCAACCGAGAAAGGTTTGGTTGATTTTGCTATCAAATAACTGGCTTCATAAGAAGCATGCATATATCTCTCGTTCACAGTGAAAAAATTTTCTGTGAACTGCTTCTGCTTCTTTGAGGACTTGAGAAATCTTTCAAAATACTGTATTGGCTTGTCCGAAGATTCTGCATGTTTAGTGTTAAGACGCCTTTTTAACTTGGAGGGTTTCAAGCTTTCCGCAGACAAAGTTTCATTACAAATTAAGCAAAGAGGTTTTTCCACTCCGTCTTCACAACTACAAGTAAATCCATACTGCAAAAATGAGTCATCATATTTCCTTTTTCTTTTTGGCTTATCAACTGTTTTCTTTGTGCTTTCATTGTTACCACATGAATCTGTTAAACCTAACCACTGGTCCATAGTGAAATCAATCTTGTAACTGCTTTAAACTTTAGTCTAAAGTCCTTCTATGGTCTCGGAATAGTTAGGTTTAAGTGCTAGCAGCGACAGTGGCGTCGTAAAAAAATCTTCCTTCAAAAACTAGGCTACTCTGACATCGTAATGCGAGCAGTTAAGTTTGTTTTAGTCAGCATTTCACTGCAATAATGGCGTAACAATACATCAATTGTTATGACTGCTTACACGTTATTGTTGGATCTTTCAAAACGGCAGTTGCGGTCAATCCTCAAAAACACATTTCTTGGAAACGGATAGCCTATTAACTTGACGTTAAAAGTGTCGAAATAATTTATTATGACCATGTAATAACTTCGTAATAGTGTTTCGCGACCCCAAAATTTTATTACGCGACCCCATTTGGGGTCGCGACCCATAGTTTGAGAAGCCCTGCTCTAAAACATTTCTCCAAAAACGTCTTTCATTGAAAAAAATATTCATCTCGCGTTTGTCGATAGTGGATGAATTTCTTATCCCTTCAGCTAGCAACATCCATTGACTGCAGCATTCTTGGTGGGAAATGCCGTTTTCATGGTCTTTCAGTTTTTTCGAAAAACCCTCCCATGTATTTATACCACTACAAAAGGGGCTTAGTGTTTTTCCAAATAGCTTACAACAAAAGCAAAAAACTTGATCTGATTCCCCAGAATAAACTAGCCACGACCGTGAAACACTTTCACCATTAGGTAACACACGTTTATAATGGTTGGAGGAAAAACGTCGCCTTGGAGTTGTGTTATTATATGGAAAATTCATTATTAGTTGATGTGGTCCACGCTTTACTATATCACATCGTTGAGCATCAGAAATACTTTCAGGCCATTTACATGGGTCATCAGGGATAGGGGTAAATTGAGATTCAGTTATTTTTGATATTGAAGGTTGCGTATTGGCAGGTAAATCACAACTTACATTTTCTGGAAATTCACAATCACTTTGATGCTGATCGTCATAGTCTTCTTTTTCTTGTACACTATAGTTTTCTTCATCCCTCTCGGTACTAGTGCCAGGTCTACTCTGCTCAGTAATCTTGAAAAAATCTGTCATCTTGGGCAATTTCGCTACAGCATCTCGAGCAGTGGCTGCTTCTTTTCTCTTTTGAGCACCACTTTTTGAACGTTTCATTCTATACAATGTCAATAAAATACTTTATCTGCACTCTGCAGTGTATATATATTGTCCCGGTATTTATAGCCAAACAGAATTCCAGACCAGTCCCGTAGCACTCCAACTTCGGGCCCCCCCCAAAGTAAGCGCAAGAGCCCCTGCGCACAGGTCATATCACTTTAGAGGTGTAAAATTGAAAAGCTGCATTAAGAAAATACACCACAATTTGTACATAAGTAAACAGGCTAATGTCAGAATAAAGCATGCCGATACCGAAGGTGCAAGTCATAAAAAATTCGGCACCGATGCCAGAGTTCAGTAGGACATTTATGCAGACACTGCGAAACGAAAGCAATGACACTGAAAACCATGAAAAAGTTATAAAAACACAGTATCCTTTAAATAGTCTGGAGCGAACCTTTTTGTTCGCAAATGCTGTTATGACATTGTCATAATCAAGAGATCGGGCGCAGTCATTTTCGATTGACAACATGGCTAATGAAGATAGTCTACTGTCTGTCATAGACGTTCTATTAAAAGTTTTGATCAGTTTCAATTTGCTGAAGCTTCTTTCAGCGCTGGCAACAGTCACGGGGCAAGTTAGTAAGATTCGAAGTGCGATGTACACATTCGGATACAATTCAAATAAATGAGTCTTTAGAAGATAGTTCAGAAAGTCTTGAGCCGTATTGAGATTGCGTTTTTTGTAAAATTAAAACAAACCGCTGTAGCTCAGCGCTCATTTCATCAGAATCAATGTCACCGAACGTTTTTTGGAACTCTTTACAGCAAGTAAGAAGAGCATTTTCTTGTTGCACAAGCAAAAGTTTGTCTCGTGTGTACAAAAACGAAAAGGCGAAAGAAACCTCACGTAACAAATTAAAGCGCTCCTTTATTGACATAATAGCCTGGTCTACTAATGGATAGAAAAAGTTGCTTTTAAATTTCAGTTCAGGAGTAGCTCGTTGTTCCTCTTCACCTTGGTAATCAAACAATCTTCTTTTCTTTCCACTTCTTGACCGAGGAAAAGAAGGATCAATATCCAATTTCTGTGCTATTTCAACAGCAGATGTTGCGGTACTGTCATAACCCGTTGTGCGATAGTTTTGCAAAAACTTTTCAGTTGCCTGGATTTCCGTTTCCATTGTATGAAGGGAGACTCCATACGATTGAAGAATCTTGCTTGCTTTATTGACTTGGAATAGGATATCATACCAAATAAACACCGACAAAAGAAAACTCCATTTTGATAAATGAGCTATCAACGATTTTGTTTCTGAGGCCGCAGCTCTTCCATCTTTTCTTTCTATGGAAATGGCTTCCAAGTCTTTCAGTGCCAGCAAGACCTCTTTTAAATTGTATCGAAGAGGTTTGATGCATTTAATTCTGCTTTCCCAACGAGTATCAGATTGTGACTTTATAGACAGCTCCACATGTTTCTTCAAAATTTCCCAACGCTGAGCAGAGGAAGAAAACAGCACATACAACCTTGCAAGTACTCCAAAAAATGTCAATGCTTCCGTCGATCAATTAGCACTGTCAACAACAACTAAGTTAAGGGTATGGTTTGCACAGGGCACGTAAACAGCTTTGGGATTGATGTCTAGCATTCTTGCTTGGACCCCAGAATGTTTTCCTTTCATGTTAGCACCATTATCATATGACTGACCTCGACAATCAGACAATTTGAGTTGCAGTTCGGTCGCTTTTTCTAAGAAAGCGTCCAACAAGCCTTTCCCAGTACTGTCACTTATTCTCAAGTAGCCAAAAAATGTTTCTTTAACAACAGCAGCTTCTTCATTACATAGTACATAACGGAGAATGACAGACATTTGTTCATGATGTGACATATCTGGAGTGCAGTCCAAAATTATAGAAAAATATTTGCCAGTTTCAATTGCTGTAAATTTTCTTTTTCAACTTCTGTCGCTAGCAATTCAATTAGTTCATTTTGTATGGTAGGACTCAAATAGTGATCTTTAGTGTTTTTATTCTTGATTCTGTCTTGAAGCTCTTTTAGGATCGGATCTCTTCTCGCCAAAAGCTCAAATATACTCAGAAAATTTCCATTGTGAGAAGATCCTAAGACTTCTTCAGATCCTCTAAAAGCAAGATTCCTTTCCGATAGAAACAAGGCAATGTCGATAAGTCTCTCTAAAACATTTCTCCAAAAACGTCTTTCATTGAAAAAAATATTCATCTCGCGTTTGTCGATAGTGGATGAATTTCTTATCCCTTCAGCTAGCAACATCCATTGACTGCAGCATTCTTGGTGGGAAATGCCGTTTTCATGGTCTTTCAGTTTTTTCGAAAAACCCTCCCATGTATTTATACCACTACAAAAGGGGCTTAGTGTTTTTCCAAATAGCTTACAACAAAAGCAAAAAACTTGATCTGATTCCCCAGAATAAACTAGCCACGACCGTGAAACACTTTCACCATTAGGTAACACACGTTTATAATGGTTGGAGGAAAAACGTCGCCTTGGAGTTGTGTTATTATATGGAAAATTCATTATTAGTTGATGTGGTCCACGCTTTACTATATCACATCGTTGAGCATCAGAAATACTTTCAGGCCATTTACATGGGTCATCAGGGATAGGGGTAAATTGAGATTCAGTTATTTTTGATATTGAAGGTTGCGTATTGGCAGGTAAATCACAACTTACATTTTCTGGAAATTCACAATCACTTTGATGCTGATCGTCATAGTCTTCTTTTTCTTGTACACTATAGTTTTCTTCATCCCTCTCGGTACTAGTGCCAGGTCTACTCTGCTCAGTAATCTTGAAAAAATCTGTCATCTTGGGCAATTTCGCTACAGCATCTCGAGCAGTGGCTGCTTCTTTTCTCTTTTGAGCACCACTTTTTGAACGTTTCATTCTATACAATGTCAATAAAATACTTTATCTGCACTCTGCAGTGTATATATATTGTCCCGGTATTTATAGCCAAACAGAATTCCAGACCATTCTATGATTGTTGCGTAACAACGGCATTGTTACGTCAATCGAATATTCAAGATTCTACCAGAAAATCAATCGAAATATTCTAGATTCTGCGAGATAAAATGACGTTGCATTCACTTATGATGTCACAAGCCAATTTCTTCCTACAGTTTAAACCGGTTGTAAACAAGTCTGCTGAACTGAAAATAGTCACGTAGCCAAAAAGCAATTTCAAACTAACTTGGGCCCCCAAAGTTGGCCTGGGCCCCCCCCAATTGGGGGGTTTGGGGGGCGGCTGCTACGTCTCTGAAAGGAATAACGCGTCAGACGTACCGAACTGACGTCGGATCTTACGTTTGGCCCTCATCCACAAATTTTCAACTAATTTGGTGTGTACCTCGTTATCATCGGGGTCCACAAAGTGCTCTTGATGAACAATAGTACTGTGGGTATACATACCACCTCCCCATGTTTCAATATTATGGTATGCACGCCAACCATCGCTAACAATATGAGATCCAGGGAGAATCCATTGCTCAGTTAATGCTCTCAGAGTAGCTTCGGTACGGTCCGGGACAACAACAAGGAAGCAGTTGCGTTTCCCTCGCTCGATGCCTCCGAAGACCCAGTGACCTTCCCTAAATTATAACAAAAATAAATTAATTTAAATAAGAATATAATACTAAATAAAAACAAAAATGTTTTACGTACGTAAACTTTAATTATACCCGAATTGGTTTTGTCAAGTGTTTGAATTTATGAATGGATAATGTGCAATGGCTAACTAAATAAAAAAATCCCAAAGTAGCTAATGCTGACACCCACAAATTGTGGGTTTTAAAGCAGTGTGGTCCAACTTAATATTATGGCTGGCCATCAGAAACTGACAATTTATTCCTCAGGTCACAGTTTAATCCAAGGATGTGTTACCCCAAATAAAGGTGTTCTCCAAAAAAAAAGGTCATCACCTACATTTGGGCAAATTTTCAGATGGAACACCTAAATTCCGGACAAATGGCAAGCCTATCCCAGACACTCCAATCCCCGTAATTATTTGCGGGTCAAAATTGACCCTTGGGCCTGCAGTTGGCCCACGGTGTTTTCAATGATGGTACAGTCTAAAACATCATAATTTTTGGGAAGTAAAACGTGGTATTCCCCTAATTTGAATAAACGTAACGTTCTAAAATCATCATCCGTGATGACCCAAGAATTGAAGATTTCAAGAACTAAAGTAGTTTTTACATGTATAGTAATGCAAGAGGCTAGCGATGCACATAGCGAACTGCAGACAGTGGCACTGTTTTGACCTATTAGGTCTCTTCAGTGCAGTTGGTAACCGACCAGAAGCTAGAGGCTTTTAATAAAGCATAACTTAGACCGCCACACTTGTGGGATCTATACTAGATCCACTTGGTGGAAGGTCTGTCAGTATTCTGCGAAGCCGTATCACTCGTGAATGAGTGGCGATTGTCGCAGGTGCACTAAGTCTAACAACTGCTAGAACAATAGTGCTGTCACAGCCTAGTGGTCACAAGGTCTTACATGTATAGTAATGCAAGAGGCTAGCGATACACTTAGCAAAACTGCAGACAGTGACACTGTTTCGACCTATCAGGTCTCTTCCACCGCCACTCATTCACGAGTGATATGGCTTCGCAGAGTACTGACAGACCTTCCACCAAGTGGATCTAGTATAGATCCCGCAAGTGTGGCGGTCTAAGCTATGCTTTATTAAAAGCCCCTAGCGTCTTGTCGGTCACCAACTGCACTGAAGAGACCTGATAGGTCGAAACAGTATCACTGTCTGCAGTTTTCAAGTAGTTTTGCAACTACAAACTAAACCGACGCGATGGCGTATTGGTTAGAGCGTCCGCTTTGCAGTCGGTAGACCTGGAGTTCAATCCCCTTCTCAAGTCATACCAAAAGACTTCAAAAAATTGTATTCACAGCTTTCCTGCTTGGCGCTTGGCATTTAGGGGAGGTTGTGGAGAACAAGCCGGCAAGCTTGCTTGCTGTGTCCTTGGGCAAGGCACTTCACGGGACGCCCCGCCTTTATGTGGAAGACAGGTGCCCCAGACACCACGAAAATGACAACTCCCAAGCGAGTTCGGAGTCCCGTTCAAAATATAGCGATACAATGCGCTTTCTTGTGAATGGAGGATAAATATGGCAAATATAAAAAAACGTGCGAAAATCTAAATACTCTGAAGCACCATTACTTTTGCAAAGTAGAATGTGGTATTCCCCTAATTTAAATAAACGTTACGTTTGTAAAATTATCATCCTTGACGGACGCAAGAATTGAAGATTTCAGAAACTACCTCTAACTTCTTAAGCATCGGTACAGTAAATGAGTGGTATAGTTAGGGGCTGGTAAAGAATCGGCCGTTATGCTCTGTAATAGGCGATCACGTGACATGCGTTGCATGACGCATTTTATGTGACCAACGCAATGCACGAGAATGAGATACTCTTGTTTGTTTATTATCGCTAGCTTTCTTATAACTGAAACTGTTAGAAACGTGTTTTTAGTACAGAAGAACTGTTCGCAGAGCCGAGTCACTAACAACAGTTGATCATCGACCACAGGTGTGTACCGTAACGCCACAGTGACGTCATAATGCCATTAAAAAGTGCGTAAAATGCTCACTTTCTTAATATGAAGGCTTAGAATCTGTACCTTTTCAAAGACAAGATGTTAATACAAAAGCGCTGTTTGCAAACACATCAAATTTCAAATGCTTGATTAATCTTCTCCAATGGGCTCCTTTTTGGTTTTGGTATAAAAACAATCCAATGCTCCAAACTAGCATCACCACAAATACGAGATTAATGCAATAAACAACAAGCTTGTCATAACAACACTTGCTAAGCATATGTCCCATCAGAAAAACGCAATTTGATGCTGAAACGCACATCGCTATTGTTTACAAGCCCAAATAAAGTATAATATCTCAAAAACAAAATGGAACTTGATGCTAAATTACCTGCATACTAGGCAAACACTTACAGATCACACTCAATATGAGAACCCAACATCATGAAATACAAATTGCATACTGACCCTAGTCAGTATAAGCCCCTAACTAAGGCATTTAGGGAATTTATCATGGAATACACGACGTTATTGCATATCGACCTTAATCAAGTATAAGCCCCAATCAAAAAAGTGCAATTTGTCATGAAATACACGAGGTTATTGCATATCAACCCTAGTCAGGTATAAGCCGCCAACAACAAAATTCAATTTATTATGGAATACACGACGTTACTTCATATCGACCCTAGTCAAGTATCAGCCCCCAACCAAAAAAATACATTTTATCCTGAAAACACGACATTGTTGCATGTCAATCCTAGTCAGATATAAGCCGCCAACCAAGAAAATGCAATTTATCATGGAATACACGACGTTATTGCATATTGACCTTAATCAAGTATAAACCCCCAATCAAGAAAATGCAATTTATCATGAAATACACGAGGTTATTGCATATCAACTCTAGTCAGGTGTAAGCTGCCAACAACAAAATTCAATTTATCATGGAATACACGACGTTATTTCATATAGGCCCTACTCGAGTTTAAGCCCCCAATCAAAGAAATACATTTTATCCGGGAAAACATGACGTTATTGCTTACTGATCCTAGTCAAGTTTAAGCCGCCAACCAAGAAAATACAGTTTATAATGATACACACGACGTTATTGCATATTGATCTCAGTCAAGTATAAGCCGCCATCCAAAAAAATTCTATTTATGGTAAAATACACGACGTTATTGCTTATCGACCCTAGTTAAGTATAAGCCCCCAACCACAGAGATGATATTTATCGTAAAACACACGACAATATTGCATATCGTTTCTAGTTAAGTATAAGCCGCCATCCAACAAAATGCATGAAATGTTCATATTATTGTTTATGAATAGGCCGCGCTCAAGCCTATACGCAGTGCAGCAAATAGTCCATAGTAGCGCTAGCGAAATGTTCATGTTAATGTTCATCGATAGACCGCACTCAAGCCTATAAACAGTTCAGTCAACAGTCCATAGTAGCGCTAGCAAAATGTTCATATTAATGTTTATCGATAGGCCGCACTCAAGCCTATGAACAGTTCAGTCAACAGTCCATAGTAGCGCTTTAAATATCGTTTTCGAGGAAACACAGTTTTGTTAGGTCTCATAGGAATGTCTTTTGGTCGGCTGTTTGCACTTTTACGCGGTGCTCGATGTCATCACGATCTGGTAGGACTTCTTCCGCCACTCCTTTAGGCCACAAATTGCGGTGGGGACTCTCTTTAACCAGCAAAACAAGATCACCAACTTTAAAATTTCGCTGAGGTGTAACCACTTCTAACGACGCTGTAGAAGGGGAAATATTCTGCACGCCATCTTCGCCAGAACTCGTCAGCTTGGAATTGACATGTGCGCCAACATGAACGCATGCTATGTGATGATAAAAAGACGTTATTAGGAAGACCAGGACAAACGCTTCTTGTCAAAAGCATAGATGGAGTCAAAGCTTTCACATCACCTAGCTCAGATCCCACTCGAGTTAAGGGACGAATGTTCAATAAACATTCTACCTCCTTGAATAACGTCAACAAGCCCTAGTCTGTAAGTGTTCTCAAGTGACGATCAGCAACCATGGAAACCATTGTCTTACGAACAAGACGAATAATTGCTTCATAGATTCCTCCCTGGTGACTAGCGAGAGGAGGTGTGTGGTTCCATTTGATTCCACATGGAGCGAGTTCATTTGTTATCTTGTGATCATCCAGGCGTTTCAGACCACACTTAAGTTTCGTAGAGGCTCCAGTAAAATTTGTTCCATTGTTCAAATAGATGATTGTGGTACCACAACCGCGAACTGTCAGGATCCTCTACATAGTCATAAGGAAGGAGTCAGTCTTTAAATCGTGCTCAGTGGGAACAGCTTTCAGGACTTCACGGGAATTGCTGGCATACTTAGCCATTTGGAAACCTCCACTAGCCAGGAAGTCGCTCAGCTCGTCTATCAACTGAACGGCTTGAGTACTGTCTTTCACAGAGATCAGTAGATCATCAACATAAAGATGTCCCTGTATTGCTAGCTGAGCTTTGATAGATGCATTCGTTCCATTCTCTGTTGCTGTAGGGCGCAAGGCAAAACCTGTAACACTGGGAGACGAAGTAAGTCCGAAGGTATGGACCGTAAGCTGATAGACTTTGACTGGCATGTTAGGGTCGCCATCTGTCAACCACAAAAAACTGAAAGCCGTTTGATCAATATGGTCCACTCTAACTTGATGGAACATGTTGCGGATATCCCCGACAACGGCAACGGAATGAGGCCTGAATCGAAAGAAAACTCAAATCATTGAGTTAGTGTTATCTGGTCCTTGTCGCAGCTGCTTATTTAGGGAAGTGCGTTGGAAACTGGCAGCGCAGTCAAACACTACTGTGAATTTACCGCCTGTGCAGTGATGCAGAATGTACCACGCGTTGTGGGCCGCCTTGTCAGCATGGGGATCAGTGACCTCAAACGCATACCTCAAACGAATCATTTCATCTATCTTACTTTTGTACTTGGCGTGAGTCTCTGGCTCTCTCAGCAATCGACGGCAAATACCCTTCAAACGAAACAGAGCAACACTGTAGTTGTTTGGAAGGTCTGGATACCCCTCTTTCCTAGGAAGTCGCATGCGGTAGTGATCATCCTTCCATACACACGAGCTTTCCATTGATTTGGTTGCCTGTTTGTCATCTAAAGATGGAAGGCAAACGTCATCGTCTCTCGATAAATCTAAGAAGTCAAATTGACATGAGCAAGTTGCATTGAAGTTTCTATCCAATTCCTGATTGAAAATTAAATTAACATGATTAGTTCCTAAAGCTTTCTCGGCAGTATTCCCCTTCTCAGGCTCACAACCAAATAGGACCCAACCCAATGGAGTTCTTCCAGCCCACAACGCGGAATGGTTACCCTGACGAACTTCGGAAAAGATGTGCAGCTCCGGAGAACTCATACCAATCAAAAGACCTATGCGGTCGGCATCAATAATAAAAATGTTCACAATGAGCAGATGCTCGTTATCGGTCAGATCATTAGGTGCAGGCGTACTGCCGCACATATCGGGTAAGCGGTCAACAATGCGAACTTCCTCCAAGGTAAAGTGGGCCCTTTCTTTTACTCCACGCACCAAGCACTTTGTTTCAAATGTATCTAGCATCTTGACACTTCCGTCTTCCAACTGCAAGTTTGACTTTATCGGATTACCATGCAACCCCAACTGGGTACACAAACGTTGAGATAAAAGGTGAGTATTAGCACCAGAATCCAGCAGGGCTGAGACATCTACGCTTGATCCATTCTCCTCATTTGTTACACGAACCGGCAACACTTGGAGTCGTTTTTTGGACTTTGTAGAACATAAAGCGTTTACATTACTTGTTTCTGTTATCTTAGTACAGTCGACGATTCCAGCAGGCATCGACTGGGAGCTTCCGTCAGAAGCTCGAGCTCGAGTCGACTTAAAGACTGAGGCAGCTTTACGTTGTTCCTCCGGTGGATGCAATAAAGAGCGATGGACTTCGGAACATGTTCGGCATTTGCGTTGACTTGGACAATTTTTCGCTATGTGCACTACGCCTAAGCAGTTGAAGCAAAGCTTTTCTGTCTAACCAAAGCTTTGCGATCGCTTAGAGACCGCTTGATGAAGTTCTCACAAGGCCACACAACATGACCAACGGAGTCACAGGCCATGCAACGCTTGATTCTTTGTGTCTCTGAGGATTTGATCCGCTCGGGGGAGAATGCAGGCTTAACGTTGGAGTCAATTTGCCCAAGGTGGGCCCAGGCCGACTTTACCCTTGAGTGGGTACCAACATTTGGTGGCGTCTTGGCCTTGTTGGCAGCCATTAATCTTCCTAGGCGTCAGCTAGCGAGGCGCTGGCTCCTTTCAATGAATTCCAAGAACAGATCAAAGGGCACAATCTCCATGTCGTACCCTTTCTTAAAGGCAAGTTCCGTGAACCGCTTCTGAAACTGCCTGGTCAACCGATTAAAGATACCATCAATAGTTGAAGCACAATTAAGAAGTTGCAAATCTCCAGCAGATTCGACCACCATTTTACAGTTGACAAGATCGGAATACAAATCTTGCAAACTACGCTCATCTGTGGGAATCTGTGGTCCATTCGACACCAATTGAATGTGGGCCTTAACGGCCACGTCAGGAGAACCAAACGCGTGTGCAAAAGTCGCAGGGCACTGTTTAAACCCTCACTGGGCTGCAACATGATGCAGTTGCTAATCAGCTTTCTCGCTCGACCAGTCGTAGCTTTAACAAGCAGATGCAATGCATGTCCTGGGTCAGGGTTTCCATAAATATTGTGGATCCGATCTTGTACTTGTCTCATAAAAAGATGGTAATGCAACGGGTTGCCATCAAACTTTTCCTCATTCGTGAGGGTGCGAGTACCTTAACATCGAACAAGCATTCTCGCTACATCGTTCACTGAAAACGAAGAGTCAGGGAGTGTACGGGAGTTTCCGGCCAGCCCTTGAACCACTGTCGGTTGGTACGTGCCAAGTTTATGGACGTGGAACTGTGATACTTGAGGTACCCTAGGACTGTTCGTTGAAGCTACGTTGGCTCCAGAAATAGGAAACAGTTGGCTAGGTGCTGAAATGGATACCATTCCAGGGATAGATAAATGTTTGGTATGAGCTGAACTAAGGACCATTGACGGTGGTTTGAAGCCCCCCGCCAACACCGACGGCCAATGAATAGATCGCCCAGACTCAGGAACGGCCGGCCCACGAGCACCTGAGACGTCATGTCTTGATGCAGAAGTTGCAGTTCCCAGCCATGGCGTAGCTTGAGGATCCAACACTTGACAAACAAGCATGGCATTTGTACCCTATTTCCCCATAGGGACTGGAACTGAAGATACAACTGTAATGGGATTGGTATCCACTAAGCTTCCTGTAGTGGTTACAGGAAACAGATTATTTAGAATTGCTTGCTCAGATTCAAAACGAATCTCTGCCCTTCTTTCTTCCAGCGCTCGCTCACGACGCACTTGCTCTAGCCGCACCTCGGCTAATTTGGCTTCCATGCGTACCTTGCATACTGAAGATATTGCGGTAGCTTCTGAATGGCTTGATATGAAATCCCGGCCAGATCCTTTACTCTTTGAATGTCGAGATCGGGCCCCATCTGACACTGCAACGAAAACGGTCTCAATTCCGTCAAGTATGAAATTAGCAACTCGCAATAACAGTTCTTTCACTTCCTTATCCCTTGCTTCAACGTCTTTCATATATTCCTTGGATAGACTGCTGTCGCTAGCAAGAGCGCAACAAAACTCTTTAACGGTGGCCACCAATTTATTTTGTGCAATGACCAACTGTGATTTGAGTTTTGCAATTTCTTTAGCGCGGGAAAAATTACGTGACTCAATCATGGACTCGAGCTGCTGCATGATCTTCGAAACATGACCTCTCAGCCCTCCAATAGTTTTACTAGCGGTCAATGCTGAGTTTGAAACAGAATCACATAATTCAAATTTAATGTCTAATTGTTCATCTTCCTTAGTACAGGAAGCCATTTCAAGCGTGCTGCGCGGCATTATCCCAACGGCTTACACAGCAGCAATGTAGTTTATTGCCTTCAAGAAATGTAACGTCCAAAATAACTCAAACGGCGATTCTAGCGAATAAAGGAGACGACTTAGCCTCAACAGTAGACTACGCTGATCTCAGGATCAATACAGCACAGCAGCAGATAAAACTTAAATGAAAATTCTATTGACACTAATCGTTACACATACAGTGGCAGGCCGACAAGACCAGCACAAGCTAAACGGTAGAAGGCAATGTGTGCGTAACCTATTACAAAACAACATTGCATTAATATACACATGCTGGACCGGTTAAGCCAATCCAGCAAGATAGATCAGGTCTAAGCATGCACTAATATACTAATATAAACTGCGGGCCACTAACTGTACTTGCGGTGGTGGCAGCAATAATACATCATACTCGTAGAGCACACTCAAAGACTAACCAACCAACCACTAACGCCACTAACATAAAACTTAACTCCAGCCACTGCAACAGATGAACGGAGACTAATATTAACATACAATAGTAAGGTGGCCCGCCAGACACTGCACGCAATTAAAAGAGGAAATCAATGTTGCTATGATCAATCGTTACAGCGAAAACTAAATAAAAACGCCTCAAAGGATATCGCCAAAGAGAGAAAACACACAATGGCGGCAGGGACTAATCAGCTACAAACAAAACGAGGCTAATCATCACAAAGGCCCAGAAATAATAGATCTCTCACCGTAACAATGCAGTTAATCTTGAAATACACGACGTTATTGCATATTGATCCTAGTCAAGTATCAGGCGCCATCCAAAACAATACAGTTTATCATGGAATACACGACGTTATGGCATATCGACCCTAGTCAAGTATCAGCGGCCATCCAAGAAAATACAGTTGATCATGGAATACACGACGTTATTACATATTGATCCCAGTCATGTATTAGCCCCCAACCAAAAACATGCAATTTATCATGGAATACATGACGTTTTTGCGTATCCGCTCAAGTCAAGTTTAAGCCGTTATCCAAGAAAATGCAATTTATCATGAAATACATGACGTTATTGCATATTGACCCTAGTCAAGTATAAGCCCCCATCCAAAAAAATTGCAGTTTATAATGAAATACACGATGTTACTGCATGTTGACCCTAGTCAAGTATAAGCCGCCATTCACGAAAATGTAGTTGATCAAGAAATACACAACATTATTGCATAATGATCCTTGTAAAGTATCAGCCCCCAATCAAAAACATGCAGTTTATCTTGGAATACACGACATTATTGCATATCGGCCCTAGTCAAGTATAAGCTGCCATCATGCCATTTATCACAAAACACACGACGTTATCGCATATTAACCCTAGTCAACTATCAGACCCCATCCAAAAAATTCCAATTTATGGTGAAATACACGACATTATTGCATATTGGCTCTAGTAAAGTGTAAGCCCCCAACTAAAAACATGCAATTTATCATGGACTACACGACGTTATTGCCTATCGACCCAAGTCAAATATAAGCCGCCATCCAACAAAATGCAGTTTATCATGGAATACACGACGTTATTGCATATTGATCCTAGTCAAGTATAAGTTCCCAACCAAAAACATGCATTTTATCATGGAATACACGACGTTGTTGCATATTGATCCTAGTCAAGTTTTGAATTTATACGTATAAATTTTATGTGTAATGCTCTGAGTTTTAAACCCGTAGTTTTTCGATACAGTCTTGACACTCAGTTCATCATGTCGTGCTCTGCTAGTAATTAGAATTTGAGCCTTTTGCCCCGAGTATTCCAAAATTTACGTGTGCTTGATTCGAAGACCAAGTCAAAAAATGTATGTGTACGAGAATAATTGAGACTTGACAACGGGGAGAATGGTTGGAAGATTTGTAACTGTCGGAAAATTTGTGTAATATAATTGTTGGAAATTGTTACTGCTGTTTTTGGATCACAAGTATACCGAACGTTATATATATATTTGGATTCGGTCCCATCATAGTCCGGTAAGCTCAGTTGTAAAACTTGTTTTTTGTTACCTATTTATCCCGCTGGATTTTTCTTTATATCGATTGCTTAATATCTAAATTGTTAATCCAAAATTTGACAATAACTTGTGTTATAACTGAACCCGTAGTTTAATCCTGTTTTTGTGAATATGGAATTCAAGCATAACTTCTGTGTAATTGAACTCGTAGTCTGGTCTCGTCTTGTGTATGTGAGCTTGTGTTGTAATCGAACCCGCATTCTGATCTCAATTGTGTGTGCTTCATTTGGTAATTCATTTCCGTGTTTCAGATACCCGTACTTCTTTACGCTCCCACTTTGATGCAGCTTCAATATACTAAATTTTATAACATCTGCTGGAAGTGTGAGGTTTTGGAGTGCGAGTCAATTCGGCTGTACATCTGTCTCAGCAGTCTCAGTTTTCCAAAGACTGATTTTACACGTAGCTGTTACATCAAGTATCAGCCGCCATCCAAGAAAAGTCAATTTATCATGGTATACACAACGTTATACACAAGGCATATCAGCCTTAGTCAAGTATAAGTCGCTATCCAAGAAAATCCAATTTATTATGAAATACACGATGTTATTGTTTATTCATCCTAGTTAAGTATAAGCCATCATCCAAAAAAATGTAATTTATCATGGAATACACAACGTTATTGCTTATTTATCCTCGTCGAGTACAAGCCGCCATCCAAAACAATGCATTTTATCATCAAATACACGACGTTATCGCATATTGGCCCTAGTCAAGTATAAACTCCCATCCAAGAAAATGCGGTTTATCATGAAATACACGACGTTATTGCATATCGATTCTAGTCAAGTTTAAGCCGCCATCCCATAAAATGCAGTTTATCATGGAAATACACGACGTTACTGGATATCGATTCAAGTCAAATGTATGCCCGCGATCAAGAAAATGAAATCAAAGATGTTGTTGGTACGTCCTTTTTTAAGAATTGATGCAATTTATTTTAATGATTTACATACTGGAACATAATGCTTACATTACAGATAAAATGAAAGTGCGTATAGGTGTAAGCCATGCAACGCTATGTCAAGCAAAAGAGCTAACAGTTTAAGTTTTTTATCTCTGGATGCCTTTGTTCGCGTTTGATCTTATCTACTTAACGGTGAGATGTGACAAAAACTTATCAAGGGTGAGTGTGTTCGCACATTTGCACTTACATCGCACCCATTGCCTTGTTCTAAGTCTTGTTGGGATACCTACTGCTGTCGGCCAATCAAGGTTGCTAACAGGAGCGCTAAACCCACGTCTTGTTATCCACGGTTTAATACTTGAAGCTTTAGGCCTACTTTTAACAACCACTGGTTTTTGAAAGTAGGTCACAAAACATTTCTTTACCTACTCTTTTTTGAAGATGCTCGACGTAACCGCCCAAGCAAAACGTTAAAAATATATAGCTTTTAGCGATAATTGGTTGTTTATTGATCTGCCGGAAAAATAGTTAGCTTAAACTAATTTCAGTACACCTAGAACAGAAAAATCACTTTTATTCGCTAAAATGACTATGACGTATTCAATTCCATGTTTTTATCGAAGGAGGCGTTTGAAGTCGCTTTGTCGAGCTTGTTGCAGCGAACATTTCCCGTTAACAGTTTCTCTTATAGGTGATATATGTCTTATCTAAACAGGTGTGGAGGAAAAGTTTTGCAATAAGAAAAAGTAGGCGAGCAAAGTAGTTAGCGAAGGTGAAGGGGAGAGATGCGTTGGAAAAGGAAGGAAGGCTAAATTTCGGTCCACATTGGAGGAGGTAGGTGCTGGAGGGCCTCAAGAAATTGGTAGGCAGAAAAATTTCAAGGCAAACCGAGATGAAGTAGGGAGAACAACTTTAGGAGTGTCAGTTGTAAAGGAAGTTGAATTTTGAAGAGGAGGAGAGGAAGGTGAACTTGAAATGTACTCATTTGCGGCAGGTACAGAATTGCACTGACCTTTTTCCTGACCATATTGCCGATGCACACAGAGCAAGGAAAAATGTGGCACCATTGGGATGAACGTTGCTGCTCATTACAAGAGAAAGAGGAATAGGAAGGCGTGAGAGAGAAAGGCAAGGGAACAAAAGAGGAAAAAGCAGTTGACTGATGTTACAGATAGTGCAGGCTGTTTTTCTTCGGTTGTTCAGTTAGCAGCACCCTAAAAAATGTTTGCTGCATGAAGTGGACAGGGTACATAACACCTTCAGAGAAGCCAAAAGCCATTCTATTTCACTTTCTTTTTACAAGCAGATTTTACAAACTGCTTTGCAAAACATTAATGAACTGAAAATAGTTGGTTTTTGTATCATCGATCTGAATTTTTCCTGGGGGAGAGTGGGGAGTGGGGAAAGAGATAGAACCGCAGTATGCGATAAACCTACAAAATTATGTTTATGACCATTTTTGCTTAGTGCATTGGTACGCATCTTTATTTATTTTTGGTTGAAGAAAAGCAATTTGCTTGTATTTCAGCAAATAGTCGTAAAATACATAATATAATGGTAGATTTCTCTATCTTAAAGGGTAAAAATCCTTGGAAAGTTGGAGCCATTATCGGATTTGGGATTGCTGACTCAATAAGAATATGGATGCAGCAGCATGGGCTTCTTGGGAACAGGGAAAGCTGCTTGCGGTGCAACAGCAACATGCTGATGCAAAATAAATCATCGGTAATAGATGGAAAAGTGTGGCGGTGTTCCAACACAGTGAATATTCCTGTGCTCATATCGTTATGAGTTTGTCTCAATTTTAATGACTATTTAGTAAAAACTGCTCTTGGGCATCACATCGGTTTTCAAATAGCTCATAATATACCGAGTTTTAATTAAGCAAGAGGACTGGGTAAAACTTGAATTCAAAAATGTTACCGCATTGTCTAATTGTAAGCTCATCTGGAGTCAAGGATCCACCAACAATCACACAAAAAAAGGATGACACTCTACTAATTCATCGACTCCAAGGACACCACTCTGTGGTCATATATTGTGCACATAACCTACAAACTAAACTTCCTTTCCTAAACATTTTACAAGTTTGAAGAGATATCGGTAGCAGTAAATTCACTTCAATTGTCACAGAAATTTACTTCAAAAAAATTATCTTCTGATTAAACTTGTCGTGAGCATAAGATGCAGTGCAAATGGTGTTAGCACTACTTTGCTCCATGTATACATTGATCCCTTGATAATGTGTAGAGTTAGTCTTTTTCGATTACTAGATATAGTTTTTGGCGTGGTTAGTGATTACGTAATCTTTTTGTTAGTCGCTATCAAGTAATTCAAGGCAGAGCCTGTGCTGAATTAGTGTAGTTAAGCATTGATGTATCTATTCATGATGTAGTTAGGAATAGCAGTTGGTAGCCTACAATGTACGGTATATCTAAAAGTGTGCTTTAAAGTGCTAGGCCTAGCATCATTAACCATTTGTTTTCTTTCTAGCAATAGATTCAAGATGTTTTAGTGGTGGTTAATGATGGTTGTTATCCATAACTACTTCGGTTGTGAAAACCCAGCCTGCATTACTCAACTTAATAGTGGTGTATTAGTCTACGTGGTGCATGCTGCTGGGTACTTTTGGAGCGCTGTTGTTAGTTCGCTGTAGAGCAATATATTGTTTGATAGTTATATCGGTGTGTTGCTGTGAGCTGACACTGTGCTATATCCCATGCTGCTTCGCCCTGTAGCTTATTTCTCAAATAGGATAATTGGAACAGTTGCTTAGCTTACATAGAGCTAACAAATGGTCTAGGCGATTGCTTAAACAAATGGAACAAAATGTAGTGTATTTTTTTAAAAGAGATGTCGTACTTCAATGTCCATAAGAAAGAATTCGTTTATTTAAAAATCAAGCCCAAAGTTGGAACAATGCTTAAAGATACGTTTTTGCTGGGCCAGAGAACACGGTCATGATATAATTATGCAAAACTGCCGTATCAGCAAACCCACTGCAGTGGATGTAACCATTATAATCTCTGGAATAGCCATGTTATTATCCCGTGTCGAAGTAGTTTTTCTGTTTCGGTCAGTATTTCCGATATTTCCCCCTATACAAACCGTCGCTTGTTTATTTTGTTCTCAAATCAAATTTATTGATAGTTATTTCTTGTACTCCCACCCGTAGACAAGCTTTTTCTAATTTATTTTATATGCGTTTTTATTGGTTGTTCTTTTGGTAGCAGTTTCCGGTATTCCCCTGTTTTCAAACCTTTTGTTAATAGTAACGTTGCATATGACGTCACACATTTCGCGCCAAAAAAGTGGCTGACCAAAAGCTGTAATTCATGCTGGAGAGGTATAGGGCGAACACCAACTTTTGGGTTTATCTTCAAAATTAATAAAAATTTAATTTAAATTTGGAATGCATTATTGCTAGATAGATACTCAGAAATAAAGAAATTTGACCAAAAGCAATTTGGTTGAGATTAAGTCTTTCAGTTGGCTTGTCTAAGCTTAGTACTGTGTGCCAGTTTAAAAAAATTGCCCCTAAAAGAAGTGCCATCTAAATACCATTTACTCCTCACTTAAAAATAAACTATACAAATTAGATACCAGTCGGTACACTAGCAAAAGCAACCATTATTTGATCATTACTACCGGTACGGTATGCTTGCCGGCAAGCTTACTTGTTGTGTCAATGAGCAAGGCATTTAACGGTATACCTCCATCTTTATGTGGCAAACAGGTAGTGGGGCCAAGCAGTCTACCCGTCGTGGTGGCCCAGTGTGACGAAAGACATGCAAAAAGAGCATGAGCTCATACGCATGAATAGATAAATCGGTACTTTAAGTGTTTGCATTACCTTTGGTCCAGCAGCTTAGGCAATAGCCTAAAAAATTGTTTAAGGAGTGGTTAAGGTCACAAAATTACGTCTGACATATCAATACAACTGGTCTGCAATCACTATTGACAAAAAATTTCAAAAACTTACTAATTTTATCCAACAATAAGTAATCCAGCATATGACAAACGGTACAGAAATCTGCCCTGTCATTTATACCACAGCATAACTCTGTTTTCAACTTTTCAAAATGCTTATGCGACTAAATATACTGCAAAAGTTACACATTACAATTAACCCAAACCCAGCATTCCCAAACACGCTGATTAATTGAATATGAAACCCTCATAGAGAGAGAGAGAGAGAGAGAGAGAGAGTGAGAGGGAGAAAGAGAGAGAGAGAGAGAGAGGGAGAGAGAGAGAGAGAGAGAGAGAGAGAGAGAGAGAGAGAGAGAGAGAGAGAGGGAGGGAGAGAGAGAATTTATTTGATTTTGCTTTGCGCACCGACACAATAATCAGATTAATGATACACAAAAAAAATCACTAGTAGCAAAAGCCAGGGAGCATCGAGGAACCTTTCCGTTATCGAGTCGAGATGCTCCCTGATCTCAGCAGATTGAGATATAAGCGAAATGAGTACATTACGTAAAAAAGAGTTGAGTTCAAGTTTTCATCAAATGACAAAAAAAATAAAAATAAAAAAAGGAAACGAGACAAACAATAACAATAAATGTTTTTTACACAATCAAAAGCTTTTGCAAGAGTTAATATTCAATTAATAATTTTAGTTTATACGCTTTTTTAAAAGAAACCCAGTGCATGCTCTTTAAGTCTGATTCGAGGTTACCCCACAGCTTTGAACCTCTGTGAGAAAATAGTTTTTGGCTAAATAATTTATTTATTCGGGGGCGGTAGTAAGTAGTTGAATTAATTAATCTCGTTTCATGTTGATGAATAGTATTTAACATACGAAAAGAATGATAAAAATTTTTAGGCAATTGATTATGATGGAGTTGATACATAAATTTAGCTAACTCAAGTTGATATATGTCTTCTACTTTTAACACTTGAAGTTCTTTATACATTTGTGAAGTTGGCGTATATAAGTTACGAAACAATATTATTCTCAAAATTTTATTAAGCCTTACTCGAATTATTTCTTGTGAAGTTTTATTTGCTGTTGCCCACGCAGTAATTCCATATTGAATTCTGCTGTATACAAGACTATAGTATAGCATGCAAAGGGTTTCTCTTGAAACAAAATTGCGCAATCTGTAAAAGAGTCCTGTGCATCTGGCCAGCTGCGAGGACAAATAATTTATTTGCGACGTCCATTTGAGATTATCGTCAATGAATAACCTAAGGTATTTGACAGTATGCGCTCTATTAATAGTAATAACCTTAAGAGCTATTTTAAGATTACATGAACAAGTTTTAAGGGGTTGCTTGTTTATCAACATGCAGTTAGTTTTTGAAAAATTTAGGGATAGCTTATTGTGACAGAGCCAAGAGTTAACTTTTTTGAGTTCTATTTGAACTTTGTGTTCCAGGTTTTTCAGATTGTTATCAGCCATCATCAAGCAGGTGTCATCGGCAAATAATGTGGTGTCAAAATTGGAAATCAACGAAATGTCATTAATGTATAACAAAAACAGTAGCGGCCCAAGGCAAGATCCCTGGGGTACCCCACATGATACTTTGGTATATCAGGACATAAATTTACGTACATTAGTATATTGATATCTTTTTTTTAAGTAGCTGGTTAATAAATCTAGAGGTTTACCTCGAATTCCAAAGTTACGATACAATTTATCTAAAAGAATGTCATAATCAACCGTATCAAAAGCCTTTGATAAATCCAAAAACAAACAGCATGTATATAAATTTTGATCAATATTGTTTATAAACTTGTCATATATTGGGTTGATTGCAAATATAGTTGAAGAATTTTTCCGAAAGCCAAACTGATTTTCACAGAGCAGATCATTTTTTTCAATAAAATTAATGATGCGGGAGTAAATTCATTTTTCTAAAATTTTATCAAATTGTGATAAAATTAATATGGGACGATAATTAGAAGCTTCCTTACGATCACCCTTTTTAAAAATTGGAATAACTTCGGCAATTTTCAAGCAGT
Organism: Trididemnum clinides; assembly: GCA_963675345.1. Taxonomy (NCBI): domain Eukaryota; kingdom Metazoa; phylum Chordata; class Ascidiacea; order Aplousobranchia; family Didemnidae; genus Trididemnum; species Trididemnum clinides. Next base: position 24,226,205 of record OY776298.1, on the reverse strand, counting down.
TTGGGTAGACGCCTTTAGTAAAGCAATCGTTTATCAATTTGTAAAGAAAAGGAGATATTACTGATTCACTAATTTTTATAAATTTAGTTTCGACGTCTGCATACCTGGCTGCTTTTGAATCTTTAAACAAGTCGATAATATTATTTATTTGGTTCGGATACGTTGGAGTTAAAAAAAAGAATTGATCACGCCTGTCGGCGCTGTTGTATTCGTATCCGTGTCGACTTCGGGAATGATTTCAGCCATTTTTTTCCCTATGTTCGCAAAGTATGCATTGAGATTTTCAGAAATAGCAGCAGGATTAGTTATCACCTCACCTGTTTTAGTGTTGAGTTGGTTAATGTCAACTTGTTGTGAAGGTTTTAAGTTTACTAATTCATTCACTATTTTCCAGATTTTACCGCTATTACTTTTGTTCTCAATTATTAATTCATTGTAGTATTTTTGTTTCGCTTTTTCAATCGTTCGATTTAAAACATTACGATACGTTTTATAGTTTTTGTATTTTGTTTCATCATATGTTTTACAAATTGATTTGTACATGTTATGTTTGGTTTTAATTGAACAGAGAAGACTAGAGGATAACCATGGTTTAGTCTTTAGTTTCCTTTCTTTCCTGGTAGCTAATTTACGCGGGGCGTGTTTATTTACCATACTCGTACATGAGTTACTAGTTGTTCGAATTGATTATGAATTGTAGAGTCAAATGACAATAAAGATGCATTTAGAGTTTGATTTAAGTCTTCGATAAAGTGTTCAGCTTTAAAATTTTTCATATCTCGTTTCCATACTTGGCGAGCGTTATTTTTGAAATGCTTTACAGAAGGAATTAAAGCGAAAACAGGATAGTGATCAGAAATGTCGCTAATTGCTATGCCTGGCATAAGGTGGTTATTTAGGTTGTTGGAATAGATATGGTCCAATAATGACTTTGAATTTTTGCATACTCTTGTTGGTTGATTTATTAGACACTTTACCGCGCTGCCCATTAAATCATCCGCATATGTTTTGATGCGATTGTTAGATTTTATTTTAATTAGGTCAATGTTGAAGTCTTCTAACACGTAGAATTCAGATTTTTCGGAATTAAGTTCATGAAAGATTTTCGTCAATGCTCTGGAAAATAAATCAATTTGCTCCACTGTTTGGACAGGATGGCGGTAGACAAAGCCTACAATTAGTTTTTTTTGTTAATTTCTATTTCTATCCATAAATTTTCAACCGAAGACAAATCAATGTTAATAGTAGGTTTCAAATTATAAGAAATAGAACTTTTTACGTAAATTCCAACACCGCCAGTAGACGTATGACAATTACAGTGAATAAATTGGTAGCCATCTAGTTCAATATTACTGTGAATCATATTTTCTTTAAGTTTGGTCTCAGATACTGTTACTACATCAGGTTTACGGTTTAAATCAGTAAGGTAGTGCGATAATTTGTCAATATTTTTTTGTAAACTTCTCACATTATAGTGAATCATGAACAAGTGACTAGATTTATTTTTTGAGCAAAGCAAATTATTAATTGAGTTATGATCGTCATAGTAATCACTGGGCATAGAAAATAAATCGTTATAATCTAGCGCTGCATCTATATCAGCTAAATTATTTGATACGTTTGGATTTTCAGTTTCGATGGTGTTAACAATGGTGCTGGCACAACCAAAAATTTGTGGCAGACCTGTGCTTTGATCTACAGATGTTTGATTGCAGCAAAACGAGTTTGAAAAATTCTTGTAATTGCTATTTACAAAAAATTTATCGCAATCAACACAGTTTCGGTAACCCAAACTGTTGTTGCATTGACTGACACCTGTTTTGCAGCTGTTAGTTACAAAGGCGTAATTTTGATTTGATTTACAGTTTCCACTACGGTTATCAGTAACATCATAAAAGGTCAGGTCGTTTTCATTGTCAGCATGGGATTTATCAGTAGGCAATCTGATAAGCTCTTCAGCTGCTGCATTGCACTCATGGTTGTTGTCAGAGATTGCGCAATGATGCACAGGTCCATTATTATCATCAACACAGTCATTTTTTAATTTAAAAGAGGCCATAATTTAACAGAATAAAAAAACGATTTTGATAAGCAATTTAAATATGAACAACATTATTTAAAATCAGATTTCGCTGAGCATTCAATATTAAATTTCAAAGGAGTATAATTGAGTTTATCAAAATCTATGTTCATTCCATATTTAAATAAGTCGTCAGGTGAATCAATTGTTAGCCAATTTCCCGTACTTGTGTCGCTTTCGTTGTTGGTGATTGTTCCTGCTTCACGTGCTGGCTGCTTCATACGTATTTTTCCGTTGATGGTGTGAAAGAGAACAAATTTATTTTTACCAACTTCTTTAACATATTTTAACATTTTTGCTCGCAAGGAAGTCAAATCTTCCGTAAGAT